>JAAXCT010000207.1:0-600000 GCA_012490785.1 Eragrostis nindensis
ACATCATTGTAGGTGGATAAGCATTTGCAATAAAATAAGTTAGGGGGTAAATCTCAAACTCCAAATTGTTATGGGGTGATTTACACAATTTTTCCTTTATTTACTAACCGAATCAACATGTGCTTAAATCAACCCAAATACTGTAATTCAACTTTTCTGTCTCCCAAAATTCTCTTTCCTCCGACCCCAGTTCATAAGCCCATATGCCCGCGCCATCTTCACCGCCGCAGTATCCGGTCTCGTTGAGGAGGTTGGTACAAAAGCTACCTCGCCGTGACGATCAACAATATCAACATGTACGGTCTCCGGCCAATGGTGCAGCCTCGGGAAGAAGGCCTTGTTCTGCATCCACTTGACGTCAGTCTTCCTCATCAAAGTGGTGAGCGTGCCGGCGAACACACCGCCCGTCCCTCCAGGCTCTCCACGTTCTCCCACTCCATCTCCCGCTCGTCGAGCCTCACGACGCGGACGGGCGTCCCGCGGCGGCCGACGAGGACGGCCATGAGCTCGCCCTCGTCGGACTCGAACAGGTACCTGTCGTCGCACTGCAAACCACGAAAGGAACTGGGCTTGTCGAGGATCTGGAAGTGCCCGTCGTCCTCGTGCTTATTCTCGTCATACACCGCGAGCTTCCCGTCGTCGAACAGCGCGTAGAGGTTGCCGCCGTGGAGGACCGGGTTGGTGTTGGGAGAGGTCTCGACCGGCTCCGTGCCCGTGAAGAGCTTCGGGTACTCCCAGCCGAACCACTCGTCGTCGGCGTCGTCCTTGACGGCGACGGACGTCCGCGGCGGCATGCAGATCGTGTGGACGCCGATCATCGTGCGCCGCGCGCCGTCGTAGACGACGAAGTGGAACCACGCGTAGCGCATGGGGGGAAGCTCTTGGACGTGGCCCGTCACGAGGTCGGCTTCGAGTACCATCGACCGCCAGCACAGCGTCAGGTGCCGCCCGGTGGCGCAGCAGAACTTGGCGCCGGGGGAATCCAGAGTCCTCGAGACCTCGAAGTTTTTGTGGTGGACAGGGCTGTAGAAGCGGAGGTTCGTCGAGCCGACCTCCGCGGCGCTGAGCAGCATCGGGGTCAGCCACGCATGTGGCGGCGAAGCTCGGGTGGCTCGACCATGGTAGGCGGTCCAAGATCAGGCGCAGCACCAGCACTGCAGCAGGTCCGTCGGGAGGGACGACCCGGCCCCCATGGTAGGCGTCGCTGCCTCCATATTGGTTTCCGCCGTCGACCCTGTTGGTCGGTGCAGTTCCCGTCTTTCCGCTGTAGGGCGTGACGACTTTCGTGCACGCACGGATGTGTGGTTTATATGGAAAACTCAAGAGATTTTTATGGTAACGTAGGCGGCCAGAGTTCCGCAGTCGCACGACCGTGGCCCAAACTCTGGACATGAAAGCCAGCAAAACAAAAACGCCGCAAGCACGTGATCAGGACTTCAATCAGATTACCAACATATACTCCGCTAACAAAAGACAGCTTCGGCTGGACCTTTTTTATGTTCTGATTAACTGATTTGCTTGTACAACTCATATGATTAGATTCATTTGAAGCAGCTAGTGTCAATATGGACAAACGTAGTGGCATATGCATTAAAAAAATATAATGTTGTATTTTGTTTGAAATTTCCTTTGTTATGTTAGATATTTTGAGTAAAATATGGTCGTCATTGTGCCACATCTCATACTGCTACACTTACTCTGGTTTACTTCAACTACTTAAGTATATGAAGTGTTGAACACACACTTTGTATAATTTTCAAACAAAATATCATATAACTATGATACGGCATGTGAAGTGTAGAACATGCACTTGTACAGAACTAACCATGTACATAACACTAACCTTAATAAAAGTGCCGTAGGGGAATCTCCTCCTGATTCCGCTAAAAAAAATGTGTTAACATGCATTTCTCTCTTTTTACAGTGTATTATATCTCTCAGACAGAGATTGTGATCGGTTGTCTCTTGTTGTGTAGAATAAATCACCCCTTAGATCTTAAATATGCCCATGCTCTGGCTTGTGGTATCCAGTCGAGGTTAAAAAGGAGTGATTTTCATGTCTTGCCCTGATGTAATTTTCATTCTTCTTAATGAAATGTGCAAATCATTTGAGAAGAAAAATGATTAGTTTACCAAATAAGTTTTAGCTATACATATAATATATTGAGGTAATGTAGTGTCATAGTAGTGCAATACTAGTCCCTCATGGCTACTGATGATACTTAGTTTATATTGTGATGCCGGTTAGAAGAATGACCTCAGAGTGGATTACAACCGCTTCATAAGAGATAGAAAGAATTAAATTCTAAATCTGAATTTTAATTACGATCGCAATTACTGATGAAGAATGAGAATGCTTGAATAGCATGCAATTCAAAATTGGCATGCTTCATCATCCTTCTTAAAAAATCTACTATGTAAAATTATTACTTAGAAGATACTTCAAACAGTGATCGGTCATCTCTTCTTGTATAAAGTAAATCATTAAGTCTTAAATACATCCATGGTCAGGGTTGTGGTATCCAGTCGAGATCAACCAAGGAGAGACCTTCATGCCTTACTTTGATGTAATTTTCTTCTTCTTACTTAACGAAATGTGCATGACTAGCTTATCAAATAAGTTTTAGCTATACATATAATATATTGAGGTAATGTAGTATCATAGTACATAGTGCACCACCAATCGCCCATGGCTACTATGAGTGATGAGACATAGATTTCTGTTGTTCTGCCACAGTCAGAAGAATGACCTTAGGATGGATTTGAGTTGCTTTAATAGTCATAGAAAGATTTAAATTCTAAATTTGAATTCTAATTACGATTTCAATTACTTTTGAAAATTGAGAAATGAGAATGCTTAAATAGCATGCAATTCAAAATTGGCACGCTACATCATCTTCTAAAAATCTCTACTATGTAAAATTCATTACTTAGAAGGTACTTCAAATATAATCTGAACCGGAAAACCCATTCCTCTCGTGCGATTTGCCAGAAGCAACAATCCCGCTATAATTGGGTGATCTTGCATAAGCAAGCTATCTATATGCTTCTGAAAATTAAAGTTAGGGAAGGATCATAGCTCACATGAGATGGTCACTAATTCAGTGAGAATAGGCTTTAAACAATGGCATGAAGCATTTCATTAAAAACTTTACCACATCAATTTTATTTTCACAAAGATGGAAGCTGCATGTTGTTTGGTTTGATAAAATAGGGAAATGAAATAAATATGCATATTCAAAAAAAAATGTGGAAGGTTGTCAGCTAAACATTCAGTATGTAGGCATCAAAACCTTATAAAGAGAGCAATGGTCCGGGAAAAAAGGGAACGGATTGTGCAACGTTGTAGTCCCGCGTTCCATGTCATAAACATGGAGTGCTTTGTCCTCGGGCATATAGTAGTAGATGCAATCTCCTTTCAAGCCGACGACCTCTTGAGGATCAAGCGATGCTCCAAGCTCGCTCGGATGAACAACGAACGTACTGCCCCCGAGTGACTCTGCTTTCACCCAGGCTCGCGCAGACAGATCAAGCTTCAAAACATCGATGCCCGCGACGAATCGTCCGCCAATATCTGAAAAGCGAAAGCAGACGAGGAACAGATCGCCACCCGATTCGACCAATTGAGTTGTGAAGCAGGTACACGGCGGCGACCTTGCCCTGTCTTCGTCCACGGGGAACACGGAGAACACTGGTTCGGGCGACAACTCGAGGGTAACAACCTTGTCGCTGAGATCCATAAAGAACTTGCCATCCACTGACGTGAGATGAGCCGACATGGACGCTGGAATGGCGTCGCCTAGTGCTGCCGGCTCGTACTCGTGCCTCAGCCACCCTCCGTCTCCGCCGAGACGGCAATACCATAGCACGGTGTCCGTGAGGTCGACGACCAGGACGAGGAGGCCCGGGTCACCGGCGGTGACGGACTTGCGCGACAGAAGGCACCTCTTGCCGCCGTCTCCCTTGAGGAAACCCTCTGTGTCCGGGGGCAGGTCCACCCTGCGGCCGGTGAACGGGTCCCACAGGAACGTCTCCGTGTCCGGCGAGCCAGCTAGGGCCGACATGAGCAGCCAGCCTTGCGGCGTGATCCAGTAGAGGTGGTCCCTCATCGCGTCCGACCTCACGGCCAGCAGCTGCTTCTTGGGGATGCTGTAGAAGATGAAGTCGGCGTGGGCATCGCTGGCGTCCCTCGTCGTCGTCGTCGTGTCACGGCCGTAATCGAATAGGAGCAGCGGGGCTTGCCGACGATCCAGTCGAGAGGAGGCTGCATCGTCCTTCGCCGCCGTCGTCTCCATGACTGGATCGTTTCCTTGTGCGGCCATCGCTGGGATGCATTGACCAACACGGCCGGGAGCTACGTGCCGTGACTTATATGATCGATGCACCGAAAAATGTCCGTGGAAGCTACGTGTCCGTGTGCTTCCCGGTACCAAACGACATGCATATGTATCTGCCGGTTTGGCTTGTTTCGTTACAAAAGCCGTTAATTATCTTGCTCCAAAAATCTAGAAGGCACAAAAAATACGCTCTGCAAGAGATAGATGGTTAGCAAGCTTTGTAGTAAATTCTTTGATGGCCCAAAGTTCTTGGGATGTGGTTGCAAGTGGATCAAAAATTGGTGTACTTAACCCTGAACTGGTAGGTTCTTTGTGGGAATGGTTTAGTGACAAGTTGAGATGCACTGTGACATTAGTGTCAATTATGGTTGTGTAGTGATGCACATGTTCATGTGTCCACATATTGTCAAGGTCTTGTAGAGAGCACAGTCCATTGAAACTTTTGTTTCATGATTAGTTATTGCTCTGCCACATGAAACTTGGATGAATAAGGTTGCAATAGCTTTGGTCTTGCACAATTAATGATAGGATTCTGTGAAATTTGTTGGAAGAACAAAGCCCACGAGTGGAACTGCAGTAGAAATTAGTGATAGGATTCAGTGAAATTTGTTGGAAGAACAAATCCCACGAGTAGAAAGAATTAGGAGCCCACAACCCGATCGAGCACATCTCTGAGCCAAAATCTGCCGGCTAGGAATTCGACTTTAGCTGAATATACTTAAGCAATTGCGGGTAGTACATTTGAATTTACATTTCAGTGCCCCAAAAAAACTGTTCATAAGGACCATTAAACACTACTCTTCGTAGAATGGACTGACAGATTTATAGAATGTATAGTACCACAAACCAAACCTCAAGCAAACAAGTAGATTCTATAACAGGATTATCATAATCTAGACATGGCCACAACAAAAACTCTACCAGCAATTTATCCACTAACCGAATCAACATGTACTAAAGTCAACCCAAATACTATAATCCAACTTTTCTGTTTCCCAAAATGCTCTTGATTCTTCCGACCCCAGCTCATAAGCCCATATGCTCGCGCCATCCTTCATCGCCGCAGTATCTGCATGGACGGTTGAGGAGGTTGGTACGAACGCTACCTCCCCGTGACGATCAACAATATCAACATGTACAGTCTCAGGCCAATCGTGCAGCCTGGGGAAGAAGACCTTGTTCTGCATCCACTTGACATCGGTCTTCCTCATCAAAGTGGTGAGCGTGCCGGTGAACAGCGCCCGCCCTGCAGGCTCTCCACCTCCTCCCACTCCATCTCCCGCTCGTCGAGCCTCACGACGCGGACGGGCGTCCCGCGGCGGCCGACGAGGACGGCCATGAGCTCGCCCTCGTCGGACTCGAACAGGTACCTGTCGTCGTCGCCGCCGCATTGGAAACGAGCAAAGGATCCGGCCGCGGGCTTGTCGAGGATCTCGAAGTGCCCGTCGTCCTCGTGCTTGTTCTCGTCGTACACCGCGAGCTTCCGTCGTCGAACAGCGCGTAGAGGCTGCCGCCGTGGAGGACGGGGTTGGTGTTGGGACAAGTTTCGATCAGCTCCGTGCCCGTGAAGGGCTCCGGGTACTCCCAGTCCAACCACTCGTCGTTGTCGTCGTCCTTGACGGCGACGGATGTCCGCGGCGGCCGGCAGATCGTGCGGACGCCGAACATCGTCCTGCGAGCCCCGTCGTAGACGACGAAGTGGAACCACGCGAAGAGCATGGGTGGAAGCTCTGTGACGTGGCCCGTCACGAGGTCGGCTTCGAGTACCATCGACGGCCGGCACAGCGTCAGGTGGCGCCCGGTGGCGCAGCAGAACTTGGCGCCGGGCGCCGCCAGAGTTCTCGATACCTCGAAGTTTTTGTGGTGGAGAGGGCTGTAGAAGCGGAGATTGGTCGAGCCGACGTGCGCAGCGCTGAGCAGCATCGGCGTCAGCCACGCCGGGTAGAAGGGTGTCACGACAGATCTCCAGTGCCTGCATGTGGCGGCGAAGCTCGGGTGGCTTGACCATGGCAGACGGCCCAAGATCGGGCGCAGCAGGTCCGTCAGGAGGAACGACCAGCCGCGTTCTTGCTCCATGGTCGTGGCCTCCATCGATCGTGCTAATTTCTGCCGTCGACCGTGTGGTGCCCGGTGGTAGGCGGCAGCTTTTGATGCCAGTTTGTTAGGGCGTGATCGATGACTGCCGCCGTGTATAGATGTGTGGTATTTGAGAACTCTGAGATTTGTTTGCAAACGTGTACGTGACCAGAGTCCCGTGGAGGCACTCAGCACGTCCCTTGTGGCAAATCTCTTTGCCACCAATTTTACTGTAGTCTTAAATAACCAGAGCTGACCATCTATGTAGACCTCTAGACACACGATATCCTTCATCGTAATAATAATTATTATTTATTGTTAGTTTTGAAAGAGTAACACATGGAGTCCAAGGGACCATAGTTTTTGCTCTTTGTTTGGATGCGAGATCGTATTTATCACACAAGCGGAAATATTTAGATTGAGGGAGCAGCAACCTATACGAGATCAATCGATGGGGGTTATTCGTTTCTTTTGGCCTAAATTTAGGTCTCTAGAATCTTGTCATTTAAGAGTATTCAAATAAAGTAATTAAAACACTAACTGCAGAACAATGTACAATTCGCGTAACCGATCTAAGAGGGTAATTAAGCCGTGATTAGACGATGATTACATATCGCATCTTTGATAGCACAACACAGATTAGATTATACGTTAGAATCATCTCGTAAATTAGGATAAAGTGTAAAAGGTTTTGTAATAACTTTATTAATACGCAATGCAGATTTTTTTTGAGTGAATTTCTAAAGAAACGAACACCACTATGATACAAAGAGTTTTTACCGTTTTCAAGCCTCTCGGAAGAAGAATAATCAATGTCAGCAAGAATGTGTTAGAATGTGATATGAATTCTTTTAGGTATGAATTCTTTAGTTTGCACGATACGTCAGATACATCCTCATACGGGGTTACATGTCTATTTTATAAGGATGTTACGCCTTTTAGAGCCTGGATTAAGGGTCTATTTGTTGGGCTGGAGCTTTTGAGCTTTTAGAAAAGCTGGTGTGTTATATTTCAATGTTGGCTTTTGTGAAATATAAGAAGCTTTCAGATGTCAAAAGTTTAGAAAAGCAGCTCTTAGCCAACTTTCAGCTTTTAGTTCATTTCTCAAAAGTCAGTTTTTCAGACATTCCAAAATTAGTCATAAGTTGTGTTTGTTTGAGCTTTTTTAGCTGGAAAACCCAGCTGAAAAGCTGTTGAAACAAAACATGCCCTAATTATAGGCGATCTCCTATCTATAGTATTGATTCGGAGTTACCTCTATGTTTTTTTTCATGTAACAAGTCTTTGATATTTCTAATACAAGTCTTCGAATATCTGAAAATGGTGATATCGACAAATTGTATTTTTTTTGTTGGACGAAGTGCCATTTAAAAAAAAAACTTAACATCCTAGCGAGAAAACAACATTCTGTTGGTGTTATAGGCAAAGAAAGAAGTTTTGGGTTTTGAGAAAACGTGCCATAAAAATTTGCTCCACGTGAGAATCTTAGTAGAATCGACTCTGTTTTTAACATTGTGGCTTTCCCACTAGGCCACAATGTTAAAAATAAAGTGATAAAGAGACAACTTGCTTGAACTTGGATTGGTGTCATGAATTTCCACTGAATAGACTAGAGCATGTTCCAACGAACTAATCTGACCTAAAATGAAATGGTTGAGGTATACTAACAACAGAGTTCCTTACTTTTTTTTTATTCTTCAGCAACTCCCGAAATGCAAATATTCAGATAAGTTCAGAGATGCACATTGTTCATGGAGTTGATGACCCAAAGTGCTTGAGACGTGGTTGCAAATGGATCAGAAAATGGTGTACTGAACTCTTGAGTAGAACGTCAGCTCAGTTGCCGGTTTCTTCGTGGGAATGGTTTATTGACAAGTAAGGGGCTGATTCAAAAAAAAAAAAAAGACAAGTTAGGGGCGGATCCAGCGTATGGAGAGGTCTGGCGGCCCGTGTCCCTACCCCTCTCGTCTGTCATCGTTCCCCTCGAAACAGCGTGACCATCAGTTTCCAGGTTTCCACATGCGGCAAGCTGCAATTTACAACATATTAAACGAATCGTTTGTTTTGGCTCATTGGGCGGCCTAGTGGGCATTTAATCGTCACAAACAGACTAATGACTAAGGCTGGTAATGTAATTTCGATTTTCTAAAAAACAAAAGCATTCCTCGCGACTGCACGAATCAAGCACGATGCTGCTGCCTTGTATCAACTCCTCGCTCCGTTGCTAAACTGTCCTAGTCACAACTCACAAGTTCCTTGAACTGTAAATCCAAACCCTCCTCATGCATTTTTAAAACGTTCTCCACATAAATTTAGTAAGCTGGCACTAAATTTATAAACAGATCTTTATCTCTCGCCAGCTCAGATCCTCCCATTTGCTGCGTTGTTTGCCGCCCCCACAAAAAAAGGCGCCACTTCATCCAGTTCCATTCCTAGTTCTTACCACCAAGAAGTCGACTTCCCTGTTGCCTTCCTCCAATCCCAAATCACTCCTCCACGTTGTTCCTGCTGCTCGCGTTGACTCCAATCCAGGGCGGATCGGCTCGGGGACACTAGCGGGCCGTGGCGCCGCCGAATCTTGCGCCCATTTCGCGTTCTTGTTGTGCTGTAGTGGTTTGGATCCAAAAACTGGTTTGGGGCTCTTGTCCCTGGATCTCCTCCCGCAATGGCGGCGCTGGTGGAGCTGTTTCTTGGCTCGTCGTCGGCGCCGGTGGACTGGGAGGCCGAGGCCTACCCGGCGTACGGGGACTTCGCCGTTCTCCCCTTCCTCGTCGCCTTCTTCCCCGCTGTTCGGTTCCTCCTCGATCGGCTCGTATTCGAGGTAATTCTGCTGTTTCCTGCCGCTCCTAGGTTCTTGGGATCCGAATAACTTGTGCAAACATTGTACCATTGCGATGTATTGGTTCGGTTAACTAGTACTGGTGGTTCTGGAGCCGTCCATGGATGAGTTAGACTGGACCTGACTATAAGGGGCTTTTCTTTCTCATTACATTTTTGTGCAATTCGCCATATCAATATCCGTCCTGCAAATCAAATCTCTAATAAATGAAGGGAAACAGTACCGGAAAGTACTGCATTGCTTCAATCACTATCTTGACTCAGATTGTCCTATATCAAGTTCAGGAAAGGCGTCCCCAGTCCCCACAATCTGTTTTAGTGATTGTTCGCGTAAAATTGGCTTCTTTCAGCATCCTTCAGATTTCAGAATGCCGAATATGCATTTTGAAGTTTTCTGGCAATGATTGGATTCGGTGTAACTGTAAGGAGAGACGTTTTAAGATGCCATTTGCTTCCTCTTTTCCTTAAAGTGGCACGTTTAAGCATCTTTATACTGTAAAGCATGTTATCCTTTGTGGCTAGTATATGCTCTGTTGAGAACTTTTAAGTTACTGATTAATTGTGTCAACACTTTAAAAATTGTGTCAAAAAACTTAACATTGAGAAATTTTGCTTATGCAAGTTGTTATGAATCTGTTACAATATGGGATGTGCTTATAGACAAACCATTGAAGAGATCTACGCAAAAGAAAAGGAATAAATTTAAGAGACTTTCAAACATGGACAAGTGCAGCGTTGGGACATTAATCTTGACAATGTGTGACATAGAGGCATAGTTATGATTAAGTAAGTTGAGAATTAGAGAGGAGAAGCTGAATTGACCTCATTAGCATGTTAAACATCTTGACATCAGAAAAAAAAAACAGAAACTTTGTTAGGGAAACTAAGCACTATCTTACTAAATATGAAGATCAAATGGGTTAACTTGTGCTTGACATGTTAGTTTTTACATTTGGTGTGCCTATTTGTCATGCTACTGATTTCCACCGCACTGTCAAACACTAGAAGCAAATTGTTTTCAAGTTAGCAAGATGCAACCATGGGTAGCAGTCCCGTACATGACATCTCATAATTGTTTCATCACAATCTATCCACAGGTACTGGCTAAAAGACTTGTTCTTGGAAGAGGATATGATAAGCTTGCAGAAACAGAAGAAAGTAGAAAGAAAATCAATAAATTTAAGGAATCGGCATGGAAGTTTGTTTATTTTCTCTCTGGAGAGCTCCTTTCATTATCTGTAACATACAATGAGCCATGGTTTAAGGATACCAGATACTTTTGGGTAGGGCCTGGCGAGCAGATCTGGCCGGATCAAAAGTTAAAGTAAAGAGGATCAAAACATATTTACTCTTCTTTCCAAATTTTTTTCCTTAATGACCATTAAAATCAAACTTTTCTTCTTCCAGACTGAAGCTGAAAGCTGTATATATGTATGCTGCTGGATTTTACACCTATTCCATATTTGCCCTTCTGTTCTGGGAAACAAGACGTTCGGACTTTGGAGTCTCAATGTCTCATCATGTAGCGACAGTTGTTCTGATTGTTCTGTCCTATATTTTCAGGTATGTTCCCAAACAATTTTCTATACGATGGTAGTATTCCTTCTGTTACATACTGATACCAAAAGCATGACTTAGTATGACTGTTAATGTGCCTTGAAAACAGATTCGCTCGTGTTGGCTCTGTTGTTTTGGCCCTTCATGATGCAAGTGATATATTCCTAGAGATTGGGAAGATGTCCAAGTACAGTAGCTGTGAATGGCTCGCTGTTGTGGCATTTCTTCTTTTTGTGCTGTCATGGATACTTCTCCGTCTCATAATTTTCCCTTTTTGGATCATAAGAAGCACAAGGTAAACAAACAACTGTAGCTTGGAAGCTATCTACCTTGACTGCTATATCTAGCCATTCACCATCACACTTGAAGGAGTATTACTCCACGAAAATCACTTGCATATTTTTTTATATGTGATCTTGAATCTTTTTTCAGCTATGAAGTGCTGCTAACCTTGGACAAGGAGAAGCATCAATTTTACGGCCCCATATACTATTATGTTTTCAACAGTCTTTTGTTCTCACTCCTAGTTCTTCACATATATTGGTGGGTACTGATATACCGGATGCTAGTCAAACAAATCCAATCCAAAGGTCGTGTTGGGGATGATGTTAGATCTGGTAAGTGACTGTTCTCCATTTTCTCTCATGGCATTTTTTTTCCTTATGTATATTCTATTTGTTTACTAAAAAAAATTAATTGCACAGATTCTGAAGGAGAGGATGAGCATGAAGATTAGTGTGTTAGTTGCATGTTTAACTGAAGAACTATATTTGTTACTCCTAAGAGAAGACAACATCATCTGAATACGATATTAGATATGGTTAGAACAGATCATTATTTATGCGCCATAGATGACAACCAGGATTTTCGAGTTGCTACTTGAGGCCAAAAGCGATTTGTGTTCGCCCTTCAATTACCATTTGTAAGAAAGAAAAAGAAAAAAGAATTCTTTGTTCATTTATTCTTGTAACTGTGCAGACAATCAATTGATTCAAAATCATGTAATTTGTTATGGTAACTCTGGTGATAATTGTTGTATCATCCAGTCTGATGGAAAGTCAAGAGAAAGCTGCTAAGAAAGCTGTGTCATACTGTCATGACTTGCTCGTGTTCATTTGACATGTGTACAATGTACATGACGAGATAGAAAGAAAGGTATCATTATAACTTGTGGTGCTCATCAATACTAAGAGCAAATGTATCAATATAAATTTTGGTCTTCATTTGACATTTTGTACATAATGACTGAATACCACACGACCACCAAACATTAAACAAGATGTCAATAGCAATCTGAAAGATCTACAAAGAATCAATACTGAGCCTATTCGACGACAAAATGATGTAACACACAACCCAGGTTTACACCATATTCATTTTGTGTAGTTGTGTAACAAATGAGACAATAGAAACTACATGCTGGTTTAGGACAAGTATTTTGTGATAAGCTTGTTGACATGAAGAAGTATATCATCGATGTGAGGGCGCATGGCCGGTTGGGGCTGAAGCATCCAGGTAACAAACTGCCGAAGTTCTTCAGGATAAGGAGGATTGGGTCCTGCAGGCCACTTCAACTGCCCATTGACAATGGCAAGTTGCAGGCTTCCTCCAGATTCACCAAGAGCATATTCAAACGGTGAAACATTGTACCTACAAAGAGTCAAAGTTTCAAACATTATAATCAATAATTTGTCAAGCCTATTTCATCCATGATGCATGAACTATCCGAGTGTTTACCGGACAATAAGGTCAGGCAATAGGTCAGTTACATGATAATCAATAATTTATCAAGCCTATTTCATCCATGATGCACGAACTATCCAAGTGTTTACCGGACAATAAGTCAGGAAATAGGTCTGTTTAACTTGATGTAACTTGATAAGAGCATATATTGCAGTATGCTAGAGCTGTGCAAAACTTGAAAGACAAACTCATCCAGGAGGCCGTCAACTACCCAAATGGTACAGCAGAGGCACATGACTGACAGTTGTCAATAAATGTCTAATTTCATTATGATGGGATTGTCACTTCGATAGCTAAACAGAACTTGCTATCAGTGTAGCTCAAAAGGTAAGAAGGCCATCAAATTGGGCAAAAGGAAGCTGATAGAATCTCCACGCACATATAACTGAATTTGTGCCCGACACATTAGAGCAAATATGCACATCGCATCACTGCTACCATTGAGTTAAACTAACACCTATATCGACAATCAAGTGAACTGAAGCAAGGATCACCAATTTTTCTTATGCGAACCAAAAATAGACTTACATAATAGCATAAAGGGTGCATCCTAGGGACCAGATGTCTGTTCTCTCGTCAATATCAGCATGGCTTGGGCAGTCCCACAATTCAGGTGCACGATAAGGTGCAGAACAGTGCTCAGCAGCCCATTCCTAATAAGAATAAGATATGGATCAGCAATGCATAGAAAATTACAGCTTTCAATGTTCTAATAAGATTCAAATTCTTCTTATAAAATTTGCATGTTCTAACCCTGAGGCAAGATGAAACTAATCTTTACATCAGGGTACAGATCAAAATACATTTCTAGATTATAGACACTCGTCTTTAAGAACAATGATAAAAAACACGAGGTGAAGAATAGTTTTCATTTCTGGAAGAAAGACCAGTAAGCTAAACATTGACAAACCTGCAACTGCAATGCCTCAGAACGAGAACGAATTTCCTTTCTTGCAGGCCTTGCACTTCCAAAATCCATTAAAGTTGCAACAGGTGCTTGCCCTCTACGACGGGTGATAAGAACATTACCAGGTTTAACATCATTATGGGCATATGGAGGGTCATAGCAGTGCATGTGCTTCAGTCCTTCACAAAGCTGTCAGTGGCCTTCTATCAGTATACAATGGATATAAGATAGAGAAGGAACAACAATTAACATTTTTCTAGCAATAGTACAGAGAGTCTAAACTGGAAATAAGTAAAAATATAGAGGATAGGCAATAAGTGATTAAGTGAAGAATCTCAGAGAAATTCAGGAAGGTAATTTTTCATGTCAAAACGAGAAATCTATGCGGAACCAATGGGGGTAAATAGAGACTTCCTACATACCTTACAACTTTCAGAGCTTATCATTTTAACAAAAAAGAATATAAACAAGGCAAAGTGTAGCATTGCCCGACAGAAACCAGTACGTAAGACATTCAAAGTTTTCCCACCAATAGTTTCATGTTTGGAAATGCACGGAAGATCTAAATGATAGTGTATTTCATATTCCACAATGATCTCAATAGAGGGTGATTGCGGTTTCAAGAAATCAACACATCAAATTAAAAAAAAAATGATGCATATACATCAAAGGACTGACCTGTCGGAATATTTGCAATACATCGGCTGTCGGATAGTATTCCTTTCTGGGCAGCATGGCATTAGCGTTGTCAAACAAAGTACCATCCAAATAGACTGGGAAGAGCAGGTATGCTTCATGGCTCCAATCTCCCTGTTGATTCTAAATATATCAGAAAAGAAGCGCTCTCAGCATGCAGTAGATGTTTACAAGATTAGCCCAAAAAACATAAAATCCCCTTGACAATGACATCTCTTTACTTGATAATATGGCATACAGCATGCTATTTCCAAATTTGAAATTTATTTTCATTGTTATATTGCTCACATTTGTACGCAGTGAGAAAAGAATGCCTTGGATAAAAATAAAGCATTTGTACGATATTTATGGAACTCGACATATTTTGCCTGAACCAAAACCTTTGCACATAGCCTGATGTCACAACGTTTCGTATCTTATTATAGCATTCCCATGCTCAAAGAAAGATATGCACAATCGAGTACCTTGACCGCAATTACGGCGTGATCAAGGAGCGGCAGCAGATTGGGGTGATTGAAGAGTGACGACACACGGATCTCCTCCTTCACCAAATCCAGTTGCTCCTTGCTCTGTATCAGCACCTTTTTCATAGCATATGTCCCATCCTCTGAACAATGTTAACAGTGTAAGTAAAACATCTTAAAATGTGTACTGAGAGACGTCAAATCAGAGAACATCCACTCAGTTAAGAACATATGGTCGATCACGAAATTAAGAATCCGATACGAGACCAGGGGCTTGGGGATCGACTGACCTGAGACGTGGGAGGCGCGCCTGCCGAGCGCGGCGTCGGACGGGGGCTGAAGCTCCCTGACGAGGTAGACAAAGGCGAAGCCGCCCTCGCCGATCTGGCGGAGGACGCGGAAGCGGCGCTCGTTGATCCAGACGTCGCCGCCGCCCGTCGCCGCGTCGTAGAGGGCGTTGAGCCCCGATATGGAGCAGCCCATCCCGGCGCTACCTTCTACTCCTCCTTGCTCCTCGGCTCCTCGCCGCCGGCGAACTCGACGTGGAGCGCCTCCCGAGTCTCGGTTTCGTTTCGTTCGGTGTCTTCGCACTTCCCAGGTCAGCGGCCAGGACAGTGACTTTTTAGCTTTTAAGGTTCGGATTGAGCTTTTTTTATATACAAGAAAAAAAAACTCGTGACAAATACACGGACACTTGTCAGTGACAGACATAACAGAGTGGCAGATCACCAATCCAAACGTTGTTGGCAGACTGAATTCCCTGAAACTTCAGTTAAAATTCACCGACCTGTGCAGCAGAACTATGCTGCGATTTCTTGTTCGAATTTACGACAAGCAATTTGGTACTATGCGTAGAAAAGCATGTCAACATTGGCATATCGACCTAACATGGTTACAAAATAACAATACGATTCATGTAGATCCAGCAACCCCAAACTGCCACCATCTCAGGAGCAATCTGGCATCGCTTCTGGTTGAGTAGTCGCAGTCAACGAGCTGGCGTATAGATTCAGAATGAGAAAGTGGATGGTTCGTGCAAATGGTGCTCTTGGGAAATTGAAAGTGAAGCTAACTATGTGCAAGTACCGTCTGTCACATTGCAGTCTTGTAGGTAAATATACAAAGTCAACTCATCACAAATGCTACACATAGGCAAGGTACACGCCGCATGGACCAAGACAACATCTTGAAAACAAGATCAATGTTACTCGAGAGAGAGAAAAAAAAAAGATCAATGAGACACAAAATCCCTCAGATTTTTTTTTAGATAATGACAAAATCCCTCAGATATCACTTCAGGATGCAACATTTAGCTTTCAGTTATCCGTGCCTCTTCATCCTGGACCCTATTAGTGCATTTGTTTTCTGCAACTCAGATTCTGCATGCTTTTTACAACCATAGAAATGGGGATTGGGAATGCTACATGTGTCATCATCCTCCAAAACCATTTCCCCTCTAATTAGTCTACGTCTTGACCATGCTCTGCCTGCTGATAAAAGAAGGTAACTGAAGTGGACTCCTCAGTTCCTGCTGAAGGTCCACATCTTTGTTCCTATTCTTTTTTCTCATCTTTGTTCCTATTCTGTTCGCTGATAGAAGTTGGTAGCTGAAGTGGACTATAGACAGTGGTCCAGATATGTTTCTGACAGAAATTTTTGTTGCACAACCATACAGGAAATGACTACATTGTTCAAACCAAATCCCCGATCCCAGCAAGAGGTTCAGTTTTTTTCAGTATAAAGGTCCCAGATAATTGTTCAAACCAAATTAAGATGCATTTCGAGTTCTTCAAAGACAAATATGAGCTTCAAAAAATGAAGTGCGTCATTGGAAGATTGCAGACACATAAATACCTCGGGATTTTAAGTGCAATGCAGGCCTGTAATATAACAGCTTTAGCAGTTTTACATAACGTTTCCAATGGGAACATCACCAACTAGATTGAGAATAAAAAGGCAGAACCCTTGGCTCATATTGACTGCGGGTCAACAGATACCTTATTATGGTTCATAATACCTTTGACAACATTCTTCCTTCCATTTACCTCCAGATGTGACCCCAAAACAGAATAATCAACTTTGGAAGGCAAAACGAAAAAAAGCTGACTCAGGGAAGCAATGGAAGAATCGAAATGAAAAACACAAGAACGAGAACAAACTAATAGTAGCATAACAAACGATGCCACACCGTTTCAGTTACAACCCACTTAATAATAAGCATCCTTTTGGCTGTGGTTATGGAAACTTAGTACAATGTTAACATGAAGAATCAGCCGAAATGAGAGCAACACTACAAAGTAAAAAACAAAAACTAACGAAATGCTCTTCTCTGGACTTGGCTTATCAGCTTCACAGCAATGACGAATAGCCATATCAATTAGAAGTGAAGCCAGGAGAGCAGGAGTAGTTAGGAATGTTTGGAGATTACAATCATTATAACTAACAATAATCAAGAGTAACACAAGACCACACCTTTTGAATAACAGCTTGATTCATGAAAAGAAGAAATAATAAGATACTATTGTGTTGTGTTATCTAATCACCTCAGCTTCATAAAGTAGTCTTTACGCAGAGGAACTATGCTTTCAATGAAAGTATGTGTGCTAAAAGGAAAATCAAACTCTGTCCAGGCCATCTTCATTTCTTCTGACATTGAACTTGGATCATAACAGTAGAGGCCCCTGGCCAACAGCTGCACCCAGATTTTGCCCTCATGGAAGAGAGTGTGTTTTGGGGTAAAATAACAAGAAGGCATCAACCATGGTAAAGTTAAACTGTATTTGAGAGTCCATCTCTGCTTATCATCACAATTGAGCATTAAAATGTCCATTGTACGAGGTGGATCTTCAACTGCGCCATCCACTACTAACAAGCATAGGTTTCCTTCCAGCTCTGCCAAAGAACAATGCCCTCCATAGGATTTGCGTGGAGGAAGCATCATCGAACTAAATTTTTCGCTCTCAAGATTGAGACAATTGATACGTGATGAAGCCACATAGCGAAACTTTGTGAGATAATATACGGTTCCGTTCACATGCACCCCTCTATCTGTCGGGGCCCCATAAAAATTCCCAACTTGTCTCCACGCGCTATCTCCGATCGTGTATATTTCACAACACACCTGGGAAGAATCAGTATGAACTCCTTGATAGAAATGCACAACTTTGTGTTCCTTAGTTCCCGGGCAAAACCCCAAACAGTGCCAATTACAGGAAGAGAACTGGCTGCTCCCTGCAGTGTACATTGGCATCGGCAGCACCAGAGAGTCACCAGTCGTTGGGTTCAGCAGCTCCACTGCACCCGTACTGTCACCTAGGCACAGAATGCCGTTGCAAGAATTGTGCACAAACATGCTCCGAGAAGCCACGGGCCTCGACAGCTGGTACATGGGCTCCTTGTCGTCCGCGAGCACCATTGCGAGAGACCTGTCATTCGCCCGGTCATTCGCGAAGAGCAGCAGCTTCTGCTGGCCTCGGCTCAGGTGCTCATGAATAAAGTGTGGATCCAAGAGCACAGACATCCACGACTTGCACACCAGCCTGCAAGCCGCGAGCGTGCGGGCGGGGAGCCGGCGGAAAACCTCCGTAAGGGCATCATCACAAACCAACCGGACATTGTCCTCCGCTGCCCTTGCCTTCTTCCGCTCCATCACTAGCTAGCTAGGCCAGGGGAATTCCACACTGACCAAGTTGGAGCGACAACCAAAGTCCACTGGTAATGGCATCAACAACACAATTGCAGAATTTCAGCATAATAAAGTCGTAATCGCATAGAACAACAACTAAAATCTTGAAGGAACTGGACAATTATCAGCATCTCATACCTTAGCTCAGCTCGGTACAGACCGGACCAGCTCCGGCTCCGGCACCCCACCGTGCAAGATCGGCCTAGCTCTTGAATCCGAGGAGCAAGCAAATGTTTCAGCACAATAACCCGAGAAACAGACGAATTCAACCAACGAGACCCCGGCACAAGATGCAAACCTGCATTGCAGCTTCCGCGACCCCTCCGCGCACCAGCCAGGACCACAGCAGCAAAACCAACCGAAGCTCCGCGCCGCCTCACGGGACCTAACACATGGTAGGTGAGGGCGATTCGTTGTCGAGTTCTTGGAAGAGAAAATGAAAAGAAAAAAAAAAAGGGCGAAGGAACCAAACCCAACGAACGAAGCACCAACCTACCGGCCGGCCAAACCGAAGAAGCAATCGGTCCTCTCCTCGAATCCGGCCTCGGTGGGAGCGAGGGTTAGGAATCAACGCGGTGGAAACTAGACCGGCAGCGCATCGTGCTCACCGGTGTGGGGGGCGCGGCTGCGGCGGCGGGGCGGCGACTTTGTCTTCCGGATTTCTTTCTTTTCCGCTTGCTCGGTCCCCGTTCGTCGGTTTTTGTTCTGGACAGGGGGAAACGGAAGGAAGGTGGGTGTGCCGCCGTGTCGACGCGGTATGAAAGAGCGGCGAGACGAATCTCGAGGCACCGGCGGCGTGAGGAAGACCGTCGGACGAAGGATGGACGGTTGGGATCAGGCTTCCGTTCCGTGAGGCCCGTCGTTGTCGATGCTAGTAGCAGGGATCGTGATCACGGTTGATGGTGATAGGCTCGGTTCGCCTGACCGCAGCTCAAGGGATGTTTTTCCTTGGGAGATGGGCAGAATCTATAGTTTTCTACTGGCCCGCTTGTAGTATTGGGTTAGTTTTTCCTGGCACGCTCTTAGCTACTCGGTTTGACCGTTTCCAAAGTTAGCAAGTTACCACAACAACACACCTAACACAAGTAGAAAATGCGCCGTGCCGACTCAACTGAGCAAGGAGGAGAGCCTACGACGGTCGACAGCTACGAAGAAGAGCAGTTGGGGGCAGAGAACAAAACAGCGCGTATGCCGGCTCAACTGTCAACTCCAACTTGCCCCTCGTCGCTGACAGCGACGGCCATGTGGGAATCAGGAGCAAAGGAACTAGTACTACAGCTAAGGCAAGTCTTGCAGCGACACCAAACGCCGACACCGAATCTAAGCAAAATTGCAAAGGCGGAAACGCAAGTTGAGAGGCAACCGATTATCGTATTATCAGGGGTTCCTTTCGTGTAGAAAAGGATGAGGAACCCATGACTTGAGCGGCAGCAGAGGGACATGGACTTTGGACAGGGAGCCCAGTCGAGAACTACAGCCTCACGCGTTGACAGAAGTCACAGAACATATCTGCAGGTTTGCTCCTCCATTGGCACCGATCATTTGCACCACAAAAATTGGGAGGAATATGGTGGCATGACGCTACGGTTTTCTTTCCAGAAATGCATGCTTATACGGCAATGTGTCAACCAGAGGCTAAGTAGGATGAATTATCAAAAAGCGGGCTTGCTTCTTATGGAGTGCATGGGTGCAAGCCACATGTATCAGATACGGGCAATCGCGAAAGCGATTGGCATCTGATCATATGGGAGAACAATTGTCAAACAACGATTGGAGGATGCTGAAACTGGGATAATCATATTCAGACAAGAAGATCTGCGTTTACAACCACCAAATCAGAAGCAAAAAAGATGAAAACAATCATAAGCGAGGTTTGATTCTTCACCGTTCCATGACAGACAAGAACTTGTAACTCTACGTAGCATAGAAGGGATTTTTCTGGACTCTCCCAATCGAGCATTCAAAAGTGCACCAGCAGAACACTCTTATTACAAAGGCATAAATGCATGTTTTACGTCCTTTCACTGCTGTGCCTCGGGCTCTTTCTTCTCCAGGTACCTGTCAGAAGTTAAAAATTATTAGTGGAAACAATTTCAATATTGCTAACTGCATTTCTTAATTAGTTTAAAAAAATGCATTTCATAATGGTATTTGGCCAATATGGCCCGAGAACATACAAATCCATCAATGTAGATATAAGCATGCCCACCCCCAAACAGTTCCATGATACAGCTGAAGAAAAACGATATCCCTGTAGTATGCTTACCCCTGAGCCCTAGCCCACCGAGATAACTGGTAGAGCTGGACTGATTCATTGGAAGCATGGCACGCGAGAAGCAGGTAGTTCCGTGGCTGTACCATCCATGCAAACCTCATAAAGAGTCCTGAATACACGCACATGGCTGCAGCAAATGGAGCTATTTGATTAGTATATATCGAGTAGATGATGCCACAATTAAGAAAACAAATGTTTTATTTCCATCCACCTGCAGTCATATTGCCAGATATCAATTCAGGAGGCTTGTTCATGTCCACCAAACCCTGGGAATGCAATAAACATAAGTATCAGAAGGACATATAGCCTAACAGGAACACCATTGGATGGCAGGGTTATAACAAAATTTAGAGAAGGAATAACATATTGAACTCAGAGCAGTGTACTTGATGCTGAACACTTAAGAGATATCGGTTCAAACAGCTCAAGCGGCAACTCAACTCAATCAGATTGTTTATACAAATACAAGCCATGGTACAATTCATACATGCGATGCTACATAAGCAATCCAATTTAATCAAGTGAAGATATTTTAATGCTGAAATGTAATACAATTTTAGACATTTGATTAGAGTGTGCCACTTTCCTGTATTAAAAAACTATCAATTAAGAATTCTGCTAGATCCCACATGCAGTGTACGTGTCATTACTAGCTAGTAGCGAGGCCAAAAGATATCATATCAACCAACAGTTGTCTGACATGTGTCAATAATCTTTGCCGTTATAAGTACATTAAATCTCAATGACATTCTGTCAAATAAGTAAAGAGTTTTGGAGCTATGTCTCATGTAATACAAGACAGACACGCACACTGTGTTTCTTATGGAAATATAGAATGAGCATAATCCCACAGGCATATTTTATATCAAAAGTGGTATCCATAAATGTCACTGATAACTAGTCAGATATTGTACAGTTGGCAAATTGCCAGCTAATACCTTTTGTTTGACTACATTATCACAAACGCTTTACACACGGTTACCAAGTTATGCCTAAGAAACTAGAGATAGTCAACCTGCTAATGTGTCAAAAATGTGTTCAGTATAAAATGGTAATTATAGGCTTCATGGACCGTTGAACAAGACTGGCCTGTCTATTTCCTACACGCAAGACCTAATGAAGTTCCGTTCATTTTAGAATGAGCAACACATCCGCGGCTGCTAATGTCATCTGGACCAGGTCGTGTCTACAAAGGCTGCACAGATCATCCACAAGCTATTCTTCATTTTGCAATATGTCATCGTTGCCAATGCAATCCTTAGAAAGTTCATTAATGCATAGCTCAATAAGGGTATTTATGCTGCGCACTAAATGAGCATTGGCGGCACACGATTTAAGCAGGTTCTGAGGTACCAGAACAAATAGCCATGGTACATACATGCTGTTATGTAAACCATTGTTAGCAATAGCAACCAAATCTATTTAGTGCTGACATCTAAGAGAAATTGAAAAATTTAATCAACATGTTCCTAACACCATTTACCTATTTAGTGCTGCTAGTTCGTAGTAATACTTAGAAACACCTAGCTACAATTGTGCCTGAGATGTGCTCAATATTTTTTTTTCTTTCATTCAATACGATAACTGCCAACAACATTCTTCTTTTCTTAGAGTGAGCAGCCCCACCAGCATACTACAGTTCCACTAAAGAAGAAAGTTATTCTACAATTAAAAATTGTCAGCTACAGCATTTTGTTTGAGCGCATGCATAGTGCGAGCACAGCTACCATTAAAGTCTAAAAAAAACAGAGGCCATCAAGCTAACAGTCTGAGAAACTTTCGGTAATTATTTCTTTTATTGAGTAAAGAGGACTCTTGGAGAATTTAAGCAAATTCGCATATCTTGCTACAGACTACTGACGAGAACTTGGCCTGTGCATTTCCTACATGAAACTATGAAAGATCAGAGTGCTCGTCTGCTAATGTCATTTATCACCAAGCTATGACTGAAAGGCCACATGGATCATCCACAAGCTATTCTACAGTTCAGCATAATGACATCTCTGTAAATGAAAATCAATCACACAAACTCCTAATAAACAGCTCAATAAAGGTATCCATGACCATGTTTTTGAGGCGTTGTGGCGTCCTGTGGCGACCCACCCCCTCACAGCGCCTAGACATCCTAGGCGACGCCTAGGCGCTGTGGCATAAATCAAGTCTCCACTGAATCAGTAGCATATGCTTTTGCAAAAACATCATTCCAAATAAAACGAATATATACATGTCAGTCCCAAAAATCACAAAACTATATCAGAAATCAGAAGCCCTTATATAAGTTCGAGTATCCGTTGGATTGTTGCTCTAGTAAAGGTAAAATGCTTCAAAGTACAAGCGCTGCAATGACCCACTTAATGGTCATGAATAAAATTCTGATCAGAAAAAATAGTCTGTTTAGAAAAGATTATCCTTTTAAAAAAGGCAACACCCTCTAGTAACAATTAGCAATGTTTCATTCAACTCCACAAGTATTTCCATCAAAGCCACATGTTTACGCTAAAGGAACAATAATCATAGTTACAAGTATTTCCACATGTTCTGCAATGTGGATGGAGTCAAAATTAAGAGTTCTAAGGTTATCGTAAATATAAGATTGGTATCCTTATGGACAAGAATATCAAACTACTACCGTTGTTATATTTCTCCAGTTATTTGGAGCAAATAATCCAGTAGTATTTCCTAGTTTCAGTGAAGTACCCCCAAAACTAAAAGCTATTGCTGTGTGCAAAGACAACACATTTCATAATAACGCAGGAACAAAGGCTCAAGCTGGGATAGAAATGCAACATACCGCAATGACGAAACCCCAATTTGCAACAGGTCCCCAGAAGTGAGTGGTCTTGGGGCCAACAGGGCTATTGATGAAGGACTTCAGCGCCGCCGCCATGGCTTATTCCTCCAAAAAGTCACTGCACCTGATCGCACCACACCTCCATCAAATCATGATCACAGCCAATTGAAAGAAAATTACAACACCAGGCAAACAAAATACAATCATCTTTGCCCCTACTCGCCGATATCACCAGGACCAATACGGACGCCATAGGAAGAAAACGAGGCGCTGGCTTCATCAGAACCTAATCTGCGCCTGGATCGAGTGAAGCTCAACTAATCCACAAGTAAGCCTAACCTATCAACCAGCCCACACCCTAAGAGGCGACCACTTGCACAAAACTAGTAGGGGAATTTGGCCCACGAGTGGCTCTCGCATCCGGCACCACCAACCCACGGGAAAAGAACGCACAGAACAAAGGAATGCCAGCGCAGATTGATGCCAGGGGTGGGGGAGGGAGCGGGGGCGGGAGGGTACCTCGTTGCTGGTCGTCGTCGACGGCAGGCGGCGGCGGGAGGTGTTGACGAAGACGGGGGCAGGGTCCGCAGGGAAGATGATAGAAACGGGAGTGGGTGGATGGGTGGGTGGGTCGATTATTCCCGGCCAATGGGTTTGGGCTGGGCTTGGGAGTTCTCTATATCCTTTCTTTCTTTCTTTCTTTCTTTTTCATTTTATTAGGCCCTGTATTAGGCAGAGATATGCCCTAATGGTCCAGTGCTAAAACATTTTTTCAGTAGTTGCATCCCAAAGGGTCAGAGATGCTTTGCATTTTGGATAATGATATAGTGTTACTGATTTTTGATCAAATATTTTTGACCATTACTATTTTCACTTCCTCGCCACACCAGTTCAAATATTTTGTAGGACATGGACAAACAAAGTTTTAAAACTTGAATCAGTGTTGTATCCAGTATGTGTCGTGGTTTTTGAGCCTCGATAGATATTTCAAGTTTCTACAAAATCTCCATAATATTGGAAAATAGAATAGTATTGTTATTTTTAGTTTGGTGCAGTCGTATCAGCTAGCATCGTCCATGCTCTCCAGTATTCACGCAGCAGCCGGCGGTACAGGCTTCCATCGAAGAGAGAGAGAGAGAGAGAGAACAGGCCGACCGATAGATAGTGAAAATTGCACTCATGCTGGAGTTTCGTTTTGCCACAAATAGTCAAACATCCCCATGACTCCATCAGTGTCATTTTTGAATACCTAACCGATATGCACATTTTTGAATACCTAACCGGAACCGGTGTTGCTCGCTCTATTGAGAGCTGAAGTTGATTGGAAGTTGGGAGTTGGAAACATGGAACCGGAACCAGTTGATCAAATGTTAACCACGCCCGAAAGGAAATTGCATCGTCCGTGCTTTTACTCCTTGAGCTTTCGTTTTACTCCTTGAGCTTTCGTTCTAGGTGTCACACAGAGTGTCTTCAATCGTCTATACGTCGCGCTTTAATACCGTCACCTGCGAACTGTATTTTGTACAGTGAGAGGACACTGTACATGCACCTTGGCCTGATGATCGAGCTCCTGATCGATCGCTCCCGACAGCGTCTATAAAAATGCATATCCATGCTTAACCGGCGGCTCCATGCATCTACCTGACGATGTCCATTACTACTAGTAGAAGTTAGTTCGATCACACTGGGACATTGCACGATTCAGTGAGCTCCTGACGGCAGCAGCCACTCGCCATACATGGCGTCCCCTCACTCACCGCGTTTCTTTCTTCTCGCGCTCCTCCTGCCGCCGCTCGTGGTGCTGTCTGCAGCGGCCGCGGCCGCGTCGTCGTACGAGACGAAGCCCATAGATCTGGGGCTCGCCGTGATGACGCTGCCGGCGCCGGTGTCCGGGCCGGAGAGCCTCGCCTTCGACGGCCGCGGCCAGGGGCCCTACTCCGGCGTCTCGGACGGCCGCATCCTCCGGTGGCACGGCGGCCGCCAGGGCTGGGCCGACTTCGCCTACAACTACAAGCACAAGTAAGCGTCGCGTCGTCTCAACTTTTCTAGTACACACAACTACAGACGTGTGCGTGCGCTTGAATGTGCACGGTCGACGCACACGATATGTAACATGGCGCGTGCGTGCGTGCAGGAGCGTGGCGATGTGCGCGCCGGAGAAGAAGCTGGTGGTGCCGGAGAACGTGTGCGGGCGGCCACTGGGGTTGCAGTTCTACCGCGCGTCCGGCGATCTTTACGTCGCCGATGCGTACCTGGGGCTGCTCAGGGTGCCGGCGCGCGGCGGGCTGGCGGAGGTTGTGGCGGCGGAGGCCGGCGGCGTGCCGTTCAACTTCCTGAACGGGCTGGACGTCGACCAGAGGACCGGCGACGTTTACTTCACTGATAGCAGCACCACGTACCGGAGGAGGTACACAAGCATCCTTACATACTGTACCGTACGTAACACACGCGTGGCTGTTGTGCAATGCTTTTTTCTTCGCATCATACGGGATCTAATTTCCAAGTGTTTGAAAAAACAGTCCTTTTTGCATCATCAGTTATTTTTCTTCCCGAAACACAGTGAAACACAATACAGACCGTATGTAGTTGGAGATTAGGACACAAGAACTTTCTTAGACTTAAATATTTTTTGCTTATTAAAATGCATGTTTTTTTTTACTCTAGTACACATCTATTTAGCAGCCCGTATGTACAAATCCAGCGGTGATAAGCAAGTGGTGACTGGCACAATTATGAATGAACTCGTACCAGTGTTATGCCCTCAGTCCATATAATCATTTATGCATTGAAAATGAAATTTTTAAACATGTTGGCCAATGTTTTATATCCTAAAACCAAAATCATGTCAATTGCAAATTTCAGTATGCAGAATGAGCTAATGGAGTACTTTTATATATATAGTTTCATCCAAGATTAGTTTTAGATCTTTTAAGGTGGTTAACATCGCTGTGTTTTCATTTCCCGATTAAATGTTGGAGATGCATGTTCTTTAATTGCAGCTCCAATATATTTCAGGAATATGTTTCATTTTTTTCTTGCTATGTATTTATTTATCTATTAAAATTAATGGACCGTTCTATTACCAAACAAAATAAATTAATTAGAGAGATACAAAATGCAACCCGCAGAATTTCATATCAAGCTCGTGGAACAGTCGGAGCTGTCTCAGTCTGAATAATTATGGCTGGAAAAAATGAAAGAATGACTACTTGTTCTGACGAATATATATATAATGCATGCAGCGACTACCTGCTGGTGGTGGCCCTGGGCGACGAGACGGGCCGGCTGCTGCGCTACGACCGCCGCGCGGGCGCGTCGCCGTGCTCCACTCCGACCTGTCGTACCCGAACGGCGTGGCCGTGAGCGCCGACGGCACGCACGTCGTGGTGGCGCACACGGCGCTGAGCGAGCTGCGCCGCTACTGGGTCCGCGGGCCGCGGGCGGGCCGGTCCGAGCCCTTCGCCGAGCTGCCGGGCTACCCGGACAACGTGCGCGCCGACGGGCGGGGCGGGTACTGGGTGGCGCTGTCCCCGGGCGCCAGCTTCGGCGGCGGCGACGGCGGCGCGGCGGCCGTGGCGGCGCCCGTGGTCGCCGTCAGGGTGTCCGGCGACGGCAAGGTGGTGGAGGCGCTGGACGGGTTCAGCTTCGTGTCCGTGAGCGAGGTGGGGGAGCGGAACGGCACGCTCTGGTTTGGCTCCGTCGACACGCCCTACGCCGGCAAGCTCAAGGGGCACGCCGGCTAGCTCCTGATACCGCCCGCTATTTTTACACGTGTACATTTATTTGTATCGGCATCAACGTTTGGTTGTAATTTTTACTATTGAACAACGCATTTGATTGTACAACTGCCGTGTTGTCGTGGAATTTTTTCTGGCGAATTTTGTAACAGTGGAGGCCCGTTGCTAAATCCTTGTCAGGCTTGATGGCGGCATGTGACGCTTCCTAGCTGAATTTGATCAGTAGGGCGATGCGCGAATTCAATGGGGAGCATGGAAACCGGCTTATCCCTTCGACGAAATCATGGCCGGGTTGAGCGGCTCGGAGCAGGTGCGCAGCGCTGGCACGACGCAAAGCCGCGAGCGGCGCCGTCCGGTGCGGGCAGGCCGTGGCCTCAAGTCGTCTGATGACCAGCTCGGGCGCCGGCCGCGTTGAATGGTTCGACGCAGCGGCGCAGCTAGCGCAGGCCCCACGAAAGCTGCGAGCGGCGCCTCCGGTGTGGCTTCATCAGCGCAGGCCCGGCCGAGGTGTGTGAAAGACATGGATCTCCGAGCATTTTTCGATCAAGGGTACTACAGTGTAGGAACCTGCTGATGGATGGAATCCAAGAAAAATGCACGAACGCGACGCCATGGCCTGGAACGGATGGGCGCAGCGCACCCCAGGGGACGAAGTGATGATGATGTTCACTGTAGCTAAGTTTGCCCATGGCTTTCCATTGAATTCACCCGTATCTATTTTGCGGAGCGTCTGCACCATTGAATTCGATCCGATCTAGTATATGTTCGTGCCATCATGCCGATCCGAGCTCAGCAATCTTGATTGGTTCTTGTATGAGTGGAGCCTGTCTCGCACCCGTGAGCCAGGCTCAACGGAGCCAGGCTGAACGGATGCAATCCTACGGTGATTGGTTGCTAGTTTGCATGCTGGTAGGATGTGCAGGGAAGTTGATTGGTTGGCTTACTGCTCGCATCGCTCCTCTCTGTTTTGGTGCATCACTGCAGGCGTCTAGGCATGCGGCGAGCCAGGCCCGCCAGAAACGCCCATTTTAGTTGCATCCACGGAGCCTGGCTCGGAGGCGCTTTGTGCATCGTGCGAAACGGGCTCCCACGCTGCTCCAGCTAACCAATCACGCACATGTCGCATCCCGGGAGCCTGGTTGTGGCAAAACCAGCCAACCATCAGCCCCTACTGTCGCTTCCTACGACAAGCCAGCTGCGTCTTCTCCCAACACCATGGAGGCCAAGTGTTCTCCCGCCACCTTTCTGCTGCTACTCCAATAGTACTTGCAACGAAACTTGGAAAATCAAACTTGAAGGCAACTCCAATACTTCTCAGGAACACCGGTTTTATTAACCCGTACTCAAGAGCTGGAGCAAATACCCTCTAAAAAAACAGAAAGAGCTGATTCACTGTCCACAGAATAAAAGGACACGCACCAAAAAGTTGAACAAAAAATCCATATTCCACGATAACCATAATTCAGGATTTTCTTTTCTTGTCAGGAAGTAATCAATAAAATAGCATTGCGAGCTACTGATTTACACAGTTCACAATGGTCTCAATATACAGCACACAATTCATAAGGTAATGGAAGGAAACACCCTAGCTAACTCAAAGGCTTCTGCATCTTTTCTCTGATCAACTTTTTTAAAAAAAAAAAATCAATACCTTCGTCAATCCATCTTTCACAAGTATTTGATACTAGCAAGAACACATCACAGGGAACTATGCGAAAGAGGTACGCGATCGAGTTAGTACAAGATAAAGGGGAATTAAGGAGGCATGCAACACTTAATCTTCGAATGCTGAATTTATCTTCCTTGGATTTGGTGTTACCCACACAGGAGACGGCCAGTTGGACCAAATTTGAGGAGATACAATATTCTCTCTACTGTTATCTCCTAAATTGAGAACCCCGATAGCACGGGTCCTATTCTTACCGCAAACGAGATGCTCGTCAATATCAGTGAAATAGACATGATTTGCCTTCAACTGAGTATATTCTTCAGCACGCGCGCAAACGGATTGATTCTGCCCCAGAAATAGCACGTTCTCACCCAAGCTAGTTATCTCCACAAGATTTTTCGCTGCCAGATGAGATCCACTCTATACACTTTGAAACGAGTGGAATAGTACCTATGAGGCTCACTGTCAGAATCAAACTCAGGTTCGTCGAAATCGTCGTTTTCCTCTAAGTGGCTTTAGCTCAGGCTGTGAAACATCAGGTATACAATCGTAGTCCCCCCCAAATTTGCAGCAGGTCACCACTTGGAGCTAGAACGAGGAACATTCTCTCGTAGATGTACCCCTTCACTCGCTCCAAAACAACATGCTGCTTTACTGCAAGATCACCGAAATCAAAAGCATAGATTTCTCCAACCATAGTCAGCGCATACATAATGTTGCCGTTGAAGACACAATCTGCGAAGTTAATAAGATGCGACGGCAACCCAGTCCAGCAATCATCCCCACCTCTCGCAAACGAAAGCTGATAGTCTGTGTTATGGATGAGAACAACGACGTAGCTTCCTGTGGAAGGATCAGATGACAGGAACGCCTTTTGGAAGAAGTTCCTCAGCACCCTTTTCATCCTGTGGAAGGATCAGATGACAGGAACGCCTTCAGTGAGCTGGTGAACACAAAGAGCAGCTTCATTGACGTGTAGCGCAGAAAATCCCCGCCGAAAAATTCAGGATGAAGCTGCTCTTTGTGTTCCCAAACTTCTTTGACGAGGTGGTCAGCGTGCCGTGGAACCGTAGAACTATAATAAGATAGTACCAATTAAGCATGTACTACAAGAGTAGGCGTTTGAATGCCGAGTTTGATCCAATCTCTGCTAGAGGATTCCACTTCCTTCGGACGTCTGTTTACAAAAAAAATCGCATCAAAATTTTGTAATTCTGTTTTGCAAAAATCTTGGCCTCAAATGCCTTTCTTTCAGTTATCATTGCCGACGGCCGGCGATGCGCGCAAGCCACTGGCTAGTTTAACCTGCTTGCGCGGCGCGCGCCGAAGTTCACTGGCGCAAAGTGTTGGCGCGCATCAGAGCACGAGGCGCGTCATCGATCGTTGGGCCGATTATCGTGATCGTGATGACCGACGAGACGCCCAGGATGCCACGCGACGGTGGGATCCATTCCTCGTACGTAGCGCATGGCAGCGCTGCTAGCTGCGGCCATGCGACGAGCCAGCTATGCGGCTCCGGCATGCACTCGGTCGGCAGGACGAGGCGCACGAAACATGTTGGTGATGGCCGGATGGGCTACTCCGCCGTGCCGCATGCAACTTACGCCTTCCTCGAAAGCGATGTACGCGCGCATGGGAAGCATGGAGACCGGCTTACCCCTTCCACGAAAGCTGCGAGCGGCGCCGTCCGGTGTGGGCATCAAGGCTTTGGCGCAGGCCCGGCCGATCGAGGTGTGGGAAGGACCTGGATCGATCTCCGAGCATTTTTCGATCAAGGTTAGTACAAGGATATGGAATCCAAGAAAAAGCACGAACCCGACGCCATGATGCATGGCCTGCGACGGATGGGCGCATGCAGCGCACCCCAGGGAGCGAAAGTGACGATGTAAGTTTGCCCATGGCTTTGCATTGAATTCATCCGCATCGACATTTCGCGGAGCGTATGGTCCAAGCGCGCATACACTTGATCTGATCTATGTGTTCGACGCCATCATGCCGATCCGAGCTCAGCAATCTACTGTCGCTCGCTCGCGCCTGCGCATGTGTGGTACCTGCCCATAGCTCCAACACGAAGCTCTGGAAATAGGGCGCGCGCGCGGAACCGCTTCACAAGCTCCCATCGGCAACAGAAGTTTAGCACCACGGTACTACTCCATAATTCACCAAGTTGTAGTTACAATGATGACGGTAAAGTAGTAAGCCGGCGATCGACAGGATGCATGCTGTCCGTGCACACCAATCGCCGAAGCTCCAACAGCAACACGTCTGCGCCCCTGCAGGCCTGCCGTGATCGTCTCGCTCGCTCGCATTGCCCGCGGCTGGTCCAAAAGCTAGCAGCGCTGTTAATGTTGCCACCTACTGCGATCTGACAAGCGTTCAACGCAACGCCATGAGTGTTGTGGAGTACGCATGCTTCCGGCCTGCTCGAGCGATCTGATCGACGGCGCACCGGAAGGCAATTAAGCCTATCGATCCGTCCGCGTGCGGTGAAGCGTCGCGCTGCGCAGCAGGCAAGCGCGACGGACGGACGCGCAGAGATCGATATTTAGAGTTGCAGGCAGGCAGGGAGACAGACGGCACGGCACGATGCAACTCTGGCTCGCTCGCTAGCTTCGCCGCAGGTCCTGGGCATCGAGTGCCGACCCGGTCCGTGCACGGCGTGACCTCCTGCATTGCCTAACGACGCGGACGTACGCCGCCGGGGCGGTGGCAGTGACACGTCGCCGCCCGGCGTGCAGTTAAGCAGCGCCATGGCATGGAGACTCGAGCGTGGCACGTCATCTCGAATTCAATGGTGCGTTCCAAAGGCCGAAAGAGGCTGAACGAAATGATGTTTGAAGCAAGTAGGTTAGTACTAACACTAGCTTAGTGGCCACCTTCTAATGATAAACAAATGTTGCCAGAAGAGCGTGACTGAGGAGTATATGGCAAAAATGGCCATCAACTGATGAACGAGACAGTGAGTAGTGAGCCTGACAACTTCTATAAAATGCACATGCCTTACATCTATAAAATGCACATGCCTTACACTGTCCGACCACATACCAACAGCTAGCTGCTTCTCCCAACACCATGGAGGCCAACAAGTGTTCTCCCGCCGCCACCTTGCTGCCGCTCTCCTCCTGGCTCGGGCTGCTGCTGCTGGTGGTGGTGCTCCATGCGCCATCGATGGCGACCTGTCACGAGGAGATGAAGTCCATCTACGCGGGCCAGCGGGTCCTGCCCATGCGCATCGGCCGCCCGGCGTTCGGCCCGGAGAGCCTCGCCTTCGACCACCGCGGCGGCGGGCCTTACAGCGGCGTCTCCAACGGCCGCGTCCTCCGCTGGCGCGGCCCCCGCCGCGGCTGGGCCGAGTTCGCCCACAACTACAAGCACGCGTACGTGGCACACTGAAACCTTCTTGTTGCTCCACCTCGCGTCGTGCTCTGGTGCGCCGTTGGCCAGCTTACAAGCTGTGCTCCGTTAATGTCGCAGGACGGTGGCGTCGTGCGCGGCGAAGAAGAAGCTGGTGGTGCCGGAGAGCGCGTGCGGGCGGCCGCTGGGCCTGCAGTTCCACCGCGCGTCGGGGGACCTCTACTTCGCGGACGCGTACCTGGGCCTCATGCGCGCCGGCCGCCGCGGCGGCCTCGCGGAGGCGGTGGCGACGGAGGCCGGCGGCGCGCCGCTCAACTTCGTCAACGGCGTGGACGTCGACCAGGAGACCGGGCACGTCTACTTCACGGACAGCAGTGCCGCGTTCCAGCGCAGGTACGTACGTACGGACGGACCGCGTGAATTAGATCACTCGCTCCACATGCACATTTAGTAGCGGTGGTGTCCCAGTACGTAGCTAGGCGTACGTATACAGGCTGTGTATTTCAGCGCCTTTAAATACGCGTATAACTAGCGTCGAGGAGTACTACTACCAGTAGTGATGAATACGAAGTCATGTGCAGCCCCGAGTGCACGCGTACGGCCCGGCGTAGAACCGTACATACGCAGCGGCGTTTGGCGTTGATTCATGCTGCGTCGTGTAATAATGTGCATGGTGGTACATTAGCATTCCGTACACAAAATGAGTAAAATTGTTGAATCCTTGGTGTAAATAATAGCAACATAAGGGTAAGATAGTAATAGCTGCAGCGTGTGTAAGTGGAAGTCTGAAGAAACAGCTGCTGTGTTCTCTGTCTGCTCGACCTTTGCTGCCTACTACGAGTACCACATGCATCCCACTCGGCAATCGTTGCTATAGAAGCACCCGCCGAAACCAACCCTGTGCTGCCGATCCGGCCGGCGCAACATGTTTGTTCGCCAAACTCTCCGAGCACGGTCACGTACGGACGGCTTCGATAGATCGTTTTCCAAGCGAGTAATTTCTCCAACTCATGCCCCGGCCCAAACCGTAGTACTAGGTAAGTACGTCACACACGCGTACACGTACGCCCGTGAACACTGACCGAACATCCAGGATCGCCCGTGGTCTCCGAGAAACTCGGCCTGCGTCCATCTGCATCATCATCATTTCCATCTCCGAGCAAGGTAGCAAGGTGGGTGCCATTTACGGCTGTCTGGATAAACACCGGCGAGCCTGTACGAGTTCACTGACTGCCGGCCCTGACACTGGGCTGGCCAAGTGGGCCTGAGCTGGTGCGGTTCAAGCGGCGACACGTGGACTCCGCCGTACGCGTGGCATTGACGGCTCATCTGAGCTCCGTGTCCCCGTCACATGGACGCGCGCGGTACTGTAACCGCAGTTGGGAAGGAGTGCCGGGCCATTTAGGGGTGGATTGGTGTCTCTCAAAAAAAAAAAAAAATTAAAAAAATTTAGGGGTGGATTGGTTGAGTGCAGAGCATGACCCAACACGACCGCAGAGTATGCCATTGTCTGGAAAACCCCAAGGTTTCTAATTCGTCTGATCGTAGTAGTACCTTAATTTTTTTGATGTACTAGTACTCTTTAATCACAACACCAAACCATTTACCAGCTGTGTAATGCACTGCTGCCATGATCGTGCATGCATTATTATCAGTTTACGACTACTGGAGTACTAAAACCAGCTTTGCCGTAGTCCACATTAAAACGAAATTCAACAGTCCGTTAATGCACGCCAGACTAACTCACTCAGAGCTCCTTGTGTCGCAGCGACTACATGATGATCATCCTGACCGGCGACGCGACGGGGCGGCTGCTGCGGTACGACCCGTCCACGGGCAACGCCACCGTGCTGGCGTCCGGGCTCGCCTTCCCCAACGGCGTGGCGCTGAGCGCCGACGGGTCCCACGTCGTGGTGGCCGAGACCGCGTCGTGCCGCCTGCTCCGGCACTGGCTGCGCGGACCGCGCGCCGGGAGGACGGAGCCCTTCGCCGACCTGCCGGGGTACCCGGACAACGTGCGCCGCGACGACGGCCGCGGCGGTTACTGGGTGGCGCTCAACCGGGACAAGTCGTGGGCGGCCGACGGCACCACGCCGCGGTCCGTGGCCGCCGTCAGGGTGCGCGCCGACGACGGCGCCACGGCCGAGGCGCTGCGCGGGCTCGGGAACGCCACGGTCAGCGAGGTGCTTGAGCGGGGTGGCGCGCTCTGGCTCGGGTCTGTCGACACGCCCTACGTCGGCCTGTTCAGGATCTCGGAGCTCTAGCGTCTGCACGACGACCCATCAGGACTCGGACGGACCCGATAAACTACTTATGGCCTCGTTCGGATCACTACTACTCACTCATGCCGACTCGTTTAGTGTACTCGTATACATAAGTCCAGGACTAATGTATTTCGCGACGAAGCGATTAGACTGGTACTGTAGCTACGTTAAATTGATTAATGCTCGTTAGATTTCTCGATTCTGCAGTTTTGAATTTATTTAGTACACAAATAGTTCTTACGAGAGAAGATAGCAGGGTGCCCCTATCTGACTCGTATTGTTGTCCAGATACTGAAGTTTCGCACTCTAGTATTAAAAATGTAGCTAGTTTTTATTCTGTTAGCCAACAAGTTCTTCGAGCGGAAGCAGGGGCAGTTGTTCATCTGAAGTTGCAGTAGCCATTCGTTAGCAACTTAGCGGAAATGCGTTGCATCTCAGCGGAAATTCGAATGGCTCGTCCAAACACTCTCGTAGCCCACAAAGTTCTTTTTTCCCTAGTTGACAAATAATTAAGAAGCGGGGAAAAATTGGATGCCTCGGGGTACATGCATAAGCGGCATACACTTGCAAATTGCAATGGTCTCAGGGCTTTATTTCTACTAGAGGCCACACAAAATTTACTCCCTACAGAAATTCTCTCGTCTGTAGAGCAAGTCCTTATGGAGACCTGAATGCTTCCCCAGCATAGCGCACACTACCCAGTTCCTCTTCAATTCGCAGAAGCTGCATTGAAGCAAAAAACATAAGACGATTTGTGCAAGAAACATAGAGGGGGGAAGATCAAGAAAGGGAGAGATATAACGAATAATGGAAGTAAAATCAGTAGGACATATTTACCTGATTGTACTTGGCCAGCCTCTCGCTGCGGCATGGAGCTCCGGTTTTAATCTGAAACATAAAATTTTTGTTCTGTTATGATAATCTGACAAACACAAGCAGAAATAGTGTGGCAGCAAGGATTTCAGATGGCTCTTTACCTGTCCACTAGCTAACCCAACAGCCAGATCTGCGATGAAGTTATCTTCTGTTTCGCCACTTCTGTGGCTGACCATCACACCCCAACCAGCAGCTTTCGAATCAAGAGCAGCTTGAATTGATTCGGTGACAGTACCAATTTGATTAACCTGGAAAAGGCACATCGTCAGTATTAATATGTTTCGTTTAGTTTTGAAGTGCATCGTGCATGACAGACCCTGTTCATCAAGGCATGCCGTTCATCCTTGGAATGACGCAAAAAGTTATAGATGGTGCATTACATCACATCTCTTTAGCTTAGTTTTCAGTAGTTACTACTTAATTTCAATCACAAGAAACTACATTGAACTGCTACATGCCAATATCACAGGAAGGCGGCCAAAGCCTACACAAATAATGATTAGCCACGAACACCATATTATTGAAGTAAAAGAGGATGCAAAAAGATGGTAAATGGCTACCTTTAGCAACAGAGCATTGCAAGCCTTCTTGCCAATTGCCTCTGCTATACGTTTTGGATTTGTGACAAGTAAATCATCCCCAACGATTTGGATATCAACTGAGGACTGCAAAGAAGCCCATGAGCTCCAATCATCTTGATCAAAAGGATCCTCAATTGACACAATAGGGAAATCCTTGACGAATTCCTTGTACAGATCACCCAGACGTTGGGCTGAAAGAACATGAGCGCCATCATTTGGCTGATTCTTGAAGTTCAGATCATAGCTTCCATCCTTCGTAAGGAACTCTGATGCCGCAACATCCATTCCGATTTTAATCTGCAGTAGCATTTTTTCAGCATTGGGAAACAAAACATAAGCAAACATGTGGCAAATCAAAATAAATAAATGGTACCGCACCTTTCCGGTATATCCGGCCTTCTCAATGGCATCCATCAGTAAGACAAGGCCCTCCCTATTGTCTTGAACATTAGGAGCAAAGCCACCTTCATCTCCAACATTGCATGCATCTTGACCATATTTTGCCTTAATGATGCCCTTCAGGACATGGTAAACTATAATGCAGACAAGTTTTTCAAGTGAGGATTTGAAGATAAAACTATCAACCATGGAAAACAAGTAGAAACGACCGTGCACAACTAGAAAATTGAAGATAAAAGCACCGACATGGAAAATAAGTAGAATCAACTATGCAGAGTTGTAAACTTAAATAACGAAATGGGGTTCAAGTTCAACAATATAAAATACACTAGGAGTTTCCTTAAAAAGAAACACACTAGGAAACTAAAAGGCATATTATGAATAAAAGAGGCAAACTAGTCATTTCAAATTTACTAGAGCATACCACATTATAATAACAAGGATATTACCTTCGCTGCCCATACGAAAAGCCTCAGCAAATGAAGTTGCTCCAACAGGTAAAAGCATAAACTCCTGCATGGCCAGATTATTGCCAGCATGGCTACCTCCATTTATAACATTGAAAGCAGGGACAGGCATGACAAGCTCCTTAGTTCCTGCCAATTCCTGAATATGTTTATACAAAGGAACTCCCTTTGCACCAGCACCTGCCCTACATATGCTCAAGGACACTCCAAGAATAGCATTGGCACCCAATTTTGATTTATTTGGCGTTCCATCAATGTCGAGCATAATTGCATCCACATCACTCTGGTTCCTGACAAAATGGTAGGTGCAATTTGCATTAGACATGACATGTCAGACAAACAAGCAAGGATGATACAAAATGATTCTGCAGTAGCTCCCAACAAGCAGCTATCAGGATCAAAATGGCAATGGAAGAAAAGCAGAGTACAAACTTTAAATTGACAGTTTATTGACATTCTTTCTGATACGTTCTGGTATTGCATCGTTTACCTCCCTATGTCTATTTGGTTAAGTTGTGCGCTTCCATAAATATAAAAATATGGGAACAAATTCCCACAAGACATGGAAGTTAGCAATAGCAGAAATTCAGTGTATCGATTGTATGTTAGAGCGTCCCAAACGATTGCTGTCACCTGCTGGGTCTTAACATATCCACATGATAAATAAAATGAGCGTGGACCCTACAGGTCAGGTGTTTTAATACTCCCTCCATTTCACAATACTTGTGATTCTAGCTCTAGGCACAAGAAACAAGGAGAAGTGAAAAAGGTGTAGCGCACCAAAAACAAGGAGCAACATAGCGATAGATATGCATTGGGAAGTAAGAATGATGCATTGAAATGTGAGAATCACAAGTATTGTGGAATTTTTTTTTGAAGGCTTAGAATCACAAGTATAATGATAACGGAGGGAATTTTGAGGCTGCAGCAGGGAAAGGTGAGCAGCGCAGGTGCATATGTGTGGAGCTAGCACAAGTATCATTTCTGCTGTCTCTTAGGTGCCCATTGGGGACGCTCTTAGTACTTTTTTTTATATATATATATCTAAAGCATAATTAACTACTATACAAGGACTATTAAATTGGCAGCCAAAGAAACACAAGTTGGGATGAAAGTGGTTACAAAATGGGTACATGTGGATCAACATCTTAGTTCATTTGTCCTACTGGCTAAAGAAAGGAGGGTAAATTTAAGATCATTTGAGGGAGCTTTGGGATGACCTGATGACCCAAAAAGTGGAGGATACAACCATAATTCTAAACAACATGTCAATGAAGTATCAACAATTAGCCAATGGTGTAACTAGAGATCCTGTGGTTCCAATTTGATGGCAAAGTTTTAAACCTGTTTGGAGGTCCAAATGAGGCATCTATAAGACTAAGCCTATATAGTTATATAGTGTCAAATAAGAATATTGCCATCAAAGATTTTGTTTCATATAAGTTTGGAGACAAGCATAGAGGTTGTTGCAGCATTAAGTTAACTAGCTCCATTCAAACTGTGTGGTATGCGATGCGACAATGAAACTTAAATTGAAGGAATTTTCATTATTCAAAAACATAAGCAGGAAAAACTGCAACGGAACAAGAAAAGCAGATAGACATTGCTTGACCAAGAGCTTGTTCAAATTTAGTTATGATGCATGCACGAAAAATACGTCACGCAGCCAGAAAATACACATCGCGTCTGGGTAAAAGCACTCCAGACTTAAGTAAATTTATTAAAAATCATATTATACAAGGGTCCGCCCATCAACTAGCAAGCACGATATGCTCACCAATGTGCTAGTAACTAACATGATATGTAGCATTACTAGTAACAACAGTACACGTTGAACAAGATCACAATAATAAGCATGAACCATCCTTACTATTCAGAGAAAACTGAGGTATTCACTGAAATCTAGAAGGCTCACATTGTTAGTTATGAAAACTTCCCAGCACCAAGATACGAACAAATCTTTAATGATCGTATTACCCCATAAAAAAAAATTTCCGCGTCCGTTGTCAGACAGAACTTTGCAATGACACCGCGTCTCTACCATACGTCCGTCGTCCCTGCTGAAGCGTCAACCCGAAATAGGGACACCAACATAATTGAAGCTATCCTACAAGATAGTCAGCTTGTTCGCCAAGCCCTGCTGCTTACCAGCCACTACAGTGTTCGCAGTTATTTCTTCAGCAGCCGCTAGAGTAAAACAGTAAAAACTGTAACTGTCCTAAAGATATATCAATACTTTTGAACACTTTATGAAACATGATATATATAAGTAGGCGCCTTGGTTTGTCTTCTATATTCTCTTCTGGAACAAGTTGTTTAACTCTCATGTATGGCTGTTGTCATTGGAACTACATGTATGGCTGTTGTGATCGGAACTATGTGTATGGCTGCTGCGTTGTTACCTGAATTTAAGTGATTCGAACTATGTGTGGCTACCATATTCGAATGGCTGTTGTGTCACCTTTTGGACATGTTGCTCTGTTTAAGTTCCCAACTAACATGAATCAATTCAGCAACATACGGGGGGCAATGGGCCTTTGCATCAATCTAACTAAATTATACATCTAAAATCAAATCAAACGGGATCATTACTGATCACCCGAATGGCAGTCAAAGCAGTCAACTCACTAGAACCCAAAAGCGGCAGTTGGACAATGGATCACACACGTTTAACAAGTACCCACTGGCCGTAGTCACAGTGGTGATCAGATACGCAGATCCACCATTCTAGTATAATTCACTTCTGATTTCGGTTCCCAGCTTACCTCACATCGACGCCGACGAGCTTGGGCGCGATGATCTCGTTGATGTTGCGGACCGCGTGGAGCACGCCCTTCCCGCCGTAGACGGCCTTGTCCCCGTCGCGGAGCTCGAGGGCCTCGTAGATCCCCGTGGACGCCCCGCTGGGCACCGCGGACCGGTGGAGCCGGCCGTCGCCGGCGACGAGGTCGACCTCGACGGTGGGGTTCCCGCGGCTGTCCACGATCTGCCGCGCGCGGATCGACCGCACCGTCTCCGCCCCTGCCGCCGCAGCGGGCGCGGCCGCTGACGTGGAGAGCGCCGCGCGGACTGCGACGGCGCTAGGGCGACGGGCCCCGTGGCGCGCGGGGGTGGCGCCGCCGCGGAGAAGGGGCTTGGGGCAGGGTAGGACGTGGTGGGCGGCCATCTGCGGCTGCGGAGGGCGGAGAGGTGGGAAGGAGGGGGCTGGGATTGTCTTATATAGCGGCGGCGTCAGTGGCGGCGGCGTGGGGGAGGTCGTCGCAGCTGTTCGTCGGGCGGAGGCGGCGAGGTGGCGAGGGGTTTCCGCGAATAAATTTTTTGAAGGAGGCGCGGGGTTGGTGAAGGCGACGAACCGGAGGTCCTAGATGGGGCCTGCTTGTCAATCAAAGGTTGCTGCCTCCCTGGTCGTCTATGGTTTGGCCAATTGGCCTTTTGCCCTCGAGTTGGTTGGTTAATGGTTCGGTGGTGGCCGGTGGCGGGGTGGAAGGGCGCGCGAGCGCGAGAGCTGAGAGCAAAGCAGGTGCCCGGCACGTGAAGCACGTGCTGCTCGCCGGGCTCACCCAGCGGCTGGTACCGATGCTCGAGTTCGATGTCTCCGGCGACCGGCGAAGCTCCGGTGAGGAGTCACAGCTTAGGCTTCGAGTTCCACGCATTTGTTTCGAACGCAGGGGTTGCTCACCGGAATTCCGTAGGAAACACATTTCAAACTGTTTAAAGGAGGACGGAGTCTTCTCTTCACTGTAGCACCTCCTTCTCCATCCTGCTCTCCCTTGCAATCTCTGCTCCTCCGTGATCGGCCCCCTTCCTCTGCTCTCCGGTGAGTTTTGCCGGTGATGTGAGGAAGGGGGTCCCCCAGTTCTGTCCAGTAGTAGCAGTAGTTGTAGCTTTTCTTCTTTCTCTTTTCTTTAGATGGGGATTGGTGATCCTGTTCATGGTTGTTGGGTGTCGATGGATTGAGATGCTTCACTATCTTCTTCTCCAACGCCTATGAGCAGTTTTCCTTTCCTTTTTATCATCAATAATCCAAGTAACGGCGCTCATCGTCTATGCTTCGGTGTGGCGATTTGTCTCTTCAACAGCGCTAATAAGTTACTTGTTTCTATATCAGTTCGTTGTGTTTCCCATGTGGATGTAGGCGAGATGCCTTTTGCCTTCCCCGTTGGTTTCCTCCCCAACGGGTGTTTCTCTTCCCCTTGTTGTTGCTTTGCTCCTCAGTCCTTGGAGCATAGGAGATGCGATGTTTGGCGTGCTGTGTTCTGCTCTAAGCGTCATGGAAGGCACTGTTTCCTTGCCTGGGTTGATCGCCTTCGGTTTGATCCCCGGATTCAGCAAGGAAATCCCTTGATCGTCAAGCCCGGTGTTGCTCCAGCTCGATCTACGGCTTTGACCCCTTTTACCTCATTTGGTGCCATTCTTGAGGCGGCAACCGGGTGGACCGTCGGTGAGTCAATCGAATGGTACTGCGAGGCTCTTTCCCATCTCCACCGCAGTGATTTGATGGCGTTCTCGTCGTTCACACTGCCTGGTCCCGGTGGTGATGGAGGTGCATCTGTGAGTCGCTTTGGAGCAGAAATCCTAGATGCATCGGCTCTCCTCGTCTGCAGAACTCCAATGGCGATGTGGTCTTCTAGCTCAGTGTCAGTGTGTGTTTCTCTAGAAGGGGCTGTGTGTAAATTTTATTTCTTTCTATGCCCTTGTTGCCTTTACATGGACCTGTGTCCTTTTTCTAAATCTTGTAAGGGTCTTCATGTAATGTGGCCGTTGTACCAACCTGAGCAATAAAGCTTTGTTGCCCTGTGTGGGCGTATTTCCCTCAAAAAAAAAAACTGTTTACTTTAGCGGCTGCAGAAGAAATAACTGCGAACACTGTAGCGGCTGCAGAAGAAATAACTGCGAACACTGTAGCGGCTGATAAGTAGCAGGCCAAACGAACAAGCTGAATATCTTGGGAGGATGTATGAATTACCATGCTGTAGTTGAATGTCACAGAAACCAGCAGAAAATGGTATTATTGATGCCAAGCGTAAGATGAATGCAGAAATGCTCCATTCCATATCCCTCAGTGCTTATAAATATGTTAAAGGACCTGATATTTTGGAACTGGACACTAACAAGCAACAGCTTGGATTACCATCAAGCAAGTCGCACGAGGATTCAACGTCACATAGCACACCTAACCTGTTCTACACAAACCTGCCATTTCAAATTGAATACAAGTCACAAATCATCTTAGCATCAACAGAGTTGAACATCCAAACAAATAGATGGCAAATGATCGTAGAAGAGTCATCTAATAATGCAATAATATCTGGGGATGACATACTATGGTTACAACATTAGAAGATGCCTTGTCTACATAGTTGGAAGCACACTCATGAAAGAGATGGTCGACGGACAACTACGAAGTTCACATAACACTGAAATCTGTCACATAACCTCCAAACCTTTGCTCGCCAATCGCAGTTACGCAGAGTCAGAAGGCTTTGCCTCGTCAGGCTTCTTGGCAGGCGTATCAGTGCCCATCTCAGCCTTGAGATCATTGATGCTCTGCTCCAGTTCATCAATCTTGCTTCCCATTTCATCTAGTGCAATGTAGTTAAGTGTAACAGAGGATTGTGGACTGGAAGCATAGCTCACACAAGCATTGCAGCATCATTCAAGTAAATACAAATTGAGTTCGTAGAGACACAAGCTTGTGATACAGTTACACACCTAATTCCAGACTGGGAGAATGGTACGATTTAACTTACTTTGATCAATCTTCGGCTTTGGGTGCACTATCAAGATAATACTATAGTCTACAACAACTGAGGAGAGGGGTTACAGCATGAGTTTCACAAGTAAGCTCATACAATAACACCAGCAAAAGGTGGCAATTGACTTCACTCATGATGACAGGTTTCAATTCCGTCTATAGCTAGGGAAAAAAAATACATCACAGTGTTCGTAATGGTTAAGGTACTCATGCAGGAAAAATTCTTCTACATGTGTCCAAGTTTTCCTTCATTCTTTTTAGGTCTGCAAAATTTTAACCAAAGTAATATAGTTTAACCAGAAAAGATCACCACAAAGGCACAAACCTTATTGTGTCTATCCAAAAAAATCACTATAGATGGGTAATATAAAAGATTGAGAAAAAAAAAGGAACTCCACTTCAAGATAATTATTGACCATTCGCTAGATCAAAGCAGCATAGATTTCCTCTAAATAAATAAGAGAAATATATGGCTAATGTTGTCTATTATATTTATGTTTCACATAAAAAAAAAGAATGTATAAGCTAGTATAAACAGTTAAACACACCCAAAACGAAATGTGCGGGCACTGGGAATTGTACAAAAGTTTCCTACTATATAATAGCATATGAAATGCAGAAATGCACAATGACATTATAGAAGCAAGGCATCAGATACTATAATCTACAATGACATTATAGAAGCAAGGCATCAGATACTATAATCTAATAATATCTACAAGGGGTAAAAAACTACAATGCAAGTGCCCTAATTTCATATTTCTTTCACTTTGAAAGACAACAGAATGAAAATCACGAATAACAAAATAACAGCAGATAAGGATATTTTTTGACACAATGCCCTGGGACATAGACTCAAACCTTGTTTGCTGCAATATTCAGCATTCAAGTTAGCAGCAAGTGAGGGCAAATTAGGAGTAGATAAAAGTGAAAGCATATCCAAAGGCACTCACCATCTGGCCAAGGAGGTTTTGAACCTGAAATGGAAAGCAGCTTCCAATCAGTAATGGTCAGGCTCTTCCTTCTCAAGAAGCAAAATGCAAATATCTTGAATGTTAATATCTTCATCCTATCTCCAAAGTTTACTAAATCAATACTGTGTTTCATATGTTTATCTGATTGGTCCAATCTTTACTTAAATTACATGATGCTAGTTCTGTATTGAATCAAGCATTTGCAAACTTGTTCTTATGTTATGGTCCAAAATTGTAGTTGTACCAGAAAACAAGGAAGATCATTAATATACAATTATACATGCATAATAACAGATATTTAACAATGCATATCAGCAGTGGCATCAGAACTGACAAATGCGGTCATGTCTGTTGGGTTCTGTGATGAGGGCTCTGAATCCATGTTAATCTGCAATGGAAAAGGCAAATGAATTAGACTAACAATGACAAGCTGCAGATGAACTTCATACAGGTGGAACAAAAACCCATGCTAAGCATTAGCATAGTTCTTTGCATTACATAACAGTGAATGCTAATAACTGAAATATTATGACTGCTCAGAGAATAATATATATGTGACTCAGAGGTGAGAACTTGAACATTAGGCGACACATCATATTTTTCAAAAGAACTCAGAACCGTCAAAAATTCCAATACAAACCATTATGTGATTCAGAGATGAGAACATAATGATGGGACAACTCAAAGAATCCTAACAGATAAGAGCACAGGAAAAGCCCCAAGTCGCACCGGAAAATGGAGTGGAATAACAATCTGTGGTGTTCAGAGAATGTCCCTTATGCGATATAATTACACATGTTATTACCTTAAAACTTGTACACCAGGGAGGGAAAACAAGAAACAAACAATGAAGGACATAAGATATGAAAGCCCCCCAATGTTATTGTTCATCTCCTATTTTCCATTTCCCGCGCCACTCGCTCTCATCAATATCAAGCCCTGAGACTTCTGGGTCAGTGTTAGGACTATTAATTTGCTCCACCCTCTTACTGCACATGAAACTTGCCAAATCTTGTATCGTGCAGGATGTGCTCCGTCGCATCCTATCAGTGAGCATCTCAAGGTCGTCCCTCAGACCAAGCCTGAGTAGCCTATCCCTCAACACCTGACAAGTAGCCTGGTAAGGTGGGATACCATCATCTACCATCCTCAAAAAATAGCTGCATGCCTCCTCTGCTCTACCCCTCTTGCAACATAAGCCATGGATCATGACAGCATAAGTTGCGGACCCTGGGTGGAAACCACGTTTTTCCATCCCATCCCAAACCTCAATTGCTTTATCAATCCTTCCAACAGAAATCAACATTTTTAGAAGCATGTTGTAAGAGTGACGGTCTGGCATACACGAGTGTTTATCCATCCTTGCAATAAGCCGCAACGCCTTGTTCACCTCTTTCAGCTTACAATGTGCACTAAGCAGAGCATTGTAGCTCCAAACATCAGGCTTCTCCCCACGGGTGTCCATCTCACACAGGATATTGTAGGCCTCGTCAATCTCTCCCAACTCACAGAGTAACCGAATGACAGCATTGTATGTGAATACATTTGGTGTAAGGTCACGAGCACGCATCCTATCTAGCACACGAAGAGCAGCACGAGCATCCTTTACTGCGCAGGCATGGCGAAGGAATGGCCCATACGTAGCAGCATCAGGGACAAGCCCGCGACTGAGTTGCATATCTTTAAGCTGCGCCTGCGCAAGCGCAACATCCCCACCTCGACACAAGGCATCAATCAACGCGTTGTACGCAGGCACATCAGGCTCTACGCCTCTCTCAACCATTTCTTCAAACAGCTTCCGGGCATTTTCTGGCTTCGTGGCAACTGCCCACCCAGAGATCAGGATGGTGTAGGTTTTGGCTGAAACATCAAACTGGGTCCCCAACTCCCTAAAGAAGGCTTCGGCATGCTCTACCAGGCCATTATGCGACAATGCGAAGAGAAGGGAATGCAGATCGGCAAGCGTCGTCGGGAACCCGAACTGTTCCATGGAAGAGAAGACCCGGATAGCGTCGTCCGGGAGGGCAGCACGAGCATAAGCGCGGAACAGCAGCGGGAACAGGTCCCGCGAGAGCGCCGAGGGCGGGAGGTCGGACAGGAGAGAGCGCAGCAGCGGGAAGAGCCGCGCTCCCGCCAGCGAGCCGGCAAGGATGAGGAGAGACTCGGAAAGGTGCGTGAAGCCCGGCAGCGCGGCGGCGTAGAGGAAGAACCGGAGCGACGGGACGGGGAGGTTGCGGCAGCGGCGGAGGACGGATGCCGCCGCCGCGGGCGTGAGGCGGGCCTCGAACCCGCGCAGCGCGGCGCGGAGGTCGTGCCGCGGGCCGCGGAAGTCGCTGAGCACGCGGCAGAGCGCGCCCACGAGCTGCTGGTCCGCGTCCGCGAGGTCGGGGCGCGGATCCGTCGATGTTTCGGGCGCGGCAGAGCAGAGGCCGCGCCGACAGAGGCGGCGATTCGCGGCCGAGGTGAGCGACCTGGCGGCAGATCGCATCGCGACCGCGGAGCTCCCAACGAGGCTGTGGCGGTGAGGAACAGCAGATTCGAGAGTGACGTGAGGACGCACAAGCAAAAGCACGGAGGAAAGGGTCGAAGAGGTGGCGAGAGGAGGGCTTACCGGGGAGATGCGGGTCGTCGCGGAGGCAGAGCTTGACGGCGGCCGGCGGACGCGGAGGAGATCGCAGCGGGCGTGGGCGTGGGCGTGGCTCGGTCGAAACGACTGGGATTTGCGGGTGGGACGAGTCGGGATTGAGAGGTGGGAAGTGAGTCGATGACAAGCGGGACGTAGGATCCCTGGGCCGCCGCCGAAAGGGAGCGCACGGGTTTTGAATTCAGGAAAAGCAACGGCCCAACTTTTTCTTTGGAAAAGGAAAGCGCCGTGGGCTATCGTTGCGTGCACCGTAAGGTTCAGAGAGATCCATGACACCTTGCCCAACTTTGGCCCAGTTCACCTCACTGAAGCGAGGCCACTGATGCAACGGATGTGCAAAAGGAAAGAAAAATATTCAGTGAATCACACTATCATTTAAAATCTTAATAATGTACATGTCAAAAAAAATCTTAATAATGGAAAATGTGGCATCGTATAAGGAATGAATGGTACTACTGTTCTCGCCATGATGCGCGCACGTTGGCCGCCTGCCGGCACGCGAAGGTGGAAACAACGTGCGAACCCGCTTCATCGTCTAAAAGTGGTGCGGGCCACGACGCCTCGTCAGGGGTTCAATCGCGCGCTGAGCACGCCGGCAGCGGTCTCCGCACGCACGACCGACCGCACCACGTCTCTCCTACTACCCCCGCTCCTCCTTCCAATCCGAGGAGAGAAGACAGGGTAGTAGGGCGCATAATCTTTCGATCGCTTCTATTATTTCCGTGCTGAAATTTACGCATGATCTTTTCGATCCTTCTCTCCTCGGATCCTGTCATCCGTGGTGCTAGTAGCACTCCTGTGGGAAGGTGATCCCGTCCGTTAACCATCTGTCATTGCCCACGGCTTCTCCGGCGCGCTGCTTGCCCATCATTTCAGGCATCGACCGACCAGCTCTCAGCCTCGCGGGAGCTGGACCGTTTCCCTCCCATCCCGCCACGGCGCCACCCATGGGCGCTCACACCCCCCGCCACCACTCCGGCCCTCCGCTCCTCACCAAGCGGATCCTCTTCTTCGCGCTCTACGCCCTCGTCCCGCTCGCCCTCATCCACTACCTCCTCTCCTTCCCTTCCCCTCCGCCTCCTCCTCTTCCATCCGCCACCGCCGCCCCGAAACCGCGGCAGCCGGTGGCGCCGCGGTGCGACTACTCGGACGGGGAGTGGGTGCGGAGCGAGGCGGCGCCGCTGTACAACGGGACGAGCTGCGGCGGGACGATCAAGGCCGGGCAGAACTGCGCGGCGCACGGGCGGCCCGACGACGGGTACCTCCGGTGGCGGTGGCGCCCGCGCGCCCCGGGGTGCGCGCTGCCGCCGTTCGACCCGGCCGAGTTCCTGCGCCTCGTCCGCGGCCGCCACGTCGCGTTCGTGGGCGACTCGCTCGCGCGGAACCAGTGCGAGTCGCTCGTGTGCCTGCTCAGCTCCGCGTTCCCGTCCCACCTCGTGCGCGGGGCCGGCGGGGGCGAAGGGGACGGGGACGGCGACGAGCTGCGCAAGTTCCGGCGGTGGGCGTTCCCGTCGCACGACGCGACGGTGTCCGTCTTCTGGTCGCCGTTCCTGGTGAACGGCACGGAGAAGGCCAAGGGCGGCGCGGCAGGGCTGAATCACAACCGGCTCTTCCTTGACCAGCCCGACGAGCGGTGGGCCGCTGAGGTCCCCGGCATCGACGTGGTGGTCCTCTCCGCGGGCCACTGGTTCCTGCACCCGGCCATGTACTACGACCGCGGCGCCGTCGTCGGGTGCCACGAGTGCCCGGAGCCCAACCGCACGGAGACGGGCTACTTCGGCGTCTTCCGCCTCGCCGTCCGGAACGCGCTCCGCGAGGTCGTCGTCCGCGCCGCCCGGGCCGAGGAACGCCGCCCGAGGCTCGCCGTCGTGACCACGTTCTCGCCGGCGCACTTCGAGGGGGAGTGGGACAGCCCCCGCGCGTGCGCGCGCACGGAGCCGTACAAGCCCGGGGAGCGGGAGATGGGGTACATGGACCGGGAGATGTCCAGCGCCGAGGCGGAGGAGGTCGCGGCGGCGCGCGCGGACGCGAAGGAGCGCGGGGCGGACGTGGACGTGGAGGCGCTCGAGGTGACGCGGCTCGCCGGGATGCGCGCGGACGGCCACCCGGGCCCGTACATGAACCCGTTCCCGTTCGCCGGCGGCGAGAGGGACCGTGTGCCCAACGACTGCGTGCACTGGTGCCTGCCCGGGCCCATCGACACGTGGAACGAGATCCTGCTGCAGGTCGTCAAGCGGTGGGCCGATGGTGTCGACGCCGCTGCTTCCTCGTCGCCGTGAAACACATCGTAGAAGCCAACGGCGCGTAGATATCGTAGATGGGGCCAATGGCGCGTACCAGTCCGCCTCGGCGCTGGACATGTGACCCTTGTGTCCAACTTTTTTTCTTTTTCTTTTCCTTTTTTTTTGGGCTAACTACCCTTGCGTACAACATTCAAGCAAAGCATTTCGGGGCGTGCTGCTGTTCTCAAGAGTTCTGAATGGGCTTTCTTGTTTCGACAGACCTGAGTAGCCGATTGGATCAAAAAAAAAAGAGTGAGTAGCCGACGGAAACAGGATTACCTGAGTTGGTGCACTCTATCGAATTACCTGAACAGAACCTTCTTTTTGACTAAAAAGCCAAATCATAAATCAGCATTGGGTTACCCATATGAAATATAAACTAGTATCAAAATTGTTGTACAGGCCTGAAATGTACTAACACAAGTTACACAACTCAATGCATCATAAACAAAACACATCTTCCCCAACTGATATATCTGAACAATGTAAACAAAAATATGGGGACAAAGAATGAAGAGAGCACAGGAGACTTCAAGGCACACGGTTATCAATAACACATTACAGTCAATTTGAAGATGGGTGACACTTTCAGAAGTCTCTACCATTGAGAGGGGGAACATCAATACATTATCAACCAAAAGATTAAAGAAATGATCAAAGAAAATACTGTATGTGTTAGGGTACAGTATGTGTAGCCTTCTTCCCAGTGTTGTCCCCCCGGAAGAAGGCAACTTAGGACGAGGAAATGGCATATCATCATTGATGTCTCGTCCTTGTTAAATAAGATTGTCCATCCATGATGTTCTAGATATTGTACAAAATACAACAGCACCTGGAAAATAACCATAGATTAGATTAACTAGCTCTGAAACCTAGTTTTTACTGTTTGCAGCGAAGAACATCGAATTGGCACTATACTATATTTGCCAATTAAAATAAAAATTGGCCAATGAACTGTTGCCCCTAAAGTACTTGGTAATTATATTTGTAAAGCTAAGACAAAAGAAATGGCATAAATAATCCTGCTAGATACTGCCTTCCTTTTCATTTATACATGCAAGTCATCCATGCCCCTACCCAAGTCTGAAAAATCAAAATACTTCAATGTATATGATACTTTAGTTTTAAAAGCTTGACTGTGCATCCAGGAGCAAAAAATAACGAACAGGAACAATCAAATAAATTTTCAGCATAATGGTAACATCTTTCACACTGCTTTATCATTACTACATTTGACCAAATGCAGGAGAAACAACACATTGCAAATACAGATATGACGTAAAATGTCAATTTTTATTTGCTGACGTACAAACTCTGCAATCTTAAGACACAAAGATAATCATGACAAAGACACACTATCTACTTCTTTTTGGCGGTGGAAGACTACAAATATGTCAGCATAAGAACCTTGTCTCAGTCCACTGTCTGAGAATTTAGTGTTAAGACTTACAGCTGTAGTGTAAACCTAAGGGGAAGATTTATTTGGACTATGTTCATTTTCATAGTGATAACTTTGACTCATATCGACGATGCCAAGAGTTATTACAATTAGGTCCAGGTGTTTTCCGCATGGTTACAGAGAAACAAAACAACTCCAGAAACGTATACAAAACTACAGCTTTCTATCTCCTTTTTTTTTCTAACAAACAATCCCTTAAACAATTTAGCTCTGAGAATCCCAACATTGACATTGTTTATTATGTTTTTCGTAATCCCTCCATTCTGATTTTGTTGACGTTGGTTAGCACCAATTTGAGCTAACGAACATCAACGAAAAAAAGAATGGAGGGAGCATATGGCAACTATTTGTTTCTGCTCTGTGCAGAAATTCACCCGTCCATTCTTCCTACACGTCGGTTAGTCAAAATTCAACTACTGAACAGCTCCACAACACCTTTTCACGTGGGCCACGCGCTACTCCTAAGCCCAGGACACTGCACGAGTAGAGGCAAACGACCTTTTTTTCTTTTTTTACCCCAACCTGAAATTTCGCTCCCACTGGGAATCGAACCCAGGAGGCCAGGACCTGAATGCTATTCTCACCACTACCACATCGCCAGCCATATAGAACATCAACACTTCCACTACTACTTACCCCCTCTCTCTGTGCTCTCCTGATTTGCAAGTAGTAATTCTACTGAATAACAAAAGAACCTAGGTAAATAAGATCAATCTTGGATCATGCCGGAATTTTCTTGTGCGAACTTATAAGATACAGTGATCATGCCGGAATTTTTACAGTGATCATGCCGGAACTTTGACATGGGCGGAGTCTGTGAAGAGGGACTTGAAGGATTGGAATATTGCTGAGGAGCTAGCCATGGATAGGAGAGAGTGGAAGCAAGCAATACACGTGCCGGAACCTTGATTTCACCCTTTGTTTACCTTAACCCTTTGGTCTTCTACCTTTTTCACCCTCTTCTTTCTCTTTTTACCCTATTTTTCTTGTTCTTTCTTCTTTTTGGTTTGCCTCTCTTGTTGGTTCTTACAGGTTTCATCTCTAGCCTACCTCAACTTGCTTGGTATAAAAATGCTTTGTTGTTGTTGTTGTTGTTGTTGAACTTATTAGATACAGTGGTAGTCGCTACACATACAGTGCAACCAATATTCCCACCATATCTCACAGCAACTGCTTGGATCCTTGGAATGAAGATGTACGAGGGCAGTGTCATGAACGCATGGTCACCCAAGGGGTGGATGGACCTTATGAACTGCGGGAAGCAGAGGTAAAGCACGGTGACAGCATGAGAGAGAGGGGTGCATAACAGCTTCCTTCTTTTTTTTGCAAAGATATGACATCTCTTGGCCACTGCAAACATTATTGCCTAACACTAACAGATATGGTGACCGAAACAAATGGGACCTCAACGCAGAATCATCAGCACAAGAAAGGTGATAATTTAGGGGTGTAACTTGAGAAATATGTGTCTCCTAGTGGCACAAATAACTTATGCTTCTGAGAATGTTAGTTGTTGTTTCACTAAGCATTGACCAGCTCACGTTTTCTCTAGGGAGGACAAAAAGGCAAAACCTTATCTTGGTGTAAGTTTGCCATGGATGGTAGCTCAAAATCAGACACCAATAAGACTATCTTGGTATTACTCAGGGAAACAATTTAAGCATACTAGGATAACACGTCATGGTCAATAGCTCTTAGAATTTTACATTAAACATAGAGATTTTCTGTTGACAGCAGTTTGATGAACCCACTTTCACTTAACCTAGTGCTGCTCACCAACAATTTTTTGACTTCTGAGTAGTGGAACAACACATCAAGAAATTTACTATTAATAGATTTTGATTGGACAGAATTTTCATGGACTGCAAATGCATCTTTATTATGTCTTACTCTGCTATAGTCCTGTACCAAGAGGCTCCAAACTATCAGCATACAGATTTAATGTTCGCAGGTCCTGGGATATTTGAACAACCATCAAACCACAAGATGAATATGGCCATTCTTGCCTTTTTCTTTATGAACAACTATAGTTAAAAGCATCTGATACATCTTTAATATCACAGATCATATGTGGTTACTAGAGTGGCAAACGATCAAGCACGAAGGAGAAACATCCGCAGTAAAGCAATACAGTAATGTACAGCCGTATAGCTTGTTACTTAGGCTTTGATTGTTTGAGAATGTCTATAGCTAGTATGGTGTTCTATGTGTAGATAATAGGGGTCCCTCTAGTCTGGGTCATAGCATATGGTCCAACGCACGGCTTTGTTACTCTGCTTATTGCTAGCAACAAAGATGTGAGGACTATGCTATATCAACTTAAAGTAATGCATGAGTATCAACACTTGAAAACTTTTAGTGTGCAGTCAATTTGTCATCACTATGCAGAATCAACTGGTCGTAGTTTATTTTACCAAAGGACTCTTCCACTCTAGATTATTCAACTCTAATTCACAATTCGTCAAGCAATCAAATCCAGATCCTACTTGGTTGCATATTACTCATGCCAAGATGTTAACGATTCAGCATCATCAAGGTTTAAAGTTCTCTACGAAACTATAACGCTACAAGCAACTAGAACGCAGGATCAAACACTCAGATCAAGATCCAATCGAACAGCATCTTACCTCTCAGTCAGCTCCGCCGCCGCTACCGCCGAGCGGATAGGAAACGAGCTCCCTGACTGCCTGGGTGACCTCGACCAGCGCGATGTCCATCCCGTACCCGGAGACGGGGAGCAGCTTGAGCTCCCGAAGCACGCAGAAGGCCTCGGCCATGCGGCCGCGGGGCACGTCGACGGCGACGGCGCAGCGCGGGACCCAGTGGTCGGGCCGGAAAGCGTCGGGGACCTCGACGCCCGCGTCCTTCCGCAGCAGCTCGCAGAGCTGCGCGTGGAGGCCCAGCAGCGCGGCGGAGGGCGTGGGCGCGAGGAAGAGCACGCCGGGGTCCTGCGGGGCGGACGAGGAGGAGGACGGGGAGGACGCCGGGAGCGCCGCGAGCGAGGAGAGCGCGAGTGGGAGCGGGTCGAGGCGGGAGGCGAGCGCGCGGAGCGAGGGCGCGAGGCGGTGGAGCGGGTCCCCGCCGGCGGGCAGCGCGGCGGCGGGGAGGTGGAGCAGCGGGAGGTGCGGGCGGGAGGCGGTGTCGATGAGGCGGCTGCTGAGCTGCCGCCGCGCCAGCGCGTTCCACGCCTTGAGCACCTGGTTCTCCAGCGCCGGGTCGAAGTAAAGCTCCACCGCGTAGTAGCCCGAGGAGGGCGGCGCGGGCATCGGCCCCGCGGCGGACGCGCGGGGCGTGCCCGGGGGAGTCGTCGCCACGGCGGGCGCGGAGAGGCAGCCGCCGCCGGCAGCTGCGGCGGCGGAGGGGGCGGAGCCTTGCGCCATGGGCTGGGCTGGAGTGGGTAGCGGCGGCGGCTGATCCCGACAGGGAAGCGAAGGGGGCGGAGGAGCGGAGGAGGCTGGGAAAATGTTACGACTAGCAGCGAGTTGAGAGAAATCGGGAGGGAGATCTCGTCGCGCTCGCGCGTGATGCGTGACCGCCTCCCCCCCAACTCTGTAAAAAATGCACGCTTTGGGCTGCTCTGCTTGCCACCGCCCACCACTGCACGGGGGAGTCACTGCGAAGGGGGCCCACATAGGTTGTGATGGTAAATTATCAGCTGAATCCCAATTGAATTGAAGACATTTTATTCCCTACCATACAAATAGACCATGTGATTGGTCCGGTGGAGTCACTGCGAGGGGGGGCCACATAGGTTGTGATGGTAAATTATCAGCTGATCCCAATTGAATTGAAGAAATTTTATTCCCTACCATACAAATAGACCATGTGATACTGATAAAGTAGAGAAAGCATGGCCCTTCGCACTTTTCCTATTTCTTCTTCTGCTACAAATACGTGATATATACTAGTACGTTGTTACAGATAAAATCAACAAAGCTACTCTACAAGCCTTATAAAATTTTGTACTGCGAAACCAAATCGAGTCCAATTAAATGTACTTTTTTCAATTTTTGGGCCATACGTGTCAAAAAGGCAACATTCAGCAAACGGAACATACTTTTTTGAGTAAAAACAGAACACGGCTGGTAAGTACCTTCATATCCAAGGTCAGAGATTGTTTCAAGCTCTTGTAAGTGCCCCGCAAACGCTGCAATTGCTCCTCGAACCAAAAAAGAATAGCTTTGCGCTTGATCTTCTTCATTTACTGAATGATTTGCCTTTGCTTACGGGTTTAATTTGCTCGGAAGTTGATTTAGAGTTAAAAATTGGTAATTTCGATACTTCATTGTAGCTTCAGAGCATCTCCTCTTCAATAATAAGAACAACTCGCACCACAAACTAACCAAAATCTAACAAATTGGCATCGATCCGGTGACACAAATGCAAAAACAGCCTCACCAATTCGACGAACTAGACGAACCATCTCGATTCTTCCATCCAAGAACCGGATCCCCTTGTCTCCACGAACAAGAGCAAGATTTCATAAAACCCTAGAGGTTGCCAAATAGACCAATCAACGAGGAACAAGAACGCCTACGAAACTACCCGTGAACCCAAACCTCTAGTCGAAGCCAACCATCCTCGCCACGGTCGTCAACGCGCCGCGCGCCGCCGCCGCCGTCGAGCTCCCGGCCGGGGTCACCGCCGCGGCGCTGGCGCACTGCGTCATGAAAGGGGAGGTGGAGGCGCGGCCGCTGGCGCTGCATTGGGTGTTGCAGCCCCTCGGGTTCCCGATGTCCTCGTTCTTGACTATGACGATCTCCTCCAGCTGGATGCTCAGGTACGCCTCTTCTTCCTTCGTCATCCCCTTCTTTTTCTTCTGCTTCTCCTCCTTCACTTCCTCCACCTCGGCGGGCGCATCAGCGGAAGCAGGCGCCGCCCGGCGGCCGGCGACCATGGCGGCGAACCTCTCCATGTCCCCCAAGAAAGCAAGAAGGCTACTCGCCTCGCCTCCTCCCTCCCTCAAATGGCTCGAGCGCTATTCCCTTCCACTCGCGCGGCTGGCTCGGTGATGTTGTTGGAAGTTGGAACTCGCGCGGATGCGTGGCGGCTTCGCTCTGATCTGGATATATAGGGGACGGCTGTCTCGCGGCCGTGTGGCCGGTGTGCGCCTCCGACTCGGCGAGCACCGCGGCGCCGCGCCGTGCTGGGTGGCGTGGGTTGGGCTGTTGCGTGATGGGCCATCAGTTCGGAATTTGGGCTTTTGAGTTGGAGAGGGAAAAAAAGAAAAGAAAAGAAAAAGGTGATGTGGCATCTGACAGGTGGGACCCACTGTGCCACGTCGGACAAAACCACTCTGAAACCCGCCGAGGGAGAAAACTTGGACCGACTAGATGAGTTGAGAGAGTCTGGTTACCCGGTTTTGTAGTTCAGGGGAAAAATTGCAACTCCTATAATAGTTTAGGGAGGTCAAATGGACTTTTCCCTACACGAATCTACACCGCAAAAAAGGAGCAACAAACTCACATAGTGTCGAGGTGTGGAAACCACGGCAAATGGGGGCCTAGCACGGCCTCCCTTTGAGATTCGGAGGGGAGCGAACGGTTCTAAGTGTTGGAATCGCGCACGAGAGAGAGGAAGGACACGAGCAGTTTTACCCAGGTTCGGGCCACCAGAGGTGTAAAACCCTACGTCCTGCTTGTCTGGTATTGCTCAAGTGTTGTGTGTGTTGGTTTCATGTACAAGGCACTCCCTTTTATAGTGCAAGGCGAGGCCAGTCCCGTTCATGGGCCGCTATGGGGGTGCCGGCTGGCGACCCCCCCTCCACCCGAGATGCCGGGCGTCTTTTCTGGTGTCAGCGGGCTTCGCTCGCCTGCCATCATTACTCGATTGACTCCCGTCGTCTTGTCCCATCGCTCGTACCGCACGCGCGCCGCACCCGGAGCGGTGAGGCGCGGAAAGGGGGCCGGATGCGCCGGATGACCCCCCGGTCCAAGCGACGCACCGTACGGTGGCAGGCGGCGCTCGTCAGCCCACGCCCCCCTGCCCGCCGAACAGTGCGCTACAGGGCTACGACTGGACGGGTCACGTCCATTGGTCGCGGCCCTGCGCGACGTGCACGCATTGAAGTCCAGCGATACGCCCCGCGCGGCCGCGCGGGCTGTCGCTGGCAGGTGGGACCCCTTCGGGAGGAAATCCCCGCGCCCCGGATCCGCGCGCACTGTAGCCGCACAGAATCCGGGGCGGCTCATCGAGGCGCGGCGCGGTTAAGGCGCCCCGAACCTCCGCCGCCACGTGCCGAGCTCCCACAGGCTCGCGGGGCCCCGCCCTTGTCCGCGTCACGCGGCGGGTCGCGGAGGCGGCAGGGTGTAGCCACGTGGCAACGCCCCACGGCTCGCGGCTGCGAGCCGTGCGGGAGCCCGACGCTCCGCGCACCCTTGCCGGGCCGCTTCGGCCCACTTGGCGCGTGGTTGTCTTCCTTGGCCCAAGACGGACTTGGGCGGCCTTTTGACGGGGGAGTGGGGACCCTGGTTCCCAGTACACCGACAGGAGCCCCCGCCCCGGTGGACGCCACGCGGGACGCTGGGGTCGATCGGGGCCCATTTGTCTGCCTCGTTGGGTAGGTTCCCGTGCGCGCGCCGTTTTTCCCTTGGGAGGCGAAACGCCGCGGCCCTGGCAGTTGCGCGGCGCTCGCTCGCGCAGATAGTGGCGGGGCCCACGCAGACTTCTGTCGTCTACGGGGCGTCGTTTCGCCTGCCGCGTCCTGATAAAGGGACTGGCGCAGCGTTCCGACTTCTCCACTTCCACACCCTTCTGCTGCGGTTGCACTTCTCGCGCTCTCCGCCTTCTTGCTCCCTTGCATTCCAGGGTTTTTGTGAGTTCTTGCTCTTCCCGCTCCCGCCGCTGATGGCCGGAGACAAGAGAGCTCGCCGCCGCCACCGCTCGACGTCGGCGCATCCGGTCCCTCCGCCGGTTCCTCCGCCGGTTCCCCCGCCTGCGGCTGCAGCGCCGGAGGAGCCGGCTCTGCCGGTGTCGAAGTTTCTGGAGGAGGGGGATCTAGAGCAGGTGCGGCTGCACCTGCCGGACCCCGAGGGGCAGGATCGCGTCACGGTGCGCGCGGCGACCGCCGATGTCAACCCGGACCATGAAGGAGGGGAGATCGTTTCCTTCCTCTCCTTCGTTCTCGCCGGGGCGATTCCGCCGTTCTCCCTCTTCTTGATGGAGGTGCTGCTGCAGTACAAGATCAAGCTGGCGCACCTTACGCCCAACTCCATCCTGATCCTGTCCGTGTTCGCGCATCTCTGCGAATCTTTCGTGGGAGTGCGCCCTTGCGTCGAGCTTTTTCGGCGCTACTACCGGCTTCGCCCGATGGGGAGGGACGATCCCGTGGGGAGTGTCCGCTTCAGCCGTCGGCCCGAGGGCGAGTCCGAGTCGTACATCGACTTCACGCCCAGGGCGCGGTTCGACCATTGGCGTAGGGATTGGTTCTACCTCCGTAGCGGCCAACCCTTCCGTCGCCTCTCCTTCCCGCGGTCCGCGCCAACCGAGTCATCGGAGTACTGGGAGAGCTGCCCTCGCCTCCCCTCATGGCTTGAGCGGGTGACCAACCGCATTGCCATTCTCGCTGCCGCCGGCCTCCACGGGGGGATCGTGATCCATGACTTCTTGCGGAGGCGGATCGCCCCGCTGCGGGATCGCCCCCAGCTGACGTGGAGGTATTCCGACTTCAACTTCGTTGGTCGGACCCGCCTGGGACCCAACTCCGATCTGACGCCGTCGGAGGAGCGGGCGGCGTACAATGCGCTGACGGACACCAATCCCCCGGATACCCTGAGGTATCCGGATGACGCGCAGCCGCTGCACCTGGACCCCCGGCGCCGTGACATCTTGGCGGCGATGCCTAACCTCAACCACGCCGGGCGGATTGAGACCGCGGCGCCGCAGCAAGCCTTCCGGGTCCGCGACGCCGCCGGCCCTCCGCAGGGTTCGACGGCGCGCCCGGAGCCCCAAGGGCCCGCTCCGGCCGCCGGCGACAAGGGGAAGAAACCCGCCGTGCCGAGCCCGCCGTCCTCGACCACCACCGGTCCGGTCGCCGCCCGTGGCGACGCTGGCGACACCGGGTGCTCGAAGAGAGACCGGAGCCCGACGCCTCCTGCTGTCGTGCTGCAGGTGCCGGACATCGGAGTCCGGCCGCAGTACAAGCGCCTTCGCCGGTAAGCGTTGCATGCTTGTTCCGGGTTTCTCCTTTGCCCTAGGTCTGGTGTGCATTGGGTTTGAATTTTTTCTGCATCTGTGTCAGGGGACCGCGCCCGACCCCTGCGACTGCCGATGGCGCGCCCCGCTCCGAGGGCAACGGCCAGGCGGAGGCCGCGGATGCCCCTCGTGTGGAGCCCACCTCTCGCGCCGAGGCGGAGCCTCAGTCCGAAGCGCGTTCTGGTGCCCCCAGGCCGTCGGAGCCGGAGGAACGTCGTGCCGCTTCACCTGCGGCACGGCGTGATGAGGAGAGGGTACCGTCGCCGCTCCGTCCCGCCTCGCCGCCTGCGTCCAGTTCTGGGCCGGGGGTCCAGGGCTCGGAGGCGCGGCCGTCTGCCCCGGCGCGCCCGATCCCGGCACCCGTCCGCGGCTCCCGCGGGCTGCCGTCGTCCGACAGCGTTCCGGGCCCGGCGGTGCCTTCTTCCGAGGCGCGCTCGCCCGACCAAACGCCGCCGTCGTCAGCTCCTGGTGGTGGCCCGCGCCCATCGCGCGCGGCGCATGGCGCTCGCGGCTTGGGGTTCGCCACGACCTCCGCAGCGGCCGTCGTTGAGGAGGTGATTGCTGGCGGGGGCAGGCCGGTGCCGCCCATGACCCGCGTCGTGGCCGAGGCGCTGCGCATGGCCGAGTCCCTCCGCGACGCCGCCGAGAACGAGAGCAGGAAGCTGGCCGAGCGCGAGGCCGCCGTCGCCGCCGCCGAGGAGGACCTCCGCCGTGCCGTGCGTGCGGCCCAGTTCCAGCACCGGGAGAGCATGGAGGAGCTGTCCCGTGACCGTGCCGCCACCGAGGAGCTGCTGCGGGAAAACAGCCGGCGGGCGACCCGCCTCGACAACCGCGAGCAAGTCGTGAAGCTCTGCGAGGAGAAGGTGCGGCGCCGCGAGGACCGCGCCCGGGAGCGCGAGCAGCAACTGGACGCCCGATCCGCCGCCCTGGATGCGCGCGAGGGGACGCTGGCCGCGCGCGAGCAAGCCATCGCGCGGCGCGAGCAGGGGCTGGACATTGCCGAGGCCGGCCTCGAGAGCCGGCGAGAGGAGCTGCAGCGCGAGGATGATCGGCTGGCCGCCAAGGCGCAGGACCTGGGAACCCGCGAGCACGCCCATGCTGCCGCCGTCCGAGCCCATGAGGAGTCGATGAAGGCCAGGGAGGACCGCGCGCAGGCGACGTTGGAGGAAGCCCGCGGATTGGCCAGCACGCAAGCCGTCAGGATCCGTGCGGAGATGCGGGAGGAGATGCGGGGCTCGATCGACCAGCGCGACGAGATCATCCGCCGGTCGGCCGACCGCATCAAGGAGTTGGAGGATCGCGCCAAAGGCTGGGCGGAGCGGGAGAAGAAACAGCTGGAGCGGATTCGCGAACTCGAGGCGAAGGTGGGAGCGCTCTTCGACGCTCAAATCAAGATCCGCGACCTCACGGCGATGGTCCAGGACTTGAACCAGAAGCTGCGCGAGTCCGGCGCTGCCCCTAGTGAAGCCGCTCCTCCAGGGACCCTCGCCGACCCCGAGTGGGACTCGGAGCGCCGACGGCTCTCGGCCATGGCGCACGACATCTTCCGCCGCATCAACGACGGCCTGGAGAGGGCGAACATGGCTCGGCTCCGAACCGGCAACCAGGAGCCCTCCCTCGGCCAGATCATCCTTGCGCTTATGCCGCTCGCGCAATTCTTCGAGGGGCTTGGTGATGATGTCCGCGGGCGGCTTGCGCGGCAGGGAGAGGCCGCCATTCGGGCCGTCGCCTCCGACCTTGTCACCGTCGTCCTGGAGCGCGTCCCCGACTTCCCGACTGATCTGCTTCTGGCCGGTCCCGAGCCCGCCGAGGCATCGCGCCACCGGGAACGCGTGCAGCCCGTGGTCGAGGAGCTGGTGAGGGCGTATGTCCCGGACCAGGACGAGGGGCCTGCGAGCCCGGCATAGGGGAGGCGCCCCTTGTATTGTTCTGCTTTTGTCTGTTCCTGCAACATTAGCGCTTGTGCCCCGGCGAGTAGGGGGCGGTGATGACTTATGTATAAATTTGTGGGTTAAGTTTGGCGGTTTTCTTTCTCGCTCCCTGTGTTCTTCCTTAACTGTGATGGTCCGCTCTACTTTCGGCTGAGGCTCGGGCATCACCATGTTTTCAATCTGTGCCGTGGTGATAGCTTAGGCCGTTTGCATCTGCGCTTTTGGTCGGGGGTTGCCCTCCCAAGTGTTTGCAGGATTGTTGGCCGAGCCGATCGACCATGACACGAGACGTTCGACATGAATGATGTCTTTGCCGTGTTGCCCAAAGAGCGCAGGTTCATCAGCGAGCAAGGGTTATGAATCAGAGAGCGAAAAATGCGTAGTAGGAGAAAACGAGACTTTATTGCTAGCTGAAAATCGTAGAAATAAAGGTACATGTTGGATACAAGTGCGATGCCCCCGGGCTCACTGGTAGAGAGGCCAAGTGTCTCTGACTGTGAGCCGCCGAGTGAGACATGCACCCCGCTAAGGGTAGAATTTGCGCAGGTGTTGAATGTTCCAGGCGCTTTGCTCCGGGCGGCCGTCTTCCGTCGCCAATCGCACCGCGCCACCCCGCGTCACCCTAGTCACCAAGAAGGGACCTTCCCACATTGGGGACAGCTTGTTCTTGCCTTTGCGGTCGAGCGCGCGGCGTAGAACTAGGTCGCCCAGTTCGAGGGATCGGGGGCGGACACGGGATTGGTGGTATCGACGTAGGCCTTGGAGGTACCGGGCATTCCGGATGTTAGCGCGATGCCTGCATTCTTCCAAGAAGTTGATGTTGTCCATGCGATGCTCTTCTTGGGTTGCTTCGTCATACAGGGCAACTCGCGGAGCCGCGAATGCCACTTCGGCCGGTAAGACTGCTTCGGCGCCGTACACCAGGAAGAAAGGTGTTTCGCCGGTGGCGCGGTTCACCGTGGTCCGGAGAGACCATAGCACTCCGGGTAGTTCAGCGGTCCACTTCGATCCACGTTTCTTCAGGGGGTCGAACGCTTTGGTCTTGAGGCCGCGTAAGATTTCGGCGTTAGCGCGCTCAGCTTGACCATTGCTTTGTGGATGTGCCGCAGAGGCGTAGCAGACTTTGATGCCGATCTCCTCACAATACGCCTCGAAGGCATGGCTTGTGAATTGGGAGCCGTTGTCAGTGATCAGTCTGTTCGGTACACCAAAGCGTGACACGATGCCGCGCATGAACTTGACCGCGGAGTTCTTGTCGATGTGGACGACTGGTTCTGCTTCAGCCCACTTGGTAAACTTGTCCACGGCGACGTAGAGGAACTTGTGGCCTCCCACAGCCGCGGGAAACGGTCCCACGATGTCCAAGCCCCAGACCGCGAACGGCCATGAGAGGGGAATGGTGTGGAGTGCTTGCGAGGGTAGGTGCGTCTGCTTTGCGTGGAACTGGCACGCTTTGCAGCGTCGCACAAGCTCGATAGCGTCCGTGAGGGCTGTCGGCCAGTAATAGCCTAGGCGGAAGGCTTTCCCGGCCAGCGTGCGGGAGGCCATGTGACTCCCGCACTCGCCCTCATGGATGGCATGGAGGATTTCCTTGCCCTGCTCCGTCGGGATACACTTGAGGAGGATTCCGTTCGCCGCCCGGCGGTACAGCTGCCCGTCTACAAGGGCGTAGCGCTTAGCTTGCCGGGCGAGGCGTTCGGCGGGCTCGTCGTCCTCGGGTAGGACTTCACCGCGGAGGTACCCCACAAGCTCTTCCATCCATGGGGTACCCGGGTCGTCCATGGCGAGCACGTGAGGCTCGTCGGTTGGCGGCGGGCCCGCGTCGACCGACGCAGGCGGCTCTGCCGCAGTGGCGCTGTTGTGATCGGCGCCGTCCGCCATGTCCGGGACCGATGCTGAGGGCTGAGCGAGTTGCTCCACGAAGGTCCCGGACGGTGGGTCTTGTCGGGAGGAGGCGATCCGCGACAAGGCGTCGGCTTCGGTGTTGTCGCCCCGCATGATGTGGCGTGTTTCGAAGCCGAAGAAATTCTTTTCTAGCCGCCGGACCTCCGCTAGGTACGCCGCCATTTGGGGGTCCGAGCATTGGTACTCCTTGGAGACTTGGTTGACGACAAGCTGCGAGTCGCCCTTGGCGAGGAGTTTCTTGACGCCGAGTTCCGCGGCGATCCGCATCCCCGCGATCAACCCTTCGTACTCCGCCATGTTGTTGGTGGCCTTGAAGTGCAGCTGGATGGCGTAGCGCAGCTCCTCTTTGGTAGGAGCCACCAGCAACACTCCTGCACCGGCGCCTTGTAAGGTGAGGGACCCGTCGAAGTATACGGTCCAAATGTCGTCGCCTTCACAAGGTTCGTCTTTGGCTGGACGCGCGGTGAGCTCTTCTCGCTCAACTACAGGACCGGGCGTCCATTCTGCCACGAATTCCGCAAGGGCCTTGCTCTTGATTGCGCTGGAGGTTGTGAACTCGAGCTCGAACTCAGACATCTCCACCGCCCACTTGACGATTCGCCCAGTGGCCTCGCGGTTGCGTAACACCGTCTCCAGCGGGAAACTGGTGACCACCCGGATTGGATGGTTTTGGAAGTAGTGTCGCAGCTTCCTTGACGCTATGAGGACCGCGTAGAGGAGCTTCTGCACTTGGGGGTAGCGCGTCTTGGCGTCGCGCAGGACCTCGCTGACGAAGTAGACAGGGCGTTGCACCATGCGCTTCTTCATCTCGGCGTCGCCCGTACTGACGTCGGGCGCGAGAGCTGCGTTGTCCGTTGACGTCGGAGCCGGAGCCCCCGGGTCGGCCGTGGGCGCAGCCCCCGGGCGAGCCATACTGCTTGTCGACGTCGGAGCCGGAGCCCCTGGGTCGGCCGTGGGCGCAGCTCCTGAGCTTTCGTCCGAAAGCGGCGCTGCAGCCCCCGGGCGGGCCATGTCGTTGGTCGACGTCGGAGCCGGAGCCCCTGGGTCGGCCGTGGGCGCAGCCCCGGGCGAGCCATACTGCTTGTCGACGTCGGAGCCGGAGCCCCCGGGTCGGCCGTGGGCGCAGCCCCCGAGCTTTCGTCCGAAAGCGGTGCTGCAGCCCCCGGGCGAGCCATGTCGTGTGGTGACGTCGGAGCCGGGGCGTCGAGGACGGGCGTGGGCGCAGCCCCCGAGCCTTCGCCTTGGTTCGGCGCGGCGCCGACTCGGTTTTTCTTCCGCCGGGATTCGTCGAGGATGAACTCTTCGCGTTCGGCGACGAGTGCAGCGCTGACCACGGCCGGTGTTGCCGCGATGTAGAGCAGGAGCGGCTCCTTGTCCTGGGGCGCGACCAAGATGGGAGCTGAAGAGAGATAGGCCTTCAGCTCTTGAAATGCGGCCTCGGCCTCGGGAGTCCATTGGAAACGGTCCTTCCGCTTCATTAGCTTGAACATGGGCAGAGCGCGCTCGCCCAGTCTTGCGATGAAGCGGCCGAGCGCGGCCATGCAGCCTGTCAACTTCTGGACGTCCTTGAGGCGGGTGGGCGGGCGCATGTTCTCGATGGCCTGAATTTTTTCTGGGTTGGCCTCTATCCCCCGGTGAAACCAGGAAACCGAGGAGCTTCCCGCAGGGACACCGAACACACACTTCGCCGGGTTGAGCTTGACCCGCTTGTCGCGTAAGTTGTCGAACGTTTGCTTCAGATCGGACAGCAGGGTCTCACTCTCACGCGACTTGATCACGATGTCGTCGACGTAGGCCTCTACGTTCTTCCCGAGCTGCTCATCGAGTGTCTTGCGCATTGCACGTTGGAACGTAGGGCCCGCGTTTTTCAAACCAAAGGGCATAGTCACATAACAATAACACCCCGCCGGGGTCATGAATGCGGTTTTTTCTTCGTCTCCCCTAGCCATGGGGATCTGGTGATACCCAGAATTCGCATCTAACATACAGAGTAGGTCACAACCTGCGGTTGAGTCAACTACTGTGTCTATGCGTGGCAGCGGGAACGGATCCTTGGGGCACGCCTTGTTGAGGTCGGTGTAGTCGACGCACATGCGGAGCTTGCCGTTGCTCTTGGGGACGACCACCGGGTTCGCCAACCAGGTGGGGTGTAGGACTCTCGTATGAAGCCGGCCTCGAGAAGCCGGCGGATCTCCTCCCGGATGAACATCTCTCGTTCCGGGGCTTGGCGCCGAGCCTTTTGCTTCACCGGCCGAGCGGCCGGGTTGACCTTCAACTCGTGCTCGATCACCTCCCTTGGTATGCCGGGCATATCGGACGGCTCCCAAGCGAAGACGTCCGCGTTCTCCCGAAGGAAGGCGACGAGCGCGAGTTCCTATTTGGGGTCGAGCTCGGCCCCAATGGTGACGGTCTTGGAGCCGTGCGCGTTGACGGCGACCTGCTTGGTCTTCACCGGCTCGCCGGCCGTCATCTTGGAGCGCTTGGGGCGGACTTGACTGCCTCCGGGATGCCACCAAGCTCCGGATCCGCATCCGCCGCCCTCTCGGCCGCCAGGATCAGCTCAGTGCACGCGATGGCACTCTTGTAGTCGGCACGGACGGTGATTACGCCCTTGGGCCCCGGCATCTTCAAGGTGAGGTAGGCGTAGTGGTCGCACGCCATGAACTTGGTAAGGGCCGGGCGCCCGATGATGGCGTTGTACGGGAGGTCGATGTCCGCCACGTCAAACACCACCTTCTCCGTGCGGAAGTTGTCCTTGGTGCCGAACGTGACCGGGAGCGTGACCCGCCCCAGGGGTTGGGCGCGTCCCGGAAGGACCCCGTGGAAGGGCCTCGAGGGCTCCAGGTCAGTTTTGCTGCCCTGGAGCATCTCGTACACCTGCGGGGTGATGAGGTTGATGCTCGCGCCGCCGTCGACCAGCGTGCGAGCGATCCTCTTGTTGCACACCGTCGGCGCGACGATGAGCGGGAGTCGGCCGTCCGAGTTGTCGGGGCCGACCAAGTCGCTTCGGTCGAAGGTGATCGGGACCTCTGACCACTTGACAGGGCGGGCGAGAGCCGTCCCCGTGCTCAGCGCGCACACTTCGCGGCGCAGGAGTTTCACCTGCCGCTTGGAGGTGATGGGCGCGGAGCCGCCGCAGATGACCGCGACGGTGTCCTCGTGGTCCTGGAAGAGGAGAGCCTCCCCGTCCTCCTGGGACCCCTTCTCGTTTCCCGCGCGCTCCTCTCTGCGCTTCTTGCGCTTTTCCGCGTTGGCGAGGATATACTTGCACTCCGTTTGGTCGTGCCACGTGGAATCGTGGAACGCGCAGAACTTCCCCGTGGGGGGAGACTTCTCGCCGCCTTTTGCCGCTTTCGGAGCCGCGGGGGGTTTGCCCCCCTTGGCACCCGTCGGCGCGGTGGCCAGGACCTCGCCCGCCTTCCGCTTCTTGGCGAGCTTCTTCTTCTGTTTCCGGGACAGAGGACGGTCGTCATCCTCGTCCTCCTTCTCCGGGTCGGAGTCGTGCCAGGCCTGCGCTTCCTGCCGGCGCGCGCACCGGTCCACCAACCCGAAGAGCTCCACGACGGTTTGGGGCTCGTGGACCCCGAGCTCGCCCAACACGTCCTTGTCGCGCACGCCGTGGGCGAACGCCGATATGACCCGCGCCGGGTCAATGTTGGGGATGGTGTTGCGGACGTGGCTGAAACGCTGCACGAACTTGCGCAGCGGCTCGTCCTTCCGCTGTATGACCTTGTCCAGGTCGATTTGCGTGCCAGGGCGCTTGGCGGTGCCCTGAAAGTTGACGATGAAGTCGCGGCACAACCCCTTCCAAGACTTGACTGACTCGGGCGGCAGGTTCATGAACCAAGACCGCGCCGAGTCCTTGAGCGCGAGGTGGAAGTAGTTGGCCATCACGTCCTCCGAGCCCCCGGCCGCCCGCACCGCGGTGGAGTAGATCTGCAGGAACTCGGAGGGAGGCGCCGTCCCGTCGTACCGCTCCGGTATGTCGGGGCGGAACTGTTGGGCCACGTCACGGCGCGCAGCCTCTTGGAGAGGGCCGCGCATCCACCGGAGTACGCGACGCGGCGACTTTCGCTCTCCGCGCGCCGCCTCCTGTCCGGAGATGGTGAGAGCGGACGAGCCGGACGACGGCGCGCGCGTCGAGCGGGACGACTGTGCGCGGTGCCTTTCGTGGCGCCGCTCCCGGGAGCGCTCGATGCTGATGCGAGCGTCTTCCCCGTCGCGGCGGCGTCCCCCCAGCTTCCGCCGGAGGTCGTCCGGGCCACGACGGGGAGTCGTCACGGAGAAAGAGTAGTCCTCCGTGCCCGTGTGCGTGCGTTCAGTAGGCACGTACGTGGGGCCCTCCGAAGAGGAGTTGTGCGCGAGCGCGACGGACCCGACCTGGATTTCGCCTGTCGCCGCGCCGTGTCCACCATTTTGGCGACATCCCGGAGCCAGGGCCCAGCTGGCGAGCCCTCCGCCAGCTCCGGCGGTGGGTTGCGCAGCAGGTCCCTCGCCCGGTCTAGTGCCGCTGGTGGGGTCAGGCTGTCGAAGGAGAGGCGCCGCGCCGGAGCGCGGCGCTGCTCATGCTCGGGTGAAGCGGTCCGTCCGCTGGGCGGCCGCTGGGAACCCGTCTGCGAGCGAGTGCGGCGTTGGGGCTGCGCGCCCTCCGCCCCGCTCAGCCGAGCAGGTCGGGGAGGACGCGAGCCCTTGGCCGCCTTCACCGTAGGCGGCTGGTCCGCCATGATCTCCTCGTCCACCGACTCCGAGACGGAGCGGCGTCGAGGGTGCACGTCCTCGCTGCTCGAGGATCTGCGACTGACTCGCCCAGTCATGGCGAGGAAGAGCGAGCGCGAAGAAGAACACAGGAACTACGACGCCCCCCTACCTGGCGCGCCAAATGTCGAGGTGTGGAAACCACGGCAAATGGGGGCCTAGCACGGCCTCCCTTTGAGATTCGGAGGGGAGCGAACGGTTCTAAGTGTTGGAATCGCGCACGAGAGAGAGGAAGGACACGAGCAGTTTTACCCAGGTTCGGGCCACCAGAGGTGTAAAACCCTACGTCCTGCTTGTCTGGTATTGCTCAAGTGTTGTGTGTTGGTTTCATGTACAAGGCACTCCCTTTTATAGTGCAAGGTGAGGCCAGTCCCGTTCATGGGCCGCTATGGGGGTGCCGGCTGGCGACCCCCCCTCCACCCGAGATGCCGGGCGTCTTTTCTGGTGTCAGCGGGCTTCGCTCGCCTGCCATCATTACTCGATTGACTCCCGTCGTCTTGTCCCATCGCTCGTACCGCACGCGCGCCGCACCCGGAGCGGTGAGGCGCGGAAAGGGGGCCGGATGCGCCGGATGACCCCCGGTCCAAGCGACGCACCGTACGGTGGCAGGCGGCGCTCGTCAGCCCACGCCCCCCCTGCCCGCCGAACAGTGCGCTACAGGGCTACGACTGGACGGGTCACGTCCATTGGTCGCGGCCCTGCGCGACGTGCACGCATTGAAGTCCAGCGATACGCCCGCGCGGCCGCGCGGGCTGTCGCTGGCAGGTGGGACCCCTTCGGGAGGAAATCCCCGCGCCCCGGATCCGCGCGCACTGTAGCCGCACAGAATCCGGGGCGGCTCATCGAGGCGCGGCGCGGTTAAGGCGCCCCGAACCTCCGCCGCCACGTGCCGGGCTCCCACAGGCTCGCGGGGCCCCGCCCTTGTCCGCGTCACGCGGCGGGTCGCGGAGGCGGCAGGGTGTAGCCACGTGGCAACGCCCCACGGCTCGCGGCTGCGAGCCGTGCAGCCCGACGCTCCGCGCACCCTTGCCGGGCCGCTTCGGCCCACTTGGCGCGTGGTTGTCTTCCTTGGCCCAAGACGGACTTAGGCCGGCCTTTTGACGGGGGAGTGGGGACCCTGGTTCCCAGTACACCGACACATAGTCACACAGATCCTCAATCCAAACGAATATGCAGCAACCTTTTTATTGAAGAAATTAATATGCATTATGAACAAGGAATATGTACTCTTTGTTCTGAGATTAAGGAATTATGTAATTACTAATTTGATGATTCCGGAAAACTTTGAATGGGCAACATGTGTAGGGGTTGACGATTTGAGAAATTAGGGTGTCAGAATTTTTAGCAAATCATGCATCATTTTTTCTCTTTTCTCTGTGCTTGATGTACCATTAATATTTTTATAAGAATTTAAGGTTCAATACAATCGAAGGTCATCACATTTTCTACTCCCTTTATACCTTAATAATTTGAATTTTAGTTTTGTTCTAGGTCAACAATCTTAAGATTGATCAATTTTATAGTGAGGAGTATGAAAATATATCTCACAATGGATCTAACGGTACTAATTTTGTGTCATAAATACTGTTACTTTTTGGTACCTGTGACAAGTTGACGACTAAGAAGAAAAACTAAAAACCGACTACTTTTGGTACAAAGGGAGTATAATATACAACAGTTCAAAAAATGAGTTTTTTTTTTGCGATTGTTCAAAAAATGAGTTAGATCACTCCTAAAATGCTACTTCATGATCTCATAGAATTTGCGGTACCATAGAGGTACTTTATTGTTTCATACTTACACGACTAACCACGCTTTATAAGTTTACAACGCACAATATCATCTTACGATGAATTGATCAACAGTGCCATCGATTATGGATGGCACTTGGCACACTAAATTTACTCGGAAATCTTTACATCAAATGCCCCACTTCCAGACCTCCTCCCTTCAAAAGGTTTTGAACAGTTGTAGCGCCACAAAAAGGAAAAACCTTGCTCTTCGTAGATCAAAGAGCATTCCTATCGCAACAATGAGTTACTAAATCCCTGTACAAGCATCATGAGACCGTCCTCTTTGAAATTGTTGTGGCCAAACAAAAGCTGAAGTTGCGATGATCCAACAATCCATCAGTTGCATGCATCCCCATCTGAATTCTGAAAACCCACGCATGCTTCCGTCCCTCCAAATCGAACCGGTCATATCTTCATGTTGGCGTACATGATGAACTGGAGCTCCTTGACGCAGTCCTGCATGGACGGCCGGCCGGCGCTCTCGAAGCAGACGCAGCGCGCGGCGAGGCGGGCGAAACAGGGACACCGACTCCACCGTGTAGGAGCCCTTGGCCATGTCGCGGTCCACCACCTTGCGCAGCTTCTTCCGGTCGCCCACCACCTGGTGGATCCTGACGAGGAGGTTCTGCTCCTGCGGCCCTGGCTCAGGTCGATGGCGCGCCGCCCGGTGAGCAGCTCCAGCAGCACGACGCCGAACGCGTACACGTCGCTCTGAAGCGTCAGTTTACCCGTCTGAAAATTGCAGTATTGGCACGAACCCAATTAATCGGCATCTGCATCATCTATACTGTCTGAATGCGCAAGATCACAGCCATATATACCAATGCGTATTCAGGGTCGAAGTAGCCGAACGTGCCCAGCACCCTGGTGGTCGTGTGCAGGTCCAGGTCCTGCGGCATCAGCTTGGCGAGCCCAAAGTCCGAGATCTGACAAGTACATTTTGTGTCAGAGGTTGTGAGCAAGGTTCAAGAAGGTGTGCAGTGACAGTGGTGTCTGAATTACCTTCGCCTCGAAGTGTTCGGTCAGGAGGATGTTGCTGGACTTGAAGTCCCTGTGGACGACGGGTACGCCGACGGCCGTGCTGGAGTGCAAGTATGCCAGCCCCCTCGCCGCGCCGAGCGCGATCCTCAGGCGCAGCGGCCAGTCCATCTTCACCTCCCCAATGCCTGAACAAAAAGTGTCAGGTCGGCAGTTCTGTTAGATGAGAAACATGGGAAATGGGAGCAAAAAGGAGTGGTGGTTGTGCCAACCGTTGAGGATGTCCTGAAGGTTGCCCTTGGGCATGAACTCGTAGACCACGAACCGGTGCTTCCCGTCGGCGCAGTAGCCGATCAGCCTGACCAGATTGGGGTGGTCTAGCCTGCTCAGGATGTCGATCTCCACCCGGAACTCGCGCTCGCCGTCTGCGTGCTTGGATGTAGGCAGGTCCATCTTCTTGATGGCAACAATCTTCACATTCAGCAATTTTCATATAGGATTAGAAGCAAGTCCTCAACGATGCAAAAAGTGAATTACTGACGTATTGAAACTACCGAGTGAAAATTCTCAGAAACAAATTCAGAAATGAGGGAAAAGGAACATATTAGTACTCAAAACTACATATTCAAGGTTTCTTATGAGAATCATCTGATGGTGATTTCTATTTGACTGGTGGTTGGCACTTGCTTTTCGTGAGAAGTATGTTAAGACCCGATGTCACACCATCCTGATCTTTGCTGTCTGCTGGGCTTATAACATCCAAATCAGGTGAGTACAAGCTAAAAAGTTTAATAATAGGCCAAACACATGAAAAAAAAAAGAACCATCCAAACTGAATCTTTTTTTTTTGGATTAAATCCAAACTGAATCATTGGTGCAAAACTGCCAATAATTTGAAATGCTTCATACCAAAGTTACTAGATGACAAAATAGCATTAATTTTTCAAGATCAAACGAATATTTTAATTCTTAGCATGCGTGCAAAACTGTAACAGAGCCTTAGCGCCGACAGAAAATAGACCAGAGCTGGTGAAAGCACCTGGCCATCCTTCAGCACGCCTCTGTAAACCCGGCCAAAGCCGCCCTTGCCGACGAGGTTCCGGTCACTGAACTTGTTGGTTGCCTCCTCCATCTCCTTGAGCGTGAACACCATCGTACAGTTGAGCTTCTTCGGCGGCAGGCTCTGCTCCTTCACCTGCCATAGCTCTGCAGGCTTATACACCCCTGCAGAGGAAGTTCAGATTAGCAGAAATCGATGGAGGCGTCAGTTGGTCAAGTTAAACAGTTCCTGCATACTTGCAAAGTGCAAACTCACGTAAAAGAAAGGACACCGTTCGCACACTAGAAGGATTAAACTGAAAAGGTGAATAACGTACGCATATATAGCAGGGGAAAAGGAGTTGCACTTACAAGGATTTAGCTGATCAAGCGACCTGCTTCTCCTTCTCTTGTTCCAAGCTGAAACTATGTTGAACATCTTCAACCCTCCTTTATCCATTTCCGCTCGAGACAAATTAAATACGGTAGAAGCTTTCACGGTCTGTCGCGTAAAGATCCTTGCACTGAAACTTTCTGAAGCATCTAATTCTTCCAAGATACCTTCCCGCGATAACCAGCTGAGAAAAATATTCTTTGGTCCAGCACAAGGCACGCGTACAGAGGGAGAAAGCTACACCTTTATGAGAAAAGCACAAGTTCTGAAACTGGAAGAACGGCTACCACTGCAAGTATCAAACAAACAATATGGTGATGAACAGGCAAGCAAAGCTAAAACGAAAATGAACAGAAGACGAAGAAGAAAGCAAGGCTAACCTGGACTGAGAAGCCGAACCACGGATGGACAGGAGCGCAAGGACGAGGGAGGACAGGACACGGAGGGTCAGTACATTACAGGCGTGCAGCGAGGCCGATGATCTCTCTCAAGGGTAAAGAAGGTGGTCTCTTGGGAGCTAAGTCCGGCGAGACGCGCCACCTAAGGCCTTGGCAAAGAAGTAAAGGGAGGACAACAAAAACCGAGTTGCAGTGGGGGCATTCGCAGATAGCAGCAAAGGCAACGGATGGAGGCGCGTGCTTACGGGCCACGAAATGCCGAAACAGACGCGGTGAAGCGCCCGGCTTTGCGAGAAACGAAAGTGAATTTGAAATGGGGAAATAGAGGAAGAGTATTTGCTTGGTTGGTGCAGGGAATGGCAGGAGATGAGCTGAAATTTGGGCGAGACGGTGAGCGATTGGGACGTTTGGAGGGAGAGAAATGGACGGGGTGATGGCGACTGAGGACGGAGGAGGAGCGGTGGTAGAGGTGGTGGTGGTTGCAATGTAGCCGTTATCAGGAAGCTTTCAAGCTCCAGTGCTGAATTACTTTAGTCTTATTTCTTCAAACAAATTACTCTAGTCATAACCGAACTGAACCAATCTGAATTAATAGTACTATTTGACATCTTTGTAGGAATATATTAGTGTAATCACAATCAAGCCAGATGGATGAGTCTACTTGGTTTCAATCTGGCCACGGCTTTCTTAACTGAAACCGCGAACCGGCCAACTGCAGAGAGAGGATCACTAATTGGCAACTGCCGCTTGGCTTCGAGAATTGTTAATGGTTTCTTGATCAGTGCTGCAAAGTGGAACGTTGATCGGATCCTGGTTGATTTCGACACGTACGGTGAAACGATGGATCGGTGGGGAGTTGGTGTATCTCGTACGCGTTTCCTGGTTGGATTGCGGCACAACAATCGGCTGACGGCAACAGGTGTTGATATTGAAGGGAAGTTGCAGGTGAGGTTTGTTGGTTTTAGTTGCAGCTCTCTGACGAACGAATTGACCAAACTTGCCACTGGTTACGGCTGGGTTAGTAATAAGGACTTAAAGGTACCAGACAGATTACGCACTAGAGACGCGTGTTGTGTGCAGGAATTCAAATGTTGGGTGTGGGCTATGATTCGAGGTCTCTACTCTACGCACCAAATTACTTACCCGAAACGAAAAATGTTTAGTGCTGCAGCGTCATCCTGCATTTTAGTAACTGCAAGGAAAAAAATTGTAGTCTACAGAACATTATTGCAGTGTAAACCCTCTCATAAGCAAATACGGAGTACTATCTAACTAAATAAAATCCGTGATGCAACATAGCTACTAACCTGAAAGAATAATTAGTCTAACTGCAACATCCGTGTCAAATTTGAAACTTAAACACGAGTATGTTGGTTTCGCCACAACGAACCTAACCAGCTGAGATATGCTCATTTTGCTAAAGTTTATATTTTGTATTTTTAGCATAAAAAAGGTTCAATTTTGATGCATTGACTTAAAAATAAATATGCAGACATTTATAAGTGTGTATTGAGTTCTTCGCAAAAAAAAAGTATCTATTGAGTACTTTTGCAATAACCAACAGTAACAAAAAACAAAGATGAAGCTATTTTCAGACTAATATTTGGATGGCATGCCCATCATTTCCGTAACAACTTTGTTGCGTAATTGAACACTAATCGCATATGGCAGATATGCCATTCTAGTATGGTCTGTCACGTCAAAGCTGGAAAAGCTGCCTGTTGGCAAGTTTGACGCCACAAACACACCATTGCCTTCCCCACTGACCTAAAAAATCCTCCACCCTCGGATGTCAATCCAACGGCCCGCACACCCTCACCGCATCTGAAGAGCGGCGGCCGCAGTGGCCAACCCGCCGACTCCCTCTCAGGCGCCGGCTTCCTGCGAGAAAGGAAGCGAACGCGAAGCAGCAGCGGCCACGACACAGTCCAGCGGAGCGAATGGAGAAGAGCAATCAAGCCAGCGCCCCGCCGCCGCCGCCGCCGTCGCCGCACATGGAGGCGTTCCCGTTCGAGGGCAAGAAGCCCGTCAAGAACCCCTTCGTCCCCATCGGTACGCGCCTTTCCCTCCTCCTCTCTGAGCGCTCGCGTGGCCCTTGCGCCGTTTGCCGCGGGATCAGCTGCCGTGCCCGGATCCGGGTCCGGCGGATTCGGTGCGGGTTGCTCGAGCGTGGGACTTGGGATCGTTGGTGTTGCTCTAGGATTGCGGGATGGTGATCAGTGGGGTTTAGGCGTGGGATTTGGTATGGGGGATCTAGGGTTGTTTTTCTCTAGGATCACTTTGTTTTGTTGAGGCCAGGCTGATAACTAGGCTAGATTGATGGAATTTAGTTGTACGACTATTGTAAAACTGAATGGCTGTTTGGCTAATTTTACTAATCGTTACGGCTGTAGTTTACCCGTTGTCTGAGTTCATTTGCATGGCACACGTTTTTAACAACATTGATCTGTAACTGCGCCATGCTGAATTGGATAGAAAGTGATGGTATTCCCGAGCCTGTTTTGTGATTCTTTTGGTATGAAAACTCTGTTTGAATTGGCTGCCACATGCTAGTACAATGGTATTTTCCTCTGGACCCTGAAATCTTCACTTTAGATTCCTATATTTTGAATTAGGTTGGGCAAAATGTGCAACAGGCCTGAAAGCACTAGATTACTTACTGAGTTCTAATTTCATAAGCCACCGAAATGATGGATGAAGTTGATGCAGTGGTTGGCTTATCAAACGATTTCATCATCAGTATTTGTTACGTGACTTGTATTTTTTGAAGAAAATGAAATTGCGAGTGTAGTCCATGATAAATTGTAATTGTGTTATTAGATACAACAACAACAACAAAGCCTTGTTACGAGGCGTATGTTATTAGGTAGATATTATATGCTTTAGGTTAGATGCATCGGGGGGTGACTGTTTGTTCTTACATACATAGAACAGGTGTTGGAGTTAGGATGTGTAGCGTCTCTTTAAGCACATTCTTCTTTTTGTTTCCCTTGTGCACCATTTCAAGCATCCATTTTGAAGATGTCACTGTTACGAGGCGTATGTTCTGGACATTGAAACAGTTTGAGCCTTTAACTAACCATCTAGCTTATTTATGTGCACTCTAGATATAGTCTCTGATTACTTATGAATTAGCCATCTTTTAAAACACTTCATAACATTGAATCACATGTTTTAATGGACTTTCTGGATCCGGCAGCCTATAGTTTTTGTTGTCTATTGGAGTCAACTGGAATTGGATCATCTTGAACTCGAAAGCTTTGCAGATACTAGTTTACTGCTAAATGCTAATTTATCTACGCACGCTTCACCTATAATTTCTTGAATTACTTGTTTCTTATCGAATGTTGCGCCATTTCAGGTGCATTGGTGACTGCTGGAGTTCTGACCGCTGGTCTGATCAGTTTTCGATATGGAAACTCTCAACTGGGCCAGAAATTGATGAGGGCACGTGTGGTTGCTCAAGGCGCAACAGTCGCCCTGATGATTGGCAGTGCTTACTACTACGGGGATCAAATCAAGCTCTTCAAGAAAGGGTCTAGCCCATGAACTTCTAGATACTGATGTTCATGGGTCATATATTTGCTGAAATTTCGTCTTGATACTGATGTTCATCTTTCCTAACACCGGGCTGAACCATGTCATTTTGGCCTAACATGAGGTAGCTCGCTAGAAATTTGTATTGGTTCGATGAGCTGGCTTATAATAATAAATCTTTTGTTTGTTGACCAAGGTATGTGTGAGTTTCTACTTGTTTGGATGTGTTCCATTGTCCAGTGGAGTGCACTGTAACAGCTCAAGCAGAGTTTCCTAGTTAGTTATTGTGATTAATATACCATAGCTAAAAATGGACCTTCTGTGCGTCATATGCACATTGTTTTATGCACATGGTTTTGATCAGTGGTAGCCTATAGGTGCAGTTCCAGACTCTGATTCATATTCCCTCCAAATTGATCAGTCAGCAAATACAACACTGAACATAATGCAAATGAGTAAAATATATAATGTATTTATTTTGGATGCCAGACAGAAAGCTCGAATTCAATTCATCAACAGGCGTGCTCACCACAGGCCCCCGTCACACCAAGAAACACCAGTTCTCACAGAACAATCAGATGACCTGCATTAGCTAAATGGCATGTCCGCACTTAAATAAATAATGTCAGGCGAGCAAAGTGTACTTATTGAGAAAAGGAGATCAAACTAATTTTCTTTTGCAGCAGCAACAGGCAACAGCTGACAGGATTCAGAGACAAGCTCTTACAAACACCTACGCCAATAATAGTTGCAAGTTGGCGAACTGTGTACAGAGCACAAACCAGCGACATAATGCTTACATTTGATCTCACGGACTTGGGATCAAGTGCAGAATATGGATTTATAAGTGTAAGCAGCCTAAGCTACCATTACAAGGCCCCAGTGGGCATAATAAATACATAATAAATTAAAAAAAAATGCATGTTTGCGTGCAGATTGCTATACTGACTATACACTGGAACAACAAAATCCAATTCCAAGTTCAACCCAAAAAAGTATTTTTCATATACAAGTTATAGCCCAGTGTCAGAATTTTCCACATACTTAAAACTTTCTGCAGCGATGAAGTGATTGAAATGAAGATGCAGCACCCTCCCATCAGAAAAGTTTCGTCTGCTGCCTCACAGTACCACTGGGACATACCGTTGTCTTAGTTTGAGGACATTCATGTTATGTATCTTGTTCAGCGCCCCCAGTCAGAAGTTCAGAACATATAGTCTCAATTCAGAAGAACATCACATCCATTGTTTCTTAGGCAAGATTACCACCCAGCATGTGAAAAGGGTTTGATGTTTGCAAAGTTCGCAGCAAAATGGCAGCTACACTATGACAGTCAAGGCTTTTGAATGCGTGTAACATAAGATCAAGGTTACATCACCCAAAGCCCTTACAAAAAATAACTAAAAAATGATGTATACACTGATGTTTATCAACTCACCAAATCACCATATAGACTCCAAGCCTCTTGCAAAGGATCTACCTGAAACACTTCATTAATCCAAAGCATCTGTGAGTTCCGCACTGGATAAAAATCAGGGACCTCCACATCAAACCCATTTAAGTCATCTGGATTCAGAACTGATGCGATAACATTCTGCAGGAGTGTAAAATTCATCAAACAATACACCCTAAGATAACATACAAGTACATTACATTTAACACCTGACTAACCAGTACATCAATTTTCTAACCATTATGGAGAGCTGAAACATGTAGTGGAAGAAAATTAGGTGTACTACAGATACGAGTTGAAATCATATGGGCACATGGCTACGTTACACGGATATGGCGAACCGATACCGGTATGGGGTACGGCGATACACCATTTTCTCAAAACCACGGCGATACACATGTATAAATACATTTTTATGTGTATATATGTATGGAAGCCTCTTTCCTACTCCACGGCGATAATTAGGAGTAGAATGGATTTTCCCTATATGTATAATGAATATATATATAATACGGCTTGAGGTAGGACGGTGGATGATGGCCTAAGGGAGGAGGACAACAGCCTGAGGTAAGAGGAGGACAAACATATGGCTGGCGGCTAGGGTTTACACAGTAGATGTCACCTCACAATTAACGGGAGCAGCATACTGGAGGTGTTTTATTTGTGGAGAGTTTTTTTTTTGTTGGCGAGTCAAATGAGGCATGGGTTAGATTGTGAGGTATCCGGAAAGAATCAGAGAAGTATCGACAAAGTATCAAAATTCTTTTAATTATTTAAAAATAAAAAATATGCGATGCGCGTCCAACACGTATCAGTGGAATATCGATGTCCGACATATATTGGTGGATTATCGGTATCTGATACGAAGTCTTCAGAAGTATCCGTATTTCATAGGTACATGGTACACTACATGAAGAAGATGATTCAATTACTAAGGCACAAAGTCTTACAAGGAAGGAAAATGATACAAGAGCTACACCTAATTCTCCAAGAGGCTTGGGGAACTTATGAGCGGCTCTATACTAAGCCAATTCTCCGCTAGACTAAGTACTAGAATTGTTAGTCTAAGTATGAGAACAATGTGTGAGGTGAATTGCTTGTTGAATGTGTTGGAGATGGAGGAGATCCTTTCCTTATATAGTCTTGGAGGCGGTGGCAGAGGTGGTTGTGTCAGCAATGCAGTGTACCCCACTCGAACCGACCTCAGGACGTCAGTGGGAACCGCCACGAAGAAGATGGGCTATAGTGGAGCCCAGAGTGAGTCGGCCGACCTGGTTTTCCAAGTGTATAATCTTTTTCCTTTTTATTTTGTATAAAAATACTAAGTTGGTGGACTCCCACTCTGAACGTCCACACACACAACTTGCACCTGCACTGCCTCCTCACGCCTCAAACAGTATGCCTGTAGCCCTCAATGCCAACTTGCCCGGTGTTGGGCTCGTTAAATTTCTTAGGTAACAGTACACTTGCCATGGCCATTTTGCCAATTGCAACCAGGTTGTTCGGAAAAAGAAAATTGCAACCAGGTATATGGTGAATTTATAGTGTGGATGACCCCAGGGTACAGATTTTTTTTCTCGAATACGCAGGAGAGATGCGTATCTTTGTATTAGAGGAGAAAAAGCCGGTCCCTTACAGACACCACACCTCACTCCGGACCAAGCCCATGAGGGGTTGAGAATACAAAACAGATGTAACTTTTAAATAAAACAAACTTCAGTGGGACCTGACCAAACACTAGCAACTAGCTAGCTATGGACTATCTCCTGACCTAGAGTCATCAAAGAGCGAGCCCCGGTAGGGTACAGATTATATTGCTACAAAGATTGCCTGAAAATCTAACCTCCTATGCGTACCACAGGGTTCGGATTGTAGGATATAAATGAGAAGCAACAAACAATCCCGAAATTTTAAGTGTAATTATTATGGAATTTGCATCATACAGTTTAACTTACTTCTTCTGTTTTCAAAGAACTAATTATAATTATGATTTTAAAGGCCGTGGCAGTGCACAGGCATGTCAGCTAGTTTCATTACACAGCAATTTACAGGTTTTAGAAAAATGTCATGGCTTCATCTATCGAATATAAACTCTTTCAGAAACATACATTCTTCACCAGAATACCATGTGTCCTAGACAACTGATGTGAAAAATATGCTATGACAGACAATCAAATGATAGGTAAACTCACCACAGTTCCCTTCCAGCAAGCATTTAGGGTAATAAATTTTAGAAGCTTCTCTTCCAAGCGACTTAAGACTTTGCCCGAAACAGAAGATACCTCCAAGTCTCCGCAAGAGAAATCAGGAGGTATTCCGTAGTTTCTTACAATGACACCTGTGTGCTTCTTCAACATTTTTTCTAGGCAAGATCCAATAGTATGCTGCAAGTTTGTGCTTCTTCCATCTTTTGAAAGCTTCAAATCAACAGAAGCATCCAGATGTGCGACTTCCTGCAGTCTAAGCATCAATTCAGCCCTTGTATCATCAGCCCAGCAACAGCACAGGGATGAGCCATCATCTGATTAAACAAAAGGTTAAAAAAAAAAAACTTAAATCCATGTGCTCCATGAAAATAAGAAAGTAGAACATTCATGTGTACGTATTGCCGGATTATTTGACCAAGGACTGAGCATGATATGATATACTCCCTCCGGTTTTAAATTGTTGACGTTTGACCATTTTTGAGTTACGTTTGACCATTCCTCTTATTCAAAATATTTTAAAAATTATCATAGATTTTGTTATGATTAGTTTCATCACTAAAGGAAATTGAAATCTAACTTATAATTTTGCATATTTAAGCTAATATTTTGAATAAGACGAACGGTCAAACCTAACTCAAAAATGGTCAAACGTCAACAATTTAAAACCGGATGGAGTATATTGCTATATTGAATAAAAAGAGTTGCAGCACCTACCAAGAATGAAACCAGCTAGCCGGACTTTTACTTTTGGTCCTTTACTGTGGTTCATTAATTTTGGACTTTGGAGGTCATGCAGGCAACTGTCCAACACCAGCATTAGGACAGTTGCTACCTGTATTAACAATGGTGACAACGTCAAATGAAAAGTTTAAGTAGATATTAAGCAACAGATTAAAAAAAGTACAGCTGAAGTCAACAGATCCAGAGAAATTAAAAGGTATAAGTAGAAAGCAACCTACCCTGCTTTGGAATTGCATGCATCTATTGTCTGTAAAATGCTTCAGGCGAAAGAACAAACATGGCAAAACTGTGCTAGGTGAGTTATGCTTTAAGCAATTAGACGAGGATGATGAAATAACTTTTCCTTCATTCAGGTCAGCATGGCCGATGGAGGTAACTTCAATATATGTCACAGAGGTTAACAGTAATCCACGCCTGTTGCCAGACAAGAGATTATAAAGTCTGGGGAGACAGAATGTTATTGCGTAATGCATACTTACAAATCAAAGGAAAAAAGATCATATATTCTGAAATTCAGGCTCAAATGTTTAACTTAGCACCAAGCAGAAAGAAAATAATCCCATGCAATTTGCAGTCTGAATAGATATAGATATTATTATTAAACAGTCATAAGCATTGACAATAGCGATCTGGCAAATTTTGTGGGCAACAATGCACTAAGTTATTTCAAATTTATCCCTATAGATATTTGGTCTTTGAGTCCTTCAGGTATTTGCCAAAGGGGCAAATTCATTCACTAAATCACTAGGTTTAAAAAGATCCAATTATTGTACTAAGTTTAAATTTTTGGGTCTAATCAGAACCCATCCACTTCGTATGTCGTGTGGGGATCTGATCAAACACCTAATCATCATTCCTCACATTGATATCTCAGAGCCTGCAAAAGGATCAAATTATCCCTTCAGGTCACTTATGTGACTCAGCATAATCAGAAAATCAATATACCAATCCCTTTGTTCATCTAGTGACTTTTTCACAATAAAATTAGTAATAAACTAATAATGAGAGCCAGACAATGCATGGACACAGGTGGAACGCAGTTTAGTCTATTATCAGCTGATTCACCAAAAGAGGGGTGACAATTAGGTGCTGAATCGGTGGTCAACATGGGATGACACTCAAGAAAGGTCCTGATTTGGCCCAGTATGTCTGACTCGAAGATTGTTGTAATGGGCCCTAACCTCAGTGGATGGGTCGTGATTTTAGATCAATTCCTGGTCATCAATAAGGATGAGCCAGGATCTGATTTCAATTCATCAAAGAGGCCATTAATGGACCACAATTGATCCATTTCGAACTTAAAGAACGTGATTACTAGATTTTTGGAAAACTTTAAGAGCAAAATTACCCATCTACCCATGGAGTTTAAGAACTATTATGTTTTCTATACTACATGTGTAGTATTTGCCCTCACATTAGCTGCATACTCAATAGCAAATATCTGGACACAGTATTGCTCACTCCAGAATGTCTACCTCTAAATAAGCAAACCAAAACTAATGATTAACTACTCAAGAACACTCTTAAGGAGAGTCGAAACCTACATGAGGAATGCATGCTATTGTATAGGGACCGGGTGTAATCCACCCTATTTCAGGGTACCGCAACCTACATCATTTACAAAGAAAGCAAGTGTAGAAGAAATTTTCTAGTCAGCCAAGGCCATGCACCAAATTAGAGATTTAGCTTCAATTCTGCATGCAGGTAAAAGAGGTTTTGGCGGCAACCATCACAACAAGACAAGGGAAGAAACATTTAAAGTAAACAAGAAGAAAGGAACGGAACAAACTGTGTCAAAAGGATGCGGTGGAATATCACCATCGCCCCTGGTCCTATGCCAAGAGAAGAATGTTTACTCAAGTATCCACGGAGACGTACCTGCAATGGACAACATATTATGGAATGCCAAACTAGCAACAAATCAATAAATTAAATATTATGACTAGCCATTTACCCTATGACTGTTATCAGTAACATGGATACATATACTGTACTTTTCATCACCAGGCATATGCCTTCCCTCCTTACAGCCATGTGGATGTATATTTTCAACTCTTCCCTGTAATGATATTAAATCTCCTTGAACAACTTCTTCAATTTGCAATTTAGCAGAATCAGATGCCTCTTTAGGAGTCATAATATCAATGCATGACGAGACACTCAAAATTTCACTTGAAGAGGTACACATCCCATTCAGTACATGACATAGTGGGTTATACTCTGCTGTATCTTTCCTTATTGCCTCACAAGAAAAATCCAGATGGAAATAAGAATCGAGACAGATGTTATTCCAAGGTTGCACTAATTTTAGTTCATCATGGATGGTGTTTCTGGAAAATGGCTCATCCATCTTCACTGAAATAACTCCAGTAGATTGATCCCCAATGGTTTCCTTGATGCCTATACTACCGCCAGAGGTAATGACAAGGCTCCAAAGTCTATCCTGAGAATCCAGTGAGACTTTACCACCTTTTAAACATCCACAACTTTCCATGGGAGCAGTATGATTTCCACTGGGGCATTGGAGAAGATAGCAACAACCTATCCGCAGTAACTGTTAATTTGAAATAGTTAGTTTAGAAATCCAACTATAATGGCACAAATATATGGGGAAATCAATGAAGATTTCAAAATGAGAACACAAGCTTCATCATCAAAACCATACCGGATATTTGTCAAAACTTCCCTTCTTGAAATCCAATAAAATCCTTTCATTTGTAACAATAACACCTGATCCAGAGGAGTAACTAGATACTAGAGTACCACAAAGATTGGTGGTCCCAAAGCTAAGCGAACATGGAATTTTGCACACTTTTGCCGTAGATATAGAGGCTTCAGAATTACATATTAAACGAGAGTGTGACATTATAAAGCCCTCAGCATGCTCAATACATTCACCTTGTCCAAAAACTTGCAAATCATACGGCAGTACTATGGCCTCAGCATACAGGCTAGGCCCTGACATGTTCTGACGTGGAATCTGCAAATCATAATGAAAACATTGACACTGCTTATGGGCTTATTTTGCTAAAAGAATTCTCACGATTGTTGATAGATGAAAAGAAAAGGGACTCACATTATTTGCTGGAAATATGTGGGACAATTTCAGCAGGTGAAATGACGTGGCACTATTGTTAATGTGCAAAGGAATATGCGACAAAGGTCCAATTTGATTCAGTTCCCTCCAGCAGACTACAACATAGATGTTCAGATGATGCACTCTTTTCCTGTAAAGGAGCTGCTGAAACACAGCCTTACAGGATAGGGGATCACCAACATCACAATGATCCAGGTAAGCTACTGGGCCTTCAAGAGCTATTTTATAATCTCTGATCTGGATGAGAAAGGAGAATCAGAAAAAAAAAAGGTGGAACATATGCAGGCAAAAAAGAGAGGATATATTACTATTTGACTGTTTTGTGAATTTGGTTCTGCATAAAGCTTAAACTATAATAGAAACCTACTATAATTAAAGGCTTCTTGTTGAACAAGAAACTTTTTTTGTGCAACAAGAAACTTGTAGGATCATTTATACTAAATTTCTTTTGGGTGCAAAGAAATACAAAATAATGGCTAACGCCCAAAAAGTGGTAACAAAATATTCAAAAAAAAGTCAAAAACAAAACATAACAACAATTTATTCTCTAATGAAATAACTTTGGGAACTTGAAGCTTTCATGCCAACTGATAGCTAGTAATCTCTACTTTCTTTGCACAGTTGCACTAAGTGTATAAGGCCCTGTTTGTTTGGGCTGGAGCTTTTGAGCTTTCAGAAAAGCGCTGTTGGGTAGTTGAAAAGCTGGCTGTTTAGATTTCGGCTGTTGGCTTTTGTGATATGTTTTTAGCTTTTCTGCACACCAACGGCCAGAAAAGCAGTCCCGGTGAGCTTTTCAGCTTTTAGTTCATTTCCTCAAAAGCTAGCTTTTCAGCCTTTCAAAAGCCAGCTTTTCAGAACCCGTTTGTTTCCGCTTGTGGCTTTAACAGCTGAAAAGCCAACAGAAGCTCAAACAAACAGGGCCTAAGGAAGCTAACAAAAGCATATAGGATAGGAACTCCTGGAATTGGAAGTGCAACATGTTATTCTTCTGTATGTTATGCCATTTTATGCATAAATAATATTTTGCTACCCTGTTTCAGTTCAACTAATAGAATCAATCGCTGGTACTATCACCAGAAGCGTATGGTTCTTGATTTTAACATATCATCGTGTCATGCTCGGCAAGATTGTGCAACAAGTGAGTGAGCCCCCCAGCTGCAACGCCTTCCCATGGCTGCTGAGTAGACAGCAGCTATTCAGCGACCTACTGCACTGTGGCACTGCAACCTTCACCATCTAACCAGGTTGATGAAGCCTAATACCAAATCACCCTCTTCAAAATACTAGAGTTGCCCACAAATTCAGAGTGACACAACATCCGTATCCACTGGATTTCTTAACAATCAGCGAGAGGGTTTTAGTTTGATGTCCAAGTGACTAATTTTAAAAATCATAAAATTTAAAACAAGGCAGATCAATTCCTTACCAAAGTTACACTCATTATAAAATGGTTAATTGCAAATCCCACCCCATAACTCAGCCCCAGAGCCCCAGTTTGATCCCCCCCCCCCCCTCCCCCCTCTCCCAAATAAGTTTGCTTGTTGCCAAAAATTGTCAACGTGAACGCTTGGCTACATGAGTCAATTAATTTGGACCGAGTCGAGTTTTGTGGTTTGGCCGTATCCGAGACTGTTGTGGTCCCACTGCACTAGAACTCACCACTTTAATTGTCTCTTGAACGCCTACAACTACACCCGAACAGAAAAAACTCAACTGTTCGACAGTCCCACCACTACCGTACATAGGTGCGAGGCTCGAGCTAGGAGTTAGACACGCATTCACGTGGCATTTTTGGTCTTGTTGGGAGAGCACATGCAAATTGGGGGCCTATTTTAACCAACATTGGGGTGGGGTGGTTTTTGCAACAAACAAACTTATGGGAGGGGGGGATATCAAACCAGAGCTGGAGTTATGGGGTGGGATTTACAATTAACCCTTATTAAATGCATCAATATACAAATTGCACAGTAAAAAAATTGCATCACCTCGTATATACCATTCAAACTTTCAGTCAACGGAAGATCAGGTATGAAAACATCTATAGATCCAGTGGAATCAACCAACTGCAACCTCCCTGACTGTGTAGAAGCCTGTATGCAGAAAGGACAGGCATTTCAAATTGTATCCTGACTTCAGAACACTTGGGTCATGAAGTACAATCATCTATGCACCAAATATATACAGCTGTCTGTATGATAAATAAGCAAATAAATACTTCAGAAACCCTCTTGAAAACACTAAATGTTTAACATTTCTCAAATTAATTACCCAATCTACGCTATGACCTTGTACATGCAAAACATATTCAATACTAACCTAGTAACCTGCAAAAGTAAAGCCTTTACAAAGATGAATTAAACCTAAAAATGTTGAGCTCTATGATATCACGTTTCTGGTATCGTCCGTTAGGAACTTAGGATAAAAAAGAAATAAAAACAATATAATGAATCCTAAGCAGATAACACAACAAATAACTAATTACCTTGATGCTTCCTGCTAATACGACATCCAGATCTTCACTCGAAATTATCCTTGTAGTACTGCCAGGATACGAAACTCCATCGCAGAGGAATCGGCTTTGACCCTGGTTTTTTACCACTCCTTCAGAACCATTCCAAAATTTGAGCATCAGGGATATCCACAATGATTCACACTTGCAGATAAACCGAGAAAGTGGTATGACCTAATAAAATTGAAACCAAATTAGTGAGGATATATAAATCTGAAGTAAAACTAGTTTCAGATATTGATACCAATTTGCAAGCTTCCATATTTAATCCAATGCTGGAGCAACCACAATTATGACTGCAGAAGGTCTTCATTAAACTTTGCTGCAAAACCAAAACAAGTTAATTAATTCATCAGGAAAGGAGATTTACAATAAACGCAAATAAAAGAAACACCAAAGTGAAGTTGTGAAAATATCAAAAGGTGAAAATATCGAGTACCAAAGTGAAGTTGTGAAAATATCAAAAGGAAGAAACTTATAGATACCTACATGCGGTAGTCCTACTTCCGGCAAAATATGCATTCACTGACATGTCTTGCCAAAAATATATCTCCCATAGTTTTTTAGTATTCTTTCTAGCTTGAGTAAAAACGTTTTCCTGGTAGCCTATTAGCCAAAGCCCCTGGTGTGCACCACAAGGTGTTCAAAATTAGTGTGCCTCGGCACACTCAAGAGAGGAGTAAGAACATATATGAAAACTGAAAAACGTGTGAACACAGTGGAAAATATGGGCATTATTGACCTAGGTTAATTTCCTTAGGGCAGGTACAAATGGGGCCACATCAGCCGTCTAGGAAAGGTTACACATAGGATTTTGGGTGATGTGGATGAGAGAGGAGGAGAGAAAAGAATGTTGTGTAATTACTAGACGGCTCGTATGCTGTCTAAAAGACGGCTTGGTGCCATCTAAACCATTGTAGGTGAGGTTTTTGTTGCCTGTAAGTTTGCATATGATTCTTCTAGAGTCTAGACAACCTATGATTCTTCTAGACAACCTCTTTTAGACGATGCATTGAACGAGTTGTTTTTAAGCCGTCTAGAAATGACTTGGAGGTGCCTTCCAGACAACTGCCGTCTAGACCACTGTACATGCCCTTAGGCAGTGAACCAAAGAGTTGCTATTTACATGCATGTGCAGCAGAAATCGTATTCATACGCCAAGTGAAACAAATACACTACTAATAAACTTGCCTGAGGTTGGCATTTTGAAGAGAGAACTTTAGCAGCATAGGCCTGAACCACTCCTTGCTTCTGTTGGTACCTTGCAGTTCAAGAGTTTCAGTTCAGCAGATTAGCAGCCAATAAAAAGGACTGACAATTATAACTACTACTCCAGTTAACAAATTATTCTGATGGCAGGACACAAATTAGAAACATACATTTTGTGAGCCCAAAATCTCTTTGTCGGAGAATAATTTGGTGAACTTCTGTTTAAAGCACGATATCAGAAGTGAAATCCTGAAAAAATGAGCATGCGATGAATTGAAAAAAATACTGTTTTGTCAATCATTCATCATGGCAAGTATGTCACAGATAGAAGTAAAACCATGAAACATCAATACCAAAATCTAGCAGGCATGTCCAATGAGTCAACAAACTTTCCCAGAAGACTTTTGCTCTCTGCCTTCATATAAACTCTGCACCAAGAGTAAAAACCGTTTGAGGTGATAATCATGCTGCACAGATTGACATTCCAATATAGTTCCATCTTACTTGGAGTCCACCAGGGAGAACGATTTTACGGTAACACTGGTTTTACTGCATGTAGCCAGAAGCACAACCCTTGTACAAGACAACTTTAGCCTGATCGTCCGAAAGTTCTTTACAGAAATCTACAAAAATAGGTTGAACAGCTATGGTGACATCTTTGATGAAAATTTGAAACCAAAGGCAAAGATTGGCAACATACAACAGCACCAACTCGAAGAGAATGTGGCGGGGGATGCAGTTGATCATCAATCAGCAGCCACACAGCGTCATCAAGCTCAACCACCACACCCTGCATATATATTCCACTAATGACCCCGGCGTAAACTCCACCACATTTCTCTGGCAAGCTGTCCGATGGCAAATTTCCCCTATAGGATGGGCACCATGCCATTGCTGTCTTCGTAGATGACACTAACAAGGTGTAGGAGCCCTTCTCCCCAACAGAAACCATCTGTTTCTTCAACCCGGTGATGTGTACAAGCTTCCCTACAAGACATGCCAGCACTGGCCGCCATGTGCTTGCCAACTCCAGAAAATAGAGAAACTTCACTGTCTCAAAGTTATGACCCTGGTCACCTTCTGGTGTACTAGATACCAGGCACTGACGACACCCGCAACAAACCAGCTCCGCCAGAAACCCAACTGAACTGCTGGTCCCGCCGGCCTTCACACGCGGCATACCGAACACAGTGCTCACTGACCTCACCACCCCAAATGTGCAGCCGTGGGAGGCCAAGACGGGGTTTTTAGCCGCGCAATTGAGCGGAATCGTTGCCAGGAAGGCAGGTTTTGGAGCCGGCGCAGGCTCCTCCTCGAGGCACCAGCGGACCACCTCGAGCACGCCGGCAGCGCCATGGAGGCGGACGGAGGGGAGGTAGTTCCACGCGAGGACGCGGATCTCGCGGCCGAGCGCGGAGGGGTCGAAGTTGAGGAGGCAGCAGCAGACGGACGCGGCAGGGGATGAGGTCGAAGGGTCGGAGAAGGAGAAGCAGTTGTTGCGGCAGGCGGTGGGGGAGGCCGCGGAGAGGAGGGAGAGCGTGCCGGAAAGGAGTACCGGGTGAGAAATCGGCGAGAACGGGGCCGTACTCGGCTTTGAGGCAGGATTTGAAGCGGCGGCGGCAATCTTGGACTTTTTGCGCGGCGGGGAGGTGGAGGTGGTGGCAGGGGTGGAGACGGATGCAGAAGGGAAATGGAGTGAAGAGGCACCGGTGGTGGGGCGGCGCAGGAGGAGGAGGTCCGCCACGGTGAGGCGGCGCGGGGGATCCGCCGGCGGTGGGTCTTCCATGGCTAGGGATTGCGACTTGGGAGGTTCGCGATTTCAGTTTTTTGGGGAAGAAAGGAGTAGAAGCCGAGCAAGCGGGAAGTGGAGCGGGAAACGAGGGGGCGAGGAATGAGGGTCGGGCCCAATTGGCATCGGAATGTACCTAAACGTGTAAGGTGGTCTGGGCCTTGAACTTTTGGGTTGGATGGAAACTGGTGTATGCCTGTTGGGCCGGCCTATTACGATTATATTTTTTTTTCTTTTAAAGAAAGATGGTATGGAGTCATCCCTCACGAGAAAGATGGTATGGTGTGTTGTGTCCTCTCAAAGAAATGGGAAACCCCATTGTGACAAATTATTTCACTAGAAGTGATTCTCTTTTTTTTTTAACGGCACTAGATGTGATTCTTGGTAGAAGCTTTGAAGAGTAGTGATTCTCTAGGATACAGAGAATCACTCCACAGATTCGTGAAGCTTAAAATCACTTCCCCTGAAAATAATTTGGTACAATTTCAGTGATTTTGTCTGAGAATGATTTGTGAAGCTGTGCCAAACGGACACGAAGTTATGGAAGAATTAAGAAAGATAACAATGACACATGTACATATCACCGACCTATTCTTCAGCAACCAGCAAGAAATCCAGACGCGTTGGTTGGAGAATAAGAAAAGAACAGCCTCTACGAACAACGCCGCCAAGTGGGCGTAATTAGATGACGAACAATATGAGAAACTTTGTTGTACGCCTTAGCTTGCCTTCTTGTTACTTGCTTGCCCGATAGCGCCACTGAAGGGGGGCCTCCCTTCTTGCGTGCCTGCTCCACCCATCCACGTGCTAATCCATTACACCTCACGATCTAATCCTCTCCCTTCCGGAAAACAGAGACCAAAACGATCGTCAACCATGCAAGCAACGAAGGTAATTAATGAATGCAGCGCTGTGCATAACCAGGATCCTAGTCACGCGACGCGAGCGGCTGCCATTGGCCCGGCTAGCCGTCGCTCTCTGGTCATACGTACGTTGACGACAGCGACCGGGGCACTTGGGCGAGGGAGCCACAAGAACAGTTTATTCCTGGGACCCTTTAGTAATATATAGATCGTGCAGGGCTCTTGTTCGTCTATTAAGGCTAGTCTCAATGGGGTGTTTTATTTTGTTGTTTCTAAGAGTGCCACATAAGCAACAAGGCAATTACTTCATGATTGAAATAGCTCACACAATGCATCATTTCATTTTCACTGTTTCCAAAAAACACATGTAAGAGACAAACTGTGTTGGAAACAGTGTAGACATGGTTTCATCTAGATGAAACCTCTTTCCTCTCTCTCTTCATAATTATGTTGCCACGTCATCAAAAATGCTTATGTGGCAGCTCATTTATTGAAAATGAAACTCCCACTGGGAGTAGCCTAATCGGGGTTTTTTCTGCTACGTTTTTCGAGGTCCCATGTGTCTCACTGTCAGAAGAGGCGGAAGTCAAGAGAATCGCTGTGATATTTTTTTTAGCGAGTGATGCCATCACTTTTTTAGTAGAATTGTCTGTTGATTACTGCAAATTTGTATCGATAAAAATTAGAGATTCCCTGTGTTAATCATATGTGGTTCAGTCAACCACCGTGGTTTGTGCTCTCTGTCGTCACCATTGATTCTGCTAGGAGTAATAATTAGTAACTGTCATGATCAAGCCTAATATCTCAGCCGCAATCTTACCTGCGAAAATAATATTCCTCGTGCACCAAGCTGATACCTTTTCCTCTCTTGCGGCCTTTCTTCTCTAGTGTCAAACTTTATATATCTTAACTAATTACCTGCAAAAAAAAAAGACATTATTGATTGGTATTTCAGCGAGCCAGGAAACCATGGGCGGCGCTCTTCTCTGCTAGCTCCAGATTGTGTGGGCTGGAAGTATCAGGAAGCGAGAATATATATCCCCTTACTTTCACGCAATATTGACTCTCATGTATCAGCAGAAAAAAGGCAGGAAAACTGACGAAGAGCCAAAGTGTGCAGCCGTTGATGTGAGGTTGCCCCAACTAAGAGCCCTCTCCAGTTTACCCTCCGTGACACGGAAGGAACTGATCAGCTGATTGATGAGTGATGCCATGGCCCGTGCACATAATAAGCGGATAGGAATCGCTGAGTGGTCGTCGCACCGGCACCAGAGAGCCATCATTTTCAAAGGCTGTTTGACGCTTATTACATGAACCAAATCATTTGTTGACAAGGGTGGGGCATCGGCAATCCAAAGCCGGACAAAAGCAGGGCAACTTGTACCGATATCTCTCTCAACTTTCTTTTTGCGGCTAATGTGTTTTTTCAGGTCTAATTAATGCAATTTTTAAGGTGAGATTGCTGCTGGTTATGTTTCGACGACCACGAAACGCCATGCTCTCCTTTTTTTTTGGCAAATAAAAAGAAGTTTGTTGGTGGCGCAGGTTGATGCATGAAAGAAACAGCAGAGACAACCGTGGTGTGTGGGTTGTGTTGGAGTGGGTATGGACCGCGCGTTGTGTTGCGTCCGGAGCCGATCATATGCGGCTCGCCCTTGCATTGGTGCTCGATCAAGCTATCGAGAGGTCCATGTCCCTAAGCGGATATAGGTTAGGTTAGAGGCATCTCTCTGATTGGTCGCCTGATGTGGACGATTTGTCTCTTGTTTAAACGACTGCTGTTTCATTTCGTCAGGAAAAAAAAAGTATACATAATCCGTTGCACTTGTGCCCCTGCCAAGTGGTTAAGGGATGAGGGTGACACTTAGCATGCGTCTTATGCAACGCAAACCTTGCAATACTGCTTCCTCCTGTACGCGTTTCTTCCTGGAATTTCCTTTTTTTTTTTTCGGTTGGACGGTGCTTGGGTTTAATTTACTATATATGCCTTGCTAGACTGGATGAAGTTTGCACGTGTAGTCAAAAGTCAAGTTGGCAAGTTGCCCTGTACATCTCGGTTGAGTAGAACCTGTCTGTGCACGTTTCGGGCGTAGGAACTGCTCTTCGACGCGTACCACGTTTGAGCTAGCTTGCTTTTCCAAGCAAGTCCGTTCGCACGTACACTTGTTTGACGGATAACCATCCCAGCTCGTCTAGGCGATGACACTCCATCTAGTTGTATGCTACTTCCGGGCGTCGTTGATGGATCTGACTTGACACGGTCGCGATGCCGTGTTCCTCAGACCGCTCGCGTTTTGGTAGCCACTATTAGAGATATGTTCTAGAAGGATTTGTAAACTGATCAGGATGATAACTGATCGTAGTCTATCGGTTTCTTAGAGATAAAACCGAAGTATGTTTGTATCTTGTAAAACTTACTTGTAATCCACGTTGGGGGATTTTCCCAACTTATATTAACATGCAATCGCGGCCTCTACGGAGGCAGAACGCTTAACCCAAAAACTCTGCATCCTCTTTCATGGTATCAGAGCCCCTTCTCCTCAATAGATTCATCTGCCATGGCCTCCAGCTCCAACCCCACCACAAACCCGCTGCTTGGCCATGTCATCTCGGAGAAGCTGTCGAAGAGCAATCACCTGCTCTGGAAGGCGCAGGTGCTGCCGATCATCCGCGGCGCGCGACTTGAGGACTACCTCACCGGCGTCGCTCTTCCTCCCGCCGCCGAAATTGATGCCAAGGTGGACGGGAAGGACACAAAAATCTCCAACCCAGCCTATGCGACATGGGTTGCTACGGACCAGCAGGTCCTTGGCTTCTTGCTGTCATCCTTGACGAAAGAAGCGCTCCAGCAAGTCGCAACCTGCACCAGTGCGGCTTCAGCATGGAAGATCTTCGAGGACTCCTATGGTTCTCAAACCCGAGCTCGCGCCGTTAACATCCGCATCGCTTTGGCCACCACACAAAAGGGTAGCCTTAGCGTTACGGAGTATGTTAATCGTATGCGCGCGCTCAGTGACGAGATGACGGCGGCCGGGAAACCTCTCGGCGACGAAGAACTGGTGTCATACATCCTGGCCGGGCTTGACTTGGATTTCAATCCTGTCGTCTCGGCCGTGCTCGCCAGGGTTGAGCCGATTACAGTCGGCGAACTGTACTCGCAACTGCTCAGCTTCGAGAACCGCGTCGACTTGCTCCAGCGGAACGGATCGTCGTCGTCCTCGGCTAATTCCGCTAGCCGGGGTCGCGGCGGCCCCATCAGTCGCGGTCGCGCTCCTCCACAACAACAGCGCGGCCGCGGCCCTCCACAGCAGCAGCGCGCCGGTGGCTACAACAACAACGGTGGCTCTCGTCCATCGTCGAACTCCTCCAACACTCGTGGAGGGAACCGCCCCAACAACAACGGCAACAAGCGTCCGCCCTGCCAAATCTGTAAGAAAGAAGGCCATTCGGCCGTTACTTGCTGGTACCGTTACGATGATGATGCGTCGGACGATCGTCATGCAGCTGCAGCTACAAACTCCTACGGTGACTATTGGATCACCGACTCCGGTGCTACTGATCACGTCACCGGGGAGCTGGACAAGTTGACTGTCAAGGACAAATACAACGGCAACGATCAGATTCATACGGCTAGTGGTTCAGGTATGGATATCCGTTACATTGGTCATTCAACTGTTCATACTCCTAGTCGCAATCTTTCCTTGAACAATGTTCTTTATGTACCACAATCTACAAAGAATCTTGCATCCGTTCATCGCCTTTCCAAAGATAATCATGTTTCCCTTGAATATTTTCCTAACTATTTCTTAATCAAGGATCTGGACACGAGGAACGTTCTGGTTGAAGGGAAGTGCCGCAATGGACTCTACCCCCTTCCGTCTACTTCAATAAAGAGGCATGTTTTTGGAGTCGTCAAGCCATCACTTGCTAGGTGGCATAGTCGTTTAGGACATCCGTCCCTTCGTGTCGTTCAAAAGGTCATTAGCAATAATAAACTTCCTTGTTTAGTAGAGTCTAATACAGAGTCAGTTTGTGATGCATGTCAAAAGGCAAAGAGTCATCAATTGCCTTATCCAAAGTCTACTAGTGTGTCTTCTGCTCCTTTAGAACTTGTCTTCTCTGATGTATGGGGCTATGCGCCAGATTCCGTTGGGGGCAAGAAATATTATGTCAGTTTTATTGATGATTTTAGTAAATTTACTTGGATTTACTTGCTCAAATTCAAATCTGAAGTTTTTCAGAAGTTTCATGAATTCCAAAGTCTTGTTGAGCGCTTGTTTGATAGAAAGATAATCTCCATGCAAACTGATTGGGGTGGTGAATATGAAAAGCTTAATTCCTTCTTTACAAAGATTGGTATTACCCATCATGTCTCTTGCCCTCATGCTCATCAACAAAACGGCTCTGCTGAAAGAAAGCATAGACACATAGTAGAAGTTGGCCTTGCTTTGCTTGCTCATGCATCCATGCCTCTAAAATATTGGGATGAAGCTTTTCTTGCTGCTACTTATCTTATTAATAGAACTCCTAGCAAAATTATCAACTTCTCAACGCCTTTAGAGCGTTTGTTCAAGCAACAGCCTGATTATTCTTCACTTCGAGTCTTTGGCTGCGCCTGTTGGCCTAATCTTAGGCCCTACAATGCTCGGAAGCTTGAATTTAGATCAAAACAATGTGTTTTTCTCGGTTATAGTAACATGCACAAAGGCTTCAAGTGCCTTGATGTCTCCTCTGGCCGTGTTTACATCTCCAGAGATGTTATTTTTGATGAGAATGTGTTTCCTTTTGCTAAGCTACACCCCAATGCCGGCGCTCGTCTTCGCTCCGAAATTCTCCTTCATCCAACTTTGTTTCCTTCATATTTCTCTCAAGGAGTAGAGCAGGTTAATGACAATGTTCCTGATAGTCCTAACCCTGACACTAATGTTGTTTTGGAAGATGTTGAAAATTTGGAACAGGAACCTGCAGAAATTGTACATGAACTCATGCCTCCCAGCGCTCAGGAAGGAAGCGGTCAGACTGGTGCTCACGTCGAGGAAGATCTCCCTTTGGGATCCGCACCTGATTCCTCGGACGCTGCAGGCGCGTCCCCTCCGGCACCTGTGCCGCGCAGCGCCCGGGCTCCTGCCTCTCTCCCTTCGCCACGTGAGCCAGGCACGACAGGCGGGTCGGCGAGCGGGGCGCAACTGCGCCAGGCGGGTGCAGGCGGGTCGGAACGGGCGGAACGGGCGGCACATTCTCCTGACACGGGTACGACTGACGCAGGAGCGGGCGGACCTTCTGTGCCGAGCGAGGTTTCTGCTCCTGCTCCTGTTCCAGCTCGCCCTACCACTCGCCTGCAACACGGTATTCGCAAAGAGAAGGTATACACTGATGGTACCGTGAAATATGGGTATTTTACATCTACGGGTGAACCTCAGAATTTAGAAGAAGCTATGGGTGATAGTAATTGGAAACAGGCTATGGATGTTGAATTTCAAGCACTTATGAACAATAAAACTTGGCATTTAGTTCCCCCTCAGAAAAGCAGGAATATCATTGACTGTAAGTGGGTCTATAAGATCAAGCGCAGAGCTGATGGTTCCATAGATAGATATAAAGCTCGTCTAGTTGCAAAGGGTTTTAAACAACGCTATGGTATTGATTATGAGGATACCTTTAGTCCTGTTGTTAAACCAGCTACTATCAGAATTGTGTTGTCTATTGCTGTTTCCAGAGGTTGGAGTTTAAGGCAGCTTGATGTTCAGAACGCGTTTCTTCATGGTGTTCTGGAGGAGGAGGTTTATATGCGGCAACCACCAGGTTATGAACATAAGTCTCATCCACATTTTGTTTGCAAGTTGGATAAGGCCCTATACGGTTTGAAACAAGCCCCTAGAGCTTGGTACTCTCGATTGAGTGGAAAATTATGTGCACTTGGTTTTCGATCTTCAAAGGCAGATACTTCACTTTTCTATTATAATAGAGGCAAAGTTGTTATATTTGTGTTAATATATGTTGATGATATCATTGTTGCTAGCTCAACTAAAGAGGCAACGTCTGCTTTATTGCAAGATTTAAAGTCAGATTTTGCACTCAAAGACTTGGGAGATTTACATTATTTTCTTGGTATTGAAGTACAAAAGGTTAATAATGGTATTTTACTTACTCAAGAGAAGTACACTTCTGATTTGTTGAAGAAGGTTGGCATGCTTGATTGCAAACCGGTGAATACTCCTATGTCTACATCAGAAAAATTGTCCTTGCATGAAGGTGTTCTACTTGGGCCACAAGATGCTACAAGGTATAGAAGCATTGTTGGGGCTTTGCAATATTTGACATTGACTCGACCAGATATCTCTTTTTCAGTAAATAAGGTCTGTCAATTTTTGCATGCTCCTACATCTATTCATTGGACAGCAGTTAAAAGGATACTTAGATATCTCAAACATTCACTTAAGTATGGTTTTAGCATTACAAGATCTTTGTCTACCCTTGTTAGTGCTTTCTCAGATGCAGATTGGGCAGGAAGTATAGATGATAGACGTTCTACTGGTGGTTTTGCTGTCTTCTTGGGATCTAATCTTATATCTTGGAGTTCAAAGAAACAAGCTACTGTGTCTAGATCGAGCACAGAAGCAGAATACAAGGCTATTGCTAATGCAACGGCCGAGATAATGTGGGTTCAATCATTGTTGAGAGAATTGAGAATTGTAAGTCCTCCTTCGGCTAAATTATGGTGTGATAATATTGGTGCTACATATCTTTCGGCAAATCCTGTGTTTCATGGAAGAATGAAGCATATTGAGATTGATTATCATTTTGTTCGTGAGAGAGTAGCACAGAAGTTGCTGGAAATCAAGTTTATTTCTAGTCAAGATCAGCTTGCTGACGGTTTTACTAAACCACTTCCTGCTAGACAGTTAGAAGATTTTAAGTGCAATCTTAATCTGTCACCAGCTTAGATTGAGGGAGGATATTAGAGATATGTTCTAGAAGGATTTGTAAACTGATCAGGATGATAACTGATCGTAGTCTATCGGTTTCTTAGAGATAAAACCGAAGTATGTTTGTATCTTGTAAAACTTACTTGTAATCCACGTTGGGGGATTTTCCCAACTTATATTAACATGCAATCGCGGCCTCTACGGAGGCAGAACGCTTAACCCAAAAACTCTGCATCCTCTTTCAGCCACTATGTTGGGATTTTGGATAAGTCAAGCAAGCAAGCAAGCAAGCATACTCGGCACAGGATAAGCAGCAGCACCGGCCAGTATCGAACCTTTTTTTCAAGCGCGTGACACGGATACTCAAGAATATCCAAGCCTATGGGTATCCTAGTACAAACAACACTGTAAGTACACTGAATACAACCTTTATCTCCATCCACATTGCATGGCGCCGTGCTTTGCTGGATCAAATTAAGACGTTTTGTGGTAGCGTAACGATGGCTCGTCTCGTTTCAGGGCGCGATCGACGAGAGGTGAGGGTGTTACGTGTGACGTGGAGGCGTTTCACGGCACAGCTTAGGAGATTTGTCAGGTGAGTGGTCCGAAATGCCGGTTGCACGACAAGGCTCTGGCCGGACTCCACTTGGACGCGACAAGTGGCGGAAATAAATTGGGTGCGGCCGGTCCGCAAACAGCTATTTTACGGACCCCATCCGGATTCCTGCCACGTGGAGATCGGACAGAGCGCAGAGTAGCTTGGATAGCATCGTTGCCAGGCACAACATCAGCTTGGCTCGAAGAACAACATCGGCTCACTTGGCTTAGTCACCGGAAAAGAAAAAGAGCCGACGCAACACGCAACCAACTAAGCGACGAGACGGCGCAAAAGTGATCGACAAAGCGAACGCCTGGCTTAGTTCGGAGACGCCGGCGGCGGCGCCATGGTTGACTCTTGGCATCCGCCGTCGTCGCCCGTGACCAGAGCAAGTGCCAGCGCTCATCGCCGACGACCTATAGGCGGAGAGTGCCATCTTGGACTGCATCCAGGGGAGGAGGGCGCCCGTGTCCTGGAACAAGGCAAGGGGAGGAGGGCCCGCCATAGTCGCAGCAGGGAGGAGGAGCGCCGGACCGATCCCGATCCCGGCTCGCTCGGCAACTGAACTGATTTGGTGGAGGCTGAGGCTGAGCCGAAGCTGTGCAGTCTGTTGGAGCCAAGCATGCGCTTCCGTCCATTCTCCCATGATCTCCACGTGGCAGGAATCTAGATGGGGTTTGCAAAGGGCATCTTTGCGGACGGGCCGTAGTTAATTTTCTTCCACAAGTGGCATCATGAGAGAGGGGCCCACACTATAATTATCCATTTGTCTCACCCTTGGCGTGGAGTGATTTTGGTACACACGTCGAAGATTCTAGAGTGTATCATTGTCGCGTTGATTTGGAACCGGCAGATTCTATTCTCCTCAAGCGGAAGGAGGAACAGAGGACAACATCAAGCGTGCGCGTTGCGGGCGTGCTTGGATTCAAAGCTCGTCGGGCGCCTACTGCTAAAAATATTGCAGCAGGGCAGTAGTACGTGATAGGAGTATTTGTAAACAATTTGCAGACTTAGATGAGTTTTGGAATAGCGATCTGGAATAATCTTTGCAATTTGCGATCAGCAATTTGCAGGCCTCATTTCTTTGTCCTGGTCTTTGCAATCTCCACAGTGCAGGAAGCAAAGAACTACCGCACTTCGCAGATTCAGCAGCCACGAAAGTCTGACCAAACTACTCCGTATTCAGAACGTGATTCACGCAATAAGATCGGTTCAACATTTCAGCTATCGGTATTGTACGCAGTAGATTTTTTTACTGCGAACCAGTAGAAGTGTAGAACTTTACCGTGTCCTACGCCCGTTCGCCGAACGTTCCTCGACCGCGACGTGAAACCATCCAGGTTCGTCCCCACATGGACGGGAAACGAAACGAAAACGAGCGAGCCAGGGGAAAAAAAAGGAGCAAGAAAAAATTTTAAACAACTCGCGGCACAACGTGACAAGTGTCTCGGCAGCATACGAAAGCGAGAGCTTGCCGCGCACGGAGCCCCGAGCCGCGACACGTCAGCGCGGATGATTGGCCGCGGTGTCGTACGAACGGCCCGGATCTCTCCTCGCCAAGGAGCCGCCGCGATCGCGGCCGTGGGCTGAGACTATTTATTCCGGGCCGTGTGGCCGCACCGCACGGCCGCAGAGTTCTTTCTTCTAATCCGAACCCCCCCATTGATTGAGTGGTTGCGTTGCTTTGAGTTCGAGTCGGGGGCTCTTGGGGCCGCGTGTGAGGAGAGAGGGGGCATGGAGAGCGAGCGGTTGGCGAGCCGAGAGGAGGGGTGTTTCTGATCTTTTGATTCGCGTTTGCGCTTTGCCGGGCCTCGAATTTGAGCAGGCAAGAATTTTATCAGGGATTTGGGGTGTGTATGGTGTTCAATTTTGCTGGGTTTTGAAGGAGGGGTCGATTTCGTGTGGATTCTTTGTGTTTTGGGGAAATGGTTTTGGATTCCCTATTTGCTACGTGATATTTGATTAGTTGGTCAGGGACTCATTCTCGCACCTAATTAGAGAATTTTTTTTAGAAGAGTTTTGCAAGAAAAGAGCACTATTTTTTCGTTGTGCTAGCGCTCAATTAGTGAGGTGGAACCACCCTCTAGAAGAAGAAACTTTCCCCAAACGAGCCGGATTTTGAGGTTAGCTTCGAAAGCCGGCACCTTTGTCTGCTGCTTACTCTTCTGGCCGAAAAGACTTTGTTTGGATCTGTTTATCTGATTTTTGTTCCCTGGTTATTTGGATTTGGCAGATCCAAGAACTACTGAAATTTTGATTGACATCGCCGCGAATTTTTGATCCGATCGAGAGGCTCCCAAGGTTTTCGCGAGAAGCAAATCTTTTCTTTTTTGCGCCATGTCCATGGCGTTGAACCGCTTCACGCAATGGCTGTGGCCGGGGGGCGCCGGGCGGGTGGCCACCCACGAGCTCCCGAGCGCGGCGCTGACGAACGCCTCCTTCCCGGACTTCCCTTCCGGGTTCCGGGAGCCGGACACCGTCACGTTCTACACCGCCGGCGCTGGCGGCCGCCGCGCGCGGCCGAGGAGGGGCCGGGACCGGCGCCGCAGCCGCGGCGAGGCTCGGGTCGACCGGGAGTACGACATGGTCATCGTGCCGTCCGACGGCGGCGGGTGCCTGTCCGGGTCTGAATCCGACGACTCCGACTGGTCCATCGGCTGGCTCGAGCCCCAGGCGCCGGAGCTGCAGACCGACGGCGACCCCGAGGACTGCTTCGCCGTGCTCGTGCCGTGCTACCGCCGCGGCCGCTCAGAGCAGACTGGGAGGGCCGAGGGCAGGTTTCTTGGCTCCGGCACCCTTGCCGACGGTAGCCTCGCAGGTGAGCATGTTTATCTGATATGTGTATCAAGTTCTTTCTTTCTAATTGGCAACGAATCATGCTGCTCCGGTTCGTATTTATGATAGTATTTAGTTATGTAGTTGACAAAGTATTCTAATTTCGTATTTTTTTTGGGAGGATTCGGTTGTGTAGTTCTTCATGATTGGAAGAAATCATGCATGTTAGTTCTTCACGATTCTAATTTGGAAGAAATCATACGTGCTAGTATATTTGATGGTACTAATACTTTAAATAGTTCAGTTTCACAAGTAACTAAATTTGGTATACTTCCGTTACATATTGCTGTGGTAGCAAGCAACTCATTTTGTTAAGCTAACATAAAAAAGCTATAATAGGATAAGAAGGAGTCTTTAATGCCAGCAGGTTGGCTTTCTTTTCCTCTTTTTGATAGTAGAAACTGGTGATGAGATGGGAGAGGGTTTCTGGGCCTGTTCCCCCAATAATTGCTTTGTGTGGTGTTCTTTGATTATCTAGTTCGGTAATGACCTGCTTGGAAGTAGCACATGTCGTTCAGTTTAGTTCTATCAGTAGGGCCTATTACTAAGTCATATGCCATTTTCGTGTTGGTGCTGTTGATTTGTGGGTTGGCTTACTTTTGGTTAGCTTATCAAGTTTGTCTTGTTCTCAATACGTGAATAATTAGACTTCAGATGCCGTTTGCTTTTGGCGTCGATAAGAAAACGTGTGAATCCTAGAGTCATGGCTTTACAATTCATTGACTTCCTTCATTGCAAAATGCATTTGCTTGAGATGACTTTTGCCTTTCAGGCTTGAAATTTGTTATAGGAGCTTGGGATTCTTCGTCTCAAATGTTCTAAGTAGTTGAGTCCTGCAGCCCACTGCACGAACATTGTCAACAGTTCCAACTGCTAGTGAAGTAGAACCTAATAAAAACATGCTTGCGTTTGCGTGTGCCATCTCAATCTTCTTCTGTAAGAGATAGTTGTTCATGTATATGAATTTGCCTTTCAATTGTTCATACAGTACATATTTACATTTTCGTTATTCTTTTGTCCAGACTGTTTGTAGCTAATAGTTAGAGCTCTATACATCTGCAATTATTATACATGTCTTCGGTTTGTATTCTCGATCTAAATGTCTTCTTTCCTTGTTCTGATTTGCAGATGGAAATAATTTTGTAGAGCAGTGGCTTTCTTCTATTCAGAACTGATATCTCAGACCTCTCCTAGCTATGGTGTATATAGTATTGCTCCATTTTGTGCTACTACCTTTGTCCTAGACGCAGAATGTATCGATGAAGGAAGACATGGAAAACCCAAAAAAAGAGCAAAAAGTTAAAAAGAAAAAGAGGAGCAGTAGGATTTGAAAGAGCGCTGAGTGGGTATGTACTTCCTGAGGTTTCCTGGCTATTCTACTCTTGCAAAGCAAGGCGAATGCTGAACAAAAACAAGCTGCGCGACATTGAAAATATTTTTTCATTCCTGATATGTGCTGATCAAGTACTAACCTTTGATAGCAACACGTAGAGATGAACTGGTATTCCATTGATAATTTGTCCCACTTGCTTGCGGACCTCGATTCTACTGCCTGTAAATAGTGTTACTGCAGTGTATATAGCCTGCGCATAACTGCAAATGCGCCATTGTTGTGTGTGCTGTGTGCGTGCTATTCCTGTACATTGGAACAGAATCCCTATGAATCAATCGAGCTGCTGTATATATGAATCTTATGGTGCGTGTCACTTCTATTTTTACTGAATACTTCTCCCTTGCCATGTGTGATGTGTGCTTATTTGTGATAAATGTGTGCGGCTTGATTGTTGAATTCAAAATAAGGAGATAGTACTTCTGGTACAGACTGGAGAGGTCTGGGGTTGAAATCTACAATTGCGCCCACGCCATATTAGTGATAAAATCTGTGTTCTAGCTTCTAGGCTTGTGACCATATAATGTATGGCATGAACGGCACCATTTGCCTCTAAGAATGCTTTAGAACACATGCTGTGCTAATAAGCTAATTCATCATTTGTAAAAAATAGCAACTGTTTGAAGAGTAGAGCAAATGAAAATTATAAATGGGCCTAGTCACCAGTAAAGCTCTTCATATGCCGCTGTAAGTGTATGTCTTCGACTTCCTAATAATGGGCTTTGAATGGGCCCAAACAATCTGTAATGTTGGTCAGTACGTATGTCAGCATCTGTAATCTGTAGTGCAAATAGTCAGACTTATAGTGTACAAATAATCTAGTGTTAGGAGATTAAAAGTTTTGTTTACATAAAGAAATTAGTTGTATCTGTGCGAGCTCAGTGTTTCGGAGTTGCATTTTAGCTTAAGTGAGCAACGACCCTTCTTGATTTAATTTCTTATATTTAGATTTCAACAGGAATTTGGTACAATTTTTTCTCACGTGTAGATGTATGGATTGGACATTGAGACTAGAACATGATACTGCTTTTCAGCTTTTGTATCCGTCGTAGCAAAACATATCCATTGTAGTTTTCAATTCTTCTGTGAGAAATACAAGAACCACGAAATTTGTCAAGCAAGCCATTCCAAAGAACTGTTGGAGTGGAATGATACAAAGATCGAACAATAAAAAAAACATTCTATATAGATAAGAGGAAATAATCTTATTTACTTCATATTAAAAAATGATACAATGATTGAACACTGAGCTCTTAGATATTTATTTGTCTTACTGAAATGAAACATTTTTCTTCGTGCAAACTAGAAAAGGTATGGGTACTCTTGGTCTTGGATCCAATATCTTTAGTTTTCTTCGTATAATTTCAGATAAAAGATTGTATTTGCAAGCAAATTAGTTTCAATTATGGCATATAGTCTTTAATAATGTGAGTACTCCACGTTGTTTGTTTTATGGGAAGTAATTTCATTCTCGTAGAAATAAAATATCAGTATAGGCTAATGCTATATCATCGGATTTTTGAACAAGTCTATGTTAAGTATAAATAACATTTTCCCTTGAAGATGTTCAGGAGCCTTTTCCAGCAAACATATATATACCCACTAACCGTAATTTATCAAACAAACACTGGTTACAAGATGATAAAAAAAACACTGGTTACAAAAAAAAACATTGTTGAGAAATATACATAAGCAGGGAATATAACTGCAGGTTCTTTTAATTAAGACCAGCTAAGCAAATTGGCGCACATATGTGTGCATATACAGCCAACTTCCAGCTCACATACATCCATCTCATGATGCTAACACAGTGTGCAAGCCACCTCGTTACACGTATGCGCTTTAGAAGCACGAAACGGAAAGATTGCCGAAAGAACAAGGCAGGAAAAAGAAAGAGATGGTGTCCATATGCTCATGGATGGTGCCGATAGAACAAGGCTGGACAGAGAAGCCGTAACATCTCTAGGCCAATACTGAAACAACGTCACAAGGATGAAAGGGGAAAAAAATCGAAAAGATTATTAGTAATTAGATTTCCTTAAAAAATTATTAGTAATTAGACCTAGCTATATGGATGACCAACATCTTCTTCACAAGAACAAAGGTAAGGTTTGGTACAGGAACTTCAGAGCATAACAAAGGTATTTTGAATTGTGCGGTGCTTTGTTCAAAACCACCTACGTACAACCGCCACTTTCACAGCATAGAAGTTTATATATGCATGCGACGTGAGAAAGAGAAATGAAAACATGCCAATGAGGGGCACTCTGATCGACCGATCAAACGAATCGCATATATAGACAGAACATACGCATATAAATATGTAAAACGCTGTATAATTAAGTACGTATATAATCGTTATATTAACATATACTAGTACAAAACTTGGAATACGCGCTCATCTGCGTACGTACGGCACAAACACGCATACATACTGTATATTCGCAGCGCAGCCAGCCAGGTCTCTTATATCTAGCTTGCCAGAAGGGCGGTGGCGGCGTCATGGTGCGCGGAGACGAGGTCGGAAAAAATCGCCCTGAGGAGCTCAACCCGCGCCCGGAGCCGGACGATGTAGTCGGCGGTGCGGAGGAGCAGCCGGTCGGCTGGCACCGCGTCGCCGCCGGGCACCAGCCGCCGCAGCTCCCGCACCTTGCGCCTCAGCGCCATCTCGGCGGACCGCCGCCGGCGCCCGTGGCGCGGCGGCGTCGACGACCGGCGCCTCCTCCCCTCCACCATGGCAACGCAGTGCCAGACGGAAATGACGTGTGTGGTGGTGTACTGTACGTGGGAGCTGCCTGACTGCTGAGCTGGTCGAATAAATAGAGCCGGGCAGGCAGGGGGTGTCCTCTTGAGGAGGACGCGTTTGTGAGGGTGTTTGGTGCATAAAATTGGGCAGTGAGCTGGGGCTTGTCGCCTAGTAGTAGTAGCGTCGGGGCTCGGCCCGGTGCGACGACGCCACGTCGTGTCCTGCACACGTGTCTGACAGCTCTCCGAATGATGATCGCCCAGGGCCGGATTTAGGTAGCGTTTGGATCCCACCGACTAAACCAAAGTGACTAAAAATGGATGACTAAAATTTTAGTCACCCTGTTTGGTTCTTCAGACTAAAACTGACTAAAGTTCAATTAAATGAGTTGAAAAAAAAAAGGAGATCTTTGGATTGTACGTCTTCTCCTCTCTCGAACTCTCTTGCTAGTGCTACAGGTGAGAGAGGCGACCGAGCGAGACTCGTTTCCTGCCGGCGAGGCCGGCGGTCCTCTTCCTCTCCGGCGGCCTGCGGGTTGCTGGGAGAGGCTGGGGACCGTCGCGCTCTCTCCGGCTGGGAGGTTTGGTCCTAGCTTAGTTAGGGTTAGGTTTCCGGCTGGCGGCGGCGACGGGTTGGCGTCGGCGTCGGCGTGGAATAACGTCTCCCCTGCCCAACCTCGCCTTGATGGTGCTCCTCTCCGGTGCCGGCGGCGAGCAGGTGGAGTTGGGGCTCTAGCTGTGGTGCCCCTCTTCAGGAGATCTTTGGCGGCGACGGGTTCTCTTGGTGAGTTCTCGTGTCGGCCTGCCTTTTGCTTTTTGGTTCAAGGAAATGGACGAGGCTGGTGGTTTGCGGCTGTTCGGTGGTGGATCCGGGCTCGGCTTCTTTGCGGCGATGGTCGTCGTCGTTGTCGGCGAGATCCGGTCCTTGGTGGAGGGCGATTGGGGTGTGTCCCCGGCCGACTGTGCCACATGCTCTTGCCCATCTTGGTTGTTCGGCTCCATCTTAAGCCTTTGTGCGAAGGATTGCCCTCTGCTGTGGGTGTGGTGGTGGCCTCCTTCGTCGGCTCCGGCGGTGGTCGGAGGCGCCGGATTTGGCTGCTGTCGGTGAGAAGCTTCGGGTCCAGGGACTTGTCTGTATTTTTTCTTTTTTTCAAGGGCCTGTTTGCTTTTCTGGTGGATCAGCTGTTATCCGTATCCTTGTACGGTTTACCTGTATTTGTACGTGTCTTTGTACTGTTTCTTTAACTTAAATACAGGTATTTCCATCAAAAAAAAATGAGTTGAAAAAGACCAAAATACCCTTAGGTGAACAAAATTCCCTTGCATCTTTTTCTAACCACATCCTATCTTCAGTTGTATTATTCCACCGAAAGCAAAAAAAGAAAAAAAGAGAGAACAATAACAGTGGAGATAGGAGCAGCAGCAAGCAACGACTCGCATACAGGATCTCCAAATCTTCGTTGGAAGCAGGCAAGCGGCAAGCAAGGAATAGCAGCAATAAACAATCAACGACTCACATATCCATCCAAGCACCATTACTTTGCAATCAGCGACTCGCATACGGACCACGGGGGGAGACCAGGGGCGGCGTGGGGACGACGGGAGACGAGGGGCGCGTCAACGGCGTGGGAAGGACCTCGTGCCACGTCGGGAGAGCTGGACGTCTGTATAAGGACGTCTGGGCCAGCGACGTGCGCGGGGAGCTGCGGCGGCGGCGTGGGGACGATGAGTTGAGCTGAGGCGACGGCACACGGGAAGATGCGACGGATTCAGCTGGGGCGCCGGAGTCCGGATATCCTGGCCCAACGACGGCTGCCGCGGCAGCCCCGACCGGCGGCTTGGACAGCAGGAGAGGCGACGGAGACAGGTGGCGGCGGGTGGAGCTGTGGGCTGCGGCCGGGCCACGGCGCGTCAGGGGAACTGCGGCGGCGGACCAGCGCCGGCGCGCGGGAGGAACTGCGGCAGCGGCGCGCCTGGAGGCGGTGGCGGCTTGATGTGCCGACGGCGTCGGGAGCAGGACGCGAGGCGCAGGGGCGACGATTCTGGGCAGGGGCGACGATTCCAGAGGGGCACCGGTGTCCAGCGACTTCTTTAGCCCGTTTTAGCTCCAACCCCCTGGCTAACGTGAATAAAGGAATTTAGTCCCCATTTAGTCCCAGCGTTTGGCACTTTAGTCCCTGAACTGACTAAAATTTAGTCACTTTGCATTAGTCCGCAGGATCCAAACGCAACCTTAGTATCTGAATCTCTTTATCCCCGTTTTGCCCCTCTCTCATCATCTCGTGTAATGCATTACTCCCTCTTTTCCAGAATAATTGGCATTCTTGCCATATTCCAGATTTATTGAAGATGTTATGAATCTAGACAAAACACCTGTCCAGATTCATAAAACATTCTATGAACTTGGACATTCAGAAACGTAGCCAGAATGCCAAATAAACTGGGACGGAGGGAGTAATTGTTTGAGAAGAAACGGCATGGCCTCGCATGATGTGCGCGGCGCGAGTGGGATCTAGCTAGCCACGCAGCGCTCTGTTGTTGCGTGACCGCTGGCTACCGGAAACGGGTAGGCGCGCGTCGCCGCGGCAACCTTATTTTGGGGTGCACGGGGAGCCGGCGCGCACGCCGTCGCCGCGCGCGGACACGCGACCCCTGCACTCGCGAGGGAGAGAGAGAGGAGGAGGAAGCGACGACAGAGAGGATGATGGCGTCCGCGTTGGGGCGTGCGCCCGTGACGACGACGCACGGTTCGGCACGTCGACGACGTGTCCGCGCCAACGCCCACGATCGAGGGGCCGTCTCCAATTGTGGTTTGTGGGGGCCGTCGGCCGTTGCGGTTGGCAACGGGACGGGACGGCGCACATGCGCGCACATGCAAACCTAGGTAGCTAGTACGTCTACTGCTATACCTGATTCTTCCAGCAATCCAGCTGCATGCATGCTGCTCCGATCCGCGCGCCGATACGGCAACCCCGCCGGATGCTCCGATCGATTAGCCTCTCCAATCATCTAGTATTAGTTGCTAATGATACGTGCCCCGGTTGCTCGCTCGATCGACTGTACGTGCTAGTAGCAAGGAATTAATTAATCACGAGAACGATCGATTTGTGTTAAGTACATACGGTTGGACTAATTGGTGACGCATATAGATAAAAAATAATAATTAGTGACGCATGCATGTCGGGGACTAATTCTGGTGCGTACGTGCTGTTGACGTGCACCTGTCGATCGTCCGTGTGCCGCTTCGTTTGCCAGCCTAGCTAGATTGCGAGCAATCAACCCGAACGTCAAGCTTTCTCGACGTCCTGGAGGTCATGATGATTAAATGATTCAGTATCACAACTTCTGCAAGGGTCAAGTAACGCATCGCGCAAAGGTAAACAACAGGTAAAAGGACCTTCGCAAAAAAAAAAAAAAAACAACAGGTAAAAGGAGACAGGGAGTAATGAGTGATTCAGGGGGGTAACCCCCACCGTAGTTTTTTTGATAAAAACTCTTAAAATCGGTAGTTTTGTGATGGTTTTGTGCACAGCTAGATAGAGTTCATGGTCACCGCCAAAAAAAGGAGAAAAACGTAAAATTCATGGGTCTCATGCATCGTGCAGCGTTATCTGAAAATTTTTAAAAACCCGGTTCAGTTTAGGTACGTTCAACTTCGATTGCAGTATCCTTCCGCTGTTTATCTTCCGTCAAACGTACTCCTTGCAACGGCACGCGTCGTCGTGCGCTTTCAAAGTTCAGTAGCTGTATCGATAGCGGCCCGCGCGCGAGAAAAGGGACCTTGCATGGACTGTGCGTGGCTGATGCAGTGATGCTTGCCGCCATGTGCCGCGTATTTATGGCCCGAAAAGTTGTCGTTTGTTGCGATTCGAGCAAAAGGCAAAGTTGATCATCACCGAGACACCGAGAGAAAAATCTCAGCCAAGACCGATCGATGGATCACATTTTGTGGCAATCTCGATCGCTTGTGTATACTGGCTTGCAGGTCAAGAGTGTTGTGCCCGGCCCCATCTCCAGCTCACAGCCGGAGGTGAGATCGATATGGACAAAGGAAGGTTGCACTGCACGATCAGCTATCAGTCACGAATGCTCGGTCCCCCGTCCATTTGGCCTGTCTTTGGCCGCACGCTTGGGTCGCCGCCGCCGCCGGCCGGCCGCGGCGGGCGCACGCATCATAGCAGATAGCCGTGGATAACAGCTGTGTCCGTTGTTCCGTGCCGTGCCGGGACCGAACGCCGAGGTCCACATGCCATGATCGAGCAAGCTAGCTTGCCTAGCTAGTAGGCCGGCGGAAGAATGTTGAAATTCTTTCATCAACGCAAGCCTTTTTTATCCACCTGAAAAGAAAAAAGAGACAATAGGCCCCCGTGCAGTGTCAAACAGCTGGTGTCTTATATCGTGCAGATCATCGGTGTCCAGAAAACCAACACGGAGCCTTTTGGTAGTGCAAATATCGGTGTACAGAAATTACAGGAATTGCTGCTACTGTTCTGATTGAGACCAATGGTCTTCTTGTACTCTGATCGCTGCTGTGCGGTACAAACCTTGCCGCGGTTGATGATGCAACGACGCTGTACCGCTACAACAGCCTTGCACATGCAGACGACAATAAGCTCCAGCTGCACTCCACGATGAGTACGTACGTACCACAGCACAGCGCCACAAAGGACTAACGCATAACGACCTTCTTTCGTTCGTGCATGGCCGGCCGTGCCGATCGATTGATCGTTTGGTGATCATGGGAGGAGTGTGCACGAACGAACTATATACGAAGGCGCGCATGTGGCCGTGTAGGCTGAACGGTATGCTCATGACGTATAACGGGCATGCATTTCGCAAACAAGAAAAACGTTTAAACAAGAACGTTATTTCCACATTAATTACCAAAGCCGCGACGGCAACGAAGTGACGCGTAATAAACGAATTGAGTCACCCTCTCCTTCGTAATCTTCGCCGAGGGCGCCCAGACGCCCGTCTAAAATATCGATCGGAACGCGTCGATTCCCGATCGTGATCACATTCGTTCATGGTGAGGAAGGCGCTCTTTGCAGTTTTGATCACGCTGGCGGTGGCCGCGGCCAGCTGCCTGTGCAGTGCCGCGCAGGGGGATCCGCCGGAGCCGGCGGCGAGCGTGAGGACGTTCCTCGTCAGCTTCCTGCACGCTCTCGCCGGGGATGACGACGGCCAGGCGGGGCGCGCCCTCGGGTGGGACGCGTCCGTCGACGCATGCATCTGGCGCGGCGTACTATGCGACAGTTCCGGGCAGGTCTTCGGAATCTTCCTCGATGGCCTCCGGGGCGTCCTCGACCTCAACGGCACCATCGACGCGACGCTGCTGTGCGCGGCGGCGCCGGCGCTCCGCGTGCTCAGACTGCGCGGGAACAGCCTCCGCGGCGCGCTCCCGGCCGGCATCGCCGGCTGCGCGGGGCTCAGGAAGCTCTCCCTCGGCGACAACCGGCTCTCCGGCGTCCTCCCGGCCTCGCTCTCCCGGCTCACGAACCTCCGCGCGCTCGACGTGTCCAGGAACAGCTTCGCCGGCGAGCTGCCCCTCGGCCTCAGCGAGCTAAGGCTTGTATCGTTCGTGGCGAACGACAACCGTTTCAGTGGCGGCATCCCGGACTTCGACCTCACCAAATTCGCTGCGTTCAACGTCTCAAACAACAGCCTCACCGGCCCGATCCCCAGGAGGACTGGCCGCTTTGGCGCCGATAGCTTCTTGCCAAACGCCGCTGGCCTGTGCGGTCCGCCGCTCTTTGCACCGTGCCCCATATCGCCCGCGCCGCAACCGTCTTATTCCGATGGAAATTAGTGCGGGAATATCGAGAAAATTAATGAAGATTTTTGCTCAGCTATGGTATAAGAAAACCATAATCTTTGAAAACAAAATATCTGACTATATCATTACTCGATATGAAATTAAAATATTATATAAGAAATCATGTTCAACTCTTTTATATAACATTGGATATCTTGATGAAATATGTTTTCTTTAATAAAGAATATAACTTTGGATACTGGTTTCAAGATATATTCCGTTTCACTTATATTCTTAGAAACATATATTGTCATAGGTGCGGTCTTAATAATACACGACTCGAAGAATATCTGAATAAAGTTTATTAAGAGGTCTTCGTTTGGCAAAGTTCAGATCCAATGCAGCGAATTTGGTGAGGTCGAAGTGAATATCCAATGCAGCGAATATCCAATGCAGCGAATAAACCACGTACGACAATATATATTCTTTTTTGGAAAAGGGAATATCCCGGACTACGACCTCACCAATGCAGAGGCTGGAATAAAGTTTTATTCCCTTTTCCAAAAAAAGAATATCTGACTACAAATTGGCCTCGTTTGGCAAGGTTCAGATCCAGAAAACCCGTTGACTTTTTGGAGCCACTGATACCTAGCTCTAGAAATCCACGAATATGGAACACTGATTTATTAAGAGCCCTTGGTTTAATCATATTGTTGTTTAAGTTACACTAAATATTATTTTAACTCAAAATCCAGCATTGATCTTGGAGCTGAAGTTGTGCTAAACGGGCCCATACTATCAATCGTCTTTTTTTTTCTTTGAGAACCAAAAAAATGATCAATCGTCTAATACTACATGTTGGTTTCAAAACCGTATTAGCTTCAAGTTTGGGCCCATGAAGAGCCCAATACGCGTGCCCATCTCCTCGAATGCACAGTACTCTGAACCCAAATAACTTAGAAAATAGACATACCACCAATGAAGTATGCTAAAAAAAAAAGCTAAAAAAACCCAGTGAAGTATGCCAGTAATTGGCAATCAAGTTCTTCTTCTTTTAGATCCATGGGAAGATTGGCATATAGAATCGTAAGAAGTAACGTAATTTGGACGGAACTTTATAAATTCACATAGCATTGGTTTCCTAAGCACCACGTAATGGAACCGCTGCCTTGTCATAAAACAATCGTTGAATCAGCACCTCCGCAGGCAGCTGGTGTGCGGTGCCTGGCGGCTAACCCAAACTCGTGACAAAATTATACTCACCGGTTATCATCAAGTAACAGCCAGCTAATGGCACAACCAGTTCGGATTCTCTCAGAGTAAGATATCACAAGTAACAAGAGATTGAGACAAATGTCAAACTCAGCGACAGGAGTTTGAAATCTCTGTCGACTCCAGAAAACAATTTCTGCAGCGCCCAGGGCGACGGGGACATGTTTGAATACTTCGTGACGCCGTCCCGGCCGGCCGGCGCGCGCACGCGGGTGGAGAGATCTCCCCGGCATCTGGCGCGCTTCCAACACTGGCGTTTTGGCTGCGCCTGTCTGTCCTCAACGACTCCCGGCAAATTTAGCAGCACCCGGGTCCGTCCTTCCTTTCTTTGTGACCTCCGCCGACTCGTCTCAAGTGATGCCAACCCGAGCGTGGCGTACCGAGTCCATGCTGAGATAACCATTTCAAAACTCCCGTGAACATCGTCGATCGTCTTAATATCGCTTGCGCGCGGCCTCAGCCGAACGCCGCACTCCCGTTTAGAGCACTACGGCGCAGGTAGCGCCTGAACCGCATCGGGTTTGCCATGGGGAATATCTTTGCCGCGACAGTGGTCAACGCGACATTGCTGCTGCTTCTAGCGTGCTGCCTTTCCGGAGTAGTGCAATGCCAAGAGCCGCAGGAGGTGCGGGCGTCCCTCGTGGCGTTCCTGCGCGAGCTCGCCGGGGGCGACGACCAGGTGGCGCGGGACTTGGCGTGGGACGCGTCGGTCGACCCGTGCGGCCGGGGCGGCGGCGCGGCGTGGACCAACGTCACCTGCGACGCCAAGGACGGCCGCGTCAGGGGCATAAGCCTCGAGGGCCACGGCGCGAGGCTGAACGGCACGATCAACGCGACGCTGCTCTGCGCCGCGTCGGCGATCCACCAGGTTAGCCTGCAGGGCAACGCGCTCCGCGGCGGCGTCCCCGCGGGCATCGCCTCGTGCAGGGGTCTTTCACACCTTTACCTCGCCGGTAACCGGCTCTCCGGCGACCTGCCGCAGTCCCTGGAACAGCTCGGCCGCCTCCTCGTGCTCGACGTCTCCAGGAACAACTTCTCCGGCGAGATCCCCGCCGGCCTCAGCAAGCTCGGGATCGTGGAGTTCTTGGCGAACGACAACCGCTTCAACGGCACTGTCCCGGACTTCGACCTCACGCGGTTCAGAGAGTTCAACGTGTCGAAAAACAACCTCACCGGGCCGATCCCGGAAAACGTCGGCAGGTTCGGCAACGATAGCTTCTGGCCCAACGCCGCCGGCATGTGCGGGCAGCCCGTGTTTGCGTCCTGTCGATTGTCGACCGTGCCGCCATCGCCGCAGACCGGCTCCGACGTCAATGCCCCTCCTCCGCCGAGCCCGAGCACCGCCTCCAAGGCCGATGGGGGACACCGCAAGAGCACGAAGATCGTCATGTACCTCGGGTACATCCTCCTCGGCGCCGTCATACTGGCCTTGGTCGTGTACCTCTGCTTCAAGAAACAGAGGAGGGGCAAGCTGGGGAGGACGGCCACGCTGGGCGGCGGGGGGAGCAGGCGCGCGAACGACATCAGCAAGATGACGACGACCACCACCACGACCAGGACGTCGGTGAGCGCGAGCAAGTCGGTCTACTCGCTGCCGACGTCGGTCACGCAGAGCCCGGCGGCGGCTGCGGCGGGAGAGGCGGCCGCGCCGTCGACGTCGCTGGTGGTGCTGCGGCGGTCGGGCACGGCCTCGATCACGTCGGCGGCGGCGGCGGCGGCGGCCAAGGAGCTGAGGTTCGAGGACCTGCTCAAGTCCCCCGCGGAGCTGCTGGGCCGGGGCCGGTTCGGGAGCTCGTACAAGGTGGTGGTGCCCGGCGGCGCGGCGCTGGCAGTGAAGCGCGTCAAGGACGCGGCGGTGAGCGAGGAGGAGTTCCGGCGCCGGATGGAGCGGGTCTGCCGCGCCAAGCACCTCGCCGTGCTGCCGCCGCTGGCGTTCTACTGCGCCATGCAGGAGAAGCTGGTGGTGTACGAGTTCCAGAGCAACGGCAGCCTCGCCAGGCTCCTCCACGGTAACAATCTCGTCTCCCTACGACAACACTTCGCACCATGTTTGCTCTGTTTTGATCCTCTATGCAAGCAAAGGCCAAAAGAAAGATTATTACGCTAGTAGAAATCTTTACTTGAACATAATTTTAAGGATTTCAAAAACAACCTCCCTGCGTAAACAAGTACAGTGATCTCCCGTCAAAAACAAAGTATAACTTCAGTGGACGTATACGTTAAGATCAATTCTATTTTGCAGATTGAAAAAAAAAACATTCAAGAAAAGTTTTATTTAGGTTAGCTACGTTCATGAATTCAAAAAGTACAATATATTGACCTGACCTTGTGTGAAATGGAGTGGAGCAAATTTGAAAATGAACTTGCAAATATTTTCTGTTTGGTGTCGCTGGTCAATGTCAAACCCTGCAGCCCAAAAGCCTAGTTTTTTTAAAAGCCCAAAAAGCACAGTTTCTACCTCGGCTATTGTTGGACTGACCTGTTGGGCTGAGCAGTCCATGTAAATATTTCATGGCTAGATTCCAGCCCAGCTTATCATAATGTCAGCCTGGAACAAACAAGTCTGTTACTCTGATTTCAGTCCACACACACACACTCTGATTTGCTAGTACATGCGGACAAGCCGTTTCAAATGTTTTGGTATGAAATACAATCATATTGAAGCTCTTGAAACTCCACCATTTTTGTTCAGTTAGTTTGCACTATTTTCTTGTGCAAGTTTGGTTGAGACATCATTTGCCAATGCTAGTGGTAGTAAACATGTTTTCCATGTTTTAAGTCGACAAATCGTGGAGTTGTCAACAAAATAATGTTTCATCTCTTGGGAAATGCGAATTTGCAGGCTCCATAGAGAGCAGCCAGGGCCCCCTGGACTGGACGACGCGCCTCCACATCGCCGCCAAGATCGCCGACGGCATGGCGTTCATGCACGCCACCCTGCGCGGCGACGGCACCGCCACCAACTCCGACTCCTCCTCTGGCGAGGAGGCGGCGGCGGCCGCCGACGGTCCCATCGCGCACGGCAACCTCAAGACCTCCAACATCCTCTTCACGGCCGGCATGGACCCGTGCATCAGCGAGTACGGCGTCACGACGCCGCTGCTGCCCAGCGACGGCGCCGCTCTCGAGGCCGATGTGCGCGCGTTCGGCGTCGTGCTGCTGGAGCTGCTGACGGGGAAGGCCACGGTGGCGCAGGGCGACGGCGCGGAGCTGGCGCGGTGGGTGACCTCGGTGATCCGGGAGGAGTGGACCGCCGAGGTGTTCGACCGCACGCTGCTCGCCGGCGGCGACGGCTCCAGCGAGCAGCGCATGGTGCGGCTGCTGCAGGTCGCTATGAGGTGCGTCGACGCCTCCCCGGGCGCCGCGATCCCGACCATGAGGGAGGTCGCCAGCATGATCAACGCCATCCGCGAGGAGGACGACAGGTCGCTCTCCTCGGAAGCGTGACACACGAGCGCTGATCACTCCACCTCTGCTCTGCGCAATACTGCATTGATCTCAATGTCTCTGATGGAGTATTATACATGTGCATGTTTAGTTATTACTTTTTTAATCAGTAACAATTTTACTAGTAGGACCATGCATCTGAGCTTATTTTGGGAACACCGTGTAACTATTGTTTGCTTAACTCAAATGATTGTCTATTAATTTCATCCATCATAGTATCTCGTAATGTTTGCTCGCTGGTCCATATTTTCATTGAAAGAACAGAACAAAAATCAATAATGTGTACAGATGTACATGATGGACAAAGGGGGCATCATACCTTGAGCTATACTCCATCTACTACACGATGGGTCTTCCTTAAATGTCTTCTGGTGTAATTAGGTATATTTAGATTTGTGTTGCTTTCATGGACGTACGCCAACAGCGGGAGTAGATTGAGCAAGGTGGCCACACGTTAGTGCACGGAAGACCATATTGTCTAAATTCATTAATTCGGTGCATCTTTCTCTGCTTAGTTTGAGTTTATTCAATTGTGTCTAGCTAGTTTCCACGATTAATGTATACCCTCTCGGTAATTTTTTGGACAAAGCACGCGGGTAAATTTTTCGGTAAATTGTGTCTAGATCCAACATTTGAAACTTTGACCACCATTTCCAATTGCTTTCCGTGTGCCAGCACCATCAAGGGAGGAACCCGCATCAAGGGGAAGTGGGGAACACTTGAGGCGTACGAATAACTAGGCAGTAGCCAAAACTTGAGCACAGTTGCAGCAACACTTGAGCATCCCATGATCATCCCGACATAAACACACAACTACACAAGTAGCTAGCTACTGCCCGCTCCTCTCCTCCTAGTATATCGTCTCAAGGACTCAACACCTCACCTAAGCTCGGGCATTTCATTACGTGGCACTCCCTTCCCTTGGGCCTTCGTCTTATTCCTTAGGGCCTGTGTTGGCAAGGCTTATAGCTTATGTAGAAAACAGCTTATCATTGGATTATTTGGTAAAATAGCTTATCTAGCTTATACTAAATTATATGGCTTAATATCCTATCAAGTCGTTTGGCAAAACAGCTTATCCAACAGCTTCTCATGAGATAAGCTGAAAAAAGATAATTTTTTCTTAGATACTAGCTAGCTCCCCCATGTCCACTGAAATCAGTGGCGGAGCTAGGATCCAAAGTCAGGGTGGGCCGGCAAAAAAATTTTTCCCGCAAACAAATTTGAAGGGACAACATACATCTTTCTTCTTCATTTTCACCAATCTGCAATCCAAATGACAGATTGTCATCAATCTCTACCTAAATCGGCAAATCCTAATATCCTAATGTCCATTATGCAATTGGTTCAACTGAAATTGGAATGAATGACTTGAATTTGAAAGCAATTGAAGAGGGCGGGGGACTAGGGGAGCAGAACCTCGTCGCGTCGCTCGGTCGCTGGGGCTGGCCGGCTGGACGCCGCGCCGCCGCAAGGGGCCCTCGGGTCGCAGCGACCATGCAGGGGACCAAGGTCGCCAGCGCGTCGTGCCTGCATAGGGGAGGAGAGGAGAGAGCGCCGTGGGCAGTGGAGGATTGCGCCGCGCGCCGTGGTGGGTCGCCCGTCGCCGGCTTGCCGCGCAGGGGAGGGAGGAGTCGAGGAGAGGGCGCGCAGGCCGCAATGGGTCGCCGTCCTCAGCCGCCGCCGGCCGGCCGAACCGCCACCAACCCTAGGTCGCGTCGCCCCTCCTCGCCTGCAGTTTCGCCCGCTCCGCTCGGTGTCGATGTTCTGTGGTCGCTAGACGCAGGAAGCTCTGAAGTTGGGCTGGGTGGGGGTGCATGCAACGTCCCGGGTAATTAAATCACCCGAAACTCCGTGTTTTCCGTACTTGCCCCAGGATCAATGACAAGTACACACGATAATCACAGTGGAATCATAGCCATATCAAAATTTAACTATCAAGTTTAATTGAAATTTACAAAATATTGGCTCAACAGCCGACGAAATACCTTAAGAAATAAACACATCGGTAAGAAATAAACACATCGGTAACATAAAGGAATTCAAATCTCCAGCGTGTGCCCCGTGTTCATCCCACAGGCAATTGACTGGAAGTTGAACTCCTAGAAAGAACGGTGTCGTTCCTCACCGAGATCGATGTCATATCTGAAACCAAGTTATCGGAGGCAAGCAATGCGGGTGAATAATAGCAAAATCATAATTATATGCAAAGCCAAATGAAGGAAGGTATAATATAGGTAAATTTGCATAAATGAGCAAATAGCAATCTAAACTTGATTAATGAAATAATTACTAAATTAAATTGCTTGAATATAAATTGCATAAATGTAAGTACAAGTAATTATCATATAAATAAAGTGACATACTTGACTTCCATGACAAGTTCCTACAAAATCATTATCTATACCAATTATCAATAATCATCATGATCAATTTTAATTCCAACCATTATCTAAACAAAGACCTATCATTAAGGAGCTTGAGACCGCAAGCACGGCCATTCGAATGGATTATGACTCTGCAGAGTTTGTACGCTGTACCCATGGACAGTGAGTGACCGTCTGTGGTGTTGCAGGCACCGTGCACTCACGAAGTGTGCACATCGGTATCACGCATGACGTTTTCATTAGCCGTTTGTTAACCTTGCCTTCCCTAAATTGTAAAAATCCCTCCGTACCTACTAGCTAACATCCCAGAGGTACAATTTTCCCCTCCTTCAAACATGGATAGTTAGGCAGGAATTAAGAAGGTACAATTCATTGTGTCAGCAAACTTTGATCCCACACGTTATAGTAATGGGAGCCCCTTCGAATAACCCCACCAAAATCGGGAATTATCCGCACATTCTCTACTTCTAGAAGGCAAGGCAACATTCAACTAATTACTTAGCCATGGCCGTCCCATACCAGCATCCATGGTCGCACGATATTTCCTTAAATCAAGTTACAAATGTACCGGTCCTTATGCGATGTGACGGGTCTCCAAAATCATGATTATCAAACAATCATTAATCCAATTTAACATCTCACATCAAAACCCGTCAACATCTAAAATATCATCATATATCATCAACAATAATTTCCCATCAACATAATCCGTAAATTTAATGATTATACATGTACTTACATTTATACAAAATATCACCATTCATTTTAGCAAGCTTAATTAGCAATTAATTATATTATGAAGCTTAGAGCGTATGGCCATTATGATAGCCCATCCTATGGTTACAAGGGATTATGACAGTCCAATAAATGGGTAAAATCAATAGGTAGTATCTACCATTTCCCAATGAGCATTTTTAGTGATAATAATTATGCACAAATTAATCCTACATATTAAGCACTTAAAGGTACTTGCAAAAATAGGATCAAAATGATCAAGGGATGTGCTTGCCTCGCACCTTTATATACATAATTCATACGACGATCTTCAGGTGTCGATCTTTAGGCGATGTAGTCCTTCGACGATTCACTCACGTGTGCATCAATTCGCAACCGACAAACTCCGAGATATCCAAATAAAGCCATTCAAGAAGATCCAATAAAATCTACATATTTCGAATAAAAACCAAAGAGCATAATTATGGAATGCATTTTATGAAAATAAATATGTACTCGGAGTTCATACGAATGGACCACGCGTAATCGAATTCTATCAATAATTAAATAGAAGACGGAATACTAGGGTTCACGCGGTTCCATTCTCTCTATGGTGATCATTTGCTATGAGATGTACTCCTGGCCTTATAAAGGCCATATTCACCTAGACAAGTTATTTATTATTTAGTTTCTCTTAAATAGAAAAGCATGCATATGTTATTTAAATGGATTAATGTGAAGTTAACATGATGGTATGCATAGATATTTATTTACTAAATCTCTAAAGGAAACATGGTGAGATGCATATGGCTTATTGATGGTGATTGCGTGCATATCTATTATATAAATTCTAAATTATTTCTATTAATGAACATGGGGTTGTCAAGGAAACATGAGTAAATAAACTAGATTTACATAGCAAATATTCTTAAGGTGATTTACATGTAAAATGAGGCTACATGCTCCTAATGCATATGAAAACATTCCTATGGGTTAAGATCCCATTTTATTTTCTCTAAATATTTATGTGCTTTGAATGCATACATATGACAGTCAATAATGTGTTGCAGTTTACCTAAATTACTTAAATTTAGCATATCCTATGGATTTATATTTATTGGTTATTTTACATGGTTTAGGTCTCAATGCATTAAGATACAACATAGTATTTTTATCTAATAGAAGAAAGTGTAGCTTAAGGCTTTAAGTAAATAAAATGAGTGTGCACTTAATGAATTTAGTAGCATGACATATAAGATAGTTATGCTATGTTTAATGTATGTAAAATAAAAGATGTAAAAACTACACATTTAATTTTAACAATTGCATGCATACTTAGCATGTATGCATCAAATCAGATATGTATCTAGTAACAAATAAAACAGTGAAAATTGCCCTTAAATACGTTAAGAAACAATCTAATAGTTTTATATATTACCATGGGATCTTATTTATACAATAAGTGCAAATTTAAGGTTTTATGATATATGGGTTGCATTGGTTTTCCACTTCAATTGCATAGGAAAAGGCCTAGATTATATTCATGTACATATCTAATATTGATAGGGGCATATTTAGAATTTTTATCTATACAAGAAAGTGCAATTAAAGCCTTAACAAATAAAAGGGAAGTATACCTAGCACATTAAATAACATGGACAAAATTAACTTTTTATTTCCTAGCACATTTTTCCTATACTTAGTTTCTGATGAGCAGTGCCAAAAAGTCCTAAAAATGGTAAAGAATTTTTCTAGCATTTTTACCAAATTTTCCCTACTATTTTTCTATCAATTTCGAGCTGAAAACGTTTAAACATTTCCTGGCCAATTACAGCGCGACACGTCACAAGCTTAAGCTGTTAATCAAATCAGCGCGGGTGAACAGTAAAGCGGCGGCGGAACGGCTCGTCGCCGGTGATTCCGCGACAGCGCTCCTCAACGGTGCAGCCCAGGCGAAGCGCGAGGCCAAGAGCTACTACCCGGTAGTTGTCTCGTCGCCGGAGACAGCCTGTAGCGGCGGCGCGGCGGCAACCTAGGTTCGCGGCGGCAGAGCAACATCGCATCGCATGAACGAGAGCGCGTCCACGAGTTCATATGGTCGTTTACGCGTCTACGAGGGGCAAGGAGGCTCACCAAGTGCATCTTTGCGGCGTCGGTGGCCGGAGATGGCCGGACATCGGCCGGCGGCGGTGAAACAGAGTCGACGGCGGTGCGCACATCCTTCTGTCCATCGTCTATAGAAGAAAAAGATGGTAGAAGAATCAGCACGGTCTAGAGATTCTAGAAGGACAACACATCGACGAAGTTCTCACCGGGCCAGCTCCAATTCCGGCGATGGCGGCGGCAGCCGGATTTGGGGAAATCTTCAAATTCGCCTAAATTGAACCATCTCGGCCTTCACGAATTAGCTCTAGAGGATCAAGGTAGCAAGAGGAAGTCGTTTGAGGGGCGAGTTGAGGTTTTTATTGAGCGAAGAGGCGGTTCTCGGCGGGTCCCAATTGGCAGTGGAAAGAGGGAGAAAATGGGAAAAGGGAGAAGAGAGTGCGAGCGTCCGCGAGAAGGCACGGGAGGCGTCCAGGAAGGGAGAGCGCTCCGCGTAGCAGCTACTCTGTCGTGGTATAGGGCGGCGAGGCGCGTGGCAGAGCGGCGGTGGCTGGACGGCGCTGCGTCGTTGACGAGTGGAAGGAGGAAGACGACGTGCTCTGGCGGTTCGTGAGTTGGGCCGAGCTGGGCTGCGTCGGTTTGGGCCGGACTGAGGTAAGGTTTCGTTTTTCTTTTCTATTTCTTGTATTTTCTAAATGGGCCGAGCCCAAGTGAAGCCCAAGAATCATAGGGCTGCTTTGACAATTTTCAAAGGACAGAGAAGGAATTCGAATTTTCCACCTGAGCAAACGTGCTCCTAAAATTATGAAAAATTCATAGAAATTTCTCCTACGGGTTTGCAGATTATGATGAATTTTTGGGAATTTTTGGCAAAGCCAATTCTCCAGGAAAAATTCGACAAGCTACTGTGCAATGCCAATGACATGCATGAACATAAATGGAAAATCTCCATCTTTTAGTTATTCAAATAGAACAACAACTCCAAAAATTTTGAGACTTCGAACAAGGACATCTAAAATAAAATCACAATAAAATTATTTATCAAAACCAAAATGAATCAAATTATCATTTTATTTAGAGAAATTCCAACTTGCTTATGCTAATGAGTAATTAGCTTTATTAAAAACTATAGCCTAGGGTTGTGGGATGTTACAGTGCGTCGCGGGCCAAATCTCAGGGTGGGCCGCGGCCCACCCTGTCCACCCTCTAGCTCCGCCCATGACTGAAATGCATGTGTCTTTCTTATCGAATGAAAATAATTTTGTGTCATAGAGATGATTACTTTAATAAATTATCAACGATGGTTTACAATTATATTTCTCTGTATAGAATTATTGAACAAAGTAAACAACATCGTTGGTTCCTTGTTCCTTAAAGAAAATAAAAACCGAACATCATCAGGAAGTCACGACGGCGCTTGATCTGGCCTTATCCAAAAATAACGCGGATATCTCTCACTTCGCAGCCTTTCCACATTATATACAGGACACGATGATTGCTAGAGAAAAGTCTTTCGTCCCCAGCTAGTGCATGACCGCGTGAGAGTGTGTCGGTCGTAGCAGAGCATGAGGGAGTGTGCAGCTGGGAGAATAGGTGCCCAAGAAGGACGACGAGGAGAAGACGCATGGCACGAGAAACTGAAGAAAAGAGATCCATGGGAGAAGCTCTGCCAGCTACCTAGCGCCAGTGCAGTGTGTACCATGTTACCTCATTCTACTTGTGCCTACCGGATAAGCCGAAAAATCCCGACACAAAGAAGCAGCCAGCCAACGAATGTGCCAGAAAATGTGGCAATAGAGTTGACAAGCGCTCAACAATCAGTCTCCTCCCCTCCCTGTATCCACACACATGTTTCCACAACCAACAAAACGTAATCATCATATGCATGTATGGATGGCCGCCTCCCAATAATGCAGGCACACGTCGATCGAATACATATAATGCAAGCTGCACGGGGATTAACGGGTAAACCAGACTGGGGCTTTGACTTGGCAGTGCGCGCGTACAATAATCGTATCGCTCCATGATCGAGGCTAGGATATAGCCATGCCGCGTCCAACCACCGTATCACTCACTCCCTCTCCGACGGTGCTGCCCGAACCTGGTATGCGTGAGGTGGCGAGCTACAGTGATGAGCTGGTGACCTGGCGGCGGCAGGTGCCACGCAGTTTGCCTCGAGTGTGGCTGGGCACTGTGTGTGCGTGTTTGAGCAACGGCTGGGCACTGTGTGTGCTCAGCCACAAGCTCCCCCAGCCACAAGCTGTGTGAGACATATGACGGCACCCCAACCCGCCGGACCCAACCGGCCTGACGCGTACGGTGCCCACGGGCCGGTTGGATGCTGACCCGTCACGTACTCTCGTGGCCCGGCGAGATCTTTGATCGGCACGCATCAACCGGACACTTTAAATTCCCGTGGAAAACTCGGTACAGATGATAGATGGTCGCGGCAAATGATTGATCGATCGGTGCACGGGTCCGCCCGGGTGCCGAATGAAGAAGGCAAGATTTCATCGGAAGCTCTCCTCTAATTATTTCGTGTTTGCCGTACGACGCCGCCGTTTCGCACAAGCTCTTTGAATTTGCGCGCCGTTTGGATGTGACCCCGAGTGTCTCGTACTACAATGACAGTCCAAGTTACGGAAAATCTCTCGACGAGCACGACGCTAGTTAGTCCCCTCGACCGTTGGATGCCATGGGAACCGCTGATCCGCAGCTATCGGCCTCTCAGGTGGCCATGCAAAGCTTGCTTCCGGCCTCGGTGGACGAACTGAAGAAACCAAGCCACCGCCAAGGATGAAGGAAGCGTATGTGCCCGTGTCGCTGTCGCGGCCATTATGGTTTGGCCCCGAAATCTCCGCCATGGTGGTGGTGATGCGGTGCATGGCAGGGGCGCCCATCACCCTTGCCCGTCCATGGCCCATCGCTCGGCGCAACCACCCCCAACGCTGACATGCTGTTCCCCCTCTTAATTCCCCGCGCTTTCCGTGCAAACCAAGCGAGGCTGGCGAGCGAGCCCGAGCCCAACCCAACCAAACGCACCGGGAGATTGCGCGCGCGAGACAGGCAGAGCGCGAGAGTGCGGTAGCTAGCTTCACATGCCGTTGCTGGCCGCGACGCGCGCCGGGCGCAATAGAATAGAAAACGCCTCCCCGCCAACCGCGGCCGGTCAGCTAGCTACCTACACGGCGCCGCGAGTTTGGTGGCGGCTGGCGCATATATCCATCCGATCCAAAGCATTCCGAGAAGCTTTGCTTGCTTCTTCTGGTTGACCTGTTTGGTGATTTGGGCGTTACTAAGTCTCGGGGTTTGGTGCCTGATTGTGCGACTTCAACCGATTAATTGATCTCATCTGGGAGAGAGTGCCGGCGGGTGATCTAGGAGGAGTATATGTACTAGGCTGGCGGGCGGGCAGGGAAGGTTGGTCTCGGTGTCGCCGTCGTCGTGGATGAGTGTGCCTGCATTGCTGCTCATCATCATCAGCGGCCGATCACCACCGAGAGCAAGAAGATGGCGGCGGTGAGGAGGGCGGGTGGCCGGTTCCTCGCGCCGGAGGTCGACGCGCATGGCTTCTTCTTGGTCGCTGCTGGTGGTGGCGGTGGTGGAGTGTCGCGCGTACTGGCGGAGGCGGAGGCGCCGGACGCTGCTGTAGCAGGGAGGGAGCCGTCCCCGTCGTCGGCGTCGGCCGCGGTCGCGAGGATCACTCCCGCGGTGCTGTTCGTCACGGTGGTGCTGGCCGTGGTGCTGCTCGCGTCGGGCCTGCTCCACGTCCTGCGCCGCCTCTTCCTCAAGAGCAACGGCGGCGGCGCCGGCGGCGCGGAGCGGCAGCTGCAGCAGCTCTTCTTCCCGCCGCACGAGGACGGGGCCGGCGCAGGCGGCGGGGGGCTCGACCAGGCCGCCATCGACGCGCTGCCCGAGTTCGCGTACGGCGAGCTGGCCGCGGCCGGCAAGGGGAAGGCCAAGGCGGGGCGGCCCTTCGACTGCGCCGTCTGCCTCTGCGAATTCGCCGACGACGACCGACTCCGCCTGCTCCCGGTCTGCGGCCACGCCTTCCACGTCGCCTGCATCGACGTCTGGCTCCGCTCCAGCGCCACCTGCCCGCTCTGCCGCGCCGCGCTGCGCGGATTCGCCGCGGCGGCGGTCGCCGTCGCATCCGCCTCCGCCACCGCCGCGGACGTCACGTCGTCCGTCGGGCCGGACGTCGAGGAGCAGAAGCAGCCGGAGGCGCCGGGCGACGCCGCTGCCGCGAGCAGCGTCGTGCTGCCCGTCAGGCTCGGCCGGTTCAAGAACCTCGCCGCGGTGGGGCCGGACGGCGCCGAGTCCTCGACCACCACCAGCGCCAGCCAGCGCCTCGACGGGAGGAGGTGCTTCTCCATGGGCTCCTACCAGTACGTCCTCTCCGACGAGCAGTTCCTGGTCTCCGTCCATGTCAAGAACGGCAATGCCGTCAGCACAGCCGCCTCGTGCGACGCCGCCGGCGCACCCGCGGCGAGCGGCGACGACGACAAGCAGGGCAAGAAGGCGTTCGCCCGCGGCGACAGCTTCTCGGTCTCCAAGATTTGGCAGTGGCGCGGCAGCCAGCGGCGGCTCCCCGCCGGCCTCTGCGCCGACGACAGCCTGCCGTGGGCGCCGACGCCGACCACCGCGACGAGGCAAGATAAGCACACTTGACGATCAGTTTGGTGATCGATCGCAAACAGAATCACAGACACTTACACACAGACACATGTATGTCTTAGATCCTCGTCAATTAGCGTTTCCTACTTTCCTGACAGAGTTTTGCTGGCGAAATCATTCGAGCAATCATGCAAGAAAACAAAACCGTTCCTTTTCTGTACAATGTCACCAGTCATGACTGACGTTCGATCCCACAGCTTGCCACTGCAGGCACATGTACAGCCTAGTGTAACTTTTGTACTTCCGCCTGAACATTCTCGTGTTAAAATCTTGGACTTGTTGAAGCATTGTTTGCGAGTACCGTTCTTGGCAACTTAAAAAGATGGCATTACTGTGGCACTGCCCCAGTGTATCGGAGCTGCGACAGGTGTCCTTGCCTTGCCTTGCCTCGCCTCGCCTCGCCTCACCCGTCCTGTTCGTCCTTCACTCCTACTAGTAGTAATTAGGGAAGGTGAAGACGATGGTTAGGACAAGATTTAATGGCTGATGTAAGGTACTAGCTACCCATCTAACTCATCAGCTAACAATAAAACTGAAGCTGTTTTTAGCTGCTGCCTTGCATCGCATCCTCCCTGCTGTTGGAGTTAGTTGCGCACAGTACAGTGACTGACGCTCACTGCTCGACTGGACCACGGCTCCCGCATGATGAACCATCCAAGTGGGGCGGCTCAGCCAGCAACTCGTAGGAGCCAGCATTCTGTACTGCATCAACCTTCTTAATACGGCGTTGATTCTACTCCTAAAGTAGATCAGCTACTGCTAATTTCGAGGCTGTTTAGTTTGACCTGGCCCCGATTAAGGTTTTGATTAGGACAAGTGCCATTTCTCGCGAAGCGTCCACCACAGCTACAGTAGAGAGCGGGCGAAAGGGAGGCGGCTCGTCTTTCCGGCGGCGATTCGCCGGCCCTCCCTCTTCTCCGGCGGCCCGTAGGGCTCCGGAGAGCGGGGAGGATTGGGGAATCGCCGTCCGTTCTTGTTCCTTAGCTTTTTAGGTTAGTTTCTAGGAGCTAGGGTTAGGGTTCCGGCTCCGCCATGGTGACGGCGGTCGGATTTCTTTTCTCCCTCGGCAGATCTGGCGATGGCGTCGTCGGCGGTGACGACAAGATCAATGGTGAGGCCGTGTGGAGTTCTTGTGCCTTCCGTTCTTTTGCGAAAGGGGGGATAGGCTTTTGGTTCCCCTCGCCGGCTGTGTCGGTGATGGTGGAGGTTGTGTCCGGGCTGTTGGCGTCATGCTTTGGCGTCGACTTCTTCGGTCTTTTGGTTCTTGCTGCTGGTGCTCCGATGGTGGCGCTCCGGTTCTTCTTCCACCTTCCGGGGTCGTTGCGATGGCCGGTTTGGTACCTTCGTCGTGATTATCTAATCGGCTTTGTCAACAATGTGTTGTGGTCGCGGACTTCGACGGTGGAGGAGCCTGGTGGTTGTCGTCGGCGGTCTCTGGCGGCGAGGAGCTTGTGCTTCGGGAGGGTTCGAGAGGAGGAGGGATTTCGTTGTAATTTCCTTTTATTTGAGGGCCTTCCTGTAAGTGTTCCCAGGGGCCTGGGTGTAAAAGGATGTGGGATGTACTGTTCACAAAGTTAATATAAATCCCCCCTCTTTCGCAAAAAAAAAAAAAAGTGCCATTTCATCTGTTTTGTTTAATCTGCAGGTCAAGCAGACAGGAACTGCGCGCAGTTGTTTGTTTAGGGCTTTCAAGGTAAACGACTTAGCAAATCTTTTTCACTACTAGCTCCAATTGGTATCTTAGTGCCGATCTAGAACACGTGTGACCATGCGCTAAACGATGAAGAATCTCACTGTAAACTTAGATATCCTTTTGATTCCCTCGAGACAGAAACGAGACACTTGTGCTTAAACAAGGGATGCAGAAACTGCAGAAGGGATCGTCAGATTAGCAGCCAGACGACTAGATCTATCTATCTAATGGCCATTCTAATTGACATCGATCACGTGAGTGACCTGTCCCTGCAGCCAAAATTTCCGGGCTTGGTTTCCAGTCCGGCAAAATATCATGGCTCGACGGGGTCCTGACCAACAAAATGGAGCTCAACTGTCATGTCATATGGACCTGGATTAGAGTAAGCAGGAGAAAGTTTGCATGGGGAGCACGAGGCTTTGGCTTGTCAGTCGCTATTGTGCTTGTGCTGGAGACCCAAAGCGCTCCACCTGCAAGAAAGTGCGCACTGCCTGCCTTTTCCTTGCAACAGTCGCTATCGGCAGTTGCAAGAACGGGTTGCTCCCAGGCAAGGCCTGGTGCTCTCGTGTTAGACTGACCGCAGTAGAACCCGCTAAGCCACCCTGTACCCTTAATTTAGCGGACCATCTCTTCGGTACCCGCTGCAACGGAACCCGCTAAACCAGCCGCCATCGTCCAGGTTGCCGACGCCCGCCGCCAAATTTGGTGGGTGCGCGGCCGTCCGCCAAATCGCCGTCGCCTCGCCATCGCGCCTCTGCCTCCCTGTCGCCTCGCCATCGCCGTCGCGCCTCCGCCTCCCCATCGTCGTCGCGCCTCCGCCTCGCGTCCCCGTCGGCCTCCGTCGCGCCTCCGCCTCGCGTCCCCGTCGGCCTCCGTCGCCGCGCCTACCCCATCTTGCCTCCGTCGCCGCGCGTCCGCCGCCTCACCTGCCCCTTGACGCCGCCTCTCGACGCCGCGTCCACCTGCCCATCGACGCCGCCTCTCGCCTTGACGCCGCGTCCACCTGCCCGTCGACGGCGCCTCTCGCTGCACCTCGACGTCGCCTCCACCTCAGTTTCTTGATTCGTTTTAGTGTTCTGCTGGAGTCCATGTGAGATGAGACAACGACTAGAAGTGGTGCTCTGGAATCGAGATGCCCTTGTTCAGTTTAGTAATTGCTGCTTGTTCTTGCTTGTGATCAAACTAAATACTGTTGGTTCAGTGATTGAGATTGTCAGAAGCTTTCGCTGGGTAATGTTCAAATGTTGATCAATTGTTCATTGAGCAGTTGAGCTGTTTAGTTTGTCCTTGTCAACACTAGGAGGTGTTTTAATCATCAATGTGGCTGCTGCTACCTGTTTATGGTCAATGAACTACAACTTCAGTTTCTTGATTTGTTTTGGTCTGTACTGAATATTGCCTGTGGATGAACAAGTCGGTACTGAATTTTTCTTGTGGTTCGAGGCATAGAAAGCCTGTTTGCTAGTTCATATCTTCAGAGATTATGTGCTCTGCTTCCTTGCTTCAGTATCTACTGTCCACTCAAAATGAATTCATAAAAGAACTATAACTGAAAAAGAAGTAGTCTCATTTCAGTAGCTGTCTCCTTCCTATAGAGCAGTTACAACAGTTCATTGAACAAATGTGTCATTAACCTATCTGCTAGTGCATCCCTCTAAACAACCGATCAGCAAGTTAAAGTGTATGGCAGCTTGAATTGTATGGAGGTTTCAGTACTATAACATTTAAAATTAGTGTCAACTTGTGACTTCACTTTCACTGAAAAAAAATGCAGTCACCATGTTTATATTGATTTTAGTACTGTATTGTATCGAAGGTTGCTTGCAAGAGATAATCTAACAATTTCACCTAGCCCAGTTCAGACAGGCAACAACATTACCTAGTCCAGTTCAGACAGGCAAGGTTGACTGATGAGTGATAATGCTGATGTTCAGTTAGTGTTAGGCTTTTGTATAATATATATGTAAGTGGTCGTTTGGTCTTTGTTCACTGCTATCAACACTGGAAACTTGATACCCAAGAACAGGTTTTGCATTTTTCTTGTGGTCCTATGAAGAGCAATTTTACAAATGGACAAGCTCTTTGCTGAAAGCCTTGCTTGAATGAAAAGGCAAATTTACCTGGTTTCTTGCGAAATTATTGGGTTCCAAACTGGCCGTGAAATGTTGGCTTGGCATCTTGATGTGCTTGTATTATTGTAGCCTGTTTCGAAAGCATGCCAACTGACTGAACATTCAGTCCATGTTTCCTTTTCTGCACTTGGACAAATGTCAACCTATGGAACGGATTTACTATCAAGCGCGACAAGAAGAGATCATCTTGAAGTTGCAGTCCCGACGTCGTGGTCCGACTCAGTAGCTTGTATCTCTAGCTTATATTACTGTTTGTAGTAAGAAGAGTGAATGCTTGTAATAAGTAGGCATAAACCTATATGATTCTGTTCCAAAGAATGGCTACCATGCCAAAGATATTTTTTTGGAACACAAAACTCTGTTCAATCTGATCATGGCTGTTGTTGGTTAACTGAATTGGTTCTATATTTTTATCTTGAATATTAAATTCGTCTGTGGTTCTATCTTGGATATTAACTGATTTTCATTTGCCCATAGTACAAATGTCTGAATGTTTCTGTGCTAGAATTAGGAGTGTTCTGTTCTGCACTTGGAAGTATTTTTGCCTGTTCTCTTCAAATATGTTCAGTTTCTGTATCACAACTGCGAAGGACAACTCATGGCATTTTAAGTATTTTTATCTGAACTGCAAGTATATGTAAAAGGAGTGACAGATTTTTATCTCACCAATGTATATATTCTGTACTTCTTAATGGTTACTTTGATCATTGGAAATATTTATTCTTTAACTTAAAGAAAGAAACACTTATTAAATGGTTACTTTCTGTTACTGCATTTTTTGTGCTGTACGTGACTGATGCAGTATTTGGATGAGCTATTTTCTGTACTGTCACTCCTAAAAATTTCCAGATCCTTTGACCTGGAAAGCATCCATTCCTCCTGTACTCTGGTGTTTGAATCACAGAGAGTGACAGATATACTCTGGAGAGCATCCATTCCTCCTGTTCCAGCTGATAAGTTCTCATGATTATATATACAACTCTCATGTATCGTCAGATTTTCAAACATGCTCCATGCTGAATTTTGAGCAGTGTAGAGCAAGACAAGATCAAAGAAGAAATATCAATTACAAAGTACAGGGACAATTACATTGACAGCTGCAGGCTGAATTACATTGACAGCATAAATGTTGAATTGAGTAAAGGCTGGAGTTAAACCGTTCAAAGGAAAAATTCAAACTTGCCCCAAGCCTTGCACCAGACGAGAGACAGAAGAGAGCAAGCGGCAGCAAGCAGTGGCGTTGGCGCTTGCGTCTGCCTGCGGCGGCCACAGCTTGCGTAGCCCCGAGCACCAGACGAAACGACGCAGTAGAGCACCGACGCAGGAGGACGGAGCTGGAGCGCGGGTGGTGGACGAGGGTGGCGTCCAGCCCGGGGCGCGCTGCCGCGACGTCCACCGGCACGCCGAGCACGGGCACGTCGAGCAGGGGAACACGAGAGGCAGGAGGCGGCGCCGCCGGAGCAGGGGAACGCCGGAGGCGGCGGCACCTGAGCAGGGGCCCGCCGAGCCGGAGCAGGGGAGGCGCCGGAGCAAGGGCACGTCGAGCCGAGCAGGGGCGCGGGGGCGGCGTCGGGCAGCGGATGGAGGAGCCGATACAGTTCTCTGTTGCAACGAAATCGAATTTGGAGGACGGAATCTTTTACAGGAGATATGAAATATTCTTTTAGATGGTGAAAAATAGAGGCTACTGTTGCGGTCGGTCTTAAAAAAAAAAAAGGGCCTGGTGCTCTGTTCTGGGTACCGGTCCAAATCCATAATTTTTAGTCGCGTTTAAGTTTCTTTTCATGCAAAACAATGTAAGAAAAGCATTAGTTTGAGCATCGCGTGCAAAAATGGCTCCATTCGGCAGGAGGAATTTCAGCCGGCTGGTGCTGCTGCTGGTGCTACAGTAAACGTAGTTGCTACAGTGCCAGATTCCTCCGCTACAGTGTTCTCTCTCACTATTCAAACTGCAACTGCAACTGCATTTCCAACCGAACACCTCGGGTAAAACCGGCGCCAGGCTGGTTTGGGAAGAAACCAGACGGTTACCAGCAAAAACTCCCTGGACCCCCTGCGGGTAACCTGTGCCTGTCCTGCTGATGCTTTACGCCAAGAAACACGAGACCTTGCTACAAGCAGTCCACAGTTTATGCACGTACTCTTCAGAGACCAGAGCACAGACAGCTAATAATTCGGCAAAAACTTATACACTTTTGGTCACGGAAGCAAGCAAACTTTTTTTTTTAAAAAAAAGAAAAACTACGGGAGAGCAGCAAGCTCTACCTGGATTTGCTTGAAATAAAGAAGCAAGTAAACATCTCTTTCGCCCATCATACCGGGGGAGCATGTCATACGTCCAACTTTTAATGGCATTTTCAGCGGCACTCCACACTTTAGCCCCTAGCCGCTTGATCCTTTACCAACAGTCAGTCAATGCTGCAATAAACTAATAGGTTCAGGCTCTGATACAGACTGCAACACTGAACTAATAGGTTAATCAGGCATGCGGTGGCTTCTTCTGTAGTACCGTGATTAGCCTCGAGGTCGAGCTGAGCTGAGCTACTTCTCTCCATTATTTCTTGCCACCTCTATTTTTTTTTTAATTGACATGTTTAGCACAACGTCGAAAAAAATATTTTCCCACCATGTGACTGAACTTATGGCGTACTGCTGCAACAGAGTTTGATCCGCGCGCCTTAGTTTTAGTGAGGTTTGGATCTGAATATGTAGGTGGTAGTCAAGGTCGGGAGCGATGGCCATGTCCTCGTCCGCCTGTCGGTCGGTAATGGTGGTGCCGCGAGCTACCTCTCGTGACGCGGAAATCCGGCGAGGCGCGGAGCTTCTCCACTTTCTTCTCGTCCAGCACCCAATCGGCTCCGACGCTTCCGCATCAAACAAGGTACTACTATGCTTCGTCCAAAATCTCCATCGTTCATTCTCGATTTGTCATTGTTGAGTCCACATGCATGTTTCTTTAGCGCTGCTACCTGGTTGATGTTAGCCTGCAAAATAGCTATAGCTGCTGAAGAGTGTCTCCAGCGGAGCCGCCGCCAACCCACAGCACCGTCGTGGATCGGCAGCCGCATGCCCTCCATCCCCCGCAAGGATTGCCGCCGGGCCTCGTGGTTGCTCTGGCTCGGGAACGGAAGAGTTCACCATTTTAAAGATAGGATTTGACAGTTTTAAAGTTTAACGCGAGGCTCTTTTTATAGTTGCAATTTGACAACAGATCCATTGACATTTCTGCAGGACATTGTCTGTTATACTTGCGGAGCTAGTGGTTTCAAGCACCTTCTGGTTCGTTGCAGTGGCTGCAAGGGAGCTGCCATGCACCTGTACGTTCTTATTTTTCAATCCTTATGCTGCCTTCTTGTATAACAACATGCATTACAATATCAACAGCCCGGTCCCTTTTAGTTACTACCCCCCACCCCCCGGATTTCATCGAAAGTAATGTTTGACATTTAGTACTAAATACGTTTCATCACTGGTACAGATACTGTCTTGATAAAATTGAGCATGATGGATCAAAAGCAAGCTGGTTGTGCGATGAATGCGGACAAAGACATGATGCTGCTGCCTGCTACAAGGGCCTGCTTGGTTCACCGGTTATCTTTGAGGAAACACACGAGGATGAGGATTTCAAGTCAACATGTGATCTAGGAAAGTGCAGTAGCAAACGAACGAGGAAGCTCAACCAACGTTTCTTTGGTCCAGTGTGGGCCTCTAAGTGACCCGCCCCGTCTGTTGTGTCATAGAATAGCTCTCGATGATGTCTAAAACATGTATGCACGTAATGTCTCTGCATAACCTTGGACATTTGCAGTTATTTAGTGGATCTGGTTACAACTTTTTCTCTATGGTAATCGGTGCCATTTACTGTTCTGCACCCTCTGTTCTCCAACTGATAATGTGTCTGATGTTATACCGTTTGACAACTCTTTTGTTCCCTGCAAACTTTATTTGCTACCCCAATTCAATTTGATAATTCAGAGGCACATGACCAAAATAAGCCATATGTGGTTATCTGAAATAGTGGATGACTTCATGGACAGCTTAGATACCAAGCGCAGACTATCTAATCCAAAACATTAGCCAGTTCTTTATCAACACCCAAGTTGTTGAGAATTGAATTCAGTAAGTATCAAATATAATATTGTTTACCAGATCCGATCCTCAGTAACCTCTTAAACCAAGGTGAATTCCTTCAAATGATCCCTGATGTTCCATGTTATTTAAAATCAGAAGTGGTCGAAGATTAAAAGAAAAAAAAAGATCTAACAAACAAGGAGGATTCGTAGAAATGGTGGTGGAAGAGTAAATGTGTAACTGTGTTCTCACATACAATCTCCACAAGTATCGTACAATCAACCAGTCATGTGTCGGACAGAAGGAATCAAGGAAAACAAAATATCAAACGCAAACAGCCATTCTGCAACTAAAATCCAAGCAGATGGCCAGTAGCAGCAGTGAATTTCATCCGTGCTGCAATACAATCCCTAAACTACCAACAGGTGCAAGCATCCCATCCGAAACGCCAAAGGTTGCAGCACAATTGTAGCAAGTCCCGATCAGACCATGTAAGTCATACCGACACGCATGATGTTTGAGTGAGGGACCTTCAGTGTTGCAGTGCCAGCCCTGCAATTCTTCCTGAGGAATGCATAGAAATAGTTGATAATGAACTTCTTCGTGAAGAAAGACTCTTTCCTCGCCCTCACATCACCGTGTGCTAAGAGATATGTAAACCCAGATCCCATGGCTTCTCTCAAAGCTGCTAACTCGTATTCCAGGCCAGGATCTTCTTCTGAAGGCATGGAGCTGGAGGGAAGCAAAGGAGCACTACCTTCTGTGGTGAGCGCTTTGTTGTCATCAACCAATCTCTGATCTGAAAGAAGTGGAACGTGCAGCTCCCCATCAACAGCAGGATATTGAGGCACGTCAGACACAACAGAAACATCATCGCGCTCTGCCTCCATTGTGCTTGCCTCTAACGCAATTTCCTGGGCTTCCCTCCTCAAAAATTTCTCAAGGCTCTCAGCCAAAAGTTGCTCAAAGAAGCCATGATCCTCTTTCCTAACATCCTTATAACCATAGCGTGCAACACAGCGAAACATGTGGTAGTCCTTTTGGCTGACCCTTCGGAACAAGAACCTTTCTTCAAGCGGAACATATGGGACAGGAACATACTTTATGCAGACAAAGACGATTGTGGAGTGCATTGCTGGCAGCGTGACAAGAAATTGGCCAAAAATTGACGGTATTCCCTGGACCAGCTCATTGTACACAAGTCCAATCCCTGGAACTCGTACGGTGCCAAGAGTCGCTCCCAGGTCAAGAATGAAGTCCAGGGATATCTTGCTACGCATCTCGCTTTGGTACTTCAAAACGCTTCCATAATTCCATGTGTACATTATGCAGAGAAACAATGATGAGAAAGCCAGAGGTAACCATCCTCCTTCTAGTATCTTCGACAGAACCGCAGATAAGTAAACAAACTCCACTGCACCAAAAAGAATAGGAAAGCACAGCACAAGAAACAAGTTGGTTTGCCATATAAGAAGCATCACCAGAGTCACTAGTGCAGTGCTAACCATCATGACACCAACTTCAGCAATGCCTGAAAAATCATGATAATCGTGTCAGAAGCAATCAAGCAAACAAGACAATTGCTTGTGAAAAAAAACTCAAAGCTGCATATTCTGGAATATAGAACAATACTATTAAAGCAGGTTACTATATCATAACAAACTTGAAGCAGCCATAGTAAGGATGTGTTGTATTTTCTTGGAAGATCAAAATACTGACCATACGCATTGGCAATATCATTGGTACTCCTGAAAGTGGCCACTATAATGATGCACATAACCATGAGAAACCAATTCATCACAGGTATGTAAATCTGACCCATAACTTTCTTGGAAGTATGGATAACTTTTATCCTGGGAAAGCAACCAAGAGCCATAGCCTGCTTTATGCAAGAGAAGGTCGCTGATATCATAGCTTGGCTGGCAATCATAGCAGCAAGTGTAGCAATCACAAATACTGGCCAGAACAGAGAATCTGCATTGCAGATAAGAAGCTTGGGTACTGTGAACACCAAATCTAGATCATACACATACAGTTCACTTTCTGGTAGCTGAAAATTTACCTGGTACAGAATCATAAAATATTCTTTCCACCACAAGAGGATTTTTCATCAAATATGCAGCTTGGCCCATGTAAGCAATAAGCAGGCAAGGGAACACCACAGCAGTAAATGCTACCTGGGACCAAAAAAGACAAGAGAGAGTGGAAGTCTAATTAAGAGAAATCTAAAAATATCATGTGGAGTGCACAATGAACAATGAAACATATCTCAATTGTGTTAACCTGTATTGACTTGACAGAGAAATGGCCCAAATCAGCAAACATTGCTTCAGCTCCTACAGTTGTAAAATGTAATGAGTGCGCTTAATGATATGCATGAGACGTCTTTTACTGTTAAGGGTCAATGAATAGCCAAATCAAATATCAATGACCAATCAGCATGCCTGAGCTACCTAGCACACATAGCAATGATGACTTAGTTATACTGAAACAAGTGATGGGAACTCTCTGAATTCATCTGGTTGCAAAATATTTAAAAGACATCAAAATAAGAGATAGCAATCCTAGTACTGGAGTAAGGAAGCACCTGTGATGCACAAGACACATCCACCAAGAGCTGACCATGCCTTAGTGCCATTTGTCTTGAAAAACAAATAGATATAAAATGGATTGAATGCTTTCACAACAGATATATCATATTTGATTAAATTATATATTCCAATGGATCCCAAATTAAGAAACCACAGTGCCAAAATAGGAGCAAACATGAATCCAACTTTGCCTGTCCCAAACCTCTGCACACTAAACAATAGCAGAAGAACAATGATGGAGACAATCACAACAGCATCTGCGACAAATTGAAATATGGAGAAAAGTCACCAATTTATGCAACCAACAAAACGAAAAGAGATCTGAATTTTTGGCCAATGAGCCAATGCATAAGCAAATTGGTAAATTATTGAAGAAAGAATTTGCTTATGGAGTATCAAACCTGTGTCAAATCCTGGAACCCGACCCTGAAGGCCACTGACAGCGGACATAACTAAAAATAAGAAAGAAAGATGCTGAGATGAAAAGCTATCACAAAAAATATGTTAGCGGAGTAACAAGGACCAAACAGTGAGCATATGAAGCACCTGACATTGATGGAGTGAGAATGCCATCTCCAATTACCATGGAGGTCCCCATCAGAACCAAGAACAGGAGAATGTTTTTGAAGAGTGGTTTCTTTTCAAGGCAGTCTTTGACATACAGAGCACGCTCAAGTTCAGGAGTTGGCAACTTAAGCCTAAAGCTAGAAATATCTTCATCGACACGCTGCTGATTTGGAAGCAGACTAACTTTTGCATACCTGCAAATCAATGAATACAGTGCAAAAGTGCCCCCTGCAAACCAAGATATCATACCACCAGTAAGTCAACAAACTCAAAGATCGATACACCCACTGTTATGATGTATTGACACAAATTGAAAATTGAGCATCCCACCTTCGCCATTATCGTTTGCTTTCAGTACTATAAAGACGTATTTCGCGAACGGGATTAACGCGATCGTGTACATGACCAGCGAAAGCGCTCCCAAGATCTCGACCTCCGACTTGATTGGCACCTTGCTGAACACATCACTGAAGACATAGAGAGGGCTCGTCCCCATGTCGCCATAAACCACACCAAGGGTTTGAAACGCCATTGCCACAGTGCTCAGCAACGATAGTTCCTGTGCAAGTTGGAGATTGGAGCTAAGAAGTGTCAGTCATTGGGTTCATCAGTTACTTGTCGAGTAGTAGTAAAGTAAACTACTGGCAGCACAAGCGCACACGTTTCCGGATATGGATGAAGAATCTTTCAGTGCACAGGCTCAGCCGATCCGAATTCTCACTGAAATTGCTCCAGAGTTCAATAAGAGACTACATCTAGTTATTTTTTTCTATGATTCATTCATTGTGCTAATTAGAGAAATGGTCAAAGCAAGTGTTTTTTACTGTTAATTTTCTTTTTCTTTCACACTCACGTCCCCAAAGACACTCGAGCATTCCAATTAGGCAGCACAAGTGAGGATCGGACTCGCGGATCATACCCCGGGCGTGCTCAAGGGAACGCACCTTGTTGCTGTGCCCGTGCGCGCCGCGCACGCTCATGGCCTCGACGTCGAGCGAGTCCACCCGGCGGGGCCGCTTCCCGAACCGCCGCCGGAACCCGCCGGAGGACACCCGCGACGGCACGCCCGCCGAGGCGTCCTCAGGCGACCAACGGTCGTCCTCGAGTGACCACGGCGGGGACTCGGACGAGTCGACCTCGCTGCCGTCCACCCAGCGCGAGCTCCCCGACCGCGTCGCCTTCAGGAGCCGCGCCGCCGCCGGCTCCTCCTGGATCCCGCCGTCGTCCATCGCGCCACCGGCACTGAGCTCGCGGATCGGGTGAAGAGGCGGCGCGGGGCGCGGCTGGTCGGAGCTGCGGGGGGAAGCGCGCCTCGTGATAGGTAGGTGCGACTGGCGTTTGGATTTGCACGGCGCCTCGTCAGCGACGCCGCCGCTTCTGATACGCGAGGACTGTACGGCTAGGATTGTTTATGGCTTCTGGATGGGGTTTCTCCGATTTTTGTTTATGCCGTCGGATGATCGTGTCGGATTCTTTTTGTCAGTTTTTTTTGGTGGAAAATATTCTTTTTGGCAGTTTCGTCGTTGGAAACATGCAGAGGCGACGATATTCCACCTCAGGGACAGACACGGCACTTCAAGTTCAACCCGCGCATTGAGCGTGTGACAAACTTTTACAAATGTAAGCAGCGATTCTTGAGTAAATATGCAGAAATTTGAGTGAATAGCATGTGAACAAATTTTTACAAATGTAAGCTGCGATTCTTGAGACCCAGCAATTTAAATACGATCGCTGCAAAATACACACGCAAGAGTTTTATACGCAAGTGTTTTTAGTAGTAGTTAGGATTTTTGCTGACATCACTTGCTACCAAAGCCGACTTTTTAAGCACTTTTATCTTCATCCGATTTGACGCATGCAGGAAATTGGTTGGTGGGCCCACCCGCCCTCATCAATCAGCGCGACGGCGACGGATGGATCTGTCTCGGATTGGCCCGTTCGCAACCAGGGACGGCTGTGTATGTTTTGTGACGCAGCGACTGGCGAGTGCACCGATGGTTGCATTGAAGCCGTCAAGCTGAACTGAACACTGCACGGGCCTTGCGTTGGCTGGACCCGACCTCACATCGATGCTAGCTACGGCCCAGATCCATTTCTTGACGATGCAGTGGACATGGGCTCCGCAGACAAACCATAATGGGCTACTTGCGACAAGACGACGATTTCTAGTGCTAAGGCTATTCTCAATGCACACTTTCATTTCATTGTTTCCAAGACTAAATTTAGGAAAGAGAGCCAGCCATCTTTCATTAGGATGAAAGGTCTCTCACAAGAAATGAAAGTTTCTCTTCTCTCTCCTCATAATTAGCTTGCCAAGTCAGCAAAAAATGCATATGTGGCATAGTTTTTAATGCTTATGAAAGGATGCATTGAGACTGGCCTAAGAGCATCTCCAGCAGGCCGTGTAAAATTGAGCCCTTAAAAATACATTTAGGGGCTGGCTTGTAAACTAGAGGCTTTAATTTTTGACTCCAACTCCAATGGTGGCCTTTAAATCCCAAACCCCATTTACATGGGTCCCATTTGTCATCCGCTCAAACCTTATCCTCTACCTCCCCTCTCCTCTCCTCTCTCTCCACCAGCCGCACGCCGCCCATTTCACTGTGCGCCGCCTCGACGGCCTCTCCCTCTCCCTCTCCCCGCGCCTCCCTCCCCACGCGCCGCCCCGATAGCCTCTCTCTCCCGGCGCGCCGCCCCGACTGCCCGTCCCTGCGCAACGGCCTCGCCCCGCCCCTCGCCGCTGCGATGACCTCCACCCCACGCGCCGCCCTCTCCCCGGGCCGCTCGCGCCGTGTCTCCCTCTCCCTCTCCCCGCGCGCCGCCGCGACGGCCCTCCCTCTCCCCGCGCGCCGCCGCGACGGCCCTCCCTCTCCCCGCGTGCCGCCCGCGACGGCCCCGCCCCGCCCCTCACCTCCGGCGACGGCCTCCACGTCGCATGGGGGCGCGACGGGGGCTGGCGAGGAGGGCGGCCATGGCGGGAGCGCGGCGAGGGGCTGGAAGGCGACGCGGGAGAGCACGGAGAGCCATGGCGGTGCGGCAGCAGGCGAGCAGGCAGCGGTGTCGTGCGATGTGGGGCGCGGCTCCGGGAAGACGAAGGTCGAGGTGCGCCTCGGCGAGCTGGGGCGCGGCGGGGCAAGGTGCCACGGGCGGGGGCGGGTCTCATCTGCGACGGCCATGGCAACGGAGGGAGGACGTCAGGCGGGGTAGGGCGTCGGCGGCGTGGCCATCGGCGACCGAGCGGATGGCGGGACGGTGACGCGGGAGCGCCAGCGCGTGCGCGGGAGAGTAAAAATCAGGTGGGTCCCACACAGCTGGCATTTGGGGGCCTGAAGCTCGGGCATGAAAACAAAGCGCCCGGAGGAGGGATTTGGGGGCCTGAACAAAATAGAGGGCCATATAAGATCTCTGCTGGAGCTGTTTTTTTGGTTCGGGCATGTAAAAATAGGATAGGGCCCCTGTTTAAGGGACCTGCTGGAGATGCTCTAAGCATCATCAGAGTCAGACGTATCTAGAAGAAGAAGAAGAAGAAGAAGAAGAAGGAGAAAAAGAAGAAGACAAGCATCATCAGAGTCAGACGTATCTCAAGAAGAAAGAGAAAAAGAAGAAGACAAGCATCACCAGACGGCTCTCGAAGCTCGACGGACAAATAAGCAGCTGCCATGCTAGATTGGCAGCATCCTGCACCGTTAGGCTATCACACCTACTACTACGAGAGAGGGAGGCTCCGCAAAGACACCCATGCAGGGCGCCGCTGAAGGGGCCTGCATGCAAGCTGTTGGGTATGTATATGGATTGCTGTGCGGCCCTCGTCGTCGTTGCGGAACTTGCAGTCGTGGCCTCCGACCACCACTCCTGTTTAGTCCAAGAAGCTCGGCCGGCAGGCTTCCCGGTGAGCTCGAGCAGTTGTTGAGGCAAGTGGATTGACTGCTTGCGATCGAGGGAGTATATCTTGCTAGTTTTGCACATGCTTTTGCATATCGATATGCCGCCCACTAAACGATTTAATTAAGAGTACAACCAGAGTCTTTAGTTTTCTTGAACCTATCGGCTTTATAAAGAAATCTTGAAAACGGAGTCCGTAGTCTAAAGGAAAAAAAATACATTTTCAATCAGAGATTCAGAGAGTATATACACATGCCTAGAGAGTTTAAACACATCAACGAACAAACTCAAAGCATCACTCGGTAGCAGTATGATGTACAACATCACTCTTGAAAGGGAAAACAAATAGTAAGGGGTACAACACGGGACGATCAGAGGCGACCTCGCCTGCTTCGTCGATTATTGAGACAAAAGACACAATAACTATGGAATGCTAAAGCCAATCACGTGCTAGTATAGGCTAGCCACTTCGTGTGCTTTGCTGCCGTAACACATCCAAATTAAAGGAACAGACACTACTGGAACTCTCCATTGTCCCTAGAGACGAAATCAGTAGGGAAATAGCTGAAAACGGTAGGGAAAATGGTTCCCTACGACGCGCCCTAGGAAAGATTCCTAGGGAACGATTCAACGGGAAAGCCGGAGTCCCCTACGGTTTCTCTAGGAAAACGGTAGGGAAAGACTTGTTCCCTAGGAAAGCGAGTCGTAGGGAAACTGCGGGCTAGCACAGCCCCTTTCCTACCTGGAAAGGTGATTTCCCTAGGAATCCTTGTTTTGTAGGGAACTAACACAGTTCCCCTACGAAATGCATTCCTAGGGAAATTGTCACAGGTGCATATAAAACATTTCGTGGGTTATATTTTAATATTATTTAATCCACAAGAAATTTATTTAGCACAAAACAATATTCAGAATTTTTTTACCAAAAAAAATAAAAATAAAGAGAAACCAACAATCAGAGAGACCATTAGCTCAAGATGGAACATATTGATTAAATTAGTGACAGTACATTAAGGTAATACAAACTAGGTACATTGCTACTGTATTAAGGTTCAAATATTCTAAGGACATCTCCAGAACGGCAAAGTGCATCCCAAGTACTAAGATTGAACCACAAAGCTATGTAGCAGCACATAATAGGCGATTAATACAGTGGAAAATCATCCACTTGAGGAGGAGAGTAAGTGCCACCACCACTTGCAGTTGGATCCAGAGGGCCGCCTCCATTGCCGGCATCACTTGTAGTTGCATTCCCACGGCTGCCAAATCTTCCATATGCAATCCTGCTCAATGTTTCTTCAGGACTTTCAACTCCAACAGCTGAGCCAAATGTACCAACCTACAACATTTGGTAAGTGTTAGCTTTCTCAAAAGTCCTATAATGACATCATATGCATATTGTAATACTGCATGTATTTCTGGAACAAAAGCCATGCTGATGAGCAACTTACGTTTTCAAGTGATGTCGAAACACCATATATCGGAGGTGGCGGTGGGGGAGGCAGGGGAGGAGGAACAGCAGAGGCAGGCATTCCGGTGTGCGCAGCCAGGTTCTACGATTAAAATACACATGCACATAATTAATAGCAGCGTAGATTGCACTATGAGAAAGAAAACATGATGTATGTCAGATCTCACCTCCATAAACTTTTGAACATTTTCATTATGGGCCTGTACCATTCTACTCCACTCCACCATGTTTTGAGCATATTCCTTAGCTGAGCGACTATCATGAGCTTCCTTCCTTATACGTGCCTCTTGTTCTTGACGCCGGCGCTTAGCAGTCAGTGATGAGGCACGGCCACTCTTAATTTCAGCAATGGCCTCTTTGTCATCAACAATTCCATTAAATATTGGCCATTTTCCATGTGGTTGACCACAAGAGCATTCATAAAGAGCTCTAACATCAACTGGAGAGTGCAGCCAATCAAATTCAGATCCATTTAACTCTATAGCTTTAGCTTTGTATCATTCCTATACAGTAACGAGGAGTGGCAGGAGATAATAAGTACATGGGCAAGCTGATAGTACATTGCTAAATCTATTTAACTCTTTGCATTAAAATAAAATAGCTTACCAGGCATGCAGTAGCTTCTTCAGTGTTTAACGAGTTAGGTTCTTCAGAATTTGGCCCTCTATGAGTATAAATCCATGCCTCGACCTCAGATACTTCTCTTCCTTCTTTCTTAGACTACATCAAAAGGATCTCAAATTAATGTTTAATACATAGTTCTGCCTGTCCAGCAAAATTCCAGGAACTAAGCACTTACCATCTTTTGGCGTATTGCTGCAATAGAATTGGATCCTCCTTTGTGAGGTTTAAATTTTTGGCTGTAGTGATTGGCTCGATTTCTCTCTGATCTTTTTTTAAAATCAGGATGGCTCCACTCTGCAGCCAAAACACTCCAGCACTCTTCCTTGCACCAAATAGGACGTTGGTTCTTGTACTCTTCCTTTGTCAAATAGAACTTTCCAGCAATTTTATCACAAATCCATCTTTTTTTCACAATATGAAAATGATCTATGGTGGCATAGACTCTAGCATAGTAAATAATGCTTCCTAGGAGCTGATCACAACATCGACCAATATGCTCTCTTATTTCAGATTCTTGACTTGGATCATATCTGAACCTTAGCTGCAAAGATAAATGCAAATAAGAATTCTATGTATTAGTGACTTCATGTCAGATAACATTTCCGTCGCGCACCAAGTTTTTTTATTTCGCGCCGAGAACATTTCCCGACGAGCTCGGTTTCTTATTCGTAGGGAACACTGTTAACGTGGAGACAATGCGATGTCTGTGGGACTCATTTAGAGCAGTTTCCCTACCAAAGCAATATGTTCGTAGGGAAAGTTGGAGTTTCCCTAGAGTTCTGGAGGCAGTTCGTAGGGATTGACAGCTTCCCTAGGGCGCTCTATATTTTCCTAGGGAACAAAAATAAATGGTAGGAGAACCGGAGGATTCCAGTAGTGAGAAGATACTGGTTTAATTAAATAACACGTAAATCTTAAAGCACACATGCATGGCGGCACCCGTGATGGTGATGGTTCCAGTTGATCACACTGGTCTTGTCGGCTAGAGAATAGCATAAGTTGCCGCATTCGGGGTCGCAAGCAACAACGGCTGTCGAGGCGGCGGTGGTTCCAGACTGGTCCTGTCGTCGTACGTCGACCCCAGCAGCTTTCGGAAGGTCCGGCTTCACGGAGACCTTATTATTATGATCTACTCCCTCTGTCTCAAAATAGATGTCGCTGTTGATTTTTTTGACTACTCGTCTTATTCAAATTTTTTACGCAAATTTTATTTATTTTTTTACAATTTGTTTTATCATGACATATTTATTTTTATATTTAAATAATATTTTTAAATAAGACGAAGAGTCAAACATGATGTCCAGTGACAACTATTTTGGGACGGAAGGAGTACAACTACAAGCAGCCGCCGAGCGCGCGTCTTGTTGGTGGTGCAGAAACGCGTCAGTAGCTACCAGGTGCCCCAGGGCCAGGACCAGCATGCACACGGCGGTCATCGTCTTGATAGCGGAGGCGGAAGCCATGGCAGCTAGCTAGCACGGCCGGGGATTGGCAGGAGGGATCAAGCTACAGATATCGGCTAGTACCTACTCTCACTTCTCAGCGGGCTACTGAGCAGGCAGGTTGCTCGTGGTATGCGAGGGGTGCGATATGTAATCAGAAGTCCTTGCTATTTATAGGTCCGAGGTATGAATGAATCATATGTGGACGCGTTGTACTCTCTTTTGTCACTTTGCAATGAGGAATTCAGGGAGCATAACCTCACCGTAGATTCCTCAACATATATATGTACGAGTATATTATGTGGCCGGCTACATAATGTGTGTGTGGAATGTGTCTTGTTTACTTGAACAAACAACGTAGCGCGGCCGGCTTAAACTTAGTACAAATTCATTAACTTATGATCAAATGGCTGATGCAGGTTATAATGCTAACAAGTTGATCTGTACTGCTAATTATTCTTTCAGTGGGAGGCGACGTACTCATCTACAGCGAAGCGCCGATGGTGACTTTATGAATCTTAAGATCAGCCGGTTCAGTTCTTCGGAGGTGTTCATAAGGGTAGAATGTGCGTGTGTGCGTTCATCAAGGTGAGTGTGCATCCGTATATGTGAGCGTCTGCGTCTGTACTGTGCTTAAAAAAAAAGAAAGCTGAAATGACGCACGAATAATTGAGAAGAGGGTACACTGAATAAGCAGCTGTCATGCTAGTTATTGCTAGATTGGCAGCATCCTTCTCCGTTGTGCTAGCACCTGCAAGAGTGGGAGGCTCAGCAAAGACACCCTTGCAGGTGCAGGGCGCAGCTGAAGGGACGCATACAAGATGTTGGGTACTCATCTCCGGCCGAGGGCGCGTCGCCCCAGGTCCGCCATGTCCCGCCGCCATGACTCCACCTCTACCCTCTCAGGGGTCGAAACCACCGAATCGACGCTCGGCGACCGGCCGCGACTGCACCGTCCACCCTTTCGTAGACTTGGTGAGGAAAAATCCATATTCAATTTTTTCATTTCTCAGTCCAGTTGCATTGTTTTGTCCGTCACTTGTTCCTTTTTTTCTTCTACCGGTGGGCTTTTGAGGGCGCCTCGTCCACGCCGGCGAAGGTGCTGCCTCATTGTTTCAATTTCACTGAAATGGTTTGTTGTAGTCGCGGAAGAAGTCGCCATGTGTGGGCTTCATTTTTTTCAATCAGGGCCGACAAATGGTCGAGATGCGGAGGCCCAGGGGAAAGGGAATGATTTCGGAGGCCGACAATCAGGCCGCAACACTTGGGCTTCATGTGGTTGGCACAAGCGTTGCGGCCCACGGCTGGCCGTCAGCGGCACCACCGACGTACGGAGAGTCGGAGAGGCAACGGCCAGCCCGTCGGCGGCACCGACGTACGGAGAGACTTCGTGGCGGCGCTGGAGGCGGACACGCCGAACAAAAATCGACGCGGCGATACCTCGGACGCCCACGTCGGCCAGGACGCCATGAGAAGCGGCGGGATTCTCAGTTCTCACCGCTATCTGCTCAAGACTATATGCAGTGCCCTCGTCGTTGCGGACTTGCAGTCGTGGCCTCCGACCCCCACTCCAAGTTAGTCCAAGATCAGGCCCGACCGGCAGGCTTGCCGGTGAGCCCGAGCCATTGTTGAGGCTAGTGGATTGACGGCTTGCGACTGGCGAGGGCGTCTTGCTAGTTTTGCACATGCCTTTGCATAGCAATTTTTTTTTTTTAGAGAAGAGGGCTCACCCTCGGTTTTTATTAGAAAAACCGTTCAAAGTTTACAGAGTATCGGCCACAGAACAGTTCAGTGACCATAGGATGATGAACCGCTATCCTGAGTTTGCCTCATAGGCGCAACTACAACTTCAGCTAGAGCTCACCTGTACCTGGGGACACCAGACAGGGCCTAGCAGCAAAACAGAGACAAACTACCTGCTACATCTATAAGCGACTCCACTATAGTTCTACCACCACTCCTAAGGAACCATGGTCAGCAGAATCAACAGCTTCATTTAGCCTGCAATCAGCAACCTCATCGGCGCCCAGCTTCTGGATACATTGGAGAAGTCCTGAATCACATCTTTCAGCCGCCTAGCTCCGAGCAACAACCCGTCCCTGGCCTCTCCTGTCTGTAACAATGACCAAAATTCAAGCCATGAGCATATCTGGTACATAACCGAAGTTGGATCTGCAGGCATAATATTACGAAAGCAACTATTGTTTCTAGTTTTCCAAATGCTCCAAACTACTGCAGCAATTCCGACAATAAGTAGCTTCCTAATACTAGGTTTTGCTTGCTTGTACCATCTGTTAATCACGTCTTCTATACAATCAGGTGTGTGTTTCAAATCAAAGGTCCAGGTTATGGTTTCCACAAAAACTTGGCCAGTGGGCATTTAAAAAAAAAGTTGATCAATTGATTCGTTGCTGCCACAAAAACAGCACTGCTTATCACCTTTCCACCCCTTTTGCCTTTGCATAGCAATGCCGCTCCCTTAATGATTTGATAACAGTACAACTAAAGTTTTAGTTTTTGTGAACCTGTCGTTTCTTTTGATAAAAAAGAAGTCTTGAAAACGGAATCTGTGGTCTCTAATTACGTTTGCAATCAGAGATTCAGAGAGAATACTCATGACCAGAGCTTAAACACATTGATCGCACAAACTTAAAGCATCACTCAGTAGCAGTATGCTGTACACCATCATTTTGAAAGGGAAAACGAATGGTCGGAAGTACAACATGGGACGATCAGTGGGGACCTCGCCTGCTTCATCGTTGAAACAAAAAACATGATGGCGGAGGATAACCATGGCGGCAAAACCGTGCTAAAGCCAATCAGATGATAGTATAGGCTCGCCACTTCGTGCTTTGCTGCTGTAACAGATCCAGAGTAAAAGAAACAGAGTATACCTTTTTTTTTAACGATAAATCCCAAATCACACACAGGACGGCACTCATGCATGATGGTTCCAGTCGGCACGGCTAGCGAAAGCAAACATCAACACCCACGCAGTCGGGGTCGCATTCAACGGCTATCAAGACGGCGATCGATCCAGGTTGGTCCTGTAGTCGAACGACGACGCCATCAGCTAATATCGAGATGCCCGGCTTCAGGCCAGGGAGACCTTATTATGCTCTGGGAACAGCCGCCGAGCGTCCTGGTGTAGAGATGCGTCAGCAGCCATCAGGTGCCCCAGGGTCAGGACCAACATGCACACGGCAGTCATCGTCTTGTGAGCGGAGGTGGAAGCCATGGCAGCTAGCACGGCTGGGGATCGGCTGCAGGGATCAAGCTATAGCTAAAGGCTACCCAGTCATCAATGTGTTTAAGGCAACATCTTTTTCTTAATTGTAATTTTGCTAGAAGATGCTGGGAAACAATTGGGATTCAAATTCAGCAGGGAGCTAGGCCTTTAAGAACAATTGTCAGACTTAAGAGAGAATTGAATGTGGAATTCTTCATGGAGATCATCATCATCATGTCCTGGGCTATCTGGACAACTAGAAATGATTGGTTGTTCAATCAAATTCATCCAACAGTGGAAAACTGCAAGAGAAAGTTCAAGAATGAGTTCTCGCTTCTGTTGCATAGAGCTAAGAGGAGATACTTCCTGAAATTGAGTAATGGCTAGATTCTGTATCATAGCTCTCAGTTTTCTCTTGTTTTTTTGACTTCTTTGCTTTTGTAAACTTACTCTTTATTTTAATATATTATAACCAGTAGGGGCGCCTTGCCCCTCCTGTTGCCTCAAAAAAAAGAGGCTACCCACTCTCAGCAGGCAGGTTGCTCGTGGTGCGCGAGGGTGCGAGATGTATTCAGAAGCCCTAGCTATTTATTATAGATACCAGAATGAATTACATGTGGTCACCAGAGTTCAAGAAACTGCAAACCGGACGGTTTTCAAATCGTGCCAAAACCGCTCAACTCGCTACCGCTTCAGTGGAACAAACAAGTAGCACAAGGTAGTTGGCGAACAACGCCAAGCTCCTTAGCATTATTTTTAGGGGTAACGGATGCACATGCCATGACAAGATTGTTCGCGAAATGCTTTAGGAAAAAAAGATTACTTTATCACGTACGGTCATAACCAAATATTCCTTTTGGAATCACGGTCATAACCAAATTGGTGGGGCTCTATAATTAATAAACCATGAGGAGTAATTTAGCAAAGCAAGTTGTCAAGTTGATAACTTATTTGCCACCCACCAGAACACTCGCGGTGGTAGGTGCTTGTGGGAAACGAGCGATCATAAGAAAAATAGTTTATAATATTTTCGTAGGTAGTGTAAAAGATCATGAAACCACGGCCAATAAAACGATCCATCATGCATCATTCAGAGTTTCGTGTAATAAGCAACTGCATAAATGAATACCCTCCTGTCGGCGTAATGGGGACCGGAGCCCCCACTCCCCCGATCAAAAGGCCGGCCCAAATCCTCCCTGGGCCGGGGAAGACAGCAGCGAGTTAGATGGGCCAAGACGGCCCAGCCGGGGGAGCGGAGCGCCGGGATCGTGGGCGGCGCGCGCCCACGGATCGGCTCCGTGTAGCCACGTGGCTACCCCCTGCCCGATCCGCGGTCCGTCGGATCGGGTGAGGATGGAGTCCCACGAGAAATTGGGAGTCTGAGGCGTGGCGGCAGCTGTTTTCGTGCCACCTTAAAGGCACCGCGGCTCGATGAGACGCCCGGGATTACGTGCGGGGAACAGTGCGCGCGGATCCAGGGTGCGAGGATCCCTCGCCAAGGGGACCCGCCTGCCAGCGAAGGCCCGCGCGCCCGCGTGTGGTGGTCGCTGGACTTCAATGCGCATGCAGTCCGCGCGGCGTGACGGATTGACGTGACCCGACCGGTCATAGCCCTGCGGTAGCCGGTTTAGGCTGACGACGGAACATGGGCGGACAGGTGCCGCCTGCCATAGCGCGGCGCCTCGCCCGAATCGAGGAGCAGACCCACGTATGCGGTCCGTTTACCGCACCCTGCTGCTGCCGAGAAGTCGCGCCCTGCGTACGGGCGGATAAGACAGGACGACGGAAGCAGGCGACGTCATGAAGGCGGGGCGAGTATTTTGTGCTGACGGTGGATTGCACGCCCGGCATCTCGGGCGGAGAAAGGCTGCCAAGCCGGCCATCCTCATAACGCCCCATGAACGGGTCCGGTCTCTCCTTGCGCTATAAAAGGAGAGTGCCTTGTACCATGAAACCACACACAACACTTGAGCAATACCAGACAAGCAGGACGTAGGGTTTTACACCTCCGGGTGGCCTGAACCTGGGTAAACGCTTGTGTTCTCCTTCCCTCTCGATCGCGTTTCCAACACTTAGAACAGTTCGCTCCCCTACGAATCTCGAAGGGAGGCCGTGCTAGGCCCCTCATTTGCCGTGGTTTCCACACTACGACACCTCCTTTCTCCAAATGATGTCGTTCCGATCGTAAGCAGGCCTGATCATAAGGAGTACAAACTAGGGTGTGTGGCGCCCTGTCACGCCTATTTTGAAATATACTCAATCCGTTTCAAAATATATGCGGTTCTGGCTAGAACTGCATATATTTTGAAACAGAGTGAGTATAAGAAGATTATTTGATAGTAATTGTTACAAATTTGCTGACACCTGGTTTGCAGCTGGGCTGCATGTTTAAAACCTCACTCCATCGATTTTGTTTGGATAAATTTTCAAATACTTTGTAGAAGGTGGTGTTATTGCTTCCAGCTCACATTTGGGATGGGCTTACTGAGATCGTTGCATGATGCCAGAATGGAGGAACTTTTCCAAATGACTTGGAGCCGAGTAATCCAGGGTAGGCGCCAAGTCCTACCCTAATAGGTCTGCAGGCATGTGCATGGTTCCTTGCTGACGTGGCATACAGGGGTGAAGCCAGCCGTTGTTGTCGCCGGGGTCGGCATCCCTGTTCGACAGGGTCGACGCCTAGTTTCAATGGGATTTACGGAAATTCATCGGGGTCGAGCGACCCGATGGCTATGGGTAGCTTCGCCCCTGGTGGCATATATGAACGCCACATGCATTTTGAGGTGCTCGGTAGTTCACCTTGGGTGCCGAGAGACATGGAGTCTAAAAAAAAGCCTATTCCTGGATTTGTTTTTCCATCATCCAAATTTTATTTTTTTTAAAAAATACTAATTTATAAAATTTCACTAGCAGAGGGTGCCTAATAGAGATGTGCAAAGCTCGGAACATAATCCAATACCCAATAATTGTCTTACCTGCGATCGGCCTGGAAAAAAAAAGCCCAATAGCTCAAGTCGCGTAAATGTGTTGCGCGAGTGTGTAGACATCTTCCGTTGCCACGGCGTTTTAAAATAAAGGCTGATATTAAATCCACGGAAGCTTTCTACACACTCGCGCAACAAATGCCAGAATGATGAATTTGACGTGATCTAAATGCTGATATTAAATGTGTTCGGTGACATATCTCTATCCATCATTCGCGTAAAGGAGAGAGGTGCATGGTTCCCTTGCGTTGATTCATCAACTTTTAAATAGATAAAGGAAAATATATTAGTCAAGTAATTGAAAGCATTACAACCTCGACATTTTTCTTTGGGTTTAATTTCTGTTGATGCTGGTAGACCTTTGGTTGCCAAATTACGGCGTGGCGACAGAGGATCCTTATTTACAGACTTTGCTTGAAGACCACAAAAGTCTGACAGTTGCTTAGCACCTACACGAGCAAAGTTGCAACATACTATTTCAGATACGCACGAATGTAACGAATCCATGAAAATATTGTCGCGCTTTAAAAGTTCTCTTGAATTTATTCCACCCTTCCGTTGGATCAGGGCCTAGGACTCTGCATCTGCAGCCAAAGAAAGCAGAGAAACAAACCTGCAAGGCTGCAAAACGAGCCTCGACCTTATTCACTCTTACCATACAGCTCCCGCCCAGTCATGGCGTCCGCAGCTGCCGCCTCGTCGCCTCGCCAAGCGGACGATGCCCAGCAGGCTCAGCTCCCGCATGTCGTCATATTTCCGTTCATGGCCAAGAGCCACACCATCCCGCTCACCCACCTGGCCCACCTGCTCCGCCGCCGGCAGCTTGCCACCGTCACTTTCCTGACCACGCCGGGCAACGCGGCGTTCGTCCGAGCCGCGCTGTCCGGCGCCGATGGCGTAGCCGTCTTGGAGCTCCCCTGCACAGACAACGTGGAGTGCGTCGATGCCCTCGACTCGCTGTCCTCCTTGCCGGCGTTCGTCGAGGCCGTGTCGGCGCTGCGGCCGAGGTTCGAGGAGGAGCTAGCCGCCATGCGGCCCCCGGCCAGTATCGTCGTCGCCGACGCGTTCCTGTACTGGGCGCACGCGGCCGCGGCCAGGCTCGGTGTCCGCACTCTGGCGTTCTTCGGCGCAAACATGTTCTCGCACGTCATCCGGGAGGTGTGCGTGAGCTGCAACCCGGCCGCCGTGCTCACCGGCGGCGCCGGCGCCCTCGACGCCGCACTCTTCACCGTGCCGGAGTTGCCGCACGTCCGGCTCGCGCTCGCAGACATCCCGGTCCCCTACAACGATCCGGCGCTGGCGGGCCCGATCCGCGAGATGGACTCCAAAGTCGGGAAAGCCTTCGCCGACAGCCAGGGCCTGATCGTGAACACCTTCGACGCCATGGAGAGCCGCTACATCGAGCACTGGAACCGGCACATCGGGCCTCGGGCCTGGCCGGTCGGCCCGCTCTGCCTCGCCCGACCAACGGCAACGCCTACCTCATGGCGCGGAGGCGCGCCGGCGTGGATGCGGTGGCTGGACGAGAAGGCGGCTGCCGGCCGTGCGGTGCTCTACGTCGCGCTCGGCACGTTCATGGCCGTGCGGGAAGCTCAGCTGCGGGAGGTGGCAGACGGGTTGGAGCAGTCCGGTCTCGACTTCCTATGGGCTGTGCGGCCCGTGGACGTCGTCCTGCCCACCGGCTTCGAGGAGCGCGTCCGAGGCCGAGGCATGGTGGTGCGTGAGTGGGTGGACCAGTGGGCGATCCTTCAGCACGAGTGCGTCAAGGGATTCCTCACCCACTCCGGCTGGAATTCGATGCTGGAGAGCATCAGCGCCGGCGTGCCGTCGGCAGCGTGGCCGATGGGCTCGGAGCAACCGCTCAACGCGAAGCTAGCCGTCGACGAGCTGGGGATCGGGCTGAAGGTGTCGGCAGGAAACGGTACAGCATCAAGCGGACTGGTCTCGAGCGAGGAGATCGCGACGGTGGTGAGGGAGCTGATGGCAGGGAAGAAGGGCGCAGAGACGGCTAGGAACGCGGCTGCGATGGCGGCGAAAGCGCGAGAGGCAGTGGCCGAGGGCGGGTCGTCGTGGAGAGCGCTGCAAGAGCTGATCGGCGGGCTCAACCGGCCGACCGGCGATGCGAGCATGGAAGTGTAGCACCTGATGAATCAAATCTTGTATTTTTCGTTCAGAACTGCATATGTATGCTCTGAAGAACGCGCAATGGAAATCACATAGCAGGAACAATGGAACTACATCTGGCCCCTGCGAGTTGTATTTGTTTCCTAGAGCGTTGTCTTGGCAATTCAAAATTTTCCGCCGTTTGTGTTCAGTGCAGGAGAAAATGCAGAGAAGGGTCGTGCTGCGCGAGCAGCCACTGGCTCCGCCCAGCGCCGACAGCTTCCTCATGGAGCGGCAACACATTAGTAATGAGCAGTCATCAGCATCGGCCCCATCATCAGTACGAGCAGCGTGCAGAAGGCGGCATCGGTACGTTCGTGATCGAACGGGCAACAATAGCTCACCCTCAGGCTGCGGCACGTCCTTGCCTGCTTCCTCATCTCTCTGTTCGCCGCCCCGCCACGCCGCGCATCTGTGGACGTCGTCCATGCCACCGGTTACGAGGAGCGCGTCCAAGACGCTTATGGTGGGTGGTGCACGAATGGGTGGACCAGTGCCCGATCGATCCTTCAACACGAATGCGTCAAAAGTTCCTCAACCACTGCGGGTGGAACTCGACGCTGGGGAGCGTCAGCGCCGGCGTGGCGTTGGCTGTGTGGCCGATCGATGGGTGAGGAGCAACGGCTCAACGCGAAACTAGCTGCTGAAGAGCTGAGTATCGGGCTGAAGGAAGGTGTCACCAGGAACGATACAGCAGCGAGTGCACTGGTCTTAGGCAAGAAGATCGCGACGATGGTGAGGGAGCTGATGGGCGTGGAGAAGGGCGAGGAACGCGGCTTCGATGGCGGCGAAAGCGCGAGAGAGGAGGTGGCCGAGGGCGGGTCGTCGTGGAGAGCGCTGCAAGACCTGATCGGCTGGCTCAAACGGCCGGCAGGCGATGCGATCAGGGAAGTGTAGCAAATGAGCCAGTGTATGTTCTACTTTTCGTTCAGTGCTACATACACGCACTGCGAAACGTGTATTTGTTTTCTAGAACGGCGCCGATTCAAAATTTTCTCCTGCCTCTGTTCAGCGCTCATCATTTACTCCACAGCCAACACTAGATGGCCATGGCAGGCAGGCTGCTCCTGAAATCAGAGATGTGTGGCGTGATGTGCAAGATGTTATGGGAAGTCCCCGCCATAAGGCCTTGTTTGGGAACTCCTTTCCCCGCGGGGATCCCGGCCCAATCCCGGGGAAGGCCGGCTGCGGGAAAGTCAGCTCGGGGAAGCCCGCTGCGGCCTTTGGCAACCCATAACCATGGGAAGGCCTACTCCGGGTTCGGCCATTTTCCCCGGGCCAGAAATAATCGCCTCGTGACACAGGGAACGATATCCTCTCCGCCTCGCGAGCGACTCGCGCCGCCGCCTCGCCTCTCCTCGCCGCCGCCGCCGTCTCTCCTCGCTGCTTCCTTGCCTCTCCTCTCCGCCACAACCGCTCCACTCCCTCTCCTGCCCTGCACGCGCCTCTCCTCTCTCCCACTCGCAACCTCACGACGTCGCCGCCTCCCAATCGAGGTGCCGCTACATCCATCTCGCGAGAGAGGTTGTCTGTGGCGTCCTACCGGATCCGTGGTGTCTCCTGCCGGATCCGAGACAGGCGAAGCTATACGAGGTGAAGGACCCCAACTGCATCTTCGTCAAGTTCCGCACCCACCTCGGAGGCGACAAGTTCATCAGCTTTGGCCTCATCTACGACAACCTCGACGCAGCCAAGAAGTTCGAGCCCAAGGACAGGCTCATCAGGGTATGCATCTGTCGCTCCTCCCCCTTTTGCAGACCGATTATGCAAGTGTGGGTGCTGTGGCTGCAAGTTTTGTAGGTGTGGGTGCTTTGGCTGCAAGTTCTACGGGTGTGGGTGCTCAAGAAGCGGGCGAATCAAGTTCTACAGGTGTGGGTGCTCAAGAAGTTAGTGAACACAGTGAGAAAAAGCGTAAGCCAGGTCGAGTTGCTGCTGTTCTTGATGACTATTTGGAGCACAAGAAGGCACAGTCAGGGAAAACGGTAGAGGCTTTGATGGAGAAGAAGATGCGTGCAGAAGAGTATTCTATCGAGAAGTGTCTTGACACCACTGATGCCATGGAAGAGCTGACAGACGAGGATAAGGCTATTGCATCAGAAGTCTTTGAAGATGACAAGAATCGGGAGATGTTTATGAAGCATAAAAATCACAATGTGCGACTCATTTGGCTCCAGATGAAGATTAGGTATGTGTATTATGTCATTCCCTCTTATATCTGAAAATAGGTCTTTGAGTATGTTGCTTCATAAAATATCTTGTTATGAGTAGCTTCCAGTACATTACATTATTCTCGAAAGCTATTGTTGTGTGCTAGGAAATTATGCCTGTAGAGTCACATGTGATACTCTGAAACTCTTTTTTTATAATCCGTGCTATGAATATCAACTTTCATAACCAGAAACGTATAGTTGGCATGCTATCTTCCTCGTCTGCGTGAGACTTGTAGCTTTGATGAACATACAGAACATTTTTTAATTACGTGGCAACCAGTTTGATCTCACAAACCATTTTGTTTGATCACTTCAAGTATGTTTTGTTCTTTTATTGTAGGAGGCTTGCAGATACTTGAGAGATGGGAAACTTACATGTACATCATTGTTGGAGGAACAGAGAGACAAGTCTTGTTTGTGCCGGCAGCATGTAGAGCTTTGGATTGTTCATTGAGCAATCTCCTATAACTTAAGAACTAGTTGTTCAGAGTGATTGTGATGCAATGTAAACTTGTGATTATGCTGTCAGTTACCTTGTATGCATCTGTGAGCTTTGGATATAGCTAGTTTATTTTGCTTGTGAAAAAGATGCATGTACTAGTGGATTGTTTATTTTCTTGTCAAAATGAGGCACGTAATAGTGGAATTAGAATATTTTTTTGCCAAAATTATGCATGTATTGGTGCCAACATTTTTTTCTAATTTTTATGGATTTCTCAAGCATTTTATGGTTTTCCCTTAATTTTCAAAGCAGTTTTTCTTTTGTTTGATTTTTTTAGTATTTTCTCGAATTTTTTGATTTTTTCTCTGGGTAAAGCGATTCCCTGTGCACTCAAATTCAGTTGGGCGTCGGCAACCCGCAGGGGAGCGCGTGCCCAGGGGTGGAGGTGCGCAGGGATTTCCCCTTGGGCCAAGGATGTCCATGCCCGGGGTGCCCTCCCCTGTGCTGCCAAACAAGGCCTAACGGTAGCTGGCAGACCCGGACGAGGTGCAGCCTGCTGCGGCCTGCGAGCTTGCTGAGCTTGGCCACCGCACCCGCTGTACGCACTGGACCGGGCCACATGTGTAATGTCGAACCAGTCCACGGGTTATTGCCGTTGGGAGGAGTTCTTGACGTTGCTACCATTTGTCTCGGCGACGACGGCGTCCAGACACAGTGGACTAGTACCAACACCAGACTTCCATCTCAAAAAAAAAAAAAAAAGGTACCAACACCAGAAGTGTGCTTGTCCTCGAAAGAGCAACTGTTGCCCTACTATCACAATGATTCAATCCACAATATCAGTATGGAGACGATCGAGCACAGCAAAATTAGTATACCTACAGACAGTTCCAACAATCCTCTTGAGGAATTGCAGAACAGTGGAATATGAGAAGTACATCCTATATTCTTTTGCAAATGGGGTACGGTGGAACTATATTAAACCGTGGACAAAAAGTGCATCCTGTTTTCATCCGTAGTGCGTTTGTACGGTTGGTCAGCACAATTTCATGGACGGTAGACGTATATAGTACGCGTATATATATACATCCCCCGCCTCTGCTGATTCATGCGCGGAAAAAACTCATTGCAGGTGTTTGCGTGGCGTAAGCCGACGACCGGTCACGCGCACCTACGTGTATGGTGTAAACCGTTTACTTGCAGCAATGGAGGTCGCTCATGGCGCTGTCACCCTCCTGTATATTTCCTCAACGCGCTGATCGAGCTTCATCGATCGATGGAGATTCTTCCAAGCTGCGTCACGTTGGTGGCCGGTGTCGTTGGGTGATCGATCATATAATCTATGTAGGTCGATCGCATGATGATTGTCTCACGCGTCTCCCCCAAGAGTCAGCAAAGAGAGGTCGCTCGGCGTCTCCGTCAGATGCCGTCGATCGCCAACTAGCCATGCGTGTCTTGTTTCTTTTTTGTCTTTTTTTTTCTTTTTTGCGGGATCCAGTGCATACGCCGTACGTAGCACGAACAAACGCCATGGAACGGACTGTACCCGGTATACATATGTAGCCAACATTTGTTGGTGCTGGTTGGGCACGGTGTCCGTCCGATCTTACATCTTACGAACGGCGGAGGGAGAAACCATAGTTGTATCGCGCGGCAAGCAACCTTAAAACGATCGTTAGTTTATACTAGCTCCCTTAAACAATTTACTCGACTTTTAGGTCAAGTATCATTTGTCTGTAAATTGAATCCCCACGGCCCGTGTGGCGGCACGGATCGAGTGCTAACAACGAATGAAACAAATTTACCAGTTGCTAAGAATAACGACATTCTTCAGTTAGGTTTTCCGCAACGAGACCGACCGGCCGCGGCTGCTTCTAACTCCGGGACAAGCTGCCTGCCAGCTCCGTACGCGTTGGATCCAGTGCACGCGCCGCATGCAACTCGCCGCCGTCAAGCCTCAAGCGTGCGCGCCAAAAATCACGGGCCTGCTATACCGAAATGCTTGCCCGCTCCCACACCACACGCCCACGCGCCAAAGCTCTCGCCATCCGCGCGCCGCTCTGTTCCTGCTCCTTGCACTTGCGTCGCCTCCCGTCCCGTGTGCAACGATGCAGTGTTTACGACATGCTTGCATTTGCATTGCAAGGGAAGGTTTTTCCCTCGGCTCTCTCCGAACAGAGCCAAAAAAAAAAAAAAAAAACGTTTGTCCCCCTCGCCACGTCTGACAGGGACGCTTCCTCTGCGTTTGACCGCTTCCGGGATCCGGTGGAACCGTGGAAGCAGATCGTTCAATCATTCTGCCGTGTGGGGCCGCCCCGGTTGATTGCCTCCCCGTATGGGGACGTACGTACGTCCCTCGGGCGGGCCCGCGAATCCCCGCGCGCCGCGTGGACCATCGCCGGGGGACACGTAGGCACGCCTGCGCGGAGATTTTTTTTCTCTCTCTCCTTTCCTCCTTCGGTTGTTCCCGCCCGCGGTTAATTAGTTAAACTAATCGACTCCCGTCCCTGTCGCCCAGCGCGAACAGCCGATTACCAGCGCGCTCGTCGCGCTTTCCGGCTAAGAAAAAGAATCCATGGTTACGAGTCACGAGTGCCCAACGCAGAGCTGTAAAAGATTTGCCACACCCACCACCTGGTGCGCGGCGCCGTGCACGGTACGCCGCGCCGCGCGTGCGCGTGGGGGCAACCGTTCACGCGCACGAACTCTAAAGGCCTACGCGGCGGACGAGGGAGGCGGACGAGCCGGTGCTCGGTGTTCGCGAGCGAGCAGCGAGGCCGCAGGTATGTCGGCCAGGCGCGTTCGCCTCGCCCGCGATATCTATCCCCCTTCCGGTCGCTGGCTTGCACACTTGCGCCGCCGAGGCGCGGCATGTCCGCCGCCACGTGTGCTGGGCGGTCGGTGGAGCCCGGTGGCCGTACGTGGTGGGCCCGGTGGTCTGGCCCGGAGCGATACTTCCCGTCTTGTTCGTGTCCGCCGCCGAGAGTCCCGAGTCATGGGACGGGCCATACCATAGCTTGGGATAGGCCGGTGCCGGCGGCCGGCCTGCTGTTTCATCGCATGCGTCATTTGCATAAACTGTTGAGACGACGTCGATACGGCCGATCGAGGAAAGCAACATAACGATGACCACTGCGTGCGCAGGGAACGCTAGGTTGCTTGACAGAATGCTCGAGGCACCTTGGACATCCATGATAAACATTGCTTATATCTTCTTTTTATCTTCTTCCACGGATAATATATATGTCTGCGGCATAGCAGCAACAGCTCTCGATGTCGTTAGTCGTCGGTAATGGTCGAGGCATGGAAGTTAGACAGACGAAATCAAGTTAGCATCGCAATGCAACGGGCAATACAGCGATTTTGGTTACCTGATCGCGCTGAGGGCCCTCGATCGACGTCTCGCTTCAAAATCGGCAAGAAGACCAGTAATTCTTGAAGGTAATTGTGCGTGAATCATGGCACCAAGACATTGCTTTGCTGTCACATAAGCAAGAGAGCTGATGCAGCTCTTGCGGGAGGTTTGAGATCGACTGATTAAAACGAGAGGTAATAGAGTGGTGCATGAATTAGCGCATTTAGCATGGAGAACTAGGCATACGTGCTGCTGTTAAGATGAGACCGGAATCTGCGTGGGTTGATTCTAGTCTGGATTCTTACTAAGAAATAAAGCTCTGGAAAAAAAATGTTGTGTTTGTGTAACTAATAGTACAGTTGAATGAGCTTAAGCTGACGATCCAAGGACCAGTAGTTCCTATCCAGTATGCCACAAAACCTTCGGCCGCTGTCGGATAAACCACCCGTCCATAGCTCTCCGCGTGTCGCTTTTACACGTGTCAGCATCCCAATCCATTGTCTCCTTCCTCGCAACACGTGTTCCGGGTCCTCTATAAATATGCGCTCCCGCGGCGAATTACGGCCACCGCAAAACTTCTCGCTTCTCAACTTAACCGTTTTATGTGCCCATTCCGCCTCTTCAACGGCTACCAGCTTCACCACCAATGCCGCCGACGCCGCCGGCGAACCAGCCGAAGCGCCGCCGTCTACTGAGCCTGCCCGCTGTGTGTCCCTGCGAGAGCATCGCGCCGGCGCCGCTGCTATCCTCCCTCCTCTCGCTCGCTGCCGACTTGGCGGGTCGCCGTGCTGGCGACGCCGGCGCATTCCCCGTGCTCCAGCGCGGCGTGCGTCAGGCCGTGCGGGTGGCCGGGCTCCTCCTCGCATTCCTCGAGGAGATCCAGGACGCGACGATGATGGCGGCGTCACTGCCGACATCGGCGGTGCTGGGGCTCACGGAGCTGCACGTGGCGATGCAGAAGCTGCGGTTCCTCCTCACCGACTGCGCGCGGCGCGGCGCGCGGCTGTGGGTGCTCGTGAACGCCGGGTTGGCGGCTTCCGAGCTCCGCGCGGTTATGGGTTCCGTCTCGGCGGCCATGGACGTGCTGCCGAGGAGCGTCGCGGAGGTGTCCGTTGAGGCAGGGGAGCTCGCGCGGCTGGTGTCGGAGCAGGCGTGGCGCGTGGTGGTGTGGCCGGACGCCGGCGACGAGCGCGCGGCGCGGAGCGTGCGGTCCATACTCGAGCAGTTCAAGAGTGGGGTGTCGCCCGACGCGGAGGACGCGAGGCGGGTGCTCGACCGCATCGGGGTGCGGAGCTGGTCCGACTGCTCCGAGGAGATCGACTTCTTGGAGGATGAGCTGCGCACTAGGGTTGATGGAGCCGGCGGCGACGACGGCAGCAGCGACGCCATGCTCATCAACAGCCTGATTGCGTTCCTGGTGTACTGCCGCGTGGTTCTGTTCGACGCCATCGACGCGAGCCCGATCAAGGCGGACGCCGCGGCGCGCCCTGCTGCTGCTGCGAGGTGCCCGGACTGGATCAGGCCTGACGCGCTGCAGTGCCCCATCACGCTGGACCTCATGACCGACCCCGTGACAGTGTCCACCGGCCAGACGTACGATCGCGCGTCGATTACCCGGTGGGTCAAGGCCGGGTGCCACACGTGCCCCGTCACCGGCGAGAGGCTCCGCACCGCCGACGTCGTCCCGAACGCCGCGCTCCGCGGGATCATCGAGCGGGTGCTGCTCAGCAACGGCGTCTCGCTCCCGGACGCGGGCGGGCACCGCCACGGCGCGCTCGCCAACACGGCCGTCCCGTTCGGGCCGGCCGCCGCGGGCGCCGCGCGCCTCGCCGTCGCGTTCGTCGTCGCGCAGCTCCGCACGGGGTCGACGGCGGAGCGGCGGAAGGCGACGTCCGAGGCCCGCAAGCTCAGTAAGCAGAACGTTTTCTACCGTACCTGCCTCGTGGAGGCCAACGCCGTGCCGTGGCTGTTGTGCCTCCTGTCCTCCACGGACGCGTCGGTGCAGGACAACGCCGTGGCGTCGCTGCTGAACCTATCCAAGCACCCGCGGGGCCGGGCGGCTCTGTTCGAAGCCGGCGGCGTCGGTCTCGTCGTGGACGTCATCAACGTCGGCGCCAGGGCCGAGGCGCGGCAGAACGCGGCCGCCGTGCTGTTCTACCTGTCCTCGAACCCGGAGCACGCCGAGGAGATCGGCCGCATCCCGGAGGCCATCCCGACGCTGGTGCAGCTCGTCCGCGACGGCGCGCACCGCGGCCGCAAGAACGCCATGGTCAGCCTCTACGGCCTGCTCCAGTGCGCCGGCAACCACGGCAAGGCCGTCGCGGCGGGCGCCGTGTCGGCGCTCGCCGCGCTGCTGTCCGCCGACCTGGACGACCTCGCCGGCGACGCCGTCACGCTGCTGGCGCGGCTGGCGGAGCAGCCCGTGGGCGCGATGGCCGTGCTGGCGCGCCCGGGCCTCGTCACCCGCGTCGGCGAGGCGCTCGCGGCGCCGTCGGCGTCCCGGTCGGGGAAGGACCACTGCGTGGCGCTGCTGGTGTCGCTGTGCCGGCACGGCGGGGACAAGGTGGTGGCGCTGCTCGGCCGGATGCCGGGGCTCATGGCGTCGCTCTACTCGCTCGTCGCCGACGGCAGCCCGCAGACGTGCAAGAGGGCGAGGGCGCTGCTGAACCTGATCCACCGGCACTACGAGATGAGCAATCCGTCGGCGCCGGCGTCGGAGGCCGGCGAGCGTTTCGTCCGCGTTCTATAGCCGTAAGTACAGGATGTAGGACTAGATCAAAATTACAGCGTCGATCTTACAAGACCATTTTTGTGTGCAGTCCCAGCTCGTGTTTTAGAAGAGCTGGCGACAAATTTTGCATCCTTTTTTGGGTTGAAGTGTTGTGATACTGCGATTGCTGTAGAGATAGTGAGATACACGCACCGAGGTACAGAGGAATCTGCTGTGAGCTTCTGATCGGTAGCACAGTATGATTATAGTGTGAAAATATGGAGTAGCAGTTAGGAAGTTGCTGTCTTGTTGATGTACAGATGTACTAGTGGCAAATTGGATTGTGTAACTGCGGTGGCTCGAATTTGCGATGAACTAATGTGAAGGAATCTGAAGCGAAATGGTCACTGATGCTAAAAAGATCTGGTTGAATAAACAACACCCCCTCACTGATATAATAAATCCAAAAAAAAAGGGAAAAAAATAAAAGAAAGATCCTCTTCAGGGGGAAAACAGGAGGACCGCTCAAGCTCAGCCTCCAACATTTTACACGCCAACAGATATCGGACGGAAGCTGCTGTCGCGTGACCGGAACGGCTCAGCTGTTTTTTCAGCTTGACGAAGGCAGCAACAATTTGAATTTCTCGTCTAGTTGCTGACCGTGGTCTCAGTGTCGCAGGTAAAAGTAACGTATCGTAGTGTGTTTACCGTACTTTAGACTATAAAATTTACTGCAGGCCAGAAGCCCGTCTAGCTCAGTCGGTAGAGCGCAAGGCTCTTAACCTTGTGGTCGTGGGTTCGAGCCCCACGGTGGGCGACTCTCTTTGTTTTTTACGTTTTACCTCTTCTCCTGCCTGCTGGTATTGGTAATGCAGCGTCCAGTAATGGAGTCATGCTCCAGTTCACATCACCGGACCGGTTCCACCCACACTAATCATTCACCACCATCCTCCTGTTGCACTCCACAGCGTTGACGCGCCAGCACGCCAACTACGTTGGAGAGAATTCCGGCACAGCGCAAGTCGGCAACGAACCGAACCCTTCCACCTGATACTCGACCGTCAGCCAAAACCGGTTGTCTCCAACCTGACGCCCCTCCCACACTCCACGCTGATCCCTCTGTCGCCGATCGCTCCGATCGACCCACTGATGATAAACAATTACCTGCTGATTGTCCGAGCTGCTTTGTGCAGTGCCCACGTACGTACGTACGCTCGCGCGCACCCATCGGGGGATCACGTGACCCGCGCTAATCGATCACTGCTTAAGGTTTAGCGAGATCGAGTTAAGTAATCTGTGGGCCAGCAGCAGCGACCTGGCAGATCTCGCGCGCCTCTCGGAGCGAGTTCGTCGGCGACGATGCTTAATGCGGTCTCGTGATCTCTGGTCACGGGCGGGGAGACGCGGCTTGATTAAGATACTGCTTGGACGGTGGCCTCGATCGCAGTCTTGCGGTTAAAGAATTTGGGACGAGGTCGAACGGATGCATCGGGCTCACGCTTCTCTTTCTGAATACGATCTGTTGCTGGATCCAAGGTGTGCCGAGTTGGCATCCATTGGAAAGCAGCTTCCGCCGAGACAGGGGGACGGAACGACAACCATGTATGCTGTAGAACAAATTAAGCAAGGACTGACATTCGGGATCCACTGGTACTTGTCGTCGGTACCAGAACAGTGGTGTACCATATGGGACTACATACGTTTTTCCCTCCTGGATACTGTCTAGTGTGCCCAGCGAGAGCGATGCGTATGGTGCGGGAATTGTTGTGGGTGTCGAGTCATAGGAAACAAGAAGGCAGAGAGTGTGTCCAGTTCAGCCCCCCTTAGACGGTCCAGCGGGCGCCATCTCCACCACCCTCTCGACTTGTGTCGTTCGGCAAAACCCGCTGCAGAGAAACATGGATTATTAGAGAGGTTTTTTTGGAGAAAAGTGAGAGGAGATTTGCTTTTGCATCCGAGCTATCCTGTAGCTGAGATTGATTCGGTGCTTCGAAGTTTGGAACATCGTCTGAGAAAGGTTGTTCAGTAAGGAAATTCAAAGAACATTTTTCGTCCCAAAAGTGTTGCTCCTTTGTCTCATTGGTGCCAGTTTTTTGTAGCGAAAGGAGCACACAAGGCTCGGCTTCGGCTGACAAATGGGCCGTGCTGCTCTAAACACGTGGGCTTGCACTATATTCACTACTGCCGCTCGCCGCTGGACCGCCGCCAAGAATCGTGGCCCGCCGAGGTCCAGCACGCTCTCGAGTCTCGATGGGAAGCACATTTACCGTGGATTCCTGTAGTACTCACATTTCGGAAATACTTTACACACGACCCGCCATCCGGTTGCTGTGTACGACTGCATGACGGTGATTTATACATGCATGCTGACCTGATTTTCCAACTAACACCATGACCTGCTGCCCGTGATAGCAAACGTGTCAAATTGGTCGGACACCGGAGTTGTAAATGGCAGACGTACGCTGGCAATTGCTCTTAAAACTCTTTCTGGTCGGGTAGATGATGGTTACTTGGGTGTTCATTGGCCGAACTTGCACCATCAGTCTGATAGTTGCGGTTTCCTCGGAAGTTTTTCAACCAGCGCACTGACGCACTGTGGCAGAGGCACTTGGCAACCAAAGCTGGACCAAAAATATCAAGGGAGGCCTTTCCTAGTTTCCTTGATGGGACTCTTTGAGTTTTTCCAACTGTGGGATATCACACCGGATATAGCACTAAATCAAAATGAAGACCATCACATTTGGAAGCTGGACAGCTCGGCCCGGTATTCATCTGAATTATCCTACCAAGCGGCAAGGTCTTCTTTGAGCCTTGGCGGAGGATTTGGAAATCCTGGGCACCGGCGAAATGCAAAGTTTTTCTATGGTTGGTCGACAGCAGACAAATTCGCGAGGAGAGGTCTGTTGCTCAACAAATTCGCCGAGCAACACCAAGATAAACACCGCGTTTACGCAACGGTGAAGCGACTGATTTACGCGACAAATCAGCAAAGCTTTCTCCTCACTTTCGCAGAGAAGATTCGGATGTTTTTCACGGCAAAACACCAAAGGAAAAGGAAAACGAAAATAGTAGATGAAACATAATGAAGTTGTCGATTGTATTCTTGCTGACTCGTTCGCTACCTAGACCTGATTTATATAAGGTCTCATATGTAGGAAATCTATCTGGATACAACCGACTTAAACTGACTCTGATCCTAAATCGTAGCCCTTGTAAACTCTATTAATAAACTAATCTCAGATCTCACGCATCTGATTTATTCCTGGCCGCACATGTGTTTTTCCTCCGCACGTCATCACGTTAAACTCTGATCCTTCCTGAAGATCTTCACGTAATTGTTCTGCACGAGTTAAACATCAACCACCATACGTGAAGCCTATCTCCAAGTCACTTGCGGCAGCTCCTGCAAATACAAACCACATGCCAAATTTCATGGCAAACACATGCCCCCCTGCCCTTTTGATAATCAAACCGATTGTCAAAAGGCACTTCAGACCACCCACTTCATGCACCTTGCCAAACGCTAGGATAGTATCTCTTCAATCGGTCACGTACTTGACCCGGCCATTGTTTCTCTAACGCCTGAATCATCCGTGCTCACCTGATATCCACACACACTTATTGACAGCTCGGCCTGATACCTCGTGTAGGCTGAACAATTATTCTCTGGCGTATCAATACCAGCTTCACCCAATGACCCGGCCTCTTGCCTTTTCGTAGAGCCTGAATCATCTTCTGCGTTTCTCTTTGCTTCACCTCCTATTGACGACAACCCGGCATGCATCGTACTTTGCCCTGAATCGTTTTCCACTAACCTGCTTCCAATCTCGTTTTTCAATGATAGCCCGGCCTCCAACTCTTTCTGGCCTGGACCTTTTATATTTAACATGCGTTCCACCATCAACCGTCCATAGCTCGGCCTCCTGTATGCACTGGCCAGAACTATTTCCTCCAACGCTTTGCACCATCCCTTGCTCGGCCGTGTATGTTCCCTGGCCAGAACTTTCAATGTTACTTACCTGATATTGCCCGGCCTCGCGTGTTCCGCGGCCTGAACAACCGTCGCCGCTTTCTTGAAGCTGCCCGGCCTTGTACGTTCTGCGGCCTGGACAACTCTGATCACACATACCTTGTTGCTCGGCTTCAAGCATCCAACAGCCAGAACAACCATCGCCATGGATACTCCATTGCCCGACCTCATTCAACTTATGGCCTGAACAATTGTTGCCCCCCGAGCCTTGCACCACACCACTACCCCCGGCTGTACGTCCCTCAGTTGCAACTGAAACTCCACAGCAATACTTACACTGAATTTTGTGTGGAAAAGAAACCTGCACTTTGCCTGGCCTTACTGTGTCCTGTTCGGCAACAAAATATGTTGGCCTTGGTGTATTGAAACAAGAAAAAGGTGGGCACCAATTGCTTCCCCGATCCATGTCGTGCACTTTCGCTTGGCTGACAAAAACTTTTCTTCCTTGTCCGGAAAGAAACTTAAACTGCTTTACCAATCCGCGTCCAGCAGAAGAATGTGGTATCTTGGAACATTGGACTGAAACATCACCGCATCCCACTGCAACTCGCCTAACAAAATCTTCTACCACTGGACATGCCGTCTCTACAACCGGACCATGTGTATATCCAGGTCCAACAATCTCCCGGCCTGCCGATGACAACAACCGAGCATGCTTGGACTCTGATTCTTTACTGTTCCCCAGTCTGTCGAGTGTGCCTCTGCTGTCAGTAGTTGATACTGGAGTCAATCCAACAATACACCGCTTAACTACCTTCTTCCGAGACAAACCATCATCAACTCCTTGGCCCACCACAACCATTTCTGACTTCATTTTACAAGGCATCGTAGCAACTAAAATTGTTGGATCAGCAGCACACGAACTTGGCTCTTTTCTAGTTTCAGCAACTCCCCTTTGCATATTTGTGCTTGTGACTAAACCGGCTGCTCCATGCACTCCAGAATACATCTCATTACCATTGCATAATACGATGGCATCGCTACTTTGACGTACCGGTTTCCATACTCGATATGTAGGAGCCTGAGATCTCTGCACCATGCATTCACGAGCAGTTGCATCTTGTACCCTGGGCACATACAAAATCCTTCTCCCATGCGAACCTGTCGGCATAACAAATTGCCTAATCCTGTGGTCATCACGCTCCCAACTAGCATGTCTCCAATATAAATCACCACGAAAAATTCTGTAGCTTGGGGATTGCTGATGCCTAACACTTCCCAATCTCTGAAAAATACCCTTCTGCTGTTGTCTTGTGTACTTATTCAGCAAGAACTCTGAAGTTACCTTGATCTTTGGCTTCCACCTCTTCTGCTCATCAACCTTCAGATCTCTAACCTCTTGGTTCTTTGATTTTATCATCTTGGCTCTCAGCTCATCAGAAACAATAACATTCTTTCCCATGGTAGTTTCAGCCTGATGAGTCCGAACCAAAACTTTCTTCTCCTCAAAATTAATCATGTTTACAGGGAAGGAATCAATATCCATCCTCGTCTTGCTATTGTCTCCCAAAGTCAATCGACCATCATTCAAGGCTGATTGCACCTTAGTTGCTGAAGTGCTCCCTGTCGTCGACCTCATGATTGTTCCACTCCTTGTCATCCGGAATTCCGCCATCTTCTTCTTGAGCAGCGCAGCCTTCTCCTTCTCAAGCTCACGTTCGAGCTCGTTGCGATCTTCTTCTGTCAAGTCCTCAATCTTGACCTCCATGATGTTGTCTTGATCGATCTCTGAGTCATCGCCGGTTCCTGCTGGTTTCCTCCCCAACAAATCTACCATATCCCCTGCTCGGCAATGAGGCTGCCGATCAACCACGATCTGCTGTTGTATAGACGATGTATCTCGTCTTTTAGGCCCAAACCCCACATCTCTAAGAATTCTAGCCACCATCTCTTTGACAAAATCTGATTTCTCACAATTATTGGCCATATGTAAAAGATGTTGATGTGCTACTTACAGTGGGGGTTACCTCAGCCTGATGTAAACTTTGAGCCTTGACGTGTAGCAGCTTCTGTCCTCGCGTGATCCCTCCTGATAAATCCTTCTCGATCCTCGTATCAAACTTTCGGCTGTGACCTAGCCGAATCAACCTCTTCCCCAGTGGACACCGATCAACAGCACCACCACCACCACACACGAACAACGAACTCGTCCCCAGCGGAGTCGCCAATTTGTTGCTCAACAAATTCGCCGAGCAACACCAAGATAAACACCGCGTTTACGCAACGGCGAAGCGACTGATTTACGCGACAAATTAGCAAAGCTTTCTCCTCACTTTCGCAGAGAAGATTCGGATGTTTTTCACGGCAAAACACCAAAGGAAAAGGAAAACGAAAATAGTAGATGAAACATAATGAAGTTGTCGATTGTATTCTTGCTGACTCGTTCGCTACCTAGACCTGATTTATATAAGGTCTCATATGTAGGAAATCTATCTGGATACAACCGACTTAAACTGACTCTGATCCTAAATCGTAGCCCTTGTAAACTCTATTAATAAACTAATCTCAGATCTCACGCATCTGATTTATTCCTGGCCGCACATGTGTTTTTCCTCCGCACGTCATCACGTTAAACTCTGATCCTTCCTGAAGATCTTCACGTAATTGTTCTGCACGAGTTAAACATCAACCACCATACGTGAAGCCTATCTCCAAGTCACTTGCGGCAGCTCCTCCAAATACAAACCACATGCCAAATTTCATGGCAAACAAGGTCGACCACATCCAAGCCAATGTCCATTTTTCGATCAAGCCGATGAAGATGTTCAACACCTGCTCACGTCGTGTGTGTTCGCACGAGAGTTTTGGTTCAAAGTGTTTCAACCTCTGCATCTGCAAAGGTGCACGCGGGGACTTTTTGAGATATCCTATATGCGGACTGGTGGCACAAAGCGATAAAGAAATTACACAAGGATATGAGGAAAGGTTTGAACTTAATGATCGTCATGCATGGGGGCGTGGTTGTTGTGGGAACACGACAACTCTTGTGTGTTTGAGGGTAACGATCCATGCATGTGTGTTGCTCAGAGTGTTCAGAGACGAACACCACATGTGGCGCTTTGCTGGCGCACAAGGACTGCATGCTTTGGGCTTAGGTTAGTATGGTGAAGCCGTATTAGTTAACTGGTTGTTTGGTCAGGTCTTTGGCTTAGTTGTTTGTAATAATTTTGCGTTAAGATTGTATTTACATCGCTTCACAGCTCAGTTCAGAGTGAGGCGACGGTGTTTGTAAGGACACGCAACTCTCCTACTCAATTCTTTGAATCGGCCTCGCTCCGTCCATCAACTACTGCATGTACGAAGTGGTGGAATGATCGTCGTCGCGAAGCAGAGACCACAGCCATTTCTTCGTCGTCTCTCTTTGAACAGACCGACGTCCCGGCCTGCAGTACTGTGAGGCTCACCAAGTGCTAGGCTGGCTGTGTCAGACAGTCCGGGGTCAAGCAGCCGCTGATGTTTTTAGGTGACCAAACAAGACGGCGACTGATGCCGTAAAGTAGTAAACAGTGTCTCTCGATCATGGAGGACCACGATTTACGAGCTTATATTGCAAGACGAAGCTGGCACGCGACGCGAGAGTGACCACCAGAAGTGCAAAAGCATATGGCTCCGCCTAGCGCTGCTGTTTCTCGCAACAAACCCTTCCATGCTCGTGAGCTGCCTCACGTCGCCGTCTTCCCGCTCATGGCGATAGGCCACACCATGCCGGTCCTGGACCTCGCCTGCCTCCTCCGCCGCCGGGGGCTCGCCAACGTCACCTTCTTCACCACGCCGGGCAACGCGGCGTTCGTCCGTGCCGTGCTGGCGCGCGGCGGGGCGGACGACGCGGCCGTCGTCGAGCTCCCGTTCCCGGGCGGGCACGCGCCCGCGGGCGATGGAGAGAGCGCGGAGGGCGTCGCGTCCGCGTCCGCCTTCGCGGCCTTCGTGGAGGCCACGTCGCTGCTGCACCCGCGATTCGAGGAGGCCCTCGGCGCCACGCGCCAGCCCGCGAGCGTCCTCGTCGCCGATGGGTTCCTGTACTGGGCGCACGCCTCGGCCGCCGCGGCCGGCGTCCCGAGCGTGTCGTTCCTTGGCGCGTCCGCGTTCGCTTACGTCGTCAGTTTGGTTACGTCGTCAGGGAGGCGTGCGTGCGCGACAGGCCGGGAGCGCGAGGCCGCGGCGACGGTGACGTCAGCGCGCCGGAGGCAGCCACGTACACGGTGCCGGAGTTTCCCCACCTCCAGTTCCCTCTGCTCGACCTTGTGCCGCCGCCTGCCCCATTGATTGACGTGGATGCCAAGATGGCGGCCGCCGTCGCCGCAAGCCAAGGCATGATCGTGAACAGCATAGAGCATTGGACGCGGCACATGGGGCTCAGGGTCTGGCCCGTCGGGCCCTTATGCTTGGCGCGTCGTCAACCATTCTCGACCTCTCAAACCGACGACGTCAAGCCCATTTGGATGCGGTGGCTAGACGAGAAGGCCGCCGCCGGCCGAGCGGTGTTGTACATTGCGCTTGGGACACTGCCGTCCATTCCAGAAGCGCAGCTCAAAGAGGTGGCTGAAGGGCTGGAACAAGCCGGCGTGGACTTCCTATGGGCAGTGCGGCCCAACAATGTGGACCTCGGCACTGGTTACGAGGAGCGTGTCGGAAAAAAGTTCCCTGCGGCCGGTTCGCAAACGGACTCCCGTGCGGCCCCGGTCTGGATTCCTGACGCGTGGCCTCCTCCACACAATCGACGAACGCCCGTTTTGCACGCGTGAACTCATGTCGTGGTGACGGAGCCGAAAAAAATCCATCGAGCCATCCAGCGATCAAGCCGATTGATAGGGCATCTGGCTGAACCATCTCGCGATCGAGCCGAATCAAGAGGAATGCGCCGCAACTCTGCCCTAGTTCATGGAGGTAGACGAAGCTGACAAGATGAGTCAGATGACGCCATCGAAACTCCTTGGTCCTTGCCAAGGCCTCCGCTTTCAAGGTCATGGACCAGCAGCTCGGTCCGTCAATGCTCGCTGCCGAGGCAACCGCTGTAAGGACATGCACCAACCGCTCCTGTCGTCGATCTTTGCTGCGATGCGGCCGGACAGGTCATCGTCGGACAGTCCGGCGACCGTACATGTATGACACAATCACTAGGCATAAGGTCGACGTACTCGTAGACACCGGGGATCCTTGGAGTTCATCAAGATGCCACAATCCAGTCAGCTTTTAGAAACTTGCATTTTGATGCAACGCCAAATCATGAAAAGATATAACCTCGTGATGTTGCTTTGGAATGTCTCCAGGAATTTTTTTTTTATTCAATTTCAGCTCATGTTGAAATCTAGTCAAGTGTTGAAACTGAATCATTTCAATTTAAGTGTATTTTGGGCAGTTTGATTAATAGTATTGTGTGCAATAAGCTCATATTTTTAACGCTTTGATGATTCATCCTCTTCATGATCAAGTGATCCAGTGTCTCCTTGTTATGCGGTACACAAAGGATGATGGATTCCAGTTTGTCCACGAGTCGATACTCTTCCTGGGCATTTCGTCAAACAGTAGTTGCTGTGATTGGGGAAGCCATTGTGCTTGCCAATGTGTATGCGCATGCGCTCGTGGGATGTGCATGCCAGGGCACGGTGCCTTGCCTTGAGCTTGTGAAGGCGAGGGGCGGGGGCTGAGGGAGTTGGAAGCGGCGGCCGGCGGCGGTGAAGGCGACGGCGACTGTTTTGTGCTTGTTCCGTCTCGAGCCGCTCGGATGCGAGCTGTGTTGGGTCGAGCCGAGGTTGCATGGAGCCGAAAGCTGTGATAGAGGTAGGGGTGAAAGTGTTGTGGATAATTATCCGATCCGATCCGCTCCGAATCCGAATTTTGAGGATTTGGAGAAGCGTTTTACATATCCTATAGGATCCGATCCGATCCGCATCCGATTGCATGTGGATGCGGATTAGGATACGGGATTAGCAAAATCCGACGGATATGGATTATCCGATATATCAAAGCGGATTATCCGAAGCTCAAAATAGGATTATCCGACAATATTAGTCAATTTTTATTTGTTTTACATGCTTTCATAATATTTTAAACTAAAAACTTGTAGTTTGGGTTGTGGGATTTCTTTGGCTAGTGTAATATTGCTACTAGCTAGTCTACATGATTTGATGAATTGTCGATCAACATATAATTCGCTACTAATAGATGTATTAAATCCGATATTTAAATAACCGTTTCCGATCCGCTTCCGATCCGAATCCGTTCCATTTCCGACATCCGAAAAATCCGTATCCATAACCGCATCCGCATATTATCCGCTCCGCTCAGAATCCGATAAAAAAATATGGATTAGGATATGGGAAAGGTGTTATCCGCTCCGATCCGATCCGTTTTCATCCCTAGATAGAGGCTTGCTTGCGGGAGAACATCATGCGATGCGTCGGATGGGAGCGGTGTCCACGCGGCAATCATCTGGGGCAGCGCTGCAAAGCAGCGCTTTGCGGACGGGTTGCACGGAATTTTTTTCCGGCGTGTCAAAGGGAGAGGCATGGTGGTGAGAGATTGGGTGGACCAGTGGCAGATCCTCCGGCACCGCGGCGTCAAAGGATCCTTAAGTCATTGCGGGTGGAACTCGGTGCTGGAGAGTGTGACTGCAGGTGCGCCGTTGGCGGCGTGGCCGATAGGATTCGAACAACCGATGAATGCGAAGTTTGTCGTCGATGAGATCAGAGTTGGTGTTAGGGTCCGTACTTGTGATGGAACCGTTGGGGGTTTGGTCAAGAGCGAGGAGGGAGCGAGGGCAGTGAGGGAGCTGATGTACGGAGCGGCAGGAGCCGTGATGGCGAAAAATGTGGCGAAGCTAGCAGCACGAGCTCATCTAGCTGTTTCCGGCGGTGGGTCATCGTGGAAAACAGTTGAGGAGATGATAAAACAGTTGAGGAGATGATCAATGAGTTGTGTATGACGAACATAGATGAGAAAACAGTAAAGGCTGATTTCTAGTTTGTGTCGGGCAGCTTAGTGCTCAGGATTGTAACTTTATCTTTGAGTAATGAAATTCTCTTTTCACCGCAAAAAAAAAAATTGTAAGCCGGAGGATCATTGAGAAGTAAAGGTAAACTCTATCTCCTGGCCGCCGTGCGCTAACGCTCCGGAACGGCGGCGAGCCGCGCGATCTGCATCCAACGATGGGCTTCCGAAAGCGGCGCGCGCGCGAGCCGCGCGAATATCCGAAGCGCCTTGTCCGTTTTGTCCGGGGAATCCGATTGGTGGGCCCACGATGCCCCGACGTTTTGTCTTTTTTTCTCCTTGTGGGTCCACCGGTCAGCCAGACGAGACGGAGCGACGGTGCTATTTGAATTTGGGGACTCGTGCCGGCCGTTTCCTGTAGATCATTTCGTTCCCTCCTCTCTCTCTAGCTCCTGTTTCTCTCTCTATCCCCTCCCATCGCCGTCGCATTTGCCGGCAAATCCACCGGCGAATCGGCGGCAAATCGGCGGCGAGAGGGGTCGCACTCGGTCGTCAACTTCCAGGCAAGATCTAGGCCCAATCCCAGCTCGGTTTCGCTCATCCCCATTGCTAATAGCGAGCTAGGGTTTCGATTTTGCTTAGTTTTTTTGCTTGGAATCAGTTCGAACCATTATATTCGCAGGAGAAGCGCTTTTGGGGTGTCAAATCAGGTGGCAGTTCGGTGGTTCCGCATTTTTGCTCTGAGCGGATTGAGGGGCTCTTCCGTGAGATTGCAGGCGAGTTCATCTCCTATTCCTCGATCTATTCTCTCGTTCTATCTCATGTTTTAGGTGCGAAATCGACTTAGAGTTTCAGGATTTTTCCACCCTGTTTTGTTAGACTTGGCGCTAGGTTTGGTTCTGTGTAGGCAAGGCATTTTGCGTGGTTAACTTGAGCGCGATTTTTTTGCTCTTTTCTGATCTGTAATGCAGAGAGTTGGATGCATTTTTAGTTCAGCTCCCTATTTATTCAGCAATTTTGTGAGGTAAATGTAAATTGGCCTGCTATCTAGGAGCCTGTTCTGTAGTTCAAGGTTATTTTCATTGTTATGGGAGGTCCTGCTATCTATGTGCATTTGTTCCAATCTGAGTAGTCATAGGGGTGTGGTATGAGGGGTATGTCTTAGCTGAACAAAATTGCTGCTCCTCTTCAGTCTCATTCCATTCCAATCCTTCAGGTTGCAAATTGTGGGTAAAATTGACCTAGGGTTGCAATGGGTTTGTTATCCTGCTTTTGTTATAGGATCTAGGGTTGGTACTGTGATAGGTGAAGGTATTTTTTGTGATTAATCTATGCAATCTAGTCGTAATTTGTGAAGATAGTGTATGCATCTTTTTAATACGTAGTTGAATCTGCTAATGTTTTTTTCACTGGATGTGATAGTGTTTTTTTCACTGGATGTCATCATATTACATTGTATTACTTTCACATATTTTTTATTCTGTCATGTTTGTATGTTTGTTTAGATCATGGCCAAGGTGAACATGCGTACTGATTTACCTTCCACATCAAGAGGAAACAAGCAGCGTGGAAAGGTGCATATGCATTTTCTGTTTTCTTTTTTCTATACATGACTGGACAAGCTTTTGTATACTGATTTACCTTCCACAAACGATTATCAAGCCATCTTTAGCTATCCAGTCTTCATTTTTGTATACGTTTGAAGATTTAGCCTGGGTTGTTGATTTTTTACTTTTTCATGCTTTTCAGTACAACACAAGATTTAGGAAGGACAGAATTGCTAAAAAACCTGCCCGGAAGACCAAGAACACTGGGGTATGTAATTGTTACCTTTTTTACGCTGTTTTAGATGTCTCTGTCTTTGCATGCGAATATGTAGTTACTTAGGTAAACATGAATATTATTTCCTTATTCATAGGCTGCAAGGAACCGAGCCTCTCCTGCAAGGCTTGTCAAACTTTATCCGCACATGTCCGATGATCAAAAGGAAATGATAAAGGGAGTTGGGTTTGGAGGGTTGCTTCAGATCAAATGTGATTACATGCCAGCGGACCTCATCCAGTGGTTGCTCACTGAATGCTTTGATGCTGAGAAAAGTGAGCTAGTTCTACCTGGAAGGGGAAGAGTTAAGGTTACAGCTAACTCTGCTGAGGACATAACTGGACTGCCAAATCCAGTTGATGGTGATCATGTTAAGTATGATTTGGATTGTGATGCAATTAACTTTGTTCACAAGAAGTATGGCATAGAAAATGGAGTTGCCCCAAGGATCAAGTCTTTTGTTGAGAAGTTAGAGGTGAACAAGAATGTTGATGATGACTATCTTCGGTCGTGGTTGATACTGGCTATATGCACATTTGTGTGCCCTACAACCTGTCTGGGGATCAGTCCTAGGTGCTACCCCTCTGTCGTTGATACCTCAGCTGTGAAGAAACTGAAGTGGTGTCATTTCATAGTTGACCAGCTAAGAATCTCAAAAGACAAGATGACTAAAAGAAATTCTGTGAAAGGCTGCATCTTCTATCTCATGGTAAGCAACCCACCACTGTTTTCATACATGCAGGTGAAATAAAACACCTGCTGGTGTTTCACTTTTATATCTTTTTTTGTGCCACCCCTGCAGGTTCTCTACTTGGACTCTTTGGATCACAATCTTGAAATTTCAGATTGTCAACCAAGAATTGCTGCCTGGGACACAAAATTGATGGAGCAGGTTGTTGAAATGGACAGAAAAGATGATGGATCATTTGGAAGATTAAAAGTAAGTATCTCGTGTGAGCTTCTTGAGTCTATTATAGTTCAGATAGAGTTTACCTAGTTGTTAATCTGCAGCATCACTGGCTTTGTCTAATTTTTCCGTTGTGTGCTGTTTTCATTTCCAGCTAAAGCAAACTAGACACACTGTCATTGATACTTCAATTGGTGGATGCTTAGCTGACCTTGAACGTTTTGTATCATCGAAGATTCCTAGAGGATTATCATCTCAGGTATGCACTGTCTTTCTTAATAAGCTGCTTAAGCATTTTATTTGCATGACTACATGTATTTTTATATGTTGTATGTAGGGTATTTAATAACGCAACGAAGCAGTTTTTATGTAGGTATCTTTTTTTCCCCTGCTTGATTTATGTATGTATATATTCACTGCAGGACAAAATGAAGCTAACTGAAGCTTTTGGCCAAGCGTTCAATGGGTTTTCGCAAATCATGGGCAACCTATTGCAATCAGTCTCTGAGGTTGTTGGATCATCTGGAACGGCTGAACGGTCTAATAAAAGGCGAAGACATAGTTCTGAAGGTACTGAAGAGGGGGATGAGGATGTTTCTGACAGAGAGGATGAGGTTGTTTCTGACAGAGAGAATGAGGATGAGTTTGTAAGTTCAGACATGTCCACGTCTGAAGATGACGACGAATCTTACCAGGAGGCTGAGGATTCTTACCAGGAGGCTGATGAGTCTTATCAGGAGGACGAAAGTGAAGAAGATGCGCAAGGACAGTCTGATGACGCGCAAGGACAGTCTGATTTTGTAGAGGTTGATGATGATGATGCTGGTGGTGCGCAGGGAAAGACAGATGATTCTGACGGGCAGCAGCCATTGCATAAGGAAAGTGTTGAGCAACATGAAGCAGCTTATGATCAGTTGAAACCGAAATCACAACAAGTATTTGATGATTCTCACAAGTATGAGCGGACACAACAAACTGAAGAACCGCCTGGCAACAACATGCCTTCCACCCCTGTTCCTGAACCTGGACGTGCTCGTACACCATCAAGCGCAAAAAGGAAGGTGATTTCGTCAAGAAGGAGGCTAGGAAGATTGAGGTTGCCTCCCAAGAAAGATGTTGTTAATCTTGTAACACCAGAGTGTTTGCCAGCCCAAAATGGTTTACCTGTGCCTCAGGAGAATGTTGTTCACAACATGCATAGCTCTGATTATGAAAATGTCAAAGGCAAGTCAGCTAACCAGGCAAGTCTGAAGATCAGATCAGCAGGTGACATGTCAGGGCAGGGAACAAGCAAACAAGGTGCAGCAAGCACCAGCTCTTGGGACTTCAATCCTCCCTCGTCGTTTGACATATTGGGATTTGCTGAGCAACAAGTTCAGGAGGTTGAAGGTCAGACCAATCAACGAAAGCGACCAGACTGGCTTGATGACAATTTCTTGGATCACCTCCCATGGGAGTTATATCAGAAGTTGGAAGATGACGCATACAGTCAAATAAGGAAGCAAATGTATGTTTCTCACCTTTTTTTTTCAATAATGAAGTCATTTTTACTCAACGCAGCATGGCCTTTTTTTATTAATAAGCAATTCTTCTTTTTTCTTTTTCATTAAAAGGCATGTCGAACATCAAGTTCTAGTCATCAGGGTGAGGTCAAACAAGGAACACCTGCAGTAAATGATATTCAAAATGCCAGTCAAATGAAGTCTGCTTCGAAGTCCTGTCAGGTATTTCAATAAATCTGCATATTTAGTAGTAGGTATTCAAAAATACAGGAAGTTAATGTGAATTTGGATACTTTTCTAATGGGTTGGGTGTTCTATTTCTTCTTCAGATGCAAACCCCAGTTGAATTGCAGCAATCATCAGCAATACAAATTGCTCTAAGCTCAGGAACTCCTCTATATCAAGCACCACCATGAAGGATTATCAAGCCATCTTTAGCTATGCAGTCTCCATTTCATCAGGATCGGAGCAATCCTTTCAAATGCAGCAAAGAAGTTATTGATGTTTACAATGCGGTGTGTCGGTTTGCAACATTAAGGACAACAAGGTCCAGCCAGAGCCCACAAAATAAGAGGTAATTCAACCCCTAGTTTCTACTCTGCATTTTAGTTCGTTTAATGTAGTAGTTTTTTAAGTTCAGCTAAGTTCTTTTCGTCACATACGAAAGCAGTTTTGATCAATAATTGATGTGTGTTCTTTTTTCTCTTTTTGTGTTTCTCTGTACGCAGTCAAATCATAATCAATTACCTATATTTCTGGGTTAGTCTGGTGGAATTGGCAGATTCTGTTAGAATAGGTAATGAGTTACTCACCCCGTCGCTGAAGTAGCTTTATCTGCTATGGATGAATTTGATCCAGACCACAAGACGAGGAAGAAGATATCTAAAAGAGTGCTTCCACTGCGTGTTGCGGTTCGTCATTCTTTTATCTCTTGGCTTTTTTTTTTCAGCATGCCTTTTTTTTTGTATCTGATGATGTTTTTATGGCAGTCATTCATTCAAATAAATCAGCTAGAACGACCTGAAGTAAGAAGGGTGTTTAGGAGGAGTGAAAATCATCTGGACAGGCACGACATGGTATGTTTTTAGTTATGTTTTGAGGGCCTTTTTCTTATTTAAACTGAAGCATATAACTTTGTTAATTCCATTGCACATTTCTCTGAGCAACTTTTTTTCTTAAAAAAATACAAGTTATGTTTCCTGTTTATCAGAAATGGAAAGTTGTAGAATTAGATCAGGATGTGGGGCATTATTTTCTTCTTGTCCTCAACCTTCGAGATCTCCAGTTCGAGGTGTTGGATTCAATGAGGACTTTGCAAGACAAGCGTCTCAGAGATTGCTGTGCTATTCTAATGGATGGAATTAAAACTCTTTGGAGAATTCACTACCCTGAATCTAAGAAGGATATCCAAAATTATGACATTAAAGAGATTGAAGTACCAAAACAAATCAACCCGTAAGTACTTAAAATGTGCCTTCTTTTGTCTATGGCGTTGCATTTGTATCTCTGTTGATTTATTGCAAGGAAATAGTATTCTGATCTGGTTTCTTTTTTCTGATTTCAATTCATGCACACAGCATTGATTGCGGATTTCATATGTTGATGAATGTTGATCAATGGCACGGTCGCCATCTGCCTTCTTACAAAGGATCTGACATCCCCAACATCAGGAAGCTTTTCACCTACAAATGGATTACACACGAGAAAAATTGATGTGGTGGACTGGAGATCAAGGCTAGGCATGTCATAGGTATTAAAGCATATCTTATATAGGTCTATAGCATTTTAATACTGCAATCATAGCAACTTTGTTACATATTTCAAGCAATCAACACAAAAATCTACTTGATACTGAACACTTCTTGCCTCATTTATAAATTATTACATTATTGCATTTTTGCATTATACATGAATGTTCTATTTGAAGAGACCCAGTTCTTTAGATTCTGCATCTCTGGCTACATACTTCCTATGTGTTGCTGCGTTGTGTGATGTTGATTTGCAGACACTGCAACGGTTTTTCCTTGTGCTTCCTTGTATTTCATTCCCTGATTTGTATCTTTTAGATTTAGGACGCCCTTTAGTTGCTGATGTATCTGGATCTTTTATCTTGGTAAATGCTCGCGAGCTTGCTTCATTCCCTGAAAAAAATGTAGTATGCTGCTGTTGGACAATAGGGTTTCCACCCACATCTGCTGCACCTGCACTTGAGGCACCCTGACCAAGGATTATAGATGCCACGCAACCTGCAGCTGCATTTGAAGTACCTTGACCTGCATTTGAAGTACCTTGACCCTGCAATGTAGACGTAAAATTAGTTGCAGCTGCATTCGAATGATGCTGACCATGCACTGTAGATGGGCCCATAGTACCCTGTTGTTGTCCAGCAGCAGCCTGTCCGTGCACAATGGGAGTACTTGAAGCTGCGGCAGATGTATTCCCATCTGCATTTTGCATGTTGCTTGTCTTCTTCTTCTTTGACTTCTTGAGGGCACTAAGTTCAGATTCCATAGCGCGCACATGAGCTCTAACAATATCTTGTGCTTCATCTGATCCACTAGCTGCAAGAGCAATTTTTGATAAGGACGATGCCATGTTAGCATAGCGCATTGCCTTATTCTTTGCCGGCATAGGTGCTTGCTGAATCCCTGGGAAATCATTAATATTCACTGCATCTTCCTTTGGAGTCCACCTTTTTAATATGTAATGTTCAGGTATCTTCTTGATGCCTTGTTCTGTTGCCACTTTCAGGATATGGCAACAAAAAATGCCATCCCTCTGGAATTTGCAGCACTCACAGTGATATATGCTTGCATCTTCTATAAATGCAACTTCATAGGGCCTTTTTCCATAACCGTCAACATTTTCAACAATGGCAACCAATCTAAAAAGGCCAGCTTCAATCTGCTTTGCAACATATTCTGTTGTCTTCTCAAGTTCTGCCCTAAATAACCAGTAGATTCGCCTAGTGTACAGATCAAGTGCATGCCGCTCGATTGGGTATCTAGACCAAAGTGTAGGCTCTTTTTGATCAGTTAGATAGTCTTGTCCATTTTCTGCTACATCTGTTTTTTCCTGAATTCTTTCATACTGATGGGTGAAGTCAAATATTGAGTTATTTGGGTTGATATATCTCTTTAAAACAGCATTAAACACCTCACTACGCTGGGTGGATTGCAAGAAGGGGAAGAAGCACTCCATATAATAGGCAGGGACCCACAATTGCCTTATCTCATACAGTTCAGATAGAGTTCGATTCTCAAAAACCTGAAATCTTGAAATCATTTCAGCCCACCTTGTCTCAAATTCCTCTGGATTCAGGCTGTGGTTGATGATATCATAAAATTCAGTTTCCATGCCTTTCTTTGCAGAAAAGATCCTCCCAAGTTGCGCTTTTCTCTTTGACAAAATATGCCAGCGGCAGCAGCGATGTGTTGCTGACAGGAAAACACTTCTAATAGCTGCTGCCATTGATAGGTCTTGATCTGTGATTATGTTAGTTGGCTCCTTACCATCCATAGCTTCCAAAAACGCCTGCGAAAGCACATTAATTGTTAGCAACACAGTAACTTATTACATACATGGCGGCACTTTATACAAAAGTATGAAGCAATTGTATGTCAAGCATTTTAGTTACTAGCATCACAGTAACTTATTACATACATGGCGGCACTTTATACAAAAGTATGAAGCAATTGTATGTCAAGCATTTTAGTTACTAGCATCACAATAACTTATTACATACATGGCGGCACTTTATATAAAAGTATGAAGTCATTTATACTAGCAATAGAACAGGGAATACCTTAAATAACCATTCATAGCTATTTGCTGATTCATTTCTCAGAAATCCACACCCAACTTGTATTGATTGTCCATGCCTGTTTATTGCAATGAACGGGGCAAATGGCATTCTGTATTTGTTTGTTAAGTAAGTGCTATCAAATGATATGCAATCATTGTATGTCTTATATGCTTCTCTTGCTGCAGCATCAGCCCAAAAGAGGCTTTCAACCTTGCCAAAGCTGTCCAGCTTGAATTTGAAGTAGAAATTAGGGTCTCCTTTTTGCAACTCATAGAAATAATCAATTGTTTCTGTCATATCATTAGCTGCCAATTCAGATCTGATACTTGACCTTAAATTGCCAACATGCTTACTTGTATAAGGCACATGATGTGCTGATCCATATAGCTCTGCCATAAGCCGCATCATCCTACTAGTGTCTATATTACAGTTATGTAGGATCTTTAGGAAGTTAACTTCTTCTTCTGGTATGCCAGCATGTGACCTTAGGAATTTAGCAAGAGATGGCTTGTTTATCAACACATGATTGTGCTCTGGAATGAACTGAGTTACTACCCACTTGGCACCATTGAATGTGATAACCATCCTGGCCTGGCAGTTGGTGTACTTCATCTTCTCCCTTTTTCTTTTCTTGCCTATTATTGTGTTGATTGTTTTGTGTGTCTCATCGTCTTCACTGTCTTGTTGTGCAATAGCAGCATCAATGTCTTCGATTTGCTCTGTGACTGTCTTAGGCTTCTTCCCGTACCCTTCTTTGTTGCATACAAACTGTTGCTTCCTCAGTTCAGTTGTAACTGTTGAGCGTCTTGATGTGTTAGTTCGAACTGAGAAGCCTTTTCTTTTAGCATAGGCGTTGTACAAATGCCTTGCCTCTAGTTTGCTGTCAAATAGCTGACCAACATATGGTTCTTGTGGTGTACTGAAAACCTCTTGGTAATCATGAGCTTCCTCATTAGACTCAATGCTCTCAATATGAGTAGAACCCCCAACAGTAGTATTATCTGCATTACTGTCTTCTTTCTCAGAATCATGTAAATGGGTGTCCTCTAGCGAAAGTCTTATGTCTGAAACTCCAGGCAGCTCGTTAGCAACGTAACTAGATCCTTCTCCTGCTGCTACAATCTGGGTACAATAACTAGGATTCATGTCTTCATCCTTTGCATCCTCTTCATCAGGAGGTGGCAAGTTCAAGTCCACTATTTTGCTTGAATTACCTGTCAAGTTTTTTTAGTTGTTTACATCAGTAACATATTACAAATATGCAAGCAATTTGTCTAGACTCTTTAGATTAGTAGTCTAATCCCAAAGCAAAAACCATGTACTGCTTTTAATGTATGTCTTCTCTTTTTTCACAGATAAGATGAAGTGCTCACGACAGAGGTTGGGATGTGTGCTTCTACCCGCTAATCCCAAAGTAAAGGTTGGGATGTGTGAAGATGAAGGTGTGCCTTCTTTTTTTGGCCGTCTGAAATGCTTTTGTGAATACAAAGTGCTGCTGTGTGTCAAGTACTCTATGCGGGGTTTTACTTTCTAGTGTGTCAAGTAATCACAAATTTTTGGTGTCTGAATTACTGAAATGTGGCATCTGAAGTAGCATGAAGTTGCCAATGTGCATATGTGCTCTAATGTGGGATCTGAATTACTCTTAATGTGCATACGTGCTCTAATGTGCAATCCAAAATCTCCTTTTATTCTTGCAATGTGCTGTGTTACTTTTCAAGCAAATCTGCTGCAAAGGGAAATATACAAAGGTGTAGGCGGGTCGGGGGAATTACTTTCTGCGACGTACCTGTAGAAGATCTGAATTGCTTCCAGCTTTTTGGGCCCCGGCTGCCTCCCTTGGCGAGATCAGCAATGGGATCGCCATTGGCGGCACTGCAACCCTAGGAAGACGCCGCAAAAAGAAAGCGGCGTGTTCTGGATCGGGCGTAGCGGGTAGCGGCGTGGTGGGCCCAGCTCGGTTCGGCCTCGCGCGCTGGTGTGGTGGGCCCAGCTCGGTTCGGCCTCGCGCGCTCGCGCTCGCGCGCTCCGCGCGCTCGCGCTCCCGCGCTCGGAGAAAACGACAAAAAAATCCCGCGCTCGGAGGCTGGTTTGCTTTCCAAATACGGGCCGCCGTGCCGAAGCCTTAAGTTACGGCCGCCGTGCGTTAGCGCGAAAATAAATGGTGGTTTATTGGATCCTAATTCTCATTGGTGTGCCCTTGCTGGACCACGAATGTAGTGGGACAAGTGCCGGTGGCTACAAGCCTACAAGCAGTGATTGCAGTCCAGAGAGAAAAAGGTTTCCGAATTTTTTTTATGGGCCATACCGGCCCAACTTGTGACCATCATAATTTGATGCGCTAACCCATGAACACCTTTTCATCAGCATGTGAAATGTCTCCATCTTCCATTGTTAAGTGTAACTTTCTTTATACTCGTATATATATAGTTTTTACATCATAAACACTTTCAAGCTTACATCAACGTTGCTTATTAGCAGGAGGTATCAATATGCCCTAACCAAACAAAAAACTAAACTTACATCACAATATACTAGTCGATGATTACAAGTATAGAATGCTTCGAAATGCAATATGCTCAGTTCCAGAACCATAACCAGCTGTCCTCTGCAGCTGGCCCGCGGCCGTGTTCCACGGCTGCGAGGAGCATGGCGTCAGGGAGCAAGAGGGCGGCGCTGCCCTCGACGCCGCAGTACTCTCCCTCTGATGACGAGGGCGGCGAGGTCGCGCCAGAGAAGTAGGACTCGGGGCTGTCGTCGCCGTTGGTTCCTGCAAATCCCTGCAACGCACCGCCGGTGTTCTCGCGGAGTTGGTCTTCGTCGAGCTGAACAAACAGTACTGCTGCTTCCATGGCTGTGGTTTCTGAAGGTGCAGTCTGCTCCTCTGGCTGTGACGCCGGCAGCTCCTTGGCTTGCAGCTTCTCAGTTAATGTGGTCACCTGATATGTGTCAAAATTACGAATTTAAACAGATCTATAATTTTTGTTCGGTTGTATATAGTTTAAAAACGAAAGGAGTATATAGTTACTACATGCGACTACTCCCTAAGGAAGGTGCACGAAAGGTCAAAAGAAAAGAAAACATGCGCACATATATGGGCATACATGATGACGCCAAGAATAGGATGATCTCTCCTATCAAAAAAAAGAAAAAAGAAGAACAGGATGATCTCGTCACCTGTGACCGGAGGCGGTTGTTGTCGGCGAGGAGCGCGTCGCGGCCGGCGAGCAGCTCGTCGTGCGCGGCCCTGAGCCGGTCGAAGTCCTGCTCGAGCTGCTTGGCCCTCCACCGCGCGCGGCGGTTCTGGAACCACACGGCCACCTGCCGCGGCGCGATCCCGAGCCGCCGCGCCAGCTCGCTCTTCCGCTCCGGCTCCAGCTTCAGCTTCTCCTCCTCGAAGCTCAGCTCCAGCGCCCGCACCTGCTCCGCCGTCAGCCGCCGCTTCGTCCTGATCTGATCCGGCGCCCCGTGCAGCTCGTACTCGAAGCCGCACAGCTGCTCGACGTCGTCCATGTCCACGCCCAGCTCGAGCTCGTGCGCCGTCAAGAACGGCCGCCGCTTGCGCCGCCCGTTCTCCGCGCCGGCCGCCGCCATCGGTCCGCCTGCAGATCGATGGGAGAAGCCAACCACACCGCAAACTTAGTCAGTTAAGCAAGGCGTCCCAAGAACTTTGGCGCGCCTCAATTCAATTAAGATTTCAGATGTCTGTCACGGCACCTCCACAGAAGCCACCACCGCCGCCGAAGAGAAGGACCTGGCCAGCGCCACCGCCGGCCGCGCGGAACGGAACGGCGGAGCCGATCATGAGGCGGCCGGAGTCCATTTGCCACGTACAACGTACGTATACACGAACCGAAGAACCAAAGAAATCTCTGTCTTGCAAAAAAAGTTGCAACCTTGTACGTACGCGGTCACGCGTACACGAACACTGACGCGTATGTATGTACGTACGTATGCTCCTCTACCTCCTCTTCGTAACACGGAGGTTGCCCGGCCGTCAGGCCGGAACTAGCTTGATCAGAAGGATGATGACGCGGCGCCGGTCGGGAACTTGTGGCGGAAGAAGCTGGTGCTCCACGGCATGCGCGTCGTCGACGACTTCGTGGGGTACGGCGAGAACCCCATCACGCCGCCGCCGGGGAGAGGCGTAGGTTTCGTCAGTGCGATCTTGTGGGGGACACGGTGGCCAGAGACGATGGCCAGCGGTGGAGGAGCAAGGGGACTCGGTTGTAAAAAACCTCTTCTCCTGGGTTCCGGTTGATGGTGCTGGTGAGTGAATTGCGAGGATGTTTCTTCGCGGTGGCTGGATTTTGAGTGCAAACTGGTAAAGTTTGGAGCTCGGAGGGGCGATGGAATTTATAGGCTCAAAAGAGCCGGTGGTGTTCATATTGACTGAAATGCCCTTTTATAGTTTTATTTATGGCAGTTTTATTGGGATGTGGTTCGTCTCCTGATTGGGGGTGATAAGGGTCTCTTTATGCCACTGTCAGTTTCACTGCCATATGACTTTTTATGTCATTTGGTTGATGCACGCAGCTCACGGTGTCTGTTTCAAGGGACATTCTATTGGTGAACATTTATTTGAAAAATTACAAGCATAATTTGGAGTCTGAATTAACAGTTTGCAACGGCATATTCAATTCTTATGTGTTTAGTTGAGTCCTGTATAATACGTAGTAATGAAAACTTAAATATATAGGACACATGTTTGATGAAAAATAGGTGTTGGAATTTAAAAAAAAAATCAGATATATGCATCTGAAATTTGTTACTTTTCATATCATGAATGGGATGAGGTTCGGACTTGAAATTTTCATATGCAATCATAAAATTTCATGAGTGGTTAATTTTCACTGTTTAGCAAAAGCTGTATCCTAAAAATTCATTTTAAAAGATACATACCATTCATCGCAAAAAAGAAGAAGAAATAAACGACACACATCTTTCCAAGTGACCTTTGGATATGTTCGAACTGAAGAAATTCAGTGAAATTTTAGAAGAGTAGTAGAAAATCCCAGGAACTATTTATATGATGATGTCATTTGCTGTGTAACAGAGATACCCTATTCCTAATTTTACCTTCTCATAGCTGATCAATAGCTAGTAGTTACACAAATTGCAAGCTGTTAACAGTTTAATTACTACTGAACCAGTTCTGCTTGGGCTACACCGTTTCATTCAAACTAAAGGGCAATACTTAAGTTCTCTACACAAAAAAAAAAGGGCACCCTTTGGGAACCTAAAAGGCTAAACTAGCCATCTAACTGAAAGCAAAAACTAATCTAGGAATGATTCTAGTCATGGCAAGCCACACACTGAATATTCATGTCTTAATTTGTACCCCTAACAAGTTATTGCTCCGCGTACTAAACACTCTTATGTCACCTTTGTTTTTTTGGATGAGTCTTATGTCACCTTCATGACAGGGTAACACGTAGTTACCAGCTAGGATTCAGTTGCAGCAAGTATAGATATGACTTTGAGCGTGCAAGGGAATCATGCGACATGGCAACTGGGGCATGCGACAGATGAATTTGTTGGCACTATTTCTAGTACTGAACTGATGCAGGTTGTGATTCCTTTTACCTACTAATCCTTGACTCGTTCTTGTGCCCCTTCAAGTGCAGTCGAAGACTAGGAAGAATGCAAGCAAGTCAACTAAAGATGACATGGAGAATCGGAAGAAGTTGTCCTCTTTACTTCTTCCCTTCTCGTTTTTGAAACGCAGAGAATAAACAGAAAGCTTGATCTCTAATTAATGGAATCAGGTGGGGAGTTCTCCTCCCCCCGTTGACCGTCAAAAAAAAAACAAAAAGAAATCAGGGCAGTTCATCTCTGAACAGCCATCCTTTTTTTTTCTTTTTTTGAGGAAACAGGAGGATCAAGCTCCTAGTAGTGTAATAAATAAAAAAGTGTGTTACAAGCTAAAAATGGAAAAAGAACCAAAGGAAAAAGAAACTAAAGGAGATCACAGGTGTTCATCCATTCTTCAATCCTTGGGATTGGAAAATATATTGCTTTTTGCCCCCACGCAGAAGCAAAGCAAATTCTTTTTCGAAGTTCAGATGACAGTCCAACACATTTGGTGCTTTGTCATTGGACATGCAGTTGTTTCTGACTTTCCAAATGCCCCAAGACGTGATTATAATTATCTCCAGGTAGAATGTAACATTGAAATCTGCAGAGCCAGCCTTTCTCATATTCCTCTAACAAACGTAGTTTGGATAAATTCTCTAATATTCACATGAATCTTTTGCGGTTGAAATGGTCCTTTTTTCTTGAGGAAATGGTTTTACTTTGGTCTCATTTATGTATGTTTGGATGTTATTTATTACTTTGAACTTTTTTATGCATGGTGAGATTTCATCGACAGAAAACTGCATCAAAGAAAGAAAGGGTAAAAAAAACTATTTTTATGCTGCAATTTCTAATCACATCTGGCCATTTGAAAATAATTTCAATGTATGAATGGTTGTTGCAGAACTTAAGATGCATGCATCACCAAGGAAAAAGAAAACGATACCTCCCCAAAATAAGCTCAACCTTTTTCACCGAGTGTACTAGGTGATATTTCCCCAATAAGCCCAATAAGCTCAAAACTAACAGATGAATTTGATCGATCTTAGAACAGTGCACTTCTAAAAGAGAAATATATAAGCTCTTCTGAAAAGCCACCGCAATACCGAACGAAGCCTAATAGTATCGCATCTACTCCTACCAGATGAATTTTATCGATGTTAGAACAGTGCAAGTATCACATATACTCCCTCGGGAGGGAGTAATATTCTAGTTCAGTGCTAATTGCCTAATCGGCAGCAGTACTATTTCATGACACACATATTCTACACCCATGTATACTTAAATGGTATATGATCCTAGAGTACATGGGCTAATGCGCAGCCTCCCTACGATCCATCAGATCGTGAAAGTGGGGATGAGATTGCTACACGTCATAACCTTTTAGATATGAGTGGATCAATTTCAACCGCTACTGATGATTAGGCATATCACTGGTTGGGAATTTGCCCCATGATCTCAAAATCCACACTCTCTTACTTAAAAGCAGAATGACAAGCTTTTCTCCAAAATTGTTGGTGCGAAACAATATAGCATCAAAATCTACTAGATGACGACGAATAAACTGAAAAAGGTGTTGGCATTTGGGGTTCGGAATCATGGAATAGTTACTAAAAGGATGCCTCGTTGTATATGCTACTAACGCAATAGCTAGGCCTAGACGTACACCTAGTCCACAAACCGTTTGCGCAATATCAAGTATCCAAGATAGGCATTTGATACTTACCAATATCAGTTAAACACTAAAAGCACAAATGCTTTTGCTTTATCATCACTGAATTCTGATAGAACTAATAAGACTTCTTTGCTCTCCAAGAAGAACCAAGAAAGACAAATCTCTTACTCTTATCTGAAGAAAACGAATATAATCCTGATGTTTGGGTGTGTGATGAAATGTCGCTTTCAATCAGGCTCCTCAATATGCCTTTTGCTTGGTTGATGCCAAGTTTCACATGGCATTAGGAATAGTCTAGTCTTCAGCTGCTCCCTGAATCGACCTTTTATCTTATATTCTTCAGGCCCGATTCAGAGCATCAAAATGGACAAATGCCATGTCCTCGGCCAACCACTTGTTTCATGCAGATTGGGGCAGCATTGCAGTCGATTCGGATCCCCACTGAACTGAAGTGATAACATTATTTTCTCTAATTTTCTGCTCAGTGATTAAGGTTTCTGGTCTTGGCATTGCAGCATTTTGATGGCAATGGAGGATGCTCAACACCTGTGCAGGGGAAAGGATGGAGTCTGGCTAGGCTGTGTTGCGACAACAGGAACTGATCTGACTTTCTGATGCATATCGATCTAATCAGCTACGGTTTAGGTCTAATGAACTGATGTGAAAATTAGTTGGGTAATTCAAATTATCTTTGCACCGTATGTTTTAATTAGAGGTTTGTGCGTCAGTTGTCTGCCTGGCCAAGATGGGTCCAAAACATTCAGGATAAACGAAACATGACGAACCTGTTGTAAACAGGAAACAGTATTAAAGGTTTTTGACGTGGTAAAAAATTCCTATATTTGCGTTGAAAAATCATATAATATCTCATGCTTTAATTAATTCCATGCGTTCCCCACGTTTGGCTCATTAATTTTCTATCAAACTGACATGTCAAAATGAAGAGCTGGCTGTAGCGAAAACAGGATAGAGGAAACACCAAGGACACCAAAAGGACCAATCACAACATTTGTTCATGCCAAGGCTGCAAGAACAGGACGCGCCAGTGATGGTCGCGAAACTCGCAATTCTCCCTTAAATTAAAGGGCATTCATTTTTTCCTATCTAAACCGAATGAACAGGTTGATATCCTGCAATATTTTTCAAAGCGAAAACAAAGTGTGTAGTCCAGGAACAAAGCAACACGTGTTGCTTCCATATCTGAAACGCATGAGCGTCGCACGATCTGCAGCAGGCTCCAAAAGGCAGAGTTTTGTGATTGGCTGTCCACAATGCAATTTCCAACCACGTAGTAAGGTCCAACGCACCAAACAGCGACATTCTCGTATCTGTCAGCAGGTCCGGTGTCACGCATTTCAAAATGACTTCACGCGCGACAAGTGGGTGGCATCGATTCCAGTCTAGGCATATACTAGCATAAATACAATTGTTAGTCATGAAAAGATTTACTAACGTTGGATGCAAAAAAAACATATATATCCAGTATCTCTAGACTCAAGTTCTGTGATAACATTTGTATTAGACATGGGTTACTGTTGGCTCCTTCTGGAACTCTGGTGTCGAGCCCTCGGTTCAGCAGAGGAGGTCGAATAAAAGCAAGCTTGTCTGATTGAGAATATCTGCACAGTAACCGCAAACGATACAGTGGTTTTTTATTGTTCCTAATAGTAGTTAAACTGAGAAAAAGATGCACAAGGTGAACAAGCTGCAGCCACACACCGACACACGACAGAAAAGCTTTATGCCACTCATCAGTTAGCCTGTTTGTGATTTCCTCCTCCAAATGGCTCCCCACTAAACCCATCATCACAAAGAAACGAGAGGTTAGGGGAGCTCGGACGTGGCCGTGCCGTTTGATTCTTCCATTTGCATGCGAGGAGCACGAAGGAGTGGAGTTGGTGGTGGCGACTTGGTGTGGTGGCCACCGGGGGTTAAATCATAGCCTGTCAACATTCAGAGGTTCAGTTAATTGGCACGATTAGTAGGATTGATAACACTGTAATATAATAAGCAAAGTATAATGTTACTGCTTGTCTGCGACGTGTGTACAATGGGCAGTGATTTACAGACGCAGAAAGCACCACGGTTTTCCTGTCTTGCATTGGCATTCTCGTGCCGAGGAACTTCCATTGCCATTTCGACAGCATAGTTTGAAAGGATACCTGTATGTATGCAGCACATGCGTCTGAAACTTAATGGAAGACATCTTTCTCGGAGCATTGTTCTCGTTAGGAACGACAGAGATGTATGGTCGACAAGGCGGAACACTATGGACTATGGAACTGAATTCGAAGCATTGGATTGGACGTGCAGAAAGATAGAATCGTGATCTGGACCAAGCAGAGTGCGAGGCCGATTCTTCCGCATCGAGTGGACCATGCGTGGAAGATTTCGCAGTAGTTTTTTGTGGCTGCAGAAAAAAGGAGAGCAAGCCGCATAACCAACATGGCATGTGCGCAGGCAGCATTGCTTTCGCGTTGACTATTATATATACATGGGAGTAGCCAAGAGATCGACGAACATGCAACTGAATCTCGTTAGAGCGTTCCCAACAAGGAGCTAAGAGACAGCATATATAATACTTTACTAGAAAAGAGGAAGAAAGAGAGTGCTGCTAGCTCTTGTTCAAGAGCTAACTCTTAACATAAATGAGCCACTTGCATGCGGATCCCACCCATAAATATATTATAAAATATCATCTAAGAGCTAGTAGCTGACTCTAACCATTGGGCACGCTCTTAGAGCGTCCCCAACGGGCTGCCTAAGAGGCAACAAAAATATTATTTTATTGAGAAAAAGGAAGAGAGAGGGTGCTGCTACCTCTTGTTCAAGAGTTAACTCTTAGCATAAATGAGATACTGTCATGTAGACCTTACACACAAAGATTCTTTGCAAGAGTAAGCAAGCTGGCTCTACCGTTGGGCATGCTCTTAGTGCTCATCTCCCAAAAAAAGTGAAGTTGTTCTCGTTAGTGCGAGGCTCTGATAGCATCGTGTCCAGGAGAAACAGGAGTTGCTGCCGGCGAACAGCTGAGCTAGCTAGCTTCGTTTACACTTTACAGGGACACAAAATACACTTTACAGGGACACAAAAAAGGGTTGGCTAAATCGAGCAGTGGGCTTGGTTTTGTGCTTTCTTACCTCATTCGTCAGCTTAGTGGGCCGAGTCTTCATTATGAAACGAGGCAATTTGTAGTCCACAAGCCATTGTGCTGCCCAAGAGGGATCCATATCTCTGAGCGCGAGCCGGGGATCTGTATAAACGAGATCTGTATAAACGTGCATCAATGTAGCAACGTGTCACACAGCACAACGACGAACAACAGCTCTTTAATCGCCTTCACTGACTGAACCCTGTCCCCTGCTCACCATGCCGACATGTCGAGGCCAGAGAACTGGATCTGCCGCATTAGGATTCACGTGCCCGGATCAGGCCATCAGGGTCTCCGCCGCAGGCATGACGCCTTCTGCGCGGCTCGTGTAGCAGCGGTGCGCGCGCCGACGACGCGGCGCCGGCGGACCGCGCGACAACGACGCAACCTCAGCGTGGCGTGACAGGCTGACGCGTCTCGGCGTCGTCGCAATCTCAGTCCCGTTCCTACGCTTGCTTCGAGTCGAGGGAAACCCGTGCACGGCTCGACTCGGCGCGCTCTCGAGTCCGGCGGCACAGGTCCGTATGCTTCCAGCGACGTGCTGGCAACGAAAGGGATGGACAACCACCACCTTCGACGAACCATCATGGAGTAGGTTGCAATTGTCATCAGCTAAGAGCAAGGCCAATGGGCGCCGGTCGCAACTCGAGACGAGACGAGTTTAACAACTGTGTCACCCAACGCATGTCTCGATCTTGTCTCTTCACAATAATATTTTATCTTTCACCGGACCCACCTTTTATCTTTTAGCAAGTTCCAACCAGAGAGAGATAGAGACAGGACTTAGGCTCTCCGCACCGGCATCCTGGATAGTATCCTCCAGGACCATTTAGCGTACGAAGCTGCTGCACCGGCTCCCTGCATAGCTTCCTCTATCCTTCAGGACCGTTCCGCTTCCTCTAAATCTGGCGTGAGTAGAGGCCTCCGCTATACCCACTCACATGGCACGGGGCCCACCCAACCACCCACCGCGCAGCAGCAGGCAGAGGAGAAAGGAGAGAGGCGAGTAATAAAGAATGGGTGGCTGACGCGTGAGTCCCACTGAAGGTAGTTGATATAGAGGATAGATATAGAGTATGAATGGGTGCAGGAAAACTAGATATAGAGGAGAGAATCTTGCTGACCAGGACAGAATATTTCTTTTAGAGGAAGAAAATAGAGTAACACTAGTGCGGAGAGCTTTACGGCAGAGAAGGCAACGCGGGGCATAGCGGGCCCAGCACGTGGGGTGGGAGCCTAGGCGAGCGTGCCCAGATGGTCGCGGGCAGGAGCGACTAGCAGCGTTTTCTCTCTCCGCTAAAACAATAAACTAACCGATGTGTTGGTCGATTCGCCGACCATTGGGCTTGCTCTAACCGGGATTTCTCCACCTTAGAAAATCTTGCCTTAAACAGTTAAAGAAATGGAGACGTTTGCTTAACAGCATCGTGCAAGCAGCCAAGTGGCACGATGGCGTCACTGCAGAGACAAAGATATCATACTCAACTCGAGAGGATGCGTCGTGACGTTGTGTGAAGTACGATGATGACCAACAACTCTGCATCAACTACTGTACCGGTGTACCCTCGAACCGTACTAGCACTACCCCATAAACAGAGGCAAAGAATTCATAACCCATGGCGGGAACTACTTTTATTCAAATATGAACGGCATATTTATAAAGATGGAGTATCAACGTGGCATCGTGACGTATGCGTAAAGCACAACGACGAACACAACTCCTCTGCTTTGAACAAACAACACAACGACGAAACACAACTCCTCTGCTTTGAACGAACGACACAACTCCCCTCTGTATCGCCTTCACTGAAGAAGACTGAACCCGGATCACCAAAGCCGACGCGGCGAGCAGCAGAGCGCGACCGGCAACTCAGTGGCAGTACTGGCGGTACCAGCAGCAGCGGCCGTACCCGGCATCGCCGACGACGGCCGGGCGGCTGTGGAGCCACCACAGCAGGTTGGAGAGCGAGTTGCCGTCGTCGTGGCCCGTGAGCGCCCGTGTCTTGGCCAGCGCCGCCTCCTTGTCGTAGACCCCTTCCAGCGCGTACACGAACCCCTTCCACCCTTCCCCGACGCCGTCCCTCGCCAGCGCCGGCAGCGTCCAGTTAACCAGGTCCCTGGCGAACGCCGCGTCCGGGAACAGAGCCTCGCTGACGGGCAGCACGGGGAGGAGCTGGATGCCCAGCCGGCACTCCTTCCACTCCGGCGGCGCGAACCAGAGCCCGCTGTCGCGCTTGTTCGCCCATAGCACCCCCACCACGCGGTTCTCCCTGCTGAACTCCTCCTCGTACACGCCTTCCCCTTCCCGGACGTGCCACCACGCCTGTGCCGCCAGCGCCTCGAACGCGGTCAGCGTCGCGCCGAGCGTGGCGAGGTGCATGTCACCGTAGCTCAGCCCGAGGAGGGCCGCGGAGTAGTAGGCGTTCACGGCCTCGCTCGTGCTCTCCTGGTTGCGCCCGTCGCCGAACTCCGTCAGCCCGCCGGCCCACGAGTGCAGCTTCCACAGGTCGAACATCCGCAGCTTGGTGAAGCTCGCGCCGGGCCTGCGCGACAGCGTCATGATGTCGGCCACCATGGAGTAGGCCTGCGCCATGTACTTCCTGCCCCAGCACGGGTCGATCTTGGCCAGCACCGCGATGGCGTACAGGAAGTAGCCCAGGTGGTAGTGGTGGTCGTTGAAGATGCCGAACCCGAAGTCCGCGCCAGTGTCCGTCAGCCCCTGCCGTGTCACGAGCCCGCCCCACTTGGCGTCGTACAGGAAGCCGTTCCCCTGGAAGCTGCCATCCAGCCACGGCGTCACGGCGGCCTTCAGGAAGCTCTGCACCGCCGGGATCACGTCGGGGCACCCGACCTCCTCGGCGATCAGCGCGAACCGCGCCGCCCGGGCGATCGCCTTGCCGTAGAAGTAGGACGACGTGGTGGTGATCGGGGTGGACGCGAGGCCGGCCACGTCCCCGCGCAGCGCGGCGACGACCTCGTCCACGCCGTTCTCGCTGACGCCGTGCGTCGAGTGCCACGTGGCGGGCACCGGGTCGGTCCGCAGGACCCACGAGTCGCCGACGACGCCCACCAGGTCGCCGTCGATGCTCCGGTACCGGAAGTCATCGAGCACCCGGACGCCGCCGCAGTCGTGGGACTGGGACAGCAGCCGGAGGTGGAGCGGGTGCGCGAGCATCAGCAGCTCCCCCGGCCCCGCCTTGCGCCAGTGGTACTCGACGCAGAACGGCCGGTTCAGCGCAGCCTCCCCGGCCGTCGGGAAGCAGCCGCTGTACCGGTCAAGGATCGGCTCCATGAACGCGTCGGGCAGGTAAGCTACACGAACGACGCCGGAGAAGCCGGGAGCCGAGAGCTGCGACGTGTCGGTCTGCGCGAGGCGGATCGGCGCCGATGCGTAGAGGAGGAACGTCTGCCCGCTGTTCATCCGGAGGCGCCACTTGGTGCCCGCGTTGCCGCAGGGAGCGACCTCGGTGAAGGCGTGGACGGACGCGACGGATATGTCCACGGCGCCGGCGCCCTGGGCCGTTGTCAGCGTGACGTAGGGGCACCCGCGGACGAGGTGCGCGCGGAGCGAAGGGGACACGTCCAGCGTCACGGAGAGGTCGTCGAACGCCACGACGCGGTGGTCCCCGCCGGCGGCGTCCGAGGAGGCGGAGATCGTGAGATCCTCGACGAAGGTCTGGATGATGAAGGACGGGGACACGTTCCGCGTCGGGTAGCAGACGGTGAGCGCGCCGCCGGCGGAGCGGATGGAGTAGGGGTGGACGTACTCCGGCTGGTCGCCGTTCTTGAGCACGTAGTTCTGGAAGAAGGAGTTGGTCGGCAGCGGCGCGTTGAGGAGCCCCGGCGCGAAGAAGCGGGCCGGGTCAGGGAGCACGGTGGACGTAGCGCGCGGGAACACGGGGCCCCCCGGCGCCGGGGCTGGCGGGCGGTGGCCGCCGTGAGGCATTGCCGGAGGCGGAGGCGGCGGCGGGATCGACAACGGCGGAGGGGTGGAGGCTGAGTGCTGGGCCTGGGCCTGGGGGTTAGCGAGAGCAGCTTGGGGTGTGGCCCAGCTTCTTCTTCCACTTCCACAACTCAGACTGCTGCTTATATACCGGTCGACGCGGTCGTCGCCTCGATTGGGCTCTGCTTGATCTGCTCTTTTTTCTTTAGTCTTAGGCTGGAATTCTGGTGTTTTTGGAGGTTTTTGAGAGGATGGTTTTAGCAATTTCTTAGCTGGAATTGTCAAAAGCGTGTCCTGCGTGTGAACACAATATTATATGCAACGACGTGAGATAGAGAATTTCACGAGATAAACAATAATAAAAAGACAGATGATTGCCGGCTAAGCATTGAAAACGTCATGATAATTGCTAAACACGGGCATTCGAGGGGAAGAGACGATTTTCTTAGCACAAAAGTTGTACTAGAGGTAGATCGATGTGGGGTCTTAGCCTAGTGGTTAAGGCTTCCGAGTAACACCTCTCAGGTCCTGGGTTCGACTCCTCGTGGGAGCGAATTTTTAAGGATTTAACGGCATTTGTGCTTTCAGTGGTAGGCGACGCTCCCGTCGACAGCGAGGCGCCAGTGGTGACTTCGTATCTCTGGATTTGCCGGCTCAGTCTTCGAAGATACTCATAGGGGTAGGGTTTGCGTACGTGTGTTCATAGGGGTGAGTGTGCGTGCGTTGTGAGTGTCTGAGTTGTACTGTGTAATCTCAAAAAAAAAAAAGACTATCTCTAAAAGGATACCCATTCTCCTCATAATACCGAAAATAGGTGCTCAAATCCAGAAAACAACACTCCAACGGAATCCAAACACCATACCTACTTTAGCCACCGCTCCCCCCGTGACTCAAAAATGCATCACTTCGTTCGGTGACCCAATCCTCAATTGATCGATTCGATCTGTTCTGTTCTCTTCCTCCTCCCTCCTCTCTCCTCCAAGCCTGAAAGCCCGCCGCCGCCACCGTACCCGCTTCCCCCTCCCCGCCGCCTGCCGCCGCGGACCCGCGATGAAGCCCGAGGCCGACAGCTCCGCTGCCTCCTCGTCCCCACCCCACCCCACCTCGGCGAAGGACTGCGCCGCCTCCTCCTCCTCCGCGTCGAGCTCCCCGCCATGGGTCTACGACGAGGAAGACGAGGAGTGGGTCGACGACGAGGAAGACGAGGTCGAGCTCGCCGCCATGGCGGCCGAGGCAGCAGGACGGCGATGTCTTGGAGCTCCGTCGTCGCTCGGGCGGGCGCGGGACGGCGACGGTTGCGGCGGCGTGAGGCGGCGGCGGCCAGGTGAGCGCGCGAAGGCGGCGGCTCGGCTGCGCGAGGCGACGGCGGCGGCTTGGAGTATTTGGTATTTGACCATTTGGGGACTCCGTTAGAGATGCAGATTTTTCAGTTTAATCTATTCACGCCCATTGAGACCTATTGGGTCATTTGAGTCATCGATTTGGGTGGTTACCGTTGGAGATAGCCTTATTGCCTGATTTATGTCGACCCAAGAGCAAGAGGGCAGAAACTATAAACATGGCAGATTGCACATTTGTACTTGGCCTAACCTTGGGAATGTATCAGGAAGCCAGCACAGCAGCCAAGCTTCAGTGCTTCACGCAACGCGCATGTCAGAGCATCTCCAGCACGGCCTAAACAGGTGCTTATCTTATCTCGTATTTGAAGGTCGAGGTTGAGGAAAAAAATTAAACTCCAGCAAGACCCCTAAACATACTTTGAATTTGTTAAGGCCCTCAAATCCTCCAACGGAGCTTTTATTTTCGTGGACACTCTTTAGGCTCCAACCGAGCCTTTATCCCGCGCGACGCCATGCTCGCTCTTGCGCACTCGCCCCGGCCATGCACGCGCACGCAGCGGCGGCTCCTTGGCCCTTCACGACCCAGCCTCTCCATCCCTCTGTTCGCCTCGAATCTAAGAGGCGTCGCCGCAATGCCACCCTGCCCGCCATGGATCCCACCGCCGTTAGCCTTCAAGCGCCACACGACGGCGCCCTCCACGTGCATGACCTGCTTCGGCCTCCCGCCCCCACCCATGCCGCGGCCCGCGCTGGGCGCGAGATGGCACGGAGAACATAAGGGGGCGCAGCGAGGAGCACGGCGAGGCTGCAGCAGTTGGCGTGGCAAGGGGCGCGGCACATGGCGGCGAGGGTGAGCCGATCTGGCTAGCCTCCAACTGCAAAGTATGATACTCGCCTCTCAGCAAACTAACAAATGTTAAACACATCGAATAAAAAAGAACACAACAAGGTTGCAGTTGTCCTCAGGTTTCTGGAGTATCTCAACTTTCTCTTCAGGGTCACTATGAAATGTCTACATTTAAAAAACGAGGAACGCGGGGCGCTTGGAGATCAATTCTGCGTGGGTTGTTATCATAATCTCAAATATTTTATGCTGCTGTTAGTTTCGTTTCTCGATGGCTAAGAACGAATGGAGCTCCTGGCCGGTAGGCTGCGAGAAGTCGCGCGCACATGCTCTGCTCCGCGAAGCGCCTCTGCTTTCGAAGCTCCGTTGGGAAACAAACACATGGCCACGTGTTCTCTCGTGTCCGCGTCGATCGAGAGCACCAGTGCATCGGCATGCTGCCCTGAGTTCCATTCCAACCAGACCGAACGACATGTCCCGGAACGCGCAAATTGATAACGAACGCCAACGGCCTTGCCGTTGCCGCCCGGCTTCGCCCTGCCCCACTTGTGCTCGCTTAGCGAGGAAGCAATTGCCGCGGCGCGACGTACATGCCTTGCTTGCGGCCGGCTAATTGCCCGGGTGCCAATCTTCCGGCGCGCGACAAGGCAGGCTTTGCTTCGTGGCAATTGCGTCGTCCATACCTGACGTGAGACGCCCAACACTCCGCCGCGCCACCACACCTGCTCCCCCTTTGGATGAGATGATCCTTGCAAGGGTAACCAACCCAATATCTCTATCTGGCTTCACCTCGTTGTCGCCTCAGCTCATCGCAACGACTCCATCGAAGTTCGTCACGTCGTCGGTCGCCTCGCGTGTCGCGTGAAGCTCGGCTGCTAGCTACCTTCCTGGTACATTCTTATCAAAGGTTAGGCCAGAAACACAACCTGCTGTCGCCGCGTCTCTTTCCATGGCCATGTTCATAGTCTCCGCCCTCCCCTCTTGGCCGACATCGAACAAGCAATAATCATGTCGACCAGTCCTGGCTTGTACGATTATTGCTAAGTAAATCGTTCCTTCCCTTCAAATAATGCTCGGTGTTTTATCATCGCGTTTTTTCAACGCTTAGCTGCTAACCATCTCTGTCTTTCCATTATTGTTTATTATCTTGTGAAATGATATCTATGTCACGTCGTTGCAATATAATATTTGTTTTGTGCTAAGAAAATCCTATTGCTCGAGCTCGACATCAACCAATCACTAATCGTATCAGCCACCCCTAGTACAAGTTTTGTGCTAAGAAAATCATATCTTCCCGTCGCATGCTCCGTGTTCATCAATTATCAGCGCGTTTTCAATTTGCTTAGCCGCTAATCCTCTCTGTCCTTTTACTATTGTTTATCTTGTGAAATGATCACAATCTCACGTCATTGCATATATTATTGTGTTCACACGCAGGACACGCTTTCGGCGCGCGGTCATTTGCAGTATGGACTAATTTGCTCAGTCGAATCCAGCGAAGAAATTGCCAAAACCATCCTAGAAAACCTCCAAAAACACCAGAAAAACCAGCCAAAACTAAAGGAAAAGGAGCAGATCAAGCAAAGCCCAATGCAGAAGTGGAAGAAGAAGTTGGGCCACACCCTCTCCCGCTTCCTCCTCACATCCAAGCCGCCCTTTGCTCAGCCCAGGCCCAGGCCCGCTGAACCGCCTCCACCTCCTCCGCCTCCCGTCCCGATCCCGCCGCCGCAACCGGCCATGCCTCACGGCGGCCACCGCCCGCCGGCCCCGGGTCCTGGGGGACCCGTGTTCCCACGCGCGACGTCCACGGTGCTCCCTGACCCGGCCCTCTTCTTCGCACCGGGGCTCCTCAACGCGCCGCTCCCGACCAACTCCTTCTTCCAGAACTTCGTGCTCAAGAACGGCGATCAGCCGGAGTACCTCCACCCCTACTCCATCCGTTCCACCGGAGGCAGGCTTACCATCTGCTACCCGACGCGGAACGTCTCCCCGTCCTACATCATCCAGACCATCGTGGCGGATCTCACCATCTCGTCCCCCTCGGACGCGGCCGGCGGGGACCACCGCGTCGTGGCGTTCGACGACCTCTCCGTCACGCTAGACCTGTCCCCGTCCCTCCGCGCGCACCTCGTCCGCGGGTGCCCCTACGTCACGTTGACGACGGCCCACCAGGGCGCCGGCGCCGTGGACATCTCCGTCGCGTCCGTCCACGCCTTCGTCGAGATCGCGCCCTGCGGCGACGCGGGCACCAAGTGGCGCCTCCGGATGAACAGCGGCCAGACCTTCATCCTCTACGCGTCGTCGCCGATCCGCCTCGCGCAGACGGACATCTCGCGGCTCTCGGCTCCCGGCTTCTCCGGCGTCATCCGAGTCGCCTACCTGCCGAACGCGTTCATGGAGCCGGTCCTCGACCGGTACAGCGGCTGCTTCCCGACGGCAGGGGAGGCCGCACTGAACCGGCCGTTCTGCGTCGAGTACCACTGGCGCAAGGCGGGGCCGGGGGAGCTGCTGATGCTCGCGCACCCTATCCACCTCCGGCTCCTGTCCCACGACTGCGGCGTCCGGGTGCTCGACGACTTCCGGTACCGGAGCATCGACGGCGACCTGGTCGGCGTCGTCGGCGACTCGTGGGTCCTGCGGACCGACCCGGTGCCCGCCACGTGGCACTCGACGCACGGCGTCAGCGAGAACGGCGTGGACGAGGTCGTGGCCGCACTGCGCAAGGACGTGGCCGGCCTCGCCTCCACCCCGATCACCACCACCTCGTCCTACTCTTACGGCAAGGCGATTGCCCGGGCGGCGAGGTTCGCACTGATCGCCGAGGAGGTCGGGTGCCCCGACGTGATCCCGGCAGTGCAGAACTTCCTCAAGGCCACCGTGACGCCGTGGCTGGACGGCACCTTCCAGGGGAACGGCTTCCTGTACGACGCCAAGTGGGGCGGGCTCGTGACGCGGCAGGGTCTCACGGACACCGGCGCGGACTTCGGGTTTGGCATCTTCAACGACCACCACTACCACCTGGGCTACTTCCTGTACGCCATCGCTGTGCTGGCCAAGATCGACCCGTGCTGGGGGCGGAAGTACATGCCGCAGGCCTACTCCATGGTGGCCGACATCATGACGCTGTCGCGCAGGCCCGGCGCTAGCTTCCCCCGGCTGCGGATGTTCGACCTGTGGAAGCTGCACTCGTGGGCCGGCGGGCTGACGGACCTCGCCGACGGGCGGAACCAGGAGAGCACGAGCGAGGCCGTGAACGCCTACTACTCGGCGGCGCTCGTCGGGCTGAGCTACGGCGACACGCACCTCGCCACGCTCGGCGCGACGCTGACGGCGCTCGAGGCGCGGGCGGCGCAGGCGTGGTGGCACGTCCGGGAAGGGGAAGGTATATACGAGGAGGACTTCAGCCGCAACAACCGCGTGGTGGGCGTGCTGTGGGCGAACAAGCGCGACAGCGGGCTCTGGTTCGCGCCGCCGGAGTGGAAGGAGTGCCGGCTGGGCATCCAGCTCCTCCCCTTGCTTCCCGTCAGCGAGGCCCTGTTCCCGGACGTGGCGTTCGTCAAGGACCTGGTTAGGTGGACGCTGCCGGCGCTGGCGAGGGACGGCGTCTGGGAAGGCTGGAAGGGGTTCGTGTACGCGCTGGAAGGGGTCTACGACAAGGAGACGGCGCTGGCCAAGACACGGGCGCTCACGGGCCACGACGACGGCAACTCGCTGTCCAACCTGCTGTGGTGGCTCCACAGCCGCCCCGCCGTTGTCGGGGATGCCGGGTACGGCCGCTGCTGCTGGTACCGCCAGTACTGCCACTGAGGAGTGGCCGTGCTCTGCTGCTCTCGGCGTCGGCTTGGTGAGCAGGGGATCGGGGTTCAGTCTTCAGTGAAGGCGATACAGAGGAGTCGTGTTCGTCCTTGTGCGTCACGTATACATCACGATGCTACATTGTTACACTACCTTTATATGACCTTTATATTCGTAAAGGCATGGACTGTGAAATTTTTGTCCCTATTGTGGTGCTATATCTTGCTGCTTGGCTTCTTGCACAGTTGCACGATGCGCGTGAACCGAATCTCTCTGTTTTCCGACAATATCGGCCACTTCACCAGCACCTTGATTATAGGTGATGCCTTTATTGTCAAATTAAACTGAACAAAGAACAACTTATCTCGCAATACAACTATATCTTTGAAAGAAGATCAATCATAGAAGCACGTGGTTCGTAAGAGGCCTCCAGAGGCACCACCTTTGGCATGGTTAAGCCAGAACCCTCCGCCATGTCCACAGGATCCACTCCTAGTCTCTGCCAATTGAAGCATTGGATCATGGTCCCAAGAGCAAGACCCACCATCTGCATGCCTAGATTCTCTGCTGGGCATTTTCGTCTTCCCATACCAAATGGGATGAGCATCTTACCGTGACTCTTCCCATCCTCAAACCTATTCAAAAATCTATGAAGATTAAGCTATATGGCAGCAAATGAGTAAGCATGTATATGTACACACCTATCAAACCTGAAAAACAGTTTCGTGCATTACCTTTCTGGGATGAAATCTGCTGGCCTGTCTCACAGCTCAGGATCCCTATGGATGACAAATGTGTTCACTAGAAGCATTGTCCCCTTGAGAATATGAAACCCACTGACCGTGGAATCGATAGACGACTCATGAGGAACAAGGAGCGGTGCTGGCGGATACAAACGAAGTGTCTCCATGATGATGCAATGAAGGTACTGCAGCTTTGGGAGGTCAGTTGCCTCGAGCAGGCGTGTTGGCTGCCCTATGCATGCATCAATCTCAGCTTGAGCTCTCTTCATCACACGAGGATTATTTAGCAAGAGGGACATCGCCCACTCAATTGTGTCTGCTGAAGTAGTTGTTCCAGCTTCTAGAGAGCTCTTTAAAGAGAATTCCAATAGATCAGATTAAAACGTGCAGAAATTCAACTACATAGTGCATGCATGCAAAGAATAATTTACTCAACGAGGGGCCAATATGATTAAAAAAACAATGGTTACTACACTCACGATGCAGAGAGAGCGGATGAGCTGGTCGGGGCAAGCGTCCGGGTCTCTGTCCTGCAGCTCCAAGAGCATCCTAATCATGGTCCTCCTCGCCGGCGCGCCTTCCTCCATCTCCTTCCTCTGCTCCTCGATCAGCCGCTGCAAGAAGCTCGTCCGGCTCTCCCGCAGACGCCAGAGCCGCCGCCCCATCCCGCTCATGTCCAGCCACCGCACTAGCGCCGGCAGGAAGTCCCACACCGTCGATGCACCGCTTAGCGCCATCGTCTCCTCCACCATCGCCCTGAACCACCGGGCCTCCTCGCTCACCTCCGCTGATGTCTCCTCCTCCTCCTCCCCATCGCTAACACAACATCGATCGCACTTATACTTGATTAGATGAGGAGGAGGAGGATGGATTGAGAGATCTGAAGCAAATGTACGAATCTTACGCGGGGATTCCGTAGTACATCCTCGCGCACATCATGCTCATCATGGCGTTCATGAGCAGCTCGAACAGCCGCGACTTGAGCTCCACCCGCGCGCGACCACCGGCGTCGCGGGCCGCGCGGTGCAGGCGCCGCGCCATGGAACGCGCCTCGCGCGCGTGGGCGTCGGCGAACTGGTGCACCCGGTGCGTGGAGAGGATCTCGGTGACGGCGATGCGGCGGACGTGGCGCCAGTAGGGCCCGTAGCTGGCGGTGCCCATGGTGGTCCAGCCGTAGGAGAGGATGCCGCCAGACGGCAGCCGCGGCCGGTTCGCGAACGCCACGTCGAGCGGGCCGCCCAGGCACTCCTCGGCGGCGTGGGCGGACGACACGACGGCCACGCGGCGGGAGCCGAAGCGCAGCTGGAAGACGGCGCCGTGGCGGGCGGCGAGGCGCGCGAGGGTGCGGTGGAGGGGCTTCTTGAAGAGGTGCAGGTGCCCGATGACGGGGAGAGCGGTCGGCTCCGGCGGCTGTCGGCGGCGAGCACCACTCTTCCCACATCGTCGTTGTACGGAGGCTCGCGCAGCTAGCGTGAGCAGCAGGAGGAGAGTGACGGTGACAATGGTGTTCAAGGCAGGGGTGGTATCCATGGCGGAACTGCACACTGTGAGCCTCATCTGCCGGAGAGGAATCTAAAAGCCATATGTACTTGCGGCTCCAATCTCGATCCATCATGCTCGGGTGGGGCATGTTGCCTGCATGAGCGGAAACTCATTTCATAGGATTCGTCAGAGGGCCGTAAGCCAAGTTAATTTATCGAGCATCACGTGGAGTAGAAAACAAGTTGTCACGTAAAAATTTCTGGAATCTCACGGTGGAGCAGTCCAACGTACGAGTTCCAGAAAAGACTATGGAGTTTTCCAACCGAAACATGTTGCAAGCATACGTGTATCATCATGTGCGTCCTTGCAAAATGTTAGTACTAGTTTTTGACCTTTTTCATTTGTCAACTAGTATTTCCATAACGAGGGGAAACACAACGAAACGAATTGAGCTTCATAAGTCATAGTGCGGTTAAGCCATAATTTGAGCACCTAGCAAGGTTATTTCAAATAAAAAGTTAGAGTAGATTGGTAAAATTATAACAAAACTACATATGTAAGGAGCTAAATCACAAAACTATATAGTTCATATGTATAAAACTATATATTTTTGTAAGTTATTGCAAAGCTATAGATTTAATGTGCATGAGTATCACAAAACAACATATTTCACATAACCAAAGTATGTACTCCCTTGTTCTCAAACTTTATCGTTAGGACAACAAATCTACTTCAAAAAAGAACTGATATTTTACATAACCTGAGTAGTTTTTTTATTAAACTGACACCACCTTAAACATGTATTTACGAAGTAACATTTTCAATTAATTAAATATTTAGTTTTGTGATGGAATTTGCACTTTTTCATTAGAGATTGGAAATTTAGTCTTGCCTTGATTGGTACGAGCTTGAGCTTTACCAACATACATAAACCTTATTGGTCCAACTTCGACCCTAGGTTGCTACAAGTGACATTGAAATTCAAATTCGACCTTCGAGATTATGTGGGTGTGTGAGGGTCATGGGGGGCACGGCACACACATGAGGCACATTGTGTCTCACAGGCCCCAAGAGATATTAGTCATGATATAGCCAACCTTATATTGGAATAACATTCCAGAATTATGGAACTAACTTTAAAAGTTTCCAATTCGAGACCTGATATCTATTCAGTTCTAGATGTTACCAAAATTTTATCTTGAGATGGGTTCTTAAATGCCCAATTCAATTATAGGTTTCAGATCTCGATTCAATATGCTACCTAGATCCTACCGAATCCGGCCCCAACTCTACACCATGTTGAAGCCCGTCAGCAGGCTCAGTTTCTAGTCCAACCAGTTGGTCCAGTAACGGAAAAGGAGCACTTTGATGAAATGATGACCAAACATGCATGTTCAGTTACAAAAAAAGAAAAAAAGAAGAAGAAGAAGAAGAAGAAGAAGAAGAAGGCGTGTCACTCATGATTGTTCCACCTAAATGCATAATGACACATTTTTGTCATAAATTAGTTGTTCTGGGATGGCTTTCAGTGATGAAACTCTACAAATTTAAGGTTTTTTCCTCGTATTGACCCCAATATAAAATATCACGTACTTTTCTGAACTATTTAATGACATTGAGTAATGTACAACTTTCATTACAAATTTCTACTATTTTCATCACTAATTTCTCCCCATGGCACTTTTTTTTTTTGAGAAAGTCCGCAACATAACATTGGCTATTCTATGATGGTAGGCCATCATCACTGATATTCATTTTTTTATTGAATCATCAGAAAAAGAAAATTCATTGTGTGTCGCAATGAATGAATATATTAACATTCGCCACAGCACCACCCAACGTGGAGTATTCATAGTTTAATACTGAGTTTGCATCAGCGGTGCATATAATGTGATAACTGATAATTAAGCTCTATGTAACGATGACCAATCTAATGGATTGTGGCGAGTCTGGTGACTCATTTCGGATAGAGAGGACAGCAAAGCCACTGCCTTGTCATAGGAACCAGGTGCATGGAATGCATATATAGGGTGAAAAACATGGCCGTTGAAAATGTAACCAGTTAAAATAAAACCAGTTGCTTGGTTGATCACAAGATTCTAATAAAAATAGGGATGGAACTTCAAGAAACCGATGGAAGATAGTGTGCTGAAAAATACAAGAACATCTCCGTTTCTCTCCCCTGTCCGCATCCATAGTTTGCTCGCCCGTTTGGTGTTCTTCATGAATTTGGTACCCGGCATAAAAAAAAATGATAAACCACGAAGATGATCAACGATAGAAGGTCTCTAACAACGCTCTCATGACTCAATTTTAATTCAAATTCGGACCCAGACAAAAATAAACTTTGAATTTTAAGGGCCATGGGAGTGAGAACTCTAGAACAGAGGTCATCACGCAGCCAGACGAGTCTACTTGAGGAAGGACTACAAGTTGGACAAGTTAACTAACCAAATTCTTAAGCACACTCAGTACTATTCGTAACTACAAGATTCTATCTGTTTTTCCCCGACACTAGGATTCTTCTATCTTATCTGAACTGCGCCTGAACATGTCAATCTGATCTCCTTCCTGTGTCCCCATCATTAGGTTGCGCGCCCGTTTGGTACACCGGTCCGAGAATCCTTTTCTGATCTTCTTTTCGCCTTCTTTTTTTACTCTTTTTCTTTTTTTGGGGCGAAACAAACTCCCCTCTCCTCTCCAGTCTAGCTGGAACAGCAGCAGTAGTAGCTGTGCAGCATGGCCGCCACGGTGCACAAGCCTCTGAGCGCGATCACCGCCGACGATCTCGCCGCCGCAGCGCCCGGGTCGGACGCCGCGGCCCTCCACTCCGCGGTCTGGCGCGCTCTCGATTCCCGCGGCGGCGACGGGCCCGCCGCCGTGTGGAGTGATCTCTGCCGGTCCGTGCTCGGTCCGGCGGTCCCCTTCGCCGTCCACCGGATGCTCTACTACGGCTGCTTCGCCGGATTCCCGTCTCCCACGCCGCCCGCCTGGACCCCAGACCCGTAAAGCTCCAATATTTCCTTCAATCCTGCTCGCCTCAAAGATTGTTTCTTCATGTCTTCTAATATGATGATTTTTGCCAAAATTTTCAGCGAGGAGGCGGTCTTGACCAATGTCGGCCGCGTCCTGGAGATGCGGGGCGCGGAGCTCATTGGCGACACGTACAAGGATCCCATCACCAGCTTCTCTGATCTCCACAAGTTCTCCAACGAGAACCCGGAGGTGATAAAGGACGCCACTTTTTTATTTGCTTCGTCGCTTGTTACTGCTCCGAAGTGAGTACGGTCTCATCCCGCTCTATGTTCCAAGAACAGGCATACTGGAGGATGCTCTTCGAGGAGATGGGTATTGAATTCAGTGTGAAGCCATCCTGTATCTTGAGAGAGAGCGATGCGTATCCTGGTGGTGAGTGGCTTCCCGGAGCTGTGCTGAATGCCGCTGCAAATTGTCTGACTGCTAAACCCGGAAGGAATTCCAATGATGTCGCTATCGTGTGGAGAGACGAGGGAAAGGATTCTGCTCCTCTGAACTACGTGACTCTTGAGGAACTTAGGAAAAAAGTTTGGTAATAATATTTTGCTAAAAGAGAGTACTAATTCTCATCACAGATGGCATTTTGGTTGTTGAAATCTAATTTCGTAAGCAACTGTTCTTTCTTTGTCTAGCACAGCCTCGTGGCAAATGCGCTTGATGCCCTGGACCTGCCAAAAGGATCTGCTATTGCCATTGACATGCCTATGAATGTGAATGCTGTCGTAATCTACCTTGCAACTGTGTTAGCTGGCTATATGGTTGTCTCAATTGCAGATAGTTTTGCTGCGCCTGCAATATCGACAAGGTTAAAGATATCAGAAACAAAAGCAATTTTCACCCAGGTAATAGCTTTTTGCTGCCGAGATCACTCCTTCAACCGATGTCTTGTTTTAGGATGCTCAATTTCTGAATAGAGCTTATGCTTTGGTAGCACTTAATATCCTTTTCTTGATAGGATTATATCCTTCGGGATGACAAGGAACTGCCATTGTACAGGTGTGTTGTTCAACTACAAACGCTATACACAAGAGTTTATATTATTAAAATATATTTCTCACGCCACAGCTTTGGTGGTTCTACAGTAGAGTTGTGGAGGCCAATGCCCCTATGGCAATTGTGATCCCTGTAAGGGGATCTTTGCCGATTAAGGGACTGCGGGTTGGCGACCTAGCCTGGCCAGATTTCCTTGGAAGGGTTAATCATACTGAGTACGTTATTTCTTTTTATCATGTCGTTCCTATATTTATTGGGAACAATTTCTAGCGTGGAATATTAAAGGTTTTCTAAATTCTTGTCAAACTTCAGAGCAGCTATTAAAACTTTTGACCAACCATGTTCATAATGTGCGATGTTCACCAAGCTCACAAACTTTTTCGATAACGAACATGGAATTTTTTTGTCAACCTCTTGAGATCCACGTTGGAATAAATTGATGCTATCTGACATTCACTTATACAAAAAAAAAATGCAGGGTGGATGATTATGTTGCTGTTGAGCAACCTGCCTCTGCATTCACTAATATTCTATTTTCGTCAGGGACCACAGGTGAGGTTTTGTTTTGATAATCTATTAGATCTGGCATGATTCGTTGGTACTTTATTATTAGTTATGTGCAGTTGTATAATGCATAGTAGCGAGATCAGACCCTCCTCATGGATTGTTTAGAAAAATGCACCAAAATTTCTGACCCCTATTCATATTCAGGAGAGCCCAAGGCAATTCCATGGTCACATATAAGCCCCCTGAAGGCAGCTGCCGATGGATGGTGTCACATGGATATTCGAAAAGGAGATGTTGTTGCATGGCCAACTAATCTGGGTTGGATGATGGGTCCCTGGCTTGTTTATGCTTCACTGCTGAATGGAGCTTCCATGGCTCTCTACAATGGCTCTCCAAATAGTTCAGGCTTTGCAAAGTTTGTACAGGTACAGATGGACAACTCAATGCAAAAACTAGTATTAGAGAGTGTGGACCAGCTCAAAACTGTGTTCAATGCCAAACAGTTTAAACATAAGCTGAATGTCCTAGTGTTTCGTTTCAGTTAAGCTCTTTGGGCACTTGTCATGAACCTCGATGTTTTGGGCACTCGTACATTTCCTCCAGTTGCTGTGCAGTACAATGTTCTGCGATGTTTCTGCTTTTATTAAAAAATTAAATTACTGATTATATCATCCTCCCATTCGTTTTCATTCCTTCTTGTAATTGCACTGAATTTCCAGGATGCTAAGGTGACAATGCTTGGAGTGGTACCCAGCATTGTTCGTACGTGGAAAAATACTGATTGTACAGCTGGATTTGATTGGTCAACCATTAGGTACCTTCAGGATTTTACACCTCGCCAAACTTTTTCGGCCTTAACTTTCATATTTTACATCTTGCATTGTTGTGTTAATCATTATATACAGATGCTTTAGCTCAACTGGAGAGGCATCAAGTGTGGATGATTATTTATGGTTGATGGGAAGAGCTTGTTACAAGCCAGTTATTGAGTACTGTGGAGGCACAGAGATTGGTGGTGGATTTGTAACTGGATCCTTGCTTCAACCCCAAGCATTGTCTGCATTCAGCACACCTGCCATGGGTTGTAACCTGTTCATTCTTGACGGCATTGGGAATCCCTTGGTAAGTATATTTTTTTGAGGAATCCCTTAGCAAGTATATTGGATAACAGTTTGTCCTGCATTCAGATTTCGCTTTATACATGTCCTTTTCCTAGAATCATAGAGCAGCATGCACTCCTGGGTATTCAACTGATACAATAATTTCGAATAAGTTAACATAGACATTTGTACAACCATTTGAGCACTAACCTAACATTGGGTTTTATGCCCTCTGCAACTTGCAAACTCTGCCACGAATAAAATATATATATATTTTTTGCTTGAACTGTTAACTGCACTAATAGATTACCTCACTACAGGAAAAATAATATACTGTCAAACTGATCGCCCTGCTAATATTCAAACTGTGCAGCCTCAAGATGCCGCAGGAATCGGTGAGCTAGCACTTGACCCAACTCTATTCGGCTCATCAACAACGCTGCTAAATGCTGATCATCACGAAGTTTACTTCAAAGGAATGCCAGAAAAGAATGGCAAAGTACCTATGCCTGTACTCTTGGCTCCTTTCTGATTCTAAAAGGCTGACACTTCAGACCCTAAGCCCTTGTGAAAAATGCAGGTTCTTCGTAGGCATGGAGATGAATTTGAACGGACATCAGATGGATATTATAGGGCTCATGGGCGTGCAGATGACACAATGAACCTTGGTGGAATTAAGGTAAACAACACACTGCTGCAATTGGCAACCTATACACCAAGTGGCGTCTTGCAGTCGGGCCGTTCAATTTTATGATCTCTTTCAGGTTAGTTCCATCGAGATTGAGAGGATCTGCAACAGAGTGGACGATTCCATCCTTGAAACAGCAGCTATTGGGGTTCCACCAATTGGCGGTGGTCCTGAGCAACTGACCATAGCCGTGGTTTTAAAAGATCAGTCGCAAACAGCAGATTTGAACCAACTGAAACTAGCATTCAATGCAGCTCTGAAGAAGCTGAACCCCCTCTTCAAGGTACTTCCATTGCTCCCGTGAAGCCTTACCCACGACATCAGGGTTCGGCATCACGAATTACAGTGATACATTACTAAAAGCTCCCTGTCCATCCCTCTGTATGCAGGTTTCATCCGTCGTAGTGGTGCCGTCTCTCCCTAGAACTGCCTCCAATAAGGTCATGAGGAGAGTCCTGCGCAAGGAGTTCACCCAGGCAACCCAGACAAAACCTTCGAAAATATAATTGATAGAAAGATTTGCGGCACCTTTGCCAAATTACACGAACTTATACACCAAACTGTGCATAGCGTAATCATACGCACTTCGAAATCCAGCTATTTGCGCCAAAATGAGAAATGAGTTTGTATTTCCTTGCAATGTATAGCAAGACCTTGTTTATTTTGTTGTGAGATGACATGTTATATAGCAATAAAGCGTCGATGCTAATATTTGCATATGTTTGTGGAGAGCTCTTTAATCTATGCAACTCATATTACCATTCGTATACATGTCGAGAGTAATTAAAGTAACTAAGAAGTATATATAGGAGTAATTTAGTTCCAGGAGATCTAGTGAGCAGCAAGTGAAGTATACTGAGAGCTGTACTGTTTGGCTTTGATCTCATACCAATCGGAGGTTGACCGTCGCATGGTGTACTTGTAGGTGCATCTAATTTATCCTTTCGGTGCGTCCGATGGCGAGGATAGACACAATATTTCAGTCACGTCTTGCTGGTAGAAAATACAATATCAAAGCTTCGGAACGACGTGTCACTGACATGTGTGCCCCGTGAACGCAAACTCGCAGCTTGTTGCACAGGGACACTTGTCGGTCAGTGCTGGTACACGTGACCAGGCTTTGCGAAGTCGTAACCGCACCCGCCGCAGAAGCTGCCCGCGCGGCGTGACCGGGCCTCGTCGGCTCCTCCTTCCCCAACTGAACTGGCTGGCATTTAAACCGAGCCACTTGACCGGCGGAGGGCGCACAGATCCCAAAGCGATCTCCAAGGCGCCGACCTCATCGCCGGCCGGATACGTACGTCCGCGGCTTGATTCCATACGCGTTCGATCGCGAGCTATGTCTCGCTAGCGACAGTTTAACGCTCGCATTTCATCGTCCATCCATCCAGGAGAGCGTTGTCTTACGGTTATCTGTCGGCGCCACATTTCCAGCAGGAGTCCGGCGAGAGGCGGCGGCGGCCAGCGATGGGGAAGCTGGCGAAGCTGGTGGACGGCATCAAGGAGAAGCTAGCAGGCCGGAAGACGAAGGCCGCGTGCGGCAGCGACTACGGCAAGCTGGACAAGACGGGGAGCATGAGGGTGGAGATCAGGAGCCGCCTCGCGCAGAAGCTCATCGCCAAGAACCTCGCCGTCGCCGACTCCATCACCGGGAGAAGCCCCCGCGCCGCCGCCGCAGGCGGCAAGAAGAAGAAGAAGCTGTTCTTCGCATTCTGATCGAGGGGATCGACCGTTCGGCTACCTCGCCGCCGATACACCGTACCTGTTTGTGAATAATGCATTTCGGCTGCTCATCCGTGTAGTGCTGTAGCTAGAATCCAGAAACAAACGCATGCGTGTATGCGACATGAGCGTTCTCGCTATCTATGCAATCTTTTCATTGTAGTAAAAGTGTAATTTAAGTTTCCTGGTTAATTAACTTGGACCAATCCGATGCAGGCGTAAGGACATTTCATGACTCGCGAGTCGATTTAGACATTATTTGTGAACTAGATCGATAGATTTTAGGTGAAAATTTTGATAATCATTCCAGGCCTTTTACTCGAAACAAAACGGCCTGTATTAGAGAAGTGGCATTTTGATTATGTTTACACGACGTCATCTTATATGTCCTTCCTAAAACTCCATACCAGACTTTCGTTAGGTGAAACAAAACGGCTTATAGTAGAAAAGTACCATTTCAGATGTGTTGCCAACGAGGCCATCTTATCATGTTGTTCCTATATGTGTAGTTTCGATAGTTGTAATGGATAAAACAAGACGCAATGCATGGTCAATGTAAAAGTTCATAGAACTATTTAGTTTCCTACTATTGTTATATGCAGTAGTAAGTCTTCATGTTTGTTCAGAGCCTATTTGGTAGAGCTTCTCTCGATGCGGTTCTCTACGAGAATCACTTCATTGAATCAAGAGAATATACCTTTTCTTTTTCTTTCTTTCTTTTTTTCAATCTTCAAGCCCCTTAGTCATTTCATAGAATCACCTCACAATCAGTTACCAATCACTTCTCTAAAAAATAAAAATTAAGCACAACTCTTGATTCAAGCCAAGAATCAACTTTGTGAAGTTGTACCCAGTAAGGCCTGGTTCTTTTTTGTTCCACTAGATCTTTGTTTTTGTCACAATTTATTCCACTAGAACAACTCTTGCGCTTGTTTGCTCCAATGGCGACTTGGTCTGAAGACGCACGGCCTCCTCTAGAGGACAAGCCCAACTCAGACAAGCCGGCTCAGTAAAGCCCATGATGGAGCCAGCCCGCTTCGCGGATCCACCACCTACCTCCTCTCCATCTCCGTCGCCCCCTATCCAATCCTCCCCGTCTCCTTCCCTCCCCCGCGGTGGGCGCGCGCTCGCGGCAAGACAACCTCGCCACCACTGCCGCCGCCGCCTCACTTGCCGCCTTCGTAGGAGATGCAGGCAACGGCCGCCGCCTTCCTCGCCCGCCCCCTCCCGCGGCTCCGCCGGTGCGCGACATCCTTAAACCCTTCGGCCGTCCCTCCTTGCGGAGCTCCTTTTGTGATGGCACTGATGAGGTCCTGCTGTTTTATTGAATTCAGCATCGGCGGCAGGGTCACGGATGGGGCGCTGCTGCGCGGGGGCCTCGTCGCGCTCCCACCGCGGCTGCGGGGCCCGCGGTGCTCCATGAGCCTCTCCATCGGGGCAGGCGCCGGCGCCGGAGGAGACCGCGAGTTCAGCTACGGTGAGTGACGTTGAACCCTAGCTAAACTTCTTCGACGCAATCCCGGAGGGCAAATTAGGGTAGGAGAATCAGGGTATTGTATTGTCTTTTCGGTTGCCGTCGCATGGAGCAAGGAATAATGCATGTTGCGGCCAGGGATATTGTTCCGAGTTGACTGGGTGACCAATGCTAAAATGCACGGTGGACAATGTGATGAGGGGGAAATATGAGGTGCCTTGGATGTGCATGGATATTGCCATTACAGAATTGGTTACTGAATAGTTTATCTTTGGGTGACCAGTACTGAAATGCATAGTGAATAATTTATGAAAGGGGTAAATTTTGGTGATGACAACCGTCACAACCGATCTTTCGAAGACGCTGATGAAAATTGTGGCTGATTGCTTGGTACTCTCTCTGGTTGGGAATATATGACATTCCCATCCAGGCTTGAACAATGTTGGAACATCATTTATTTTCATCGAGAGGCAGTAGTTGGTGCAATGCCACTCTTACTAGAATCAGAATAATCAAATTGAAGAGATGCCATATTTTAAGAGTGTTTGTTTACACCCAAGATATATATGAGTGTGGAGTAACTAGCAAGGACATTGCCATCATGTAACTTCAAATTAGAAATTCCAATGATTTAGTTTTATTGCATTTCGTAACTTCTCCATTGTACTCACATACTGTCACTTACTTTTACAGCACTTAATAGTTTTATGATAGATCAGTAACTTGTAAATCATTCAGATTTTTAAATAAATTGTTGATTCTTTGTTTTGTTCCAGCATTAGCCTGGCTGCACTTGTACTGAAACCTGAAAAACAAAAGGACAATATGTGGAATGACATCTTGAATTCATTTAGTTGCGAGTTGTGACAACATATAAGGCATTTTCATCTAGTTGTTTGCATAGTTCCATTTGTAAATTGCAATAACACAGTTTCTTATTTGTTTTCTAACAATATCGATGAGTTTCACTCCATTTTTATGGTTGTCTTTTGGTTATTTCTGGACAACATTGGGCTTATCTTGGGTCACACCCATCCCTTTTCCTGGATAATTACAGAGCATGTCCCGGTGTTCCCAAGATACCGTATGCGGGACCCCTACAAGCTTCTTGGTGTTGATCGTGATGCATCTGAAGAAGAGATCCGGGGTGCAAGAAATTTCCTTATTCAACAGTATGCTGGGCATGAACCGAGTGAAGAAGCTATTGAAGGTGCTTATGAGAAGATAATAATGAAGAGCTATCAGCAGCGGAAGAAAACTAAAATTAATTTGAAAACTAAGTTAAAAAAGAAAGTAGAGGAATCCCCATCATGGGTTAAGGCACTGCTTGGTTACTTTGAGGTGCCATCAATGGATATCATTTCTAGAAGATTGTTCTTTTTCGCTTTCATTGCTGGATGGAGCATAGCAACTTCTGCAGAGAATGGACCTGCATTTCAGGTATGAGAGTTTATGCTTTGTTTTTTTCTTGAACTTATAGGGCCTGTTTATTTCTTGTTTGATGACATGCTTTTAACTCCATGTTTATTTATTTCATGGTACTACCTATTAGGTTTAACTGACTTGTTGCTAAAGACCATAGTGCAAAACCACAATTGCTGGGATGTGGATATGTTTGTCCCATGTTTTACCTACCCAGCATAGTAACCTGAAGATCCTTTCCTTCTTCTTTTTTTAGAACCTGAAGATCCTTTCACTTTTTTTTTTATGATTGAACTGCTTCAACACTATCTATTATGCTTTCACAATTTTAAGACTGACTGATTAAATCCTTGATATCTAATATCAAAAATACTTAATCTTGAGCATAATTGAACCGTTATGCTTTGCTCCTGCAGCTTGCGATATCTCTCTTCTCGTGCATATATTTCCTCAACGACAAGATGAAGAATCTCCTCAGGGCGTCAACCACCGGGTACTGCAAGATTCGATCATTATAATGCTCGACTTACCATTAAAAGCATGTTAACTCACACTTATGTTCCTCCAGGTTCGGAGTGCTTGTTGGTGGCTGGATCATGGGTTCTCTACTTGTCCCTCTGATCCCAACATTTCTCATCCCACCTACATGGTCCCTTGAGCTTCTCACCTCTCTGGTCGCATATGTTTTCTTGTTCCTGGGATGCACCTTCCTCAAATGAAAACTCTTGCAATCTTGTGACCAGGTGTAGAATTGATTGCAAAATTTTGCGATAACTGACCTCTCCATATCTGAGTTTTAGAAATTTTTTTGCTTGTACTGACATAACTCTTGAGCACGAAATCTCGGCATTGATGTCTTAGCATCCTCTTTGAATCTTTTGTCCGGTTCATATGCACTAGTACTATTTTACTCTATGTTGGCGTTGCATAGAAACATGTGACATCCTACCAGCAGTCCGTTCTGTACATTGCGTAGTGAACTATTCATATGTTACTATCCACAGAGCAGGTCTGCTATTTCATATTTGATCCTCTTTGAAGTATAAAGGTCCGCAGCATTCTTTTGCGCGTATAAAGGTGAGGTCACGCAGGAATGTTTTGACCATGTTAGAATTTGTGCCGCTATAAATTGTGTTACAAATTAGTCATGCACGCTAACTGTACATCTGTTTAAATTGTTAAAGCTGAAAATGTTGTCTGTTGGTGGCATTCAGCTTCGAACCAGCCGTAGAGGCATGACATATTAATTATTATTAGGTGAAGATGAATCTCATCATATCATTCTGAGCTGACTTGCACAGATAAATGCAACAATTCTGATGTTAGTGGTAGGTCACTAGAGCGGCTCGATACGTTATCCTTCCAGAAATAATAGCTGCGCAGTTCTTGTGCCACACGGGCGTGTCCGACCTGGTCTTTCGTGAGGAGAGGAGACCTGGACCAATTTTAGGCTCCTGGAATAGGAGTATATAATAAGATTCCCCCAGTTTTTCATTCAATCCTGCAGCCATACTTTCGTCTGCGAAAATTTTGCTCTTGGTAAAGAGGACTGGAGATCTTGAGATAGCTTGTTGGCTGCCCCGAAGCACGGCAATCTCATGGCGGCGGCGGATTCGATCACGACGCCGACAGTGGCCTACCCGTGCCTGATGCGGAGGCACGAAGAGATGCACACCGCGTTCAGCTTGCCTGACCAGAAGCTGCACAAAGTCGACATGCCCGAGCTGCACGGGAACACCACCTTCGTCGCGACGCCGCAGGGCTGGATCTTGGTCGTCGCCAGCTGCTCAGGCTCGGCGGCGCCGCCGTTCACGTACCTGCTCGACCCGCAGACCACTTCGAGGGTCGTGCTACCGGAGCTGGAGGACGACGACCTACCGGAGCAACGCAAGTGCGTGCTGTCCGGCAACGACCGCCCCGCGCGGGGGTGCGGCGTCCTCGTCCTCGACATGACGAGCCCGGGGATGTGGTTCTGCCGCGTCGGAGGAAGCCGGTGGTCCAGGCACGGCTACGACATCGGCTGCTACAATCTTCCGGAATCGTACTGCCCGGTGCCCAAGAAGCGCAACATCTTTGACATCGCCGCCGTTGACGGGCGGTTCTTCTTCTTCGAGTCCGACACCAGCAGCGAGGTTGGCACGCTGGACTTCACCGACGACGGTCCAGAGCCGGAGGCGCGGATGGGCGCCATCGCCGTCCCCAGCCTCGACGGCGACTTCTACGGCGACCGTCAACAGATGTCCGCCTTGTTGACGTACCTCCTCGAGTCCCGCGGCGACCTGTACTTGGCCAGTGTATCTTTCTACGGCTCCTGCTACGACCGGCCTGGGATGGTTCGCGTCTACAAGATGGATTTCTCGGCGTCGGCAGCGTGGCGTAGGACCGAGGACATTGGCGACCGGGCCTTCCTGCTCGGCTCGCCAAACTTCGGGGCCTCCTGCTCCGCGAGCGGCCACGGGTTGAAGCCAAACTGCTTGTACTGGGTGAATCGATTCAGCGAAGATGGCAATGATCTGCATGTCTTTGATGTCAGGGATGGGCGGCGGTTGGAGATTATCGAGATGTTTGAGGATGCATCGGCAGCTCAGAGACCCTTTTGGATTGTTCCAGCCGCAAAGTAGTGAACGTTCTCTTTAGATGTTGGTGTTACTGATTTCTGTTTTCCTTGTTAGATTAATGAAGCAAAGGATGTGCAAAGCCTCTTTATTAGCGCAAAGTCTTTTACTGTTAGCCTTTTCTGTTCTGCTTGATACTCCTTGCTCCATGGAGATCATTCATGGAGTATAGTATTGCATAAGGGTTACAAATATAGAAAAATCTCTCATGGAGTACTAGCTAGCCCTGCGTGACCGACGATCGAATCTGCTGGTCGTTTTTGTTGTCCATGGAGATCAGCAAAAGCCTGCCTCGACCCCGAGCGATCGATCATGCTCAGAACGGGAGAGGTTAATGCGCGTACCGTCGCGCGTTACCTGATCGCGCGTCCCTTCTCAAATTCCGACATGTGTCCCAAGACACAGATCAATCTATATATATGTGCCGTGTGTCTTAAACTCAGAGCAACAAAGGAACACCCGCAGAAGAAAAGGGAAAAAGTGTGGATCAATCTTCTGTTGGTATGAACGCATTTATTACACCGAGTGAAAACTTTAAAATGCGATAACTTTTGCATATGGTGTCCGTTTTCAATTTGGTTTTCACAGTTGCATTCTATGCGACGAGACGAACAAAACTAGATCACACTTGCATATATTTTTATATTTTTTAAAGATAGAATATCAATAAATTTACTATCATGTATGTAACAAAAGTTGCTACCATATATGAAACATAAGTTACTACCATAAAACTTTTTAAAATTATCAAACGAGAAGTTGTAATTAATTTTATATGACTATTAGCACAAATCCAGTTTCATTCATGACATAAGTTACTATCATGTATGTTTCATAAGTTAAAATCATAAATAAAGCTTGAGTTACTACACAATATTTACTATTATGTGGACTAAAATTCTTCTATAACTTGATCTATAGCAACATCTATAGAAATTTACAATAAATTAGATTGATAGTTACTATTTTCGATACCATTTGAGTAATTTTTTGTTTGCTACCAAAATACATATACTAAAATTGATTCTATGTTGAATCTTTGTAAATAATAAGTTGAGACTACTGCATTGTCTCAACTCATTGATATATTAACTGAACTTGCTACTAGATCCAAAACGCTAGATATATACTAGCTTGCTACACAAAATATAACATGTAACACGAATTGCTATGGAGCATGTAACATGAGTTCCTACTATTTGTACTATATAAGTTGCTCTAGTTTTTCAAACTTACGTGATAGCAATTTATGTTATGAACCTAGTAGTAACTTTTGTGGTATCTTAACGCATGAAAAAAATATTTAAAACGTATCAAGTGGGATCTAGTTTTCTTCGTCTCATCGCATAGAATGGACGGTGAAAACTAAATTGAAAACGGACACCATATGCAAGAGATATAGCATTTTAAAGTTTTCATCCAGTGTAATAAATGCGCTTACTTAAGCTGATCTTTTCCGTTCCTCTAAACCCATTCGGCCATCTGCGCTTCCCTGTGATGTCTCACGCTGCTCCGTGACCCTCTAAAACAACCAACAAGAGAATGCCACGTTGGCCAGACCATGGGACACGCGCTCACGAGATAGCGCGACCGGAAGTGCATTAGACTTCCGTGCTCAGAACCTCGCCGCGGCGCTGTGCTGCTGGTGAAAAAGCTCACGTGTAAAGCCTGCTTCAATTACGTTCATGCTCAGAAGCTCAAACTCAGTTTTTCATTGCTAACCTGCAGCCAAACTTTTGTCTGCGAAAAATTTGCTCTTGGTCAGAGTACAGGAGATCTTTGTTTCGGTCCGGTCCGAGTAGGACTCATAGGCTTGCTTAATTATTCTCCCGATGTGTATATATATGTGTGTTGCTTCGAAGGTTTGCAAATATTTGTATAACATCAATAACCTCTTAGTTGAATAATTTTGCCGAGGTTCGAACTCGCAAAGGCACATGGCAGCGGACTCCATCCCGACGCCGACACCGACAGTGGCTTATCCGTGCCTTGTGCGGAGGCACGAGATGCAGACGGCGTTCAGCTTGCCTGACCAGAAGCTGCGCCAATTCGACATGCCCGAGCTGCAAGGGACCACCTTCGTTGCGACGCCGCAGGGCTGGATCTTGGTCGTCGCCAGCTCAGGCTCGGCGCCGTCGTTCACGTATCTGCTCGACCCGCAGACCACTTCGAGGGTCGTGCTCCCCTCGCTGGAGGACGACCTCCCGGAGCAACGCAAGTGCGTCTTGTCAGGCAACGACGGCAGCGCGCCGGGATGCGGCGTCCTCGTCCTCGACATGACGAGCCCGGTGATGTGCTTCTGCCGCGTGGGAGGGCGCCGGTGGTCCAGGCACGGCTACGACATTGGCTGCTACGACCTCCCCAAGGCGTACTGCCCCGTCCCTAAGAAGCGCAACATCTTTGACATCGCAGCGGTGGACGGGCGGTTCTTCTTCTTCGAGTCCGACACCAGCAGCGAGGTTGGCACGCTGGACTTCACCGACGACGGTCCAGAGCCGGAGGCGCGGATGGACGCCATACCAGTGCCCAGCCTCAGCGATGAATTCGACGGTGACTTTGAACAGACACGCGCTGTGATGACGTACATCCTCGAGTCCTGCGGCGACCTGTACTTGGCCTCGTTATCTTTCTACGACTCCTGCTTCGACCGGCCTGGAACGGTTCGCGTCTACAAGATGGATTTCTCGGCGTCGGCGTGGCGTAGGACTGAGGACATTGGCGACCGTGCCTTCCTGCTCGGTTCGCCAAACTTCGCGGCCTCCTGCTCCGCGAGCGGCCACGGGTTGAAGCCAAACTGCCTGTATTGGCTGAATCTATTCAGCCAAGAGGACGACGATCTACATGTCTACGATGTGAAGCATGGCCGCCGGGAGATTGTCAAGACGTTTGAGGGTGCATCGGCTGCTCAGAAACCGTTTTGGATTGTTCCAGTAGCTAGTAAGTGAACGTTTTGGATGTTATTATTGATTTTTTTCATCATTCAAGCAAGGAGAGAGACAAAATCCATTCATAATCAGCGAAAGTTATTTATTATTAGCCTTTTCTTTTATGGTTGCTATATTGTATAAGGGTCAAGATTCTAGCAGTTTGTGTTAGACTTCTGTTCTAGTACTTCTCTAGAGATTACTATATCATCTTTGTTTGCCCCTTCTTGTTTTTCTGTTTTGCCCTTTGCTCTTCCAATTAACGCCGGGCGTATATTTGGATGGAGAGGATGTGATATGAAATACTCCACTCTACCCTTACCATTGATATTTTGCAACGTGAGGTTTCTGGACATAGATGAAAAATAATATTTGCCCTAGTATTCCGTACTAGTTGGAACAAAACAGCAAGTTTGCGAGCGCCCCCTTTTTTTTTTCGGGCGGGTGAGTATGCAAGCACTTGTTTTGTCGAAACTGCGCGGTTGCAGCTCTCTACAGGTGGAGTACGGACGGCATGCAGTTGGAGAACAATTGTGCGTGATCGGCAATGTGCCTACCTTGGTTACACATCACATCGGTGGTGGTTGTTCTTGTGTTCATGGAGTTCAGGAGGTGCAGCCTCGACTCGACGCCGAGCGATGATGCTTAGCGTGCCCGCGGCGCTGCTGGTGAAATTAAGCTCACGTGTATTGGGGCTGTTCGGCTGGCTGCTTTTGCAGCCGGCTGCAGCAGCAGCTACAGTGTCTGCAGTTATTTCTCCTGCAGCAGCTACAGTGTTCGCAGTTATTTCTCCAGCAGCAGCTACAGTAAACAGCCGCAGCAACAGCCAAACGAACAGCCTGAATGCCTGCTTCTACAGCGTTCATACTCTTCCCTTTGTCGTTACCCACGCATGCACATTATCTGCATTTTGTTGGATATATAATGCGTGGGTTAGTATAGTTGAGTGGTTTCGGTAACCGCGATTGTCGCTGGATTAGCTTGCCATGCACGGCGCTAGTACTCCAGAAAGCACGGAGTGATGACGACCATGTTGACTTCCCCTTCAATGCAAATCGCTCACCAAATCGAGTCTCATATATTGACCGACACTGAAGCTCCGTGGATTCGTGGTCGTTACTCGTTAACAACCGATTTGTACTGTTTCCACCGTGCCGATGCGACGATGCCTGTGGCTGGCCTGCCGGCCCGGACATGAAAAGTTTGAGCATGCGTAGGTAAGCCTGTTGCACTCGCACCGGATCCAGGAAAGACGCTGACCAGCGGCGTATGATCACAGATGCAGCACAAAACCACGATCCGGTAGTAGTAAGATGGAAACTAGTGCGATTTTGCTTTGTGCGGTACCGCAATTCGATTTCAGAATTGGGCCGTACGTCGTGTCACTCCGGCCCAGCTTCCTTTATTTCCTCATTTTTCCAGGTGTTTTATGAAAGCCTCACCGAAAGCACAAAATCATCTAGGAGCACAAATTTTCCTAAAAAAAAAAATCTAGGAGCACAAATGATTCCCAAAAAAAAAAATCTAGGAGTACTAATGTTCTTCATGCTAATGAGACGGTTTTTCAAAAAACAGTAAACTCACGGGAGAGCTTATCTGTCAGTGCAAAGAAAAATGCCAACGAGCTGGAGCTGCGAGCTTCGCTGAAATCGGAGGTTGTTCTGAAAAGCACAAACTGTTTCTTTAGCCTGAAGAATATCTCGTGGAGAGACAATCATGCATTGACTTGTCCTGTCCACACTGTGGCTGCAGCTTTTATCAGCAAAAAATAACTGTAAGTGACGGCGTGCTGAGATTTTTGTTTGAGAAAAAAAGAAGCTTGTTGAGCATTGGAGAAGAAGAATAACAGGCCTTTGACATGTGAAAGAACAGGTCTCGCATGACCGGTAGTGTCAGACTATGTCAGTCTTACGCATCACATCAGTAGCCGTTCCCGTCAAAGAGGGTCTGCCTGCCTCACCCGGGACACATATACAGGGTCGCGGACGGTGAACGTCCACACTCCGTCGTTCCTCTCCTCCTTTTTGTCTCGCTCCACCCGTGCCGACACTAGATTATCTATATGTGCGGGTTGGTATAGAACTCGATCGAGTGGGTTAGGTTGATGACGATGTTGCGCCGAATGAAATCGGTAAATCACTCGCCGAGATTACGGCCACGGTCGGTACGGTGCGCCGCCCCAGCGTCGGTTCGGTCGTCGCCGTGGCAGAGCAGGAATACCTGGACATTTCCTTCTGTCGGTGTCGGAGAACCGTATCAGCTGTCAGGTCACTCGAAAGGTGTCCATTCTTGTTGGCACCGAAGCATTGCACGCGTCATGGCGTCGTGCTCGTAACCACCGATTTGTACGTTTGCCACCGTGCCGACGCGACGACGCCGTCGTGTAGTCCGCCTGCAGAGGGAGCCGACGTGCGGTTCGCGAGCGCGTCGCGCCGAACGAAGTGAAGCCGCGGAACAACCGGGAGCATAGCAAATTACCGAGAGGGAACCACGACGCGCCGGGACGACGGTGTCGTGCGCCGCGCGTTGACGGCACGGCACGGTGGTGCGTGTTCTGGGACACCCCGGCTTTCCTCCGCCTTTTCTCGCCGAATTCCCGCCTCAAAAGCGGCGCGCGGCGCGTCCACTTGTTCTCGGCTCGTGCGCCGCGCTGCCCTGACTGAGCTGGTGCAGGTGCCGTGCGTACTCGTGCTCCGCCCCAGGTCAGGAGCGGCACTGTTGCTTCCTTGCTCGTCGCTCGATAATTTGGCGTGCCTCTCTCCTGATGAAGAGGAGCACTGCAGGGCGGCTCGACTTGGGAAGTTTGTCTCCACTCCACGTGTCAATCACAGCTAGAACTAGCGCTAAGCGCTACCCGTGCTTGGTGACGTGTTGTTCAAGAATGTTTGAAATTCAGCATGAATTTCAGTACAAGAATTTTTCATCCACATGAAAATCTGCAACGTCCAAAAGAGAAGCAACCGGCCAACCTGGTCACCTGGACCGAGCTGTCTCTCACCAGCCAAACCCGACGGCGCAGAAAGCCAAAGAGAGTGAAAGAGGCCTCGTTGTAAAGCACCCAAATTACTGCAACGTGGCCTGCAACAGACGCGGGCGATTACCTCCGCTGATAGAACCTCCTGAACGCGACGTGTGTTGGCTTCGCGCTGAGCCCAAAGAGAGCGAACGACACGTCGCGCTGCTTCCCGTAGTTCCGTCACCGGGATGGATAGATGCATCGAGAAGTCGAGAGGGAAGGGCCATGCCATGCCAGGATAAGGGCGGTGGTTGTGTCATGTGTCTGGCGAGCGAGACATGGCATTGGCATGGCATATGGTGCCGACGCGATGAGAGAAGCTTGACTGAGAAGAGGTGACGCCGACGCCTTTGATTGGGCGGTTAACAGTGTTCTCTCCAGCCGTTGGTGTCTAGTACTAGTACTAGTGTCCAGTCAACTGACCGTGGCTACTTTTTCTGATTTCAGGGTAATTAAATTAAACTCGTCCATGACACTTGGAATGTATCCACTGGATTGAACGTGTCTGCCGATAAGCGAGCATATGGGCGCAGAAAGTCTCTGTCTTGACTCTTTTCATTGGATAACGATCCATCATTCGTTGGAATTAACTATCCTGTTATTCCCGTCGTTCATATACTAGTACTAAGCCGTTTCATGTCTTGAAACTCTTCGGCACCAAATACTTCTACTACTATCTTTTTTTTAAATGACTGCATCTAGCTAATAGGAGTACAATTGATGAAGTCTGCTCCATCTACCAAGTCGGCTCCGATCATTGGCAAGCTTGATGATATACTCCTATATGCCCCGTGAACCAAGGAATTAGAAGATGCGAGCATTGATGACACGACAAGACCGGAAACCTTGCATGATTGCACTGCCTCATGCGACTTGGCTCACCAGGCCACGATAGCCCAATCCCGGTGATAGAGCCACAGAGGCATGGATCAACAGTCTGTGATTGGGAGTATCTACCACCGTCATCAATCGGGAAAGTGATGGGTTAGGTAGTGCTGCACCATAACATTTTATATGCTGTTAGTATTTTTTTTTTCTTCATCATGGACCCAAAAGTTACCCTTGAAATTGGAATGGAGGGGCCAGATGGATTTGCCTGCAAATTCAGGGCAAATGATGTCCTCCTCCAAATGACCTTCGTCTAGCTAGGTTTGATGACATTGACCCACTTCGGCAGCAGGTGTAGCAACTGTTTCATGGAATCATTACTTCAGCGGTATCTTCTGCCCGCAAACTGGAGCAACTCTACGATTTTTCTGAAACGAGAAAAAAACATTTAAGCTTCAGTGAAAGTTGGTTAAATTTCCTGGAGCCGTGAAAGATGGCAACACGTTGTACAGATTTGCAGGGCACCTATCGTTGATTTACGTGTCAAAGTATCTCACCTGCAGCCAAACAAAAATAGTAGCACCGTATTTTCAATTCATCTTGTTCGAAACAAGTTTTAGACTACATGTTGTGGGTTATTTTGTTCTCAACACATTTTTTTTTGTTCTTACAGTACTGTAGTAAAATACTGTTACTGTATGGCAGCGCTGCTTAGCCTGCTTTCATTGCGTGTGATCAGTGAATCATCGTCAGTCCAGTCTTTGCTTCCTTCTCCTGCCCTCCGTCCGATTCCAACTGGACATGCACATGCATATGCAGCCAGCTCCGTATACTCTTGCTCGATGACAAAAAACAGTTGGGTTATGAAACCAAGACGACGAAAGTGTTATAATAAATACCAAATGCAGAAACATGATCCTGTTTGGCTTTGAATAACAAAGCAGAATGTCTGGCCCCATTTTGTAGTCCTCGTTGCCGTACACTCAGTTCATATTATATGGAGCCACTAATAATTTGTTGTTAGCAGTCAATCGGAAGTCAGTGCCGGTTGCTACTGACAACAACTCCTTGCGGCCAGCTAAAACCACGGCAAGATTTCAGATAGAGTAGACTGCATCTGTTTAGCAATTAACAAGATCCGGAGCGGAGAAAAAAAAAAAGAGAGGGCATTTTATTATTTTAAGGGCTGCTTTCGTTAGACAGGCCCGCTACTATCATGAGTCATGGCCTTTCTCTAGCCAGAGAATAAATTCCATAAGCCCCATCTATCAAAAATTCTCATCTGCTTTATACTGCTAGACCGGTACGCTACAACCATCCATCACTAAAAGATGCAATGACATGTTTATGTGCTCACACGCTCTTTTCGTTTCCTTGTGCTAGAGTAGCAGCGATATCATCCCCACTTTCCCCAGATTAGACGAGCAGCGGGGAGAGCCGGAAAAGGGCAATCATCCTTTATTTTCTCAGTGCCCTGATGTGATGATACAGTCAATTAACAGCATAGAGCAGCAGCAGCACCTTTGGGCGCGTTTGGTTTCCTGCCCACTGGAGCCTGGCCCGTATCTGCCAGCCAGGCCCGTGCTAGCCAGGCTCAGCAGAGGCAACGGTGGCTTGATTGGTTTCCTGTTTCTGTCCAGCCAGGCTAAGCACAGATGTTGTTTGGTTGCTCGCATCGAGACATGCTATATGAGAGAAAATATTAAAATTAATAAAATTATGATGTTTATTTTGTATAAGTTTATTATAAAATACTCTTACTTTAGCTATTATGCCTTAATCACCTTTGAAAAACACTAATATCGCTTAATATATGCTAATCACTTGCTAAGTACTGTCATTAGCGTGAGGCCACCCGCATCCACCGAGCCTGGCCCGTGGGAAACGGATTTCATTTGCGTTTCCCGGCAGCCAGGCTCGCTGGCGCATCTTGCACCAGCCGGGCATGGCCCAACGAGCCATGCAGGCAACCAATCGTTAGAAACCTGCACCCGGAGAGCCTGGCCAGGCCATATGCGGGCATCCAAACGCGTCCTTTGTGTATATGCACAGTTCCTGCCTCACTTTGGGTGGGAGCCAGGTAGAAGGCAAATCAGTGAAACCGAACCGCTCCGGTGGTTGGAACTTGAAAGCGCAACCTGGCTGGCAATGCACACTTCCCGCTCCCCCTGGTACTCCCTCTTGTGTGCGTGACAGCGTGAGAGCCTCGGGACGCGCGCGTCGCCATCCGCCCCGCCGCGCGCCGCTGCCTTCCTTCGTCCACTGATGATAAGCACGCGTAGAAACAGCGAGAATCCGAGCGAGCAAAGCGAACCAAGAGGGAAGGGAAAGGCTTGCCCAAAGCCCCAAAGCGCCGTTTTAGAGAGGAAAAGCTAGCGAGGAACAAAGTGAGGAGGAAGGAAGAAAGGCGAGGAGATAGGGAAGGAGAGCAGTCGTTTTCTTCCCCTGCGCGCCACCACGCTGCCATGCCACCTCCTTTTTGCCACGGAAAAGGATTTTCCTCTTGGATGCAGGATTGATGGTTTCTCGTCTAATAGTACTATATAGTTTAGTTTAGCGGTAGTGATCAGTGCTACCTACTGCTGCTGCCGCTGCTTGCGACGCAAGCTCTGGCTGGCTCGATCATCAGGCAGCAGAGTGTGCCCGTGGGCGTGGGTCTGATAAAGCAGGGGAGGAGCGTGTGAAAGGTGGCTCTTTTCCGGGGGGAGACAGATTCCATTCCTTGAGCGGTAGTACTAGGCCAGTGTGGAATTAGCCAGAGCAGCCGCCGCACCAGCACACCATCTCTCTCTCTCCTGCCTTTTTTTTTTCGAGTGATCGATTATTCTTCCTTCCCTGTGAGGGAGAGAGTTCTTGGTTCTCGCCCTTCTCCGAGCCAAAAAGAATCATCAGTTTCGAGCCTTTTCAGCCGGAGAGAAACCGTTTCTTCTGGGAGTTTCTTGGAGCGTGTGTCTGACTGACGGTGTCAGTGGACTGAGGCGAGGCGAGGTGCGGAATTCGGGGGGTTTCTTCTTGGGAGCCGGGCGAGGCGGAAAAGGAGGAGGAGCAGGAAGAAGAAGATGGCAGCGGCGCCGCCGCCCAAGGTCGACGAGCTGCAGCCGCACCCGCCCAAGGAGCAGCTGCCCGGCGTCTCCTTCTGCATCACCAGCCCGCCGCCATGGCGTACGTGCTCTCTGCTCGCTCACCTCCTCCTACTCAACTCGGAGTGCTTTCTTGGTTCTCTGCAACTGTCGTCTAGCTCTCTTTTTTGCCCGTACTTCTCGCCTGACGTTGAGGCTTTCAGTCGTGGAGGAGTCTGGTGATCCCTTTTTGATCGTGTGGAGTAGCCTAATTTGTTCATGAACTTTTTTGTGTTTGTCTATGTTGGTGCTGATGCCTGTAGTTACAAGTGAAAATCAGTTTGTTCATACTTACTACTCTTCTGAGATTGTTAGTTTCATTTGTTTTAGTTGAAAAGTACCTTTCTCTGATCAAGTAGTTTAGGAAGGTTGCTTTGGCTTGAACCGACAGCAACACTCTGAAAGGTGTGCAGGTGCACATCTTCTTTTTTTTTTCCTTGCGTCTTCCTTTGTAAATTAACTTTTTTTATATGCAATTTTTAGCACTGAAATGGCATGTACGGTCATACATAATTTGTTGAAGGATATTAAATTTTGACTAACCCTTGTGGTCCTGTATGCAGCTGAGGCCATCATACTAGGATTCCAGCATTTCATTGTTATGCTGGGCACCACTGTCATCATACCAAGCGCGCTTGTCCCTCAGATGGGCGGAGGAAATGTGAGTCAAGGCTACTGTGCTAAATCACTGCTAATCCACTAGCTTGGTGTTTGAATTTCTATATTGCTGAATTTTGTTGGTGTCTGCAATGAAATAGCTGTTTGTATACCAAATATCTGAATGACAATACCATTTGGGTCTGTCAGGAGGAGAAAGCTCGGGTGGTTCAGACGATACTGTTTGTTACTGGAATAAACACCTTGTTCCAAACATTCTTTGGCACTCGTCTTCCGGTTGTAATGGGTGGCTCGTATGTTTTCGTCGCGCCGACCATCTCGATCATCTTGGCTGGACGTTACAGCAATGAAGTAGACCCTCACACGGTACTGCCCAACAGCTTGTTTTGCTGGTGTTGTTTCAGTCTGTACAAGTTTCTTGAGAAATACTGACTAGCTTAGTTCAATTGCTTCCGTGAAGAAATTCCTGCGGACAATGAGGGGAACACAAGGTGCGCTCCTCATTGCATCAACAATTCAGATGATACTTGGTTTCAGCGGGCTGTGGCGCAATGTAGTTAGGTTGGTATGATTTGTTTTCCCTGCCATCAGTTTTTGAAGTACCATGTAGAAGTTTGTAGTTTGTGAAATTATTTATAACACATATTTCTTCCTTTCGCAGATTGTTAAGTCCACTGTCTGCAGTTCCTCTTGTTTCACTTGTTGGATTTGGGCTCTATGAGCTTGGCTTTCCAGGGGTTAGCTTGCTTCATCGTTTTCCCTCGTTATGTTTACATTAACGGGAGAGTGATAAAATGTTACACATGATTGTAGGTTGCCAAATGTGTCGAAGTTGGCCTTCCAGAACTCCTCCTGCTGGTTGCATTTTCCCAGGTAAGAATCGTCATGATACATCTAATCCCCGCACCATTATGGCTACTGTAAAATATGTCGTGTACCATTGATGTTTCCTTTTTCCCCCACAGTATTTGCCTCAAGTTGTGAATTTTGGAAAGCAAGTACTTAGCCGGTTTGGTGTTCTTTTCACCATCGCTATCGTGTGGCTCTACGCATACATTCTAACGATTAGTGGTGCTTACAAGAATGCTCCACCAAAGACACAGGTGCATTGTCGTGTTGATCGCTCAGGACTTATTTCAGGAGCTCCTTGGTAGGATCCTAGGAAAACCTTAATTTTACTTTAGAGTGCTATATTGTTGACAACTCTTACGAAGGTTCTGAATAACTGTTGTAGGATACGCGTTCCTTATCCCTTTCAATGGGGTCCTCCAACATTTGATGCCGGAGAAGCTTTTGCAATGATGATGACTTCATTTATTGCTCTTGTAGAGGTTTGTTTGCAATACTCTGCCTAAAAATGGACGAAAGACTATGGTAGCATGTTTCGTTAGCTATCCACTTACGCCTGGTATTAATCTGATAAACTGTATACTTTGTAGTCAACTGGTGCCTTTATTGCTGCTTCAAGGTATGCAAGCGCGACTAATATTCCTCCATCAATTATAAGTCGGGGGATTGGCTGGCAGGTGAGGAATCAAATACTGTAATGTGGATCAAGTGATCTGATTGTGTACCATCTTTCAGTTAGTTTCCCTGATCACTATGAAATATTACTTCCAGGGTATTGGTATCTTGCTAGATTCATTTTTCGGGACAGCCAGCGGAACCGCAGTGTTAGCGTAAGTATACTATAATAGCTTTGGAAACTAAAAGCCGAGTCCTTCATCGTTCAGAACGAATTATTTTGCCAAAGTGCATTATGAGTTTTGTGCTTGCAGGGAGAATATTGGTTTGCTTGCGTTGACCCGTGTTGGCAGCCGGAGAGTGGTGCAGATATCTGCTGGCTTTATGCTTTTCTTCTCTGTCCTTGGTAATCTGCTGCACTTTTTAGTACTGCATAGCGCTACACAGTTTTTTGTTGAGTGCATGTAAATATTTACTGAAATGCTGAATACATATTTCTTTTTCCAAAACAATATAACTATTTATTAAAATATTTGCTGTTGCTTCAAAAAAAATGTAACTATTTAATATCTCCTGTTGCTTCAAAAAAAATATAACTATTTATTAAAATGTTGTGCTGTTCTAATTACATTTACTTTGGCAAACCAGGAAAATTTGGAGCTCTGTTCGCATCGATTCCTCTGCCCATATTTGCTGGCATGTACTGCATCTTTTTTGCATATGTCGGTATGTCCATATGCTTGAATCCACAATTACCATTCAACCAGACTCCGATTGATAATTTAAACCATCTTATGCTTCATGGTGAGTTCGTGACTCATTGTTTCTTCCATTTGTAGGTGCCGTTGGCCTGGCCTACCTTCAGTACTGCAACCTAAACAGCTTCAGGACCAAGTTCATCTTGGGTTTCTCTTTCTTCATGGGTTTATCGGTACCTCAATACTTCAATGAGTTTACAGCTGTTGCTGGTCATGGTCCTGTGCACACTGGTGCCAGATGGGTGAGAAAGAAATTCTACAACACTTGTGCCCCTTTCCTTGATTGCTTCAGCTTCGACAAATAACCGATCTTTGTTTCTGTTTTCAACAGTTCAATGACATGATAAATGTACCATTCTCATCAAAGCCATTCGTCGGGGGGCTAGTGGCCTACGTCCTGGACAACACCATCCAGACGAAGGACGCAAGGAAGGATAGGGGCTACCACTGGTGGGATAAGTCCAGGAGCTTCAAGAAAGATGCGAGAAGTGAAGAGTTCTACTCGATGCCGTTCAATCTTAACAAGTTCTTTCCTCCTCGCTGAACTTCCATGCCTTTGTTCATATGCTGAACATAATTCTGCTGGTCTGTCCAGTGGAAGCTTTCTATGTCGCTATGCGTCAATTTTGTGTATTCTTTTTGGCGAAAATGTAGTAAATGGACTATTGAGGTGTATCGACACGGATGAATGTATGATAATCTGTTACTTTCTTTTATCAAGCTGGCATTGTACATCAGTATATGTGGCTTCCCAAGCCCAGGTAGAATGATAATTAATATGGCATATATAATTGTTACTGATTTCCTAGGAAGTAAATAGTCATCAGTCATGTGCTTATTTCTGCTGTACTTCTGTTACACTTTTTACTTGCATAAATGCCAGTGGAATCCATTTGAGTTTTGTTCCTTTTAACATGTTGCTGCATCACAGCATCTGTTGTTTTTTTTTCTGCATCTTAGTGGCAAGTTTATGGGAATGGCTACCTGGTAATCAGCTGTTTCAGCCAATTTTAGAACCAGTCATATTGTGACACATAATCTGGTAGCAGAGCAGAAAATGGAGTATTTTTCCAAAGTTTTTCAATCCGTTTTCGTTTGGACAACGAGGAAAATAAATTGACTGATATTTGATCCATTTCAGTCAACCTTTTTTTTATAGTACCAGGGTTCCAGTCTGCAAGTGTTGTGATGTTGCAAATCACTGAAGAGTGTCTGAGTTCCTTCAAAGGAAATAAGAATGAACTGCACTGAAATGACTGGAAGGACCAAACTAAAAATCACTCGACACTGAACGCACTGACCATTGATCTAAACTGACTGAAATTTAACTAATATCTTCTGCTAGTCACTGAATGACAGTGAACTCAATGAACATAAGTTTGAAGAGTAATAAGAAACAGTAAATTTCGTGCACAACTGGTGAATTAAAATCTAAAATACAACCAACATATGCAGTATCATTGGAAGCCCGGCGGATTGTTATATGATCAACAGGAGTAAACAAGACAATCTGCTGACCAAACATCAAAATGGTAACCCCTGAGAAGAAAATTTGGAATTACATGGAAAGATGATACTGAAAATTAATGAAACCAGTGGAGGGTAATCTCCAAAAGCCCTTCAAACCATCATTGCCTGCAGGGCATGCACCTTCAGCAGCGCCTTACGAGCTCCAGCAGCTAGGCTGCCGACAACACTGAGAGCATCATGGGTGTCGTCGATGGCTCCAACTCGATAAATATTGCAAGCAAAGATATCCTGCAGTGGGAGCATGTACAAATCATTCGAACCCATGAGTGATCTGAGGATTACATGAATAAATAAAACAAGTTAAACAGACGAGAAACTGAAGACGACCGGACCTGCCATTTACTAATCAATCAACGATCTAGCATCTGTTGTTCCAAATTCAGGCACAAATAAAAAAGAATTAAAAATCGCAACGCAGTGGGATGCAGACGGCGAGACGCAACCATGCCCAGTGGCACGATCGCCGTCGCTGCAGAAGTGGCCGCCGCTGACGAAGTCGGTCGGTCGATCATCTGGCGACGCATCAACCAGAACGGGCGAAAAAAATGACAAAAAAGGCCAAAACCCAAGCAATAGGCCCAGCTCCAGAATGAAGCAGCAGTAATTTAGCTAATAAACTTTGAGCCCAGAATGGAGGAAATCGACTGAAACGTCATCAGTTTTTAGCTGATAAACTTTGAGCCCAGTAAGCTGGCGTACGCGCGGGAGGTCACCAACAACTAAAGCGACGTGTCAACGTGCTGTTGGCCAGAAAATTCGACTGAAATTAGAATGGATTCTAGCTGACAAATGTTTAGCAAAACGCTTTTTTTAGGGGAAACCCTTTTTTTTTTTGAGAGCTCATGTCTGAAGTTCGCGCGATGGGCCGTGGCCCATGGGCCATCGAACAAACAAAACTGGGCTTTCACACTAAAGCTTCGCGGCCTGTTCAATGACCGAAGAAGACGTGCACTATTTTTTTTACGGCCTGCCTGAACTTTTTACTGAAAGAACTGTACAGCAATTTACAATTTACAAGACATTTACAAAAGGAGAAGAAGAAGAAAGAGAACGGGGAGCAACAAGAAGGAAGCCTATGTACATGATCTACAGATTAGCTAGGTTGGAGAAAATGTACAAAACAGAAAAATAGGTTACGGCACTATTGTTAGTGCCGTTCCCTATTTTTCTGTTTTGAATATTTTCTTTCTTTTCCTATATATAAGTTCTTAGATTAATCTTGCCTAGCAAAGCAAAGCCTGGATAAAGATGAAAGAGTTTGTGCAGAAAGTATCCTTGATTGAAAAACAGGCAAGCTAAAGATCATGCAGAGACGCAGACACGCACAAAGATCTTGTGACGGTATTGAAGCGTCAACGGCCTTCGAATACTCAACCCTGCTGCGGACTGCGGTTTCGATAACGAAAGGTCTGGGAGAAGATCAGCTGTCGTACGGTCTATGGTGCTTCTCACCTCTCGACAGGTCGCCCCAGTCCAAAATGGCAACTTGCCCTGCAAAGAGGGAAGTAGTGATGAGTCAGCTGCGTGAACTTGACGCCAGAAACTCTGCATGGAGTTGAGGCCCAACCGAAATGCTGATGGCAACTTGTTTCAGCTCTATTCGGAAATCCCAATAAACGGTGATGCTGCGAGATACGTAGCTCCTGCGAGAAGAAAGCGTATTGCACGGACAGATGTACGAAGGCACGACAAATTCTCGACATGAAAGTCTCACAACACTGCTATTGATCTTTTGTCTCGAAAGCGTAATGCATGGACAGATTTACCATTTACGAGGGCGCCACAAATTCTCTACGCGAAAGTCTCCCAATGGCCATCGAAGTTCGAACGTTCGTCTCTCTGCGATGGTTTTACTTTTACACGAAGCTCATGAACTAGTAGACTACGTAATTGTGCAGTTTCAACCGCAGCCCTGATAGAAATAGATAGCCCATGTCGGCAAAGCACTAAAACAGAGGATCCGTCTTTTTTGTGGTGATGAAATATGTATCGTGCAATTATAGAGCCTCCACAACAGAGCCCAACTAATGCTCACATCAGATTTTCTTATGAGACATCTCGAAATAGTTTTACATGACGACGAATTTTCAAGATATTGAAGTATGAGCAAGGTGCCACGTTTCAGCCTAACAGTTTCGGTGTTCTCGGCTTCCATCACTGAACACAGGGGACTGATACTTCATCCTTTAAGAAACAAAAGGGGTCTGAGACTTGTGTGTTACAAAAGTCCTTCGAAGTGACTGACCAGTCAAATACTCTGATGACCTTTGTCAAATACTCTAATGACCTTTCCTCTGTGACCAGACTTGGCATTACCCTAGGCCCACCTGTCACTCACCGCTAAAAGGCACCTGCAGCAGCAAGACAGGAAAACAAGAACTAGTGTTCCGTGACAGCAGCCTTCTTTTCCTCTGCTCCCTGAAACGATTCCTCTCGCCCCATCATTCCAATCCTACACATGAAATAGGATGCAGACAGACAGAGAGATAGGATTGCGAGTCCATCTTGCTTGCAATGCATTGTAGGCTAGAAAGTGCCTAGCTATGGTGTCACTTTGTCCATGTATCCAGGAACACACAAAGAACAGGTTGCAAGCATGACACCTCGAGCAACTTTGTCTCGCAGATAGACCACTAGCTCGTTGTCACACATGTGATGTGTGAGGGAGAATAGTGGGAGCTAGCAACAACAACTACTCATGGCTTTTTGGTCTTCTTTACTATTTCTCTTTCTTTGGCCCTCTCGGTGATGCATTCTTGCTTGCTCATGACACTAATGCATGCTAAATGCTTAATTTTTACACACATGATTAGCTTGCTTTACAACCTTTTGTGTGTGATGTCTGTGGCTTGCTCCCCATGATTGCCCACATGAGAGGGCAATCCATGGACAATTGCTCTTAGGCAGGATCTTTGTCGTCTAAAGAGACAAGCCCACCCGCAAACCACACGAGATTGATGTGTCCGTCCACTAGGCCTGCCTCCTGCTAGCACACCTTGCAAGCTTCACTTTGTCACAAAATGCAAGTGCGTGGAAACAAAAAGAAAGATTAGTGGTAGTTGCTTAAATAGATATCGTGTGTCTAGCTTATGGTGCATACACGTAGGCCAAGTGTAACAACTTCCGGTTAACAGAAGCCGAATAATTTTCAGATGGTCCTAGCTAGTTGGAAGGTGATACGAAGTTCCCCCTTGGTCTACAATGCGTGCCGATGGTTAAGTAGGAGTATTCGGCTAGTGCGAAAGGCGAATTTGCTGTCTAGTGTATGTAAGGTCCTAGCGGATGGATGGCAATAGCGTACAGGCATCAAATCGCTTTCAGTTGTTAGTTTACCTGCTTGTCTTGTGAAACTATCTGATCATTATATTGCTTTTCAGGAACTTAATCATTTCCTCTTTAAATTGAAAAGTATATAAATATACAAGGGCCTCTGCATATACAAAACGCAAGATCACGGAGCAAATTCCCGCGAATGCATCCATTTTAGCGGCTACTATGCTGTTTTAGAGCTCGTTGCTGTGTTACATCATGCCATCGTATCATGACCTTCCAATTCCTTGCAGGACTCAACTACATACGTGATGGGAATGGGGGAGGGAATCTTGCAATCAGACATGGCAACTATACGAATAATCAAAACGCTCCAATTCATGACGTCCCGGCCTATACGAGACAGCCCTTGCTCCGCATACATAAACTCAAATATTGTCAAAATCTGGATAAGCAGAATTGGGACAGATGAAAAGAAGGCGGGCGATGATGATGATGATGCCATCTTGTCCTTAGCTGAAAGATGAGCTCACATCACTCGGGAATTAACCATCTGCTCCTGTCATCCCAACCAACACCCAGCAGCGTTTGCCGCGTCGTGTGCGATGCAAAGCCCAAATCCAAACGGCAGGGTTAGGTGCGTGCTTGTCACTAGTGTTGAAAGCCACGCTAGCTGAAGCTAATTAGCTGCTATAGCTCTCTATATATCGCACAAGTTAAGGTGTGTCGATCTCGCTCTCGCTAAGTTGAGCTGTCGAAGAAAACTCGCTCGGACCTACAAGGGAGTAATTAGTCTCGGTTCCTCAGTGACGGCGCGGAGAATTTCTCCGAGCTCCGCTTGGAGCCACGCGCACGCGGCCACCGCCGATCGATATGCCGGCGTCGACGGAACATCTCAGGAGTCGAGCCCGGCCACAAGAAGGAGTAGAAAAAACGGCGGGGTTCGGTTCGGGCGGCGAGCTCGCGTCGCGCACGGGGTCTCTCACGCCTCCAAAAGCACCGCGTCCACACGGAGGGCCTCGTGAACGCCGTTGCGTAGCGCGCCATGCACGAAGCCGCGCACACGCACCTTTGACCAACGCGCGCGCACGGGGGTGCTCGCAGCCTCTGCTGCCTCGACGCGTCTGCACTGGACTGTGAACTCCAATGAGAAGAAAAAAACAGAGAGAATGTGAAAAGCGAAACACGTCTCACATAGCAAAACGAAGCTCTATAAGCATGTACTCTACCTGCCGATCTACACTCTGCTCTCGTGACACCCGATTAATTCGAAGACGACGAGTTAACTCATCACCGAAGTACTTAGTACCGAACCAAATCAATTTTAAATCCGGCCCGTTCTGTACTACTTTAGTCCTGCTTAGTTGACTTCGACCCACCCCAGCCAGCGATCGCTAGCTAAATGCCAAAATCATGTGACACGAGTCGTTATCTTCTCCGTTTGTCTTGTTTATATATACAAAAAGTTCATCATCTTCACTAGAAAATCCCTTCCTTCTAAATTTTCTCGGAACTTCCTGTCGAATCCGCATTAGAAAATCAACACAAATCTGAACCTTGTTCCGCAAGCACTTGATTCTTTGTTTTTCTTTTCACATGTTTCACTCAAAGCTTGCCCTAGAATGCACTAACTCTCACCACTGATCTGTTTGCTAATGGAACTACGCCGAACCAAGGACGAACGTATACGCCAAACATAACATCTTTCCTGTTACAGAAAAGGGGTAAGCGCGCGCATATTGCTACCACGAGCTTTCATAAAAAGGTGAATTCGAATATTGGGCTTCCAGAACATTTTAAATTTCACAAAGACGTGGGTCAAATCCACACGCAAACACCGTTGTGCATGCGTACAAGACCGTATATATATGTACGTCCGAATCATGTAGGTCGACAGTTTGGTAGCAAGTCCTTGTACTGTACTTACGTGTCGACATTTTAATTTGCAAAATTAAATAAGTTATGAATGATTGTCTTATATATACATGCACGGACCAGTTCGTGCGCTAATCCTGCCAATACCTGTGCCGGCCCGGACAAATTAGCTCTCGGCTGTCGCTCATACCAATCGCCCTTTCTTTTTAGATAAAAGAATAAGATCATGTTTATTAATTTGGTCTGAATGAGCCCTGTCAAGCTAGTTAAAAGAATAAGATCATGTTTATTAATTTGGTCTGAATGAGCCCTGTGTTCAGACAGCACGGAAGAGAAGTAGGACGTGTCTTCAGCACATGAATTTCGAAAGAATTTCATATCGGAAACAATTTATATGTTCCCTGCATAACTTGAGAATTTTCCTTATCCAAGAGATGATGATGCACCTTGCTGGTTCCCACTGTGCAATGTAGACCTCAAGCACCCTTCTCACAAAATAGCAACAAACAACTATTTTTTTTTTCTTTTGAGAGGAATTAGCAACAAACTTTTTTCTTCTCTTTTGAGATCAATTAGCAACAAGCAACGTTTTTTTAGAGGAATTACCAACAAGCAACTGCTAGCAGAGTTTGCCGGAAATGTTTCCTTATCCAAAACAAAACACCTATTGTACACCGAATAAGCTAGGCATCTGAAATGGCATCAAGCTGAATTGGATGGAAGCAATTAAGAACTCATCTGAGATCATGATATCGATCTACTAGAAAAGTGATCCGTGTGCTGTGTGCACAGCCTGATTAGCAAAAAGAACGGAAGTTGTTGACCTCCTCTACTTGGTGTTGGGACCCTATAGCAACTTTACACATTTTGGACTATGCCATGATCCGCTAGATCTTTGCGCTAGCTTATACTAATCCTACTCTGAAGCAAAGATAAAGGACGCAAGGGACGAAGCACTACTAGCTGTAGGGTTTAAGTACACTAATTAGTATATGCAGATTCCCATCATAGATTGATTAAACCAAGGCACCTTGTAGACAATCAAGTGGTGAACTAAACAACAAATCCTCTCCTTTCCTGGTTCAGGTGTGAGCGAGGGTGGGCTGTTATTATTATTACTTTTGCTTGCTCCATGGTGGTGGCATTATGGACCCTGGCGCGCATGAACAAAATTTGAGCGCCTTTTTTAAACTAGGATAAGTGCATTGTCGAGTGACTACTTTTGTAGTGTTACCCACAAATGGAAATCATTGAGTTTTGTAAGCATGGTCCTTGCAGGGGAGTAGTATCAAACAAGTAGGAAGCACATCTTTCTCAGCGATCAGCGATCGCCGGTGTATCAACGAGATTTTAGCAAAGCGTGTAGAGATGGGCGTGCAACGGAAATGGCACTTGACTGCCCTGGCTGGCTGCAAGGCGTTTCCTATACGCTTCAGCAAAAGCCTCCGCATGCCCTGCAAGTCTGCAACTCCCTGACTAGGTAGCCAAAAAGTTGCAAGTGGTGTCTTCAGAACATCGCACTCAGTGTCGTTCGGCTACGAAACAAACGTGTACATGCACGCATACCTGCTTTTGTATATGTTGTATACAAATTGCTCTACCTTTTCCAGAAATACAAGGAAGGAAAATGAAGGGCAGGTGCCTCATGCATAACTGGTGTACATCGTAGAAATTTGGAGCAATTGCTAACCATTGATAGTGGAATTGCCTTGTAATGTCCTTATCATAGAAAAAGATCTGTATTTCCATCTTTATGAAATTGGAGCGGGTGATTTTATTTCAAAAAAAACAATGTTTTGTCAGGTTTCAAAATTGGTAATTTTGCTTTTAGAGGTGGTCCCGGGTAGTGCAAAAATGGTGATGAAAAGGAAAGGAGATGGACCCACCCAAATACATGTGTGATGTATACGATGGCTTGAGCATTTAATCCGCCCAGATTATGGAAAATCGTTCGGCCAAATTCACGTCCACACGTACGCGGTCAGTCAGCACTTGCGTGCCCCTGACGTGGGACCCCCATGTAAGCATCTGATACTGACCACTGGGCCCGACGGTAAGTCATGTCACCGTAGGTGCTACAGGCATGAATGCCGTGCATGGCCCATCAATACGATGGCTCATGGCGCGCCGGCCACCAAATAGACATGATTTTTTCTTCTCAAATTCAGTTTCAGACGAGCTCCATCCAAGTCCCGGTACAAGTTACCTTGAATTCACGTTGGAATTGAACTCATTTGATAAAATGTAGAGAGAGAAGAAGAGATGCAGAGAAGATGAACGAAGCAGATTAATAAGCGCCAATGTTTATTTTTGCGGATAAAATGTGCAGGTGCGAAACTGAAGTACGTCATGCGCCAGAGAATACGGCAGCGGCAAGCCCTCCTCCGACCGTTTCTAGTCACCTGACCTTCAACGATGGGATGGGACACCTTGCTTATCCAACATGCTAACACAACCTCACCACTATTTCGATAAACATATTGTATCTAATCCACTGCATAATTTATATAGCAAATATTCAGAGCCTTCTTGATCAAAGTGACAAGACAACAACAATAATAATCCATTCTTCCTCCTCACTGTGTCATTCAAACTCTGGCTATACCTAATCTGCGTTTGATTTTGATTTTATATTGGCAAGAGCTTATTTTCTTGGACCCTGAAGCTGCTGCGGATCCGAATCCTTAACATTAGACCCGGATCCAAATCCCAGAACCCTGCAAAAGAAGCTGCTCCGCAGAGCTGAGGTCATCACCCACCCCTCCGCTCACATTTAACACCACCACCTCAAAAACGGCAAGCGCATGACCGCCTCCACCTCCACCACCACCGCCTGCTCCTCCCTCTCCGTCACAACCACTCACGCCGCCACCGCCGCTCCTTGAACAACCACCATCACCACTGGTTGCAAGCGAGGAGTAGGCAGGCGCGATGGGCAACTGCCAGGCGGCGGAGGCGGCGGCGGTCATCATCCAGCACCCCGGCGGGAAGGTGGAGCGGCTCTACTGGGCCACCACCGCCGACGAGGTCATGCGGAACAACCCGGGCCACTACGTCGCGCTCGTCATCCTCCGCGTCTCCGCCGCTGAGAAGGCCGCCGGGGACGCCGCGGCGGCGGCCGCCGGCGCCGGGGGCGGCGCCAAGATCACCAGGGTCAAGCTGCTCAAGCCCAAGGACACGCTGCTGCTCGGCCAGGTCTACCGCCTCATCACCGCGCAAGGTTCGTGCCCACGTATCCATCCATATGTGTATCCATCAAGAACAGTGTCCCGTGCCGGCGGCGCGGGGCTCGTTCTTGACAAGACAACGTCCCGATTTATTATTGTTCGACGCGGCGATCTCAATCTGGTTGTGCCCCGGCAGAGGTGACCAAGGCGCTGCGCGCGAGGAAGCACGAGAAGATGCAGCGGTGTGAGGCCATCAGGCAGCAGCACGAGCAGCTCCGGCGCGGCGACGTCGGCGGCGACGGGGCGGAGCAGAGCGCTCGCGACCAGGTGATTATCCTCGCCCGTTGCGTTCACTGGCAAATTTCTTCCTGCCTGCAAGAACCAGCAGCTGACATGCCTCTGCTATCGTTTCAGGACGGGAAGCGGGAGAAGGACCGGCACCGGGGGGCCGGCGCGGCCGGGAGAGGCCGGCACTGGCAGCCGGCGCTGCAGAGCATCTCCGAGGCCGCGAGCCAGAGCAGCGTCTCTGAATCATCCGCGAGCTGATGCTGCTACTGACCGGACTCTGTGCTATCTGGGTCACTTTTTCTTTCTTTCTCTTCTGTTTGCTTTGTTAGTATAAAAGTGCTTGAGCCTAGCCAGATAAGATAAAAATTGTAAATCAGAGTGTCAGAGCAGGATCAATAGAAGCTTGTTTCATCTCTCATGTTGTTTGGTGGCGTGGTGAAACTGAAACTGAGTGCTCAATGGAATGGTTTGCATATGGCAGCTGTGCAGGACACGATCAAAAAGGGCGAAAATGAATGTCTTGTTCTTACACTCATATACTAGATCAGATAAATCTTTGCATCATTAGCATAATTTTTTCTTTTCGAACAGCATGGTTATCATAAATGGGACAAATCTGAGTGATAAGCAAACCAAAACAATCTCAACTACTACTACTATATTTCTCGAAGTAACTCAAGAGATAAATAGTACCACAGTATAAAACTTTCCAATCCAGTTTTGCTCGAATCCAAATTAAGCCATTAGTACCATTCTTCATCTAGAATTCGCGATGTTCGAGGCGTCTCGTTTTTGAATTCCAGGGTTACCAGAGACTGTCAGGTGCTAATCACATGCGATTCAGCGTAAAATACTCGGCAGACGAGGACAACAGTGGTGCTGATTGAAATGTTTAGGGCGCTAAGCTCCATCAGACAACTTGGGCAGCTCCTTGGCAGCGCCAGCCCGGACAGACACCGTCCACCGCTGCCAGTGGAGCTCCAGCCAGCGAGCCGTCCGGTGGTCCGCGCACGTGTGGCGCCGTGCATCGACGCCGCTCCGGCCGTCCACCGCTGCGGTCTCGGGATTCAGTCTCGCTGTCCTGCAGCCTGCACGAGGCTCAGTCTGCATTGGGAGGAACTGAAACTGAAACTGAAACTGGCCTGAGGTGATAAAGTATTGGCGGTTGTACAGAGATCCGGATCCACAGGCCACAGCCAGTGCAGCAATGATCGTGTTCAGTTAGTTCAGTTCAGCAAGCGAGTTCTGAGAAATGCTGTTCCAGAGATCAGATGTTTTCCATGATCAACAAAAGATTTTATTGATTTGTGCTAGTGGAGCCTCTAATGCTTCAGATCCAGATCTTACAGTTCATCGCGTGGGGAGATTATCTGATAGATAATTTGGTCTGGGATCCATGCATCCTGGCTCATGATTCTGGAAGAGGCAAAAGCCTGATTAGCTGCGTGCGTGCGTGCCGAAAAAGGCGAAAGTGGTGTATCATTGTTCAGAGAAAGTCTGAACTTTCTTGACCATCCGATCAAGCCAGTACAACACGAATTAGCAAAGGATGCTTTACATTGTTAGCCTAACGGGGCTGCAACAAAGCTGCAGGCAGTAAAGAACTCGACGCCTCGAAAAATCAAATAAGGAGTAAGGTGAAAATCTGAGTATTTCTGAAGATAAACCTTCAGATAGAATATTAACACGCCCGCACCTGGAACTAGAATCAGGAAGGCGGGAACCATTCGCGAGCTCCTCACCACACATACATACAAAGCCCCATCACATCTCCCTCGGTAACAAAATCTAGTATCACAAAATGCTAACAAGTCCACCTAGAGTGCCACACGATAGTAATCATCGATCCTGCGGAGGAAATTTAACTAATGAACCATATGAATCATTGCTGATGGATTACCAGGACACTTTACATAAAATTCAGAAGGATAAGTCTTCATTCTAAAGACCATCTGTTGACTCTTCACTCATTCCTCGTACCTGTCAATACATGAGCAATTCAGTAAGTAAGAATATGATAGGACAAAATAAGGAATTGCGATAATGCCCCCTGAAATAGAAACTTCTTGATCCCAGATCATACCTGCTGGTGTCAGCCAATCCTGAGTACAAACAAGCTCTTCAATCCAGTGTGTGCTGTCAGACGCAGATACTGCAAGTCGTGCAATTCTTGTTGATAACTTGCAGTTGGTACTGCAGGGTACTGCTAATATATCACGCGCCATCCTAGCAATTGTAGGATATCTCAGGCTATGTTCTTTCCACCATTGGAGAACGCTGGTCTTGCCTGTTGACGGGTGTGGCCCTTGCACGTACTGATCAAGTTCAGTCATAGGTCGCTCACTATACTGATGTGCGTAACGATTATAATACTCTTGCAGCATAACTATGTCTGCAACAGTTCCCTTGCTAGTTTTAGACCCAGAAATGCAGTTAGTGTCTTCCACCTGATCTGAATATTCATTGAAGAGGCTGAGGAATGTCTCGTGCACTTCATGAAAATAGTCTTCTTTGTTAGATTTGTATCGAATGCGATCCTTGATTCGTTCCAGGCGGCATCCAGGATCCATGACCATAGGCATACAGAAATGAAAGAAACATACTTGCCAGCATTCCTTGAACTTCTGTTGTATCTTCTTTATCACATTTGATTGTGCTTCATTGTACTTGTATTCAGCTTGACGATGAACTTCTTTCTTCGCATCCCACACACTGTCAAAGACCCTAGGTGGACTGGGTAAGATGCTCAGCGACTCCACGCATTTATGAAGATCGTCCAATATCTCAGAAATTTTCCTTGCTGTCCACCAGTCTTCCGAGGATGGTGCATATCTATAGTTTGGATACTGTACTGCTGAAGCATTGGGGCCCTCTGTATGCTTGGGAAACTTTGCCAACTTTTCCATGACTTTGTCAAGCTCATCCAGACCTACCTGAATAACCTGATCAAGTAAATGTGCTGCAGAACGTACTACAAACAAGCTCCGATTTGCAGCATGTGGGTTCCTTTCCTGGATGTTGGCTTTTACAGTTAAAGCCACTGAGTCATCAACGAATAAATCATCCAGCATAATGCTAAAAATTTTGCCATCAAGACACCATTCTCCAATAGCACCCAATATGATATCACTCATTTCCTTTGCATTGCAAAAGGAATCCACAGCACGAAATGCGATGACCTTTTCCTGCTTTTCCCATGCATCATCTATATAGTGAACTGTCAAACACAAAAATGCCAACGCTGGATCATAGTGCCACATAGTAACACTCAAGCAAAAGCGATTGTGTAAGGCTGCTAACTTCTCCTTCAGCTTTGATTTCTCAGTCTGAAACAAGTCATGTGTGTTCGCCATCAGGTCGTTGTGGGACGGTATATTGACCATAGGATTCAACCAAGAAACCAACTTCCTGAATCCATCTTGCTCCATCAACCCTGGTAGGTGTCCGTGCATGGCCAATATTTCGGTGATTTCTTCATCAAGACCATTCTGATCAGCCTCCTGGTTCTTCTGACTCGTGTCATTAAGGAGGTCCTTCTCATTAGGCGATGCAATTTCCCCATGACACTGATTCTTCCTGTTCTTTTCAGGAGAAACATCAGGCAAAAGAAGATGCTTCTGCTCACACTTTGCAACCTCCTCAAGAGACTTGTTCTGATCAATCTCCCGGTTGTTTCTATTCGTGGCAGTATGAATGTCATCCAAGGGGGCAAGCTGTTGCTGTGCAGTGGCTGCATCTTGTGCGCTTGTGTGCTTCTTTTGGTTGTATGGAAGGAATGGAAGCTTCTTCTGTTTCGGGTCAGAGCCAGCAGCTACCATACACTTCTGTGAAGATGGCAAAGACGTATGCTCCTGTTGCCTGGGCTTCTTCAAAGTCCCGGTGCTGCACTTGGAATGGTGCCGTAGCATGCTGCTAGTGCCATTGGTTCGGCAGTAGTTGAAGACCTGGCGACAGTGCATGCATTCAGCCCGCGTGATATTCCCGTCAACAAAGGTGGGTATGAAGTCATCCCACACCTTCGACCGGAGCCTTTTATTCAGCTTGGTGCCAGAGAACAGAGGGCTAAGAACGCTGCCAGTGCTCTCCTCTTGTTCAGCTATGTCATTGTTGGCATCGTTAGCCTCATCCTCCATGCCTAGGCATTAGGAAGCACAATTTATGAATATAGAAAAAAATTGAGGAAAGTTATGTCCATTTTAGCATTTTCCGGTGCAATGGAACAACTTTTTATTTGAGAAGGTAACTGAATGAACTGTTTTACATAGAAATTACTAAACAAAATTAATGAATACCACGCAGAAATTGAGAGTTAGAACTTAGAGCATCTCCAAGAGCCTATGTAAAAAGAGTTGGATAGGTAAAAATAGCTAAATTGAGGTAAAAATCGAATCCAACAGCTGTCTATTTCCCGATCCTCGCGATCTCGCTGGCCATCCGCGACGCTCCGCTAGCCATATTTGCCGATCCCTGTCGCCTCGCCATCTCCTCCTCCAGCGCGGTCCGCGCGCTCCCGCGCCCTTCCCTTCCTTTTCCGCGCGTCGAGATCCACCAGCAGCTGGCGTGCCCCTCTCCTTTCCCTCACCGGCGGCAGGCAGCAGCACAGCAGCCTCCCTGCCTCGTCCCTTTCTTCCCCACCGAGTAGACCCAGGGAGCCTCCCTCTCTCTCTCTCTCCCATGGAGCACCTCCACCAGCAGCAGCTCTTCCCTCCATCCCCTCCTCGCGCTGCGTCCAGGGCCAGCCGCGCGCATGGCCCGCGGCCGAGCCGGCGCCGGCGCAGCCGGGCCCGGGGCAGCGACGCGCAGCCAGCCGCGACCAGGCGGCCAGCGCGGGGCGGCTCCAGGCGCGGCGCAGCACGGCCTAGCGACCCAGCCACCATGACGCGGCCCTGCTAGTGGTGGTGGCTGCGAGGACTGGTTCCCCTGCGCTCACGGCGACATCGTCAATTGGATCGTTGAGGTGGGCAACGCGGAGAGATCGGTGAGGTTGGTGATGCCGTGGGTGACGCGGCTGCTGGTCGTGGCGTGCATGTCGCTGGTGGCCAATATGGATCAGTACCGCACGTCGCCTCTCTCGGAGTTCCGACAAGCCGCCGACGCTGATTGAGAACGACTTCAGCTGCGTCCCCATCCGCCGCATGGAGAGCTGCTCGTGCTCTCCGCGCTCGACTCGCGCATGGGCGCGGCGCGGCTGGCGGCGGTGGGGCGGGGAGAGGTGGGCGGCGGGGCGCGCCACTGAGTAGAGGAAGAGGAGGGACGCGACCTGATGTGGAAGAAGATGGCTAGCCGTTGGATGTCCTCACATGCACGAATCTTAAAGCCCATAAAGTTTTTGAATAAAGAGAGGAATAAAATTTAGAGAGGCTGTTGGGTTTCATCAGTTTTTGGCTAGCTATCGTTTTACATAATAGCTAAATCAAGATTTTAGCTATTCAATTTTACCTAGTCTCTTGGAGATGCTCTTAGCATGTCAACAAATTGTGTTCGTGAAACAACATTTAGGAAGCACATAAATTACGTTCACATAATTTGAGGGAATAATCATGAGCTGAATCTATTGGACTACAGAGCTTTCAGTCTATCACGTGCACAGCTTTCAGTCTGAATGAACTGTTTACATAGAAATAATTGAACAAAATCACGGAATATGGGAGTCAGGATTTATCATGCTGACAAAATTGTATTCGCGAAACAACATTTTTTTGTTTTTTGAGAATTCGCGAAACAACATTTAGGAACCACGTGAAAGTACACTTACAAAATTTGAGCGAATAACCATGAACTGAAACAGTGGAACTATTGGACTACAGAGCTTTCAGTCTATCACTTGCAATCTTGCATGACGTCAAGGGAAGAAAGAAACTCAAGAACGAGAGGGAGCCATACCATGCGGCCATTCTCTCGTCGTTTTGTCCAATACAGTACAAGAAACCTAAATCATAGAGACCAATTCGCACATCCTCTTTCAATCAGAAGCAAGATATATTGCAGATGGGGATGACGCGTAGCAGTGCAGTATCTTCAGAAAACCATCAAGAATCAGAGAAAGCACACACACATACCTATGTTCAGAAGTCCACGGCAAGAGAGACGGATCGGTGTAGTTGGGTTGCGGAATCAGCGGAGCTAGATTAGGGCTCTCGGAACCGGAGGGCGGTGGCGACGAAAGAACTAGAGACTGAAATGGAGGGAACGGTGAAACCGTGGAACGCGTTTCCCCGCCGCTTTCCTCCCGCCCCTTCCCCACTCTCGCTTTCCTCCCGCCCCTTCTTCCCACTCTCCCGGCCTGCCAGCACATCTTTTGCCTTAATTCATTTTCTAAAATGTATTACTAGTTCGACTCTAATTCGACTCACTTACACACAGTCGTACGCATATACGTTCTTTTGGAAATACAATTTGTATCAAAATTCTTTTAAATTTCCTTCTAACCCCATAAAAGTTTCCCCAGGGCACTTAAACCTTCTAAAGAGGGCTCAACTTTACCTCCAAACACCGACCCTAGGACCTAGTTACTTCATACTCTAATAATATGTCGTTTCTCATTATATTTTTTAGCTAATGTGCCCTAGCAGAAGTTATTGGACCCTTTTTTCAGTATATATGTTTTGTTTTAAGCTTATCTAACAAACTGTTATGTTTCAAGTTAATTTTTTTGTTGAATTAAATGACACACGTACCTTATGTCACAAGATGCTTTCTTATTTTTTTCATGGCTCATACTTTAGGTCTAAATCATCTCATGACCTCTGGATTCGTGAAACGAAGGAAAACCAGCCTGAAAAGTAGTAGAATCTGCATCAACATTGCTCCAGATCTACAATATTTTCAGTACCTTGACCAACTTACATTTCACGATACACGCGATAGATGAAACATGGTTCTGGAAGTGGAAAAGGCATGATTAGAAGCGTGCACGTGTATCATTGTTCAAATAAGGTCTTAAACTTTTCTCTCTTTTTAACTTCTTTTTTTTGGGGCTAAAATCAAACTGGTGCAGAAATCAGTAAAAGAAGTACACGATCTTAGCCTTACGAGACCATAACAGAACAGGAGATCAGGAAAGAATCAAATGATCCAGAAGAGTTCCATAAAAAAAAATGATCCAGAAGAGCATAGTTAATTAAGGAGCATCAAAATGGTTAAGGTCAGCGTATCTGAAACTTCATCTGAAATTAGAAGAAAGAATGACTGCAAGCTCCAAACCACATATACATACAAAAACATCATAACACCTGCACTAGCAACTAAATTTAGTATCCAAAATCTGCTTGAAAATTCCAACACCTAAAGTGTTTGCACGATTCACATCCTCGAATGCTGCATCGGAGAAGCAATTAAATGAGTCACTTCCAGCAGCACAGATTACAGAACGCAAATGACCAATGCAGTTTGCATGAAGCATTAGGATTACATATTCTTTCTACAAATTATCCGTGGACTCCGCGGTTGTGCTCCCTAAAGACATTAGATGTTCAGTTAGTATGCCTACGTGATCAGATGAAACAGAAAGAAATGCAAAAGCATATATCATACCAGTTGGTTTGAGCCAATCTTGAATACAGACTTGCTCTTCGATGAAGTACCTATTATCTAATAAAGACATTGCTATTTTGGCAGTCCTTGTTGCTACATTGTAGTCAATATTGCATGGTAGTGCCAATATATCGTGGGCCATCCGAGCAATTGTAGGATAGGTCAGGCTATGTTCCTTCCACCATTGGAAAACACCGGACTCACCAGTTGCCAGAAGTGGTTCTTGCAGGTACTGGTCCAGTTCAGTCAATGGTCTCTTACCGTATGGATATTCAGTATGATAATAATACTGCACCAACGGATCGCCACACACAAAAGTTTCCCTGCTAGTTTTAGGCCCAGAACCAGAAGTGTTGTTAACATCTTCAGCCTGATTTGAATATTCATAAAAGAGGCTAAGCAATGTATCATGCACGTAATGGATATAATTATCTATTTCCCTATCCAAATTGCGATAACTGGATAAATTGTATAAATGCATGCGCAACTTGATGTGTTTCAGACGGTGTTTGGGATCCATAACCATAGGCATGCAGAAATGGAAGAAACATAATTCCCAGCATTCCTTGAACTTCTGTTGCATCTTATCCAGCACATTGGAAAATCCTTTATCCATGTAGGCAAAACCAGCTTCATCATAGAAATCAGCTTCATTACATATTTTTCTCTTCACATCCCACAACTTGTCATAGAATTCAACGGGGCTAGGGTTGTTTTGCATTGACTCCCTGTAGCAATGAAAATGTCCCAAGATCTCACAAATCTTCTGTGCTGTTACCCAGTCTTCCCTTGATGGTGCATAGCTGCAGTTGGGATACTGTACCACTGAAGGGGAGGGGCCCATGGTACATTTGGAACATTTTGTTGACTTCTCACTGAATTTGTCAAGTTCTTGCAGCCCCACCTGCATAACCTGATCAAGTAAATATGTTGCGTAACGTACAACAAACAAGCTTCTATTTGCAGCTATTTTGTTCCATTTCTGAAGTCTTGCTTTGACGTTTGAAGCCACCGAATTATCAACGAATGCATCATCCAGTATAATGCTGAAAACCTTGCCCTCAAGACCCCATTGTTCAATAGCTCTCAATATGATATTACTCAATTCATTTGCGTTGCAAGAGGGGTCCACCGGACAAAATGTGATGATCTTTTGCTGCTTCTCCCATCCATCATCGACGTAGTGAACACTCAAGCATAAGAATGCCAAGCCTTGATTGTAGCGCAACATATATGCACTTAAGCAGACCTGACTACGTAAAGCTGTTAACTTCTCCTTCAGTTTGGATTCTTCTTGCCTAAAAATTATGAAGGTTTCATCTATGAGGTCATCATAGGACGGCATTTTAACCAGAGGATGCAACCATGCTACTAGCTTTCTGAATCTATCTTGCTTCATCATCCTTGGTAGATGCCCATGCATCGCAAATATCCTGATGAGATCTTCAGGAGAATGATTCCAAACAACCTCCTGGTTCTGCTGGCATGTGTCAGTAGGATTCTGCTTAGGCGATGCCACATGTGATTTGTTATTGTCATTGGGAATAATGGCCGGATCAGAAGCAAAATTCTTCCACTCTAGTGTTGTGACTTCTTTACGAGACCCACTCTGATCATCCCACTGATTCGTCCTATTCTTTTCTATGCGAGTGTCTTCAAAGTCAAGCTCCTCTGTTGTGCCCAAGCATTTATTTTGTCTGGACGGTAAGAATGAAAGCTTCTTCTGTTTTGGATCGGCACTAGCTGCTGCTGTGCTCTTCTGTGTAGATAGCAAGGATTTATCCTCCTGCAGCCTTGGTCTCTTCTGAGTCCCAGAGGCGCACTTGATCTGGTGCTTTAGCAGGTTGCTGGTGCCATAGGAGCTACTGCAGTTGAAGACCTGGTGGCAGCTCATGCACTCAGCCCGCGCAACCTTTCCATCAACAAATATGGGTATAAAATCACCCCATGCCTTTGAACGGAGCCTTTTATTCAGCTTTATGTCTGAAGACAGTGGGCTAGGGACGCTGTCAATGCTCTCATCTTGTTCAGCTATGTCATGGTTGGCATTCTCACCGACATCTTCCATGCCTAGGCATCAAGTCAAGAGGCATAAATTATAAAGTGACACAAATGCAGAGGTTATGTAGCTATTTGAACATTTATGTGATTGTTTGAGAAAGAGAGAGAGAGGCAGGAGCTCGATGTGCCAAAGCCATACTGCCATATGGTTTATTCAAGCAATCATCTGAGCACACTTTTATCATACGTAAAATGGAAGAGTTGACAAACATTCATTCAAGAGCTTAACTGAAAAAGGCATGGTAGTATGATATAGAGCCACTTGAGAAAAATTGTCACTGTTTATAACAATGTCTTAGTACAATTGAACAAACTTTCATTTGGGAGTTTGACTTAACTCATTCTACATGAATAATGAACACGGGGGATGACAGACTGTGTGGGGCTCTGTGATATTTTAATAATCAACCGAGCAAACTGGGACAATAACATTTTAGATGATATATAATGAAAAAACAGTAGCTGAAACAGCCCAAGAGGGAACCGTACCATTCACCCTTTTTTCATCTTCTTTGTCGATGCAGTTGGGACCCTGACACTCTTCCTCCATACCTACATCAAGAAAACGAATCCATTATCCCAAGTTTGACACCCACTTTCGAAATATCCCAGGAACAAGTACCACATTCGCATCATTATACACAGAAATCCAACAAGAACCAGAAAAGGAGACACCGATCTAGACAGCTCTACAGGCAATCCACATGAGAGAGAGACAGCTGGATTAGAAGGATCGGCATGGCTGGATTGGAGATGAGGATTAAACATATCAAGCTGCTAGCACCTGGACTGACTGGGAAAGAACTTATTTAAGCCAACATACTACTATATTTCTTCCAAGTTCCACCCTCGCTTTCGACACGGATAATCAAATGAATCAGCCAAAAGCAAGATCGGTCGGGAAAAACAGGTAGCAGCATACATTCGACCCAGAAACCATCAAGAAGAGGCAATGACGTACCGAATCGCACGAGGGCGATACTCCGCGCGGAGGGAAGAAAGGAGACGGGAGGGAAGCTTGGGTCGCGGAAAAACCGAGACTGCCCCCCGCAATGGAGGGAACGGCGGAACTGGGGAAAGGGTTTCCCGCCGCAGCCGCCGCCGCCCTCACAAAGCACCGCATATATCCTAAGAAAATTGGGCCGCGCCTTCTCTGTTTGGGTAGAACGATTCGTGGGCCGTGCTTTTCATTCCGCAAGAGCATGTGTGTTGGCTCTAGTGACGGCCAAACGGGCCGCCCGGCACGGCACGACCCGAAGCACGAAAAGGCCCGGCCCATTTAATTTCGGGCCAGCACGGCACGTAATTTGTTTCGCGCCATGCCGTGCCAGCCCATGAGCTTCCCCTCGGCCCGTTGCACGGCACGTAATTGATTAATAGTGCTGGGCCGGCCCGTTTAGCCCGGCAGCCCGTTTTAAATTTCTGAAGGGATTTGGTGTTAAATGGTGCAAAAATAGGTGCTAGTAAGGAGAATTGAATTTGAGACCTCATACATATAAAAAGAATCCACTTACCACTAGACTAAGACTACTAGTTGTACACATAAAAACTAAAAAATATATTTAATAAAACTTAATCGGGCCGGGCCGTGCCGCCTGCCGTGCCCACCCCTCGGCCCAAGCACGGCCCGATGGTGCGTGCCGTGCCGGCCCGGGCCTGAAATTCATCGGACCGTGCCGTGCTTGGGCCGGGCCAAAAGTTGCGTGCTTCGTGCCCGCCCGCTTGGCCCGGCCTATTTGGCCATCACTAGTTGGCTCTCAGTCAGAGAACTGGACGCATTTCAATTCACTTTTCAGAAATTCAGAGGAAGTCTGAACCTTTTTTTAGTTTGTTTTTACCTACAAATAAATCCGGTGCACAATTAGCAAAACATGAACACTTTCACAGCCTTAAGGCACTGATAACTGCACTGGAGAGGAATGAACTCCGATAGAAAATTGTTTGAAGAACCTCATTATATGAGTATGAGTAATCAGTGCTAAAAAAAGGACAATGGCCAGGATCATCAGGTACCATGCTAATAAAGTTAGAAATCTAATAATTTATCAGAGGAGGTATCTGAAACAAGTAGGAAGTAATGACGAACTCCGTACTACTGATATTTACACACACCAAAAAAGAAAAAAAAATACAGCTCCATCAGTATTCGGGAAAAAAAAAGCACCCCCCTCAATAACTGTAACTAGTGCCCAAAAGTTGCTTGAAGTTCCACACAAAGTGTCGCATCAACTCACATATCGAAATCCTGCATCATATATGCAACTAAATGAGTCATTGCCAGCAGCTGAGTGCAGAGGGTAAATGGGGAAAGCACCTTACATTGGAAAAATAAGGATAAAGAGCTATTTGAATCTTTCTAAATATCATCGGATGGCTCCACACATTTGGTGCCTATAAAGAGTTAAAGACATGAGAATATCAGTTAGTACAAAAATGTGATCAGATGCAAACAGGACATGCAAGAGCGCAGGCTATACCAGCTGGTGTGAGCCAATCTTGCGTACAGACAAGCATTTCAACATGCCTCTCACTAGCTGACTCACACATCGCCAGTCCAGAAGTTATTTTTGCTAGACTGCAGTCAGTATTGCATGGTAGCGCCAATATATCACGTGCCATCCGAGCAATTGTAGGATAGGTCAGGCTATGTTCCTTCCACCACTGGAGAACGCTGGTCTTTCTTGTTGCGGGATTCTGCTCTTGCAAGTACTGACAAAGTTCAGTCATTGGTCGTTCACAAGATTGATTTTTAGAATCCTGATAATGCTTTGCTAGTGTATCTTCATCCAAGACAGTTCCCTTGCTAGTTTTAGACCCGGAAGTGCAGTTAGAGTCATCTACGTGACCTGAATATTCATTGAAGAGGATGAGAAATGTATCACGCACTTTGTGAATATAGTCATCTTTATCTTTGTCACGAGCATGAGGCTTGATGCATTTCAAACTGTATTCAGGGTCCATGATCATAGGCATACAGAAATGCAAGAAACAGGATTTCCAGCACTCGTAGAACTTTTGTTTTATCTTCTCCAACACATTGGAAAATGCTTCATCACTATTGTATAACCCACTGTAAAACTCAGTTTTACGAAGCACTTTTTTCAGTGTATCAAAGAGATATGCTGGCCTAGGAAATTTGGGCATCACGTCAATGCATACGTGAAAATCTTCCAATATCTCACAAATGTGATTTGCTGTTCTCCATTCTTTTGGTGATGGTACATTTCTGCAGTTGGGATGCTGCACCTTTGAACAGTTGCGACCCTTTGTATACATGAAGCACTTTGATGATTTTTCCATTATTTTGTCAAGTTCATCCAGCCCCACCTGAATAACCTGATCAAGTAAATGAGATGCATAGCGTACCACAAACATGCTCCGAGATGCAGAGAGTTTGTTTCGCTTCTGGAGTCCGGCTTTGACATCTGAAGCCACTGAATCATCAATGAATGCATCATCCAGAATAATGCTGAAAACCTTGTCATCAAGATCCCATTCTCTAATAGCTCCCAGTATGATATTGCACAATTCTTTCGCATTGCAAGAGGAGTCCACAGGAGAAAACGTGATGATCTTTTGCTGCCTCTCCCATTCGTCGTCTATATAGTGGACGCTCAAGCACAAGAAAGCCAAGTGCGGATCGTGATTCCACAAATAAGCACTCAAGCAAATCCGACTGTCCAAAGCTGCTAATGTCTCCTTTAGTTTGGACTTTTCTTGCTGAAACAAGGCCATGGTGGTTCCTATAAAGTCATAGCTGGACGACGTTGTGACCACAGGATTCAAGAAAGCCAATACCTTCCTGAACCCATCTTGCTCCATCATCCTTGGTAGGTGCCCATGTATGGCCAATATCCTGACAAGTTGTTCAGGAGAACAGTTCTGATCAACCACCTGATTCTTCTGACTCCTGCCATTGGAAAAGTCATGCTCAGACAATGCAGTTTGCTCGTGAGACCGATTCTTCTGAAGATCAATGGGAAACTCAGGTTCTGCAATTTCCTCATGATACACATTCTGGTCAACCTCCTGATTCTTCCTATTCTTTTCGGTGAGAATGTCAGGCAAGGCAAGCTCCTGCACAGGCATTGCATCTGCTGTGCTGGCGCATTTGATTTGCCTGTATAGCAGGAATGGAAGCTTCTTCTGTTTTGGGTCAGAACCAGCCGTTGTCGTGACCTGCTGCCTTGGCCTTTTCATAGTTTCAGGGTTGCATCTGGCCAGGTGATTTCGCAGGCTGGAAGTACCAGTGGTGCCAGTGCAGTTGAAGGTTCGGCGGCAGTGCATGCATTGAGCCCCCGCAAGCTTCCCATCGACAATGGTGGGTATGAAGTCATCCCACACCTTCGAGCGAAGCCTTTTTTTGGGCATTGTGCCGGAGAAAAGTGGGCTGGGCACACTGTCAGAGCTCTCCTCCTTTTCAGCTACGTCATTGTTTGAATTGTCAACATCTTCCATGCCTGGGTATCAAGAGGTGAAAATTCAGAGAATGAAACAAATTCATCAATCGTAATGTTATCGACGAAACTTTCATTTGATGTGAACATGTTTTTTTTTCAAATAAAATAAAATAAAATACTGAAGGTTGACTGAATAAACTGTTATTCGAAAGTAAGCTGAACAACTTTCACTAGGGAGTTTAACTGAAAAAGGAATAGCTGTCAGATATGGAGCCAGTAGAGAACATATATGTATGTCGCTATGTGAATGATGTCTAAACACATTTGGAGTTTCAACTTAATTTAATCTTACACGTGAATAAATCATCACACTGTATGAATGGAAGGCCAAACTGGGCTCTATGGCATTTCAGCAAGCAACAACCGAGCAAATTAGACTAATAAAGTAGTAACATTTAGGGTTATAAACATAAAGGTACAGAAACTGCCATATCACGATGCTACCACAAGGAAAGCCCCGGAAGGAACTTATCTCTTCCAAGTTCACCCTCGCTTTCGAAACAGACAATCAAATGAATCAGCCAAAAGCAAGATCGATCGGGAAAAATACAGGTAGCAGCGTACATTCGACCCAGAAACCATACCGAATCGCAAGAGGTGGATAGCAGGATAGGTAAAGCTGGACTCCGCGCGGAGGGAATAGAGGCGACGGAAGGGAAACTCAGGTCGCGGAAGAACCAGCCCGCAATGGAGGGAACGGCGAAACAGGGGAAAGGCTTTCCCGCCACCGCCGCCGCCGCCGCTGCCGCAGCCCTCGCAAAGCGCCGCCCGTGCGTGTGCCGAAATGAATGATCCGAAGGAAAGTGATTCGTGGGCCGCCTTCCCTCTCTTTGACAACCTTTACAGTGCTTTCCTTTCCCGGCAGAACGATTCGTGTTGTTCTGAATATCGTGGGCCGTTCTGTGTTTCCTCATGATTTTCGCAATAAATGATCAGTTATTCTACTCTCAGTTCGCTCTCTGATCATGGTAACTCCAAGATGTAGTTGTCACCATCGAATTTTATTTAACCTGTTAGACACAACAATAGCATTTTGACAGTATATTTCAAGGCTTTTTTTTTTGGAAAAACATGTTACATATATTTCAAATTGGAGTTGAATGTCTTAGTAGCATGACTGTTTTCGTAATGATTTAGAGTTCCGTTTCATCGGGTTGCTGAAGAACTATATCCCCTTCTCAAAATATCAAGGCATAACCTCCTTGCGCCCCTGAACAAGAACGGAAAAACACACACACACACACGCGCGCGCTCGTGGGCGAGTGCTGCAAAGGTGAAGCGTAGCATCATTGCTCAGAGTTAACCAACAAATCATACTGGTGCAACAATAAGAAAAGCTTTGTAACAGTCTAAGCCTAAGGGCACTATACTAGCAATCAAGATTTACGACCTCAAAGCTCCAAAAAGGCATACATAATTTGAGGACCATCAGACAGCCTATTGATAAGGTTATAACATCTGATCTGTTTTTTCAAGGAAGAATCTAACACTAGATACAGAAATACCGTCAAAAGTGCTTTAACTCCACAATGACGACGCATACAAAACCCATTAGAGCTCCATGAGCAACTAATCTACTATCCTGAATTTGCTTAAAATTCCCCCCAAAGCGTTACTGTGCTTTTTCATCTTCGAATCTTGTATCCAAAAGGTAACTAAATAAGGTGCTGTCATCGTCACCGAATTATAGGGCACGAGTAAGGAAAGCAACAAACACACGAGATTAGATAGGGTAAATTCTTGTTTCTAAAGACCATCCGTTGATTCCACGGTTGCGGTTCCTACAAAGACATGACAGGTTTTGTTAGTGTGTGGTCAGATAAATAAAGCAAAAAGAAATGCAGAAGCACAAGTCATACCAGCCGGTTTGAGCCAATCCTGAGTACATACAATCTCTCCAATCCAGTGTCTAAGACCTGACTCTGACATTGCTCTTCTTGCGGTCCTTATTGCTACCTTGCAGTCACTAGTAGACGGTAGTGCCAATATATCGCGTGCCATCCGAGAAATCGTAGGATAGGTCAGACAATGTTCCTTCCACCACTCGAGAACACTGGACTCACCTGTCATAAGACGTGGCTCTTGCAAATACTGATCAAGTTCAGACAACGGACGCTCACCATATGGATATTCAGATTCAGTGTAATGATAATACTCCACCAGCTCATCTCCGTTCATGGCAGTTTTCTTGCTAGTTGTAGACCCAGAAGTGCAGTTAGGGTCGTCCACCTGACTTGAATATTCATTGAAGAGGCTAAGCAATGTATCATGCACGTAATGAATATAATCGTCTATGTCCGTATCCAGACTATAACGAGTAGCATAATCAAAATGTTGTATGCGTCTCTTGATGGGTTTAAGACGGTATCTAGGATCCATGACCATAGGCATACATAAATGAAAGAAACTAAGTTTCCAGCGTTCATTGAACTTCTTTTGCATCTTCCACCGCACATTGGAAAATGTTTCCTCCTCCCTGTAGATGAAATAAGGTTGCCTGTACATATCAGCTTTGACATGCACCTCCTCCTTCAGATCCCACAACTTGTCAAAGACATCAGCTGAACTAGGAGAATTGTGCATGAAGTCCATGGATTTATGAAAACCTTCCAAGATCTCACATATTTTTTGTGCTTTTTTCCAGGCTTCCGTTGATGGTGCATATCCGCAGTTGGGATAACGTACTACTGAAGTGATGGGACCCATTTTATACTCGGAATGCTTTGCTGATTTCTCCTTGATTATGTCAAGTTCATCCACCAAGACCTGAATAACCCCATCAAGTAAATGAGCTGCATAATATACCACAAACAAACTCTGATTTGCGGCTACTTCGATGCGTTCCTGAAGATTGACTTTCACGTTTGACAACACTGAATCATCACAGAATGCATCATCCAGTATAATGCAGAAAACCTTGCCATGGATATTCCATTCTTCAATGGTTCGCAATATGATAGAAGTCAGTTCCCTGGTCAGTTCTTCTGCGCTGCGAGAGGGATCTACACGTCTAAATCTGATGATTTTTTGTTCCTTCACCCATTCATCATCGATGTAATGAACACTCAAGCACAAGAATGCCTGCCGTGGATCATACTGCCACATAAAAGCACTCAAACAAACACGACTGCGCAAGGCTTTTAACTTCTCCTTAAGCTTGGACTCTTCTCGATTATACAGGTTCCAAAAGTTCTGTCTCACGTCGGAATGAGACGGCATCTTGACCATAGGATTCAACCAACCAACAAGCTTCTTGAATCCATCTTGCTCCACTATGCTTGGGTGGTGCCCCTGTATGGCCATTATCATGAAAACTTCTTCAGGGAAACAGCTTCGATCAATTTCCAGATGTTTCTGCGGAACGGCCATTATCTCTGTATTCATTTCAGCGGAGATACCATGCAAAGCAAGATTTTTCTCCATGTGTGCTGCAAGTCTTTCATGACACACATTCTGATGAACCTCCTGGTTTGTCCTGTTCGTATCGGAGGGGTTCTTAGGCAAATCAAGCTCTTTATGCACAGTTAATGCATCCATTGTGCCTGTACATTTATTTTGACTGGATAGGATGAATGGGAGCTTCTTCTGTTTTGGATCAGAGACAGCTGCTGCCATGCTCTTCTGTGTATATGCCAATGATGCGTCCTCCTGCTGCCTCGGTCTCTTCTGAGTCCTAGGGCTGCACTTGGCCTGGTGATTTCGCAGATTGGTCGTGCCACTGTTGTTGAAAACCCGGTGACAGTGCATGCATTCAGCTCGTACAAGCCTCCCATCGACGTAGGTGGGTATAAAGTCGTCCCACACCTTGGAAATGAGCCTTTTCTTTGGCTTTGTGTCTGAAAACAGTGGGCTAGGGATGCTGCCAGTGCTCTCCTCTTTTTCAACCATGCAATTGTCGGCATTGCAACCTGCATCGTCCAAACCTAGGCATCAAAAGGCACAGCACTTGAATAAGGAACAAGTTGATGAAAGTTATGTTGTGATTTGGTCATTGTCGAAATGCAATCGAACGAAATTTCATGGGGGAGGTTAACTGAACATGTGTTTTCCACATTTACAATGCGTAGGGACAACTGAACATACTTTCAGTCGACAGGTTAACTGAAAAGGAACAGTAGTTGGATATAAAGCAATTTAAATTCTTGAGAAAATATGTATCTCTGCTTGAGTATTACCAAATGCGATTGGACAGCCTTTATGAGAAAAATTATGGCGACAACTTTTATGCTTGGATAATGTAACAGTATATCCAGAGAGAGAGAGAGAGAGAGAGAGATTGCCGTACCATCATTGGTGATTCCCCCGTCCCCTCTGCCGATGCGGCCAGGGTCAGGATTATCGCACTCTTGATCCATTACCTACGCACAACGGAAATCAAATCGTCCGCATCCCGATTCGGTACACCCTCTCCCCAGTCGCATCCAAACGATTGAACTAGAAATAAAATCAACGGCGACAAACAGGAAGCAGCGCGTTACCCACCAGGAACCAGAGAAAGGCGCTACCGATCCTCGCAGCTCGCGGGCACGAGCAAGGTGACCAATCTGTCGAGACGGATGAGTGGATATGGATTCCTCCTGGCGCTCTTTGCCTCGGCGGGCGGAGGAGACGAAACGGCAAGTGGAAGGAACAGCCGCCGCTTTTCCCCCGCCCAAGCACCTCTGTGCTGCTCCGTTCCCGCTCTCCTCTATCTTATGGGCTCAGCTTCTACAAATTCCAGGCCTGCCAGATGGGAGCCCAATAGCTTGGCCCTCAATGGACCGAGCCTGATCTTAACTTTTGGTTTGGAAAAGAAATTGGTAGATTCCTGATGAATTACGATCCTTTGTTTCTTCCAAAAGGAAATTGACGGATCATCTTTATTTGTAAACAAACAATGACCAACTTTTGTGGTAGTGTCCATTATTTGCTGCTGTAGGGACTGCATGGCACTCTGCCCGGTGATGAGTACTCGATTCAGTCACCTGATGCCACCATCTGCCCTGCTTTCCTACGGCAGCTCGTGCAGCCGGCCGCCATGCCGCACGCCACGGCCACCACCCATGGTCCCATGCACCACCAGCAGCAAGCCTAACAATCACTATCTGCACATTCACACTGATCGAACGGGACATGTTGGGTTGGCCGAGCCACCGTTTCAGTATCCTGTCATTGTCTCTGAAATATCTGGTGGACTGAACAGATGTTAGAGAATTCAGAGCAAGGGAGTTCTGGTCATTGCTTGCCACGTTCTCGTATAGCCAGCGTTCCTGGAACCGGAGCCAGGACCCGCGGGTCTTCGAGTCGCTGACAGGAGCGATCCTCGATCTTCCTGGCTTCCCCGACGCCTCCTTGCAGACCTTGCTATTGCTATATCACCCGGCGCAACGTTGGCTGCAGCACACGGTGGTCGCGTCCTCATCCGACACATGTCGCCGGCGAATAGAATGCCAGAGCGCGCTACTCAGAGCGCACGCCGTGGATGCCGTGGATGTTGTCCAGTGTAACAGACACCGCCGCCGGCAGATGAACGCTCGCCTCCGCAGCGCACAACACTCAGGTCCATTCTCAGGGCCACGGGGACCAGCACAGAGGTGCGTGCTGCGTCCATCACCCCTAGCATCATTATTCTTAGTTAACCAACAAATCATACGGGTGCAACAAGTAGCAAAGCTTTTTTTTTATTATTTTTTTTGGGAGGAAACATTTAGCAAAGCTTTGTATGCAGCCTAAGCCTAAGGACACCATGCCATGCTAGCATCGAAGATTTATGAACTCAAAGCTCCCAAAAAGCATTCATTCAGTATTCAGAGTAGGTCAACTGGATATAATTCAAGGACCATCAGACAGCATGTTAATAAGGTTGTAGCATCTCATATATATTTTTTCAAGTATGTACTATATAAAACTAGACACAGGAACTACGTACTAGCAGGCTCCACAATGTCCATACATACAAACAAAACCCATTAGACCTCCATGAGCAACTAATCTAGTACCCTAAAATTGCTTGAAATTCCACCAAGAGTGTTGTCACATGCCTTTGTGATCTTCGAATCTAGTATCCGAAAGATAGCTAAATAATAAGGCATTGCCACCAGCAAAGATTACAGAGGGCCAATAAGGAAAGCAGCAAGCAGGGAAGATTAGAAAGGACGAAGTATTCCTTCTAAAGATCATCCGTTGACTCCACGGTTGCGGTTCCTGCAAACACATGGCAAGTCCCGTTAGTAGGAGTATGTGGTCAGATAAAGCAAAAAAGAAATGCAGAAGCACAAGTCATACCCGGTTTGAGCCAATCCTGAGCACATACAATCTCTTCAATCCAGTAGCTGCGATGTGACTCTGACATTGCTATTCGTGCAGTCCTTGTTGCTGCCTTGCAGTCAGTACCAGACGGTAGTGCCAATATATCACGTGCCATCCGAGAAAGCGTAGGATAGGTCAGGCTATGTTCCTTCCACCATTGGAGAACGTCGGACTCACCCGTCGTAAGATGCGGCTCTTGCAAGTACTGGTCAAGTTCAGACAACGGTCGCTCACCATATGGACAACTAGATTCTGTGTGAACATAGTAATACACCAGCTTATCTCCGTTCACGGCAGTTTTCTTGCTAGTTGTAGAACCCGAAGTGCAGTTAGGGTCGTCCACCGGACTTGAATGTTCATTGAAGAGGATGACCAGTGTATCATGCACATAGTGAATGTAATCGTCTACGTCCTCATCCAGACTGTAATGAGTAGCCACAGTGAAATCTTGTATGCGTGACTTGATGCGCTTCAGACGGTATTTAGGATCCATGACCATAGGCATGCATAAATGAAAGAAACAAAGTTTCCAGCATTCATCGAACTTCCTTTGCATCTTCCAGCGCACACTGGAAAATGCTTCATCCTTCCTGTAGTTGGAATAAGGTCGCCTGTACATATCAGCTTTGATATTCACCTCCTCCTTCACATCCCACAACTTGTCAAAGACGTCAGCTGAACTAGGAGAATTGTGCATGAAGTCCTTGTGTTTATGAAAATCTTTCAAGATCTTACATATTTTTCGTGCTTTTGTCCAATCTCCCGTTGATGGTGCATATCTGCAGTTGGGATAATGTACTACTGAAGTGATGGGACCCATTTTATACTTGGAATACTTTGAAGATTTCTCCATGATCATGTCAAGTTCATCCACCAAAACCTGAATAACCCCATCAAGTAAATGAGTGGCATAACATACCACAAACAAACTCCGATTTCCGGCTATTTTTTTGCATTCCTGAAGATTGACTATGACCTTTGACACCACTGAATCTTTTGTAAATGCATCATCCAGTATAATGCTGAAAACCTTGCCATGAAGATCCCATTCTTCAATAGCATACAATATGATACTAGTCAGTTCCATGGTCAGTTCTTCTGCTGTGCGAGACAGATCTACATGTCTAAATCTGATGATCTTTTGTTGCTTCACCCATTCATCATCGATGTAGTGAACACTCAAGCAAAAGAATGCCATCTGTGTATCATAGTGCCACATAAAAGAACTCAAGCAAACACGGCTGCGTAACGCTTTTAACTTCTCCTTAAGCTTGGACTCTTCTTGCTGATACAGTTTCCAAAAGTCATAATGGGACGGCATCTTGAACATAGGATTCAACCAGGAAACAAGCTTCTTGAATCCATCTTGCTCCACCATCCTTGGGTGGTGCCCCTGCATGACCAGTATCCTGATAACTTCTTCAGGGAAACAGTTCCAATCAACTTCCAGATTCTTCCTGCTCATATCAGCATGGATGTCCTGTTCAGGCAATGCATTTTCGCCATGAGACTGATTCTCGGTATTCTTTTCAGTGGAAACACCAAGCAAAGCAAGATTTTTCTCTTTATTTGCTGCAAATCTTTCATGAGACACATTCTGATGAACCTCCTGAATTTTTCTGTCCATATCGGAGGGATTCTTAGGCAACTCAAGATCCATCTGCACAGTTGCTGCATCTACTGTGCCCATGCATTTCTTTTGGCTGGATAGCATGAATGGGAGCTTCTTCTGTTTCGGATCAGAGACAACTGCTCCCATGCTCTTCTGTATATATGCCAAGGACGCGTCCTCCTGCTGCCTCGGTCTCTTCCGAGTCCTAGGGCTGCACTTGGCCTGGTGATTCCACAGACCGGTCGTGCCACTGTTGTTGAAAACCTGGTGACAGTGCATGCATTCAGCTCGTGCAAGCCTCCCGTCGACGTAGGTGGGTATAAAGTCGTCCCACACCTTTGAAGTGAGCCGTTTCTTTGGCTTTGTGTCTGAAAACAGTGGGCTAGGGATGCTGCCAGTGCTCTCCTCTTTTACGACTATGCCATTGTCAGCATTGCCACCTACATCTTCCACACCTAGGCACCAAAAGGCACAACACTTGACTAAGAAACAGGTTGATGAAAATTATGTTGCGATTTGATCATTGTCGTAATGCAATGGAACAAATATTCATGATAGAGGTTAACCGAACTCTTTGTTTTTTTCCCATGTAAAATACGTGAGGATAACTAAACAGACTTTCAGTCGTCAGGTCAACTGAGAAGGCACAGTATTTGGATATGGAAGAACTTAAGAAAACATATATCATATCATAGTACTGTCCAAATGTAACAGAACAAAGTTTCACTCGAGAGGTTTACTGACCACACGTTTTCCTTTCTTCTCCATGTTCAGTACACAAGGTTTCCTGAATTGATTTTCAGTTTTCATGTCAACTGAATAGTCACACTGGTTGGATATGGAGCAATTTTAAGTTCTTGAGAGAAAATATGTATCTCTGTTTGAGTACTACCAAGTGCGATTGCACAGCCTTTTAGTACAAAATTTATGCCAACAACAATTTATGCCTGGATAATCTAACAGTAGATCAGCATTTCAGCAGTTTCTCTCAGCACCATCAACAAGCGAAGAAAAAAAAAAAGATAGAGATAGAGAGATTGCCGTACCTTTGGTGATTCCCCCGTCCCCTTTGCCGATGCGATCGAGGTCAAGACCATCGCGCTCTTGATCCATACTGTCATGACCTGTCCTCACCGTTGATTACTTTTCTTTAGCATCCGATGGCTACAGGAGTCTTTCCGTTTTTACCAATGGGTTATTTTCCTTTTAACCATTTTCGGTAATGTAATTGTAATTCAGTAACTCTATCAGCTATATAAGCTGGTGTTGCGTGTGGAGAGGGTAAGCCTTGTATCCAGAAACAATTCCCCATCTCGTTTGGGCTATGAATACATCCGTCAGTTCTTAGCTCAATTCCTCTCGATTTCCACTATTCTGTTCTTCTTCTTGGCGGAGATTATTTCGTACTTGACAATTGGTATCAGATTCAGCTTTCCTCGGCAACAGCTAGCGATGAGATCGAGCTCGGCTATGGTTGTGCAGCAAGTCTGTGCGTAAAATCCCGAGTGCCTTGAGTTCGTTCTGGAATCGCGGTGGCGATGGTGGGGATTGGATTCAGATCTCGGGTTGCGTAGCTCGTCTGCGTGTAAAATCCCTTGGATCGATCTCCAATTCGGGCGGCGGTAGACTGCTGGGTGAACTAATTGGGGCGGATTTCGATCCAAGCCGATTCACTCAGTACCGGAGATGACGCGGACCACTCATCGTCCGGCGTTGGCGGCGGCGGCGGCGGCAACGGCGACGGCGGCTGCGGGCCTTGATCCTTCCGGGTCAATCACTCCCGAGGGTGTGCTTACGGTCGAAGATGTCACGGACGATGGCACAAGCATTGGATTCGTCGACTTGGTTCAGGATGAAATCGCTGACCTCAAATCACGAATGGGCAATGTGGAACATCATCTCACTGGTATGCAGGGACAGTTGAGTTCGATTCAGGAATTGTTGCAGTCAATGGTGATTAACAGGCCACCTGAACCTATTCCTGAGCCTGCTTCGATCTCTACTTCTGCGGATTCAGCCAAGGTGAACCCTGAACCTGCCCGATTCCCATACCTAGACAACACGGAAACGAAATCATCCACCACCCGATTCCCATACCCCCTCCCGAATCAACCCCACCAAACGAATTAAGCATAAACAAAACCTGCGGCGACAAACAAGCATACCGAAAGGCGATACTCGCAGCTCGCGGGCACGAGCAAGGTGACCAACAGGACAGGACGAGACGGCTGAGTGGATGCAATCCGGCCCGACTTCCCCTTCGCGGAAGACCTGGCGCTCTTGCCTCGGCGGCGGAGGAGACGAGACGGAAATGGAGGGAACAGGCGACGCCCTTCCCGCCGCTTTCCCTGCCAAGCTCGTCGGCTCTGCTCCTCCCGCAGCTCCTCCACTCCGTTCTATCTTACGGGCCCAGGTTCTACAAATCCCAGGCCTGCCAGGTTGGAGCCCAATAGCTTTGCGGTAACTGGGCCGGGCCTGTTCGATCGTAACTTTGTCCTCGAGCAGGTATTTCTTTCGAACCGAAATTTGACAAATCGTACAACTTGATACTTGACCCGAAAGCAAACACTTTTGTATTCATTCAAAGCGGATAATTGAGCATGTAGTTTATCGCACAGAAGTGGTGGATATTGACAGCAGTAGGGACTGCATGGCACTCTGGCCGGTATAGTACTAAGTACTCGATTCATCACTCACCTGAACCTGATGCCACCAGCTGCCCTGCTTTCCTGCGGCAACTCATGCTGCTTGGGCCGCGCAGCTGGCCGCCATGCCGCACCGCACGCCACGCCACGGCCACCCACCACCCATGCCACGGCATGGCACCAACACTCCAGCAGCGGCGTGATCACCATGCAACCTGCGCATTCGCACCGACCGAACGGGACATGCTGGGTTGGCCCAGCCACCGTCCCAGTGTTCTGTTTCCTCTGAAGTACCTCCGGTGGGTGGATTGACCAGATGGTGGTTCAGAATTTAGAGCAAGGGAATTCTGGTCATCAGTTCATCACTGCCTGCCTACTCTCATCAACAAGGAATCGGATTCTCTGCTTTTGTCGCGACCCTTTGTGCGGACGCGATTTGTATCCCATTTTTAGAACTCTCGAGCGCAAAATTTCTCATTCAAACACGGGGCCCTTGCTTGTGACTTGGGCTTCTTGTTGAGCATCAAGCTTCCGTATGTATGTATACTCGACGAAGCCAGACGCGGCGGATAAACGAGCGAATCGTGAAGCCTGACAAAGTCGAAGTGCGAGATACGCGGGCCGCCCCCGGTTCGCGCCTTTTTGTAATAATTGGTCTTTTTACGTACATGTACACATCTGGTACGTGTGCCCACCAGTGCATATTCTCCTTTATCATACCATACACTCGTACTACACAAAAAGAGGAAGAATCGACAGAGATGTGCCTCCTTTCCGTTTCTTTCCCCCGGCCGCGCGCCTGGCTCATTAGGCACCCGATTAGCGTGCATGACGCGCCATTATGATCCGCATCATCATCGCATGCTACATTCATAGCCTGGTGCCTGCTAGCTAAGCTCTTCCCCACGGCCATCAAGGAAAGGGACGACGAAAGGCGATGGATAGAAAAGGAAAGCGCGAGCACCCAGCCAGCCTTCTCGTGGGTTGTTGCCACGCGGTCGAGAGATGATCATGCCTCGGTGATTGCGACCGAGACCTCGTGCACGCACGCACGCGCCGTATATATGCATGCATGCGTATCTTCCCGTCGTCGCATACCATTGGCACGTACGTGGTAGCCGATGCGTATCTCCGAGACAACAACATCAACAACAAAAGCACCCCGCCCATGGACGCGGCCGGGAAGGATGGGGCAGCTGCCTGCCTGCCTCCCCACGCCGCGCAAAGGGAGGCCACCGCCCGGCCGGCTCCAAATATTCCCTCCACATCATGCAAGCTTTTGACCGTTCCACAGGGGTCCTTCGGCCACGCCACCACCGGCGACGCAGCTCGATCGATCGTGTCGTGTGCGATCGCTCGGCGCCGGCTCGTCAGGTCGCACGAGGAGCCAGCAGGAAGGAGCCGAGGCGAAAGGCTGTACGCACGCACGTACGCGGGGCCAAAAGAGCAGCGTCCTACTGCTTTTGATCCTCCCCTACGCCTACGTCTTTTCCAGCCCGAATGCGTGGGAGGTGACCTCGCTCTGAATCTGCAGATGAACAGCAGATACGATGTACTAGTACTGCCACTGGGGAGAAGGTTCACTGGTGGTTTCTGCTATGGCAGACTGCAAGTGTCGTCAGTTACAGTCTGAGCATTTGTAGATACTCTGAGTAACTAAAACCTCCATCTTGTCTCTGAAACAGGGGAATGTGGAATCTGAGATGGTAACATTTCGATAAACTTTGTGTTCTTTTGCCATGTTAATTGCCACAGCTACAGTTCAGTGTTAGACAATACACATGTATCTGCGCAGCAGTCTTAGTGTACTGGTCTTTCGTCCCTGTCTTTTGGGTTGTTCATGGGATTCCAAAGCCGCCTGACCATGGCCTTTTTACGTGACCAAAGTGCATGTGTTCTGAAAGTTGGACCTCCTTGCACCAGCTGCGACGTCGGATTCAGCACCAGGTGGCGTGTCAACCGTTTGATCCGGAACTGGAGCCCAAACCCTTGTATCTTGACCACCCTTTTTTTTTACTCCACGTGATGTCACGAGGACTTTGAAATATATGTACCAGAACACCAAAGAAGAAATATTTTTCCTACTACCAAAGTTGGTGGAACACATTGGTACGCTACGCCCTCAAAGTTGCTTTCTTTTTTTCCCCTCCCTCTTTTGAGAAAAGATGATTTTTTTCAACCTCCTAGAAAGAACTGCCAGATCTAACACTGTCAAAAAAGCGACCGAAAATCTGCACCCATCTGCATTTTGTACCACACTACCACTCGGGTTATCTGACGCTACTACAGTACCAGACTTTTCTCCACCCTGTCATTTAGGGAGAACCAAAACACTACTACAGACCAAAAAAGAGTCATGTATGTGCTCAGCGCACCACAGCACTACCAGCTTGCAAAGACCTTGGAGATCTGTGGTGGGGCTCCAAGGTCATGGCCTCATGTGTACATTAGGGCAAAGCATGGCCTGCCTCTGCCACAGATCAAAGCAAAGGTTGGCAGGCGGCGGCAGCACCCACCCCATGAATCGACCGCCCTGTGACTGTGAGCCTTGAGAGGTCATATCACACAGCTTGCAAACTGGTTAACCAACCCCCTTCCAGAAACACTGAAAAGAAGGATCAAAAGACATGACAAACTGGCCCTGTTAATGGGTGCCTCCAATGATTCCTGGCAGCCACCACTATTGACCACAACGGCAAATGCTGTTTGAACAGCCATGATGAGGGATTAGAGCATGTTAATTATTGTATATTCCGCCTCCTAGATGTTAGGGAGTTTTTCATAGAGTGGTGCCCTGCATGCACTATTAGATTGTGGATATTGTATTGCAGACAGATCAGTTCTTCAAACTACTAATTCCTTCAATTGAAGGATATTGTATTCTAGACAGATCAGTTCTTCAAACTGTTCATGCCCCGAATTGGAGGACATAGGAGATCATAGAGTAGGTTTTAGCTGCTAATATGTACAAACCGGAGCACTTAATTCTTGTTGGGAATGATAAAAAAAGAAGCAAAGTCAAGCCATTCCTTGCAGTGCATGTCTACTTCCTACAGTACTTTATGCTTGTAGCGAGCACCTAACCTACTCTGTTATGCGCTTTCAGCAATCATGTGATGATTCACAGTTATTTGTTTGACATTGTGTGTTCATCGGCAAGTAAATTGAAAGAGTCAGTATTAGGTGCTCCGTGTGGCACTTTCGGTTATACTATACGACGGTGAAAGTGACAGTATATAAGCTCAAATAACAGACTGTCAGTCTGTCATTCTGAGTGTGACTAGCCACGATGAACACAGGGTTAAATCATACAGAAGTAGATGAAGCACTGAATTTTTTTCCCTCAAGCCAATTCAAATGGCAACATCTTTATTGGTACAAGAAAAGGAGATACAAATAGGAACAAATAGCAAGGGCCCCCAAAAGCCTCATGCTTGGACTCTGTTAGCCTGGAGATGGACAAATATTTCACTCCAGGGCATCACCACACTAGGGCATGCATGTGCCTCCCAGCACAGCCTGCTCCCTCTCTCTTCAGTACTAGCATCAGCAAAATACAAACAAAACACTCGGAAACAAACAAATTTTGCCCTCATGAATATGAACAGAACTTGGCAGTGAGGACTGCATCTTGGCAGGAGCCCTGGCCATTCTTTGACCACCGCATCTAACCCTACCATCCACTGACTGCATCTCATCGCAGCACGTTGCCTTTCTTTCACATTGCAAACCCATGGCTTCCTCACTGGCTAATGAATGGTTTCTCTGCAACCCTGCATTGGGGTGAAGACCCACAGAGCGGTAGCACAGAGAAACACAAATGTGTCTGCTGCCGATTTCCTTCCATCTCCATCTCTCTCCTCGCCTTGACACTGTTTTTCCTTCACAATTGGCTAGCAGGGCAGATTGCAGAGGCTGTTATATGATGGCGTATATAGGGCCGAGCAGGCAGAGCCCCCACCAAGGTGTAAAGAACGAACCCCAAAAGAAGTGGACAAATGGGGGAAAAAAGAATCACGGGAACAAAACAATTCAAACCCTGTCAATCTGCAAAACCCCACGTAAATAATGCTATCTACTTGCATTCCGTTTCATGTGCCTGGTGGTGACCTCTTCCTCCTCTTGGGGGGGCGAGGGGAGGAGGAGGAAGAGGAATGTGAGGTCAGCACCTCATCTGAGCTGCACAGGTTCACTGATGTTTGCGCATTGACCATCGCCAGCTGCTGCATTCTTTGGTAACAGCTGCTGATCCCTTCCTACAGGGAAAAGGAAGCAAAATGTTGCATATTTACAAATGCATTGCAAACGGCAGGATGGACAAAGCAATCTGCTGAATTTTTGCACTTTTTGCATGTTGCTCATTTACAAGTAAGATTGACAAGTTACCTCTGCAAGGCCAATGCACCAGCTGACAACAATGCCGGGGCTGATGGGTTTGAGGGATGGAGTGTCACCCATGGCGCAGAGCACTGCCGCTGCGGCCATTGACGACGGGCAGTGGTCCAAGAACTCGATGTCTGTGACAATTCACATTTTCGCAGTCACGTTAGAGCTTCACTGCAGCACACAGTCACCAGCAGCGCCAGCAATATGTGCAACACAGGCACAGCAGATACTGTGATACATTACCGTGTATTGCAGACATGATCACTTGTGTCGCACGGGCAATGAGACATCGCGTGTGCCTTCCTCCTGGATCCACCTTGCACGCGAAGAAGTCGATGAATGTAAACGGGGTGACTGACCGGAGGCGCCAATTCAGGGCAGTGAGAACGAGAAGCTCCATTCGGCATATCGTCCGAGGGTCGAAGATGTAACTGGTGCCATCTACCTGTCAATGCACAATGTTCAAGAATTTTTTCTAATGATCACAACATCGTATAATGATTTATTTATCTTATTAAGAGCTCTTGAGGGTGATCACGGTGGTTGGGTAAGAAGTGGTCTGTAATTGCCTGTAGGTCCAGGAGTGAGGGCACTAGGGTCTCCTCCATCTTTGCAGCCAAGGAGAGGCAGGTCACAGCCAGCAGCTGCATCGCCCATCCGTCCTCCTGCTCAATGCATTGAGGAAAGACAGAAAAACACACCGCAATAAATATCTTGCTGGAGCAAGGATCCACAAGGCAAGGACAGATAATGTAGTACTATGTTGTTGTATCTCTTATTCTATTATGAGCAACATGATAAATCGAACTTTGAATTCTGAAACCATTTTCCTCACAAGGAAGGAAATGAGGTCACAGGTGTAGTTCGGACCAATGGACCATGCAGATTTGATAAGGATATTCACATGACAAGCACAGAAGTAGTTATTTTTAAGACACAAGCAGATACATATATATTGATTGTTACCTACATATACGTGGGTCCTCAAGAGTAATGCTCTGAGGACATTAGGAGGAACAAGCCACACACTGTTGCATTAGCACTCTAATTAGTATTAATGTCCTGAGGCAAGATCTGTACTTCTTTTTAAAAATTATTTCCAACAAAGGTTGGTGAGGTTGGTCTTCAGTCAAAGTACCATCTGGATAACCCTATTATCTTAGCATTAAGCCCTGAGGTTTCAGAGTGTGACCTCAGCATGTGATGGACCATGCTTGTTGCTTTTACAGTGGAGTCCTACTATATTATATGGTTCATTGTTTCATCTAGCATAATTCCAAGAGCTTGTGTTCAGAACAACAGCAGCAGCACAAGGCAAGAAAAGTCAGAAAAATGATGCTGCCCATTTCAACCAGGGCAGGTGGTGCATATGACTTGGTGCAGAGACATATGCTTTACAACTTACAGCTAAGCCTGCAGCTTATTCTTTTGGGTTCAGATAAACTACCACCACACCCCACCCACAATGCACAGTCACAGAGGCTGGGAGATGAGATGCCACCATTGCAGTCCAAACACTAAATCATGGTCATAGGCCATGGAATAAAAATGGAAAACAATGAGGAATACAAATGTGAAGCAAGGTAGCAAAGCACAATGATAAGGTCTGTTCCACACACAATAAAGCTAAGCTTGCACTAAAGCATGGTGTAAAGCCAAAAGACCCCTCTGTCTTGAGTGCATAAACAAGTCCCACACCCCTGCAGCTGCCCCCCTCATTCCGTGTAAGGGCAGAACGGGAATTGGCCAGTTGATTAATTGATTAATCCTCACAGACACGCTCTTCCAAATCTTTTCTTTTCCACACCAACATCGGCACTACTTGCACTTTGAGCAAGAACTCCCCACTGACAGCTAGCCACCAATGCACTGTGTATATGGCACCGTGCTCATTTGAAAAGAATTAAGAAGAGGAAACTATAATCTGTGCCTCATGTATTGTGTAATTAAGAAGTATTTGTTACAGCATGCCAAGATGATGGCGACGAGCTTACCGGCAGGTGGTGGAGGGAGAGGAACCGGTCCATGTAGTTGACGGCGAGGTAGGCCGTCAAGGGAAGAAAACCATAGTATTCTCGCACCTGATGAGGAAGAAGAGGAGCAAGTTGACATTTAACAACGTGATCAGACCGATTGCTGAATCAATACTAAGATTAGAGTACAAACATCATGAGGTACGGAGACATGATGAATTAACGACTTATGCAGATTATTACTGTAGATAATCGAAGAACAGAAGCTATCATGCATGGTGCAACTAATAAGGATTTCAGGACAGTTCATATATGCATATGTGTGTGTGGCTTGGCGAGCTGCGTCACCTGGAGAATCCATGCAACTGACTCGGCCCGGGCGGCCGGGTCGATGGACCGCGACCGGAGCCGGTCGGGGTAGTCGGGGCTGGGCGAGTGCTCGGCCTCGGCGCCGATGAGCTCGGCGATGGAGGCCGATTCCTCCTCGCCGGTGGAGCAGCACTCCTCCTCGTCATCGTCATCTCCGGTGTAGCAGGCACTGCTCCCTCCCGCCGCGGCGTCGAAGAAGGCGGCGGCGGCGTCCTCGGTGCAGAGCAGGTACGCGTCGTCCGGCATGCCGCCGGCCGGTGTGGGGCCGTCACTGGCTGGCGGCCATTGGCGTCGCCGAGAGGAGTGGGCGGCGTAGTGGCGCAGAGGTAGTGGTCTGGTAGAGGTGATGAGCCGGTGGCAGTAGCTGCCTAGTAGCGTAGTAGTGTGATGAGCGATCGATGTGAGAGCACTAGAGGATGCTACTATATAATACAAAGCTCGCCAAGCTACTCGTACTAGCTAGTGTATGTGTCATGTGCCATGTGTGCAAGTGCTCAGAATGTATGAGATGAGCTTAATGCAAGTTATGTTGATATACTATCTTTGTGCTTTTTTAGACTTTTGGTAGAAGAGAATTTGTTTCCATGACTGGTAAGTAGGGAATGATTGGGAAAAAGTAAGGAATCCGACCGTCTCATCCACTCACTCTACATGTGCACATGCCATGGCATGGTCACTCAAGGATTTGCCACTCGACGACCCACAGGTCAGTGCGACAATCGCCAACTGATGCACCTAGCTCTAGTGGTAAACTTATAAATTCCCATCCCTGCTGAGATTGCATAGCCTTGATGTACTGTGTCATGGATCTTGTGACAGCTCTTACGGACATGGACAAAACCAATACGCATGGAATTACCCTAATAAAGGTGGCACGCTGACATGTGGGTCCAGGCGTGAGTGACTAGAACAGGTGGTGCCTGGCGGCCATGATTGGAGCACGGATGGTCAAGATCTACTCGAGCCAGGGGGGAGATCCGATCTGATCCATTCCTGGTCGATACGACGTACTGGTCGCCGATCCAGCCGTGCTCAGAGCTCAGAAATGGTAGAAGAGGATAAAAGACACCGGGGAATGATATGCTTTGCTGGCTCGCCGTGATGTTCTGGTTTGTCAGGAGTTGGTCACGTATGTGGCAGCAAGGGAACCAAGGCCTCGACGCCTTTTGCACACCTCACGGTTTTCATATGAGCAGTCCAGTCCAGACAGTGTATGACTGCGTATAGATGCACTGACCAAATCGATTGGCATTCATTGTGTATGTATACCATCATACTGCTCCATTCGTGTGAACCAAAATGTTCATGCGTCCTAGAGCGAAACTACACCGTGCGTAATTTTAGATGGACGTGCACAATGTGACGTCGCGCAAACTTCCGAATACAAGCCTTATTTTTAGTGGTTACTAGCTGGAGGCCCCTGCTTTGCCACGGTTAAAAATAAGTTATTTACTAACTATATTTCTGTGTGGTACTACTTGCAAGATATATACGCAATCTTCTTTTCTTGATTTATTTCAAGGCTATGGATCAGGTATTGTTATCGAAGCTAATTGGTCAAAAATTCTAGTAGCATACAGTATGTAAATTTAGTCCATCTAACAGTAACTTCTCTGTCCAATTTCAGTTTATCCAAATCCTATCCTACAGACAATACAACAGAAGTCATTAGCCTCGCACTATCCAAACACTAAGCTCTGTATTGTTTTACAAGTTCACTTCGTTGAAGAAAAATGACCAAGAAAGAACGGCACGCCGCACGCACATACTCTTCTCCGAGATGGTTACAGATTGTGAGAGAATGCATAAGAGACAAGGAGCCTGTCAGATAAAGAAAGAAGAGAGTAGTGAGTGCCAGAACCAGCGCACGCGGCGTGGCTGCAGTGTCACTACGCCGGCAGCACGCCTCGACCTCCTCGTCGCGGCGCTGCGGGAGCTGGGGCTGCTGCGAGAACTGGAGCAGCGGGTGTCGCCGGTGGCGGTATGCCGTCGATGAGGCGGAAGGAGGCATCATCTGCGGACGCGAGGCAGAGTCGGGTTGCGGGTCCAGTCGTTACTGTGGCCCAGCTTGTCGGAGAAGGGGGCGAAGGGGACGGACGCGGAGCCCCCGTAGAGGGAGGGCGGGGTCTGACGGTCTCTACCCGTCGGGGTTGAGGGGACAAAGCGCCATCGTCGTGCTGCAGCGGCGGATGGAGCAGCCGGATCTGAACTCGGCGAGCTTGAGAACCAGCGAGGTAGGAGAGAGGCGGCGCGGGAGCAGAAAACCGGCGGTGCGGCGGGAGGGGAAGGAGACGGCGGCAGGGGGGTGGAGCCGAGCGTAACCGTGTGGGGAGCAACGCGGAGTGGTTTGCGGGCCCCATTTGTCGGCGCCGAGAAGCATCACGGGATGGATAGGCGCCGAGTACTGTAGCGAATGGGCCCACCTGTCGGCGCCGATTACTGTAGCTGGGCACGGCGACGGACGACGGACCACCCACCATCACGGCCACCAACTGCTTCTTTTATATATGGTAAAGATGATATAGTCTATTTATATTTGCAAACTTTCAAAAGGAATTTAGGGCCCCGAAACCTCTAGCGAAAATGTGAGTCAGGTAGCTAGTGATGAGTGTGTCAAGTCACTGTACCTGCCACTGTGCCTCTAACGAAAATACGAAAGAGGTGACCACCTTCCACCTATGGACAACCGATGTTCAGGTATGTTACGCATTTATGATTCTACAATGAACGATCGAGCAGTATATGAGGAGCTTGTATGCATTACTACTAACCTCATGTACCCTGACTCTAGATATCAAGGACGATCACACCTCAAAAAACCATTCAACAATACCCGGCCATAAGTAGTAACCAAGCATAGCTTTCGCATGCACATGACCAAAATCAAACAATTTCACTACCATAACTCGCGGCAAGCTGGGTTTCTAAGACTCTGATGCGGAGAGGGTGTGTCCAATCTGCCTACGCGACACAACGATCTACAGGACACGTACACCACAGCGACAGACAAATATACTAGGGAAGGATACCAAAAGGGGAGGACCATACCTGTATCTTGCCTTCACGGACATGATCCAAGCTCCCCATTAGAATTTAGAACTGCTCACGGGCCGCGTCACTCCAGCGGCAGAGCTGCTGAATAGCACGCACCATAACTCGATGGATCGGGAAGCTCCGGCCAATGCACGGACGATCCATCAGAGCAGAGGGGCAGCCATTTTCAGAGACGCCTGCTTCTTCAGCTTCAGGCCTTTGAATGGCATGGACCCCGGCCACCCGGCCCGCAGCGGCGGTGAACATTGAAGTGCGCGCCGTGGTTTCGTCCCTCCATCTCCATTGAATGAACTGTGAAGAGGCCCCTTTTGCAGCTGTTGACCCGGTCACCACCGTTCGTCCCTGCAATGAAGCAGAGGGAGTTAGTGCTTGGCCCTCTGAAGGATGTCATTGGGATTGCCGGTGCTTACGTCGCAGCAAGGAGTGGCATGCATGAATCAGGGTTGGTGGCACCATCTGCGAGATTGTGAGATGCAAACATGAGATGGTGAAGCCTGCCGGTCACATTCGCAAAAAGGGGTCTTCAAATCTGAGAAACTTTCAGTCATCTGCGAACAGTAAGGGTGCGGGGAACGCAGATCAGAAATAGAAAGATCACACCTTCGTATAAATGGGAGGCCAAAATTTTGTGTTATATACAAGTCTCAAGTCAAGGGCTGGAGATCATGATTGCTAATCTAAAGTTCTAGCTTCAAGACTACACTGAATGTGAAATATCAAACCTATGGATACAACAGATGGTACACCAAACAACAAGAAAAGAGGGGAAATTGACTAGCACTAGTACTCTCCGGTCCAGGCCTTCCAATCCTTGTCAATGTTCTTTTCAGCCCACGCGATCGCCGCCCGTGCAGCTTGAGGTGCACCAGGAAGGCCCCTCTCTTTGATTTCACCCTTCATGTCCAAGAAGGGGTGAACCAGGAGCGTGCCAGGTCCGCAGTAATCGTGTTCCAAGAAAGTCCCCATGATCTGCCAGCAAGAGAGTCGTATGTTAGTGCCAAATCTCTTTCAAATGGTGGTTAAGGAGATGTCCAATGTCGTATGTCTCATCCAGAATCAAAGTATTGCCTACATAGACAAACCAAAAGTCTTGCATAACTGCATCAGATTATTAGGCCAAATTGATGCAGAGACAATAGCTTGTTCACAGCAAAATTGTTCAACGTAAGCAAGGTTGTAAGGGGCCCCTAGCCTAATTATTCTCAAAAGAATTTCATAATGGCTAGCATTTTTCGTTCTAAAGTTTACATGCTTCAAGTCCTTAACCCGTATCACTTGCACCGCGCTCTGTCTACGCAAACTGCATAGAGAAATTTCCTCAACTCCAACAAAGCCTAAGAGAACCTATGTGGGTAAAGTTTCTCATACACGCTATGCATTTCTGTCCTGGCAAAGCCACCACTTTCTGACGCCTGAAACGCCACAAAATCATTTGCAGCCTTCTAAAGGCAATTTTTATCAACGTCGATCAAGTTCAGATATAGTCCCTATGATCTTGCCAATGCAACAAATAAACGACCCTTTGCTGCGATTTCAACTTCCAATTCAATCATATATACGCAACTGGGTTCATATCCAGCAATTAGAAACACTGTTTCGGATCATAGGCTTAATGGTTATGAACTGAATGATGCAAGTACTACCAAGGCAAGTAAACTATGTTCTGGATAGAGTAGTGGTTACATGCCTCAGTGCAGATGTCAACGATCTCCTCGACGTGCTCCCCGAAGTATTCATCCTTCTTCTGCTCCAATCGCCACGCCATGTGCTCCCTGAACTTGCTCGTCTCCTGAAACACCCAAAAGAATGGCTGGCATCAGACAACAGCCGAAGTAGTGGAAGAGAAAAAATGTAGCCGCAGGAGCAAAAGGAAAACAAGTTCGAATGTCGTCGCTGACCAGCTCTGCGAACTCCGGGATGGGGTCCGGGAACTTGTAGTCGTCGAAGCCCGCGTTCTTGGCGCGGCGGCACACGAACTTCGCCGGGTGCTGCCGGCGGCTGCGGAGGCAGGGCCCCCTCGGCGCCGTGCACCGCGCGGGGATGTGGAGTTGGACGGGAGAAGATGAGGGGGCAGCGCGGAGAGGACGAGGGTTTAAGGCCGCGGCCGCTGCCCACGCCTTGGTCGCCATCACCGGACTTCTCTGCTCTTGGGTTGCCTCCTCTCGGGGCTCCTTATCTGTTCGGGGGATTTCGTATGCCGTAGTGCGGGATGCGGCATGCCGTCCGATCAGAAATGGAAGGTTTGGATCCACGGAAGGAAACCTCGCTATGCCTGCCATTTGAAACAGGGAACGTATCCGGTGGAAACTAACCTCTCCGTGCAAACTATGGAAACTTCAATCTGAGCCATACAATGTTGATCCAACGGAGCGCTCAGGAGAGGTGGAAGGGGTGATTTGCGATTTGCAAAGGCGCTTTTGCAAATCACCCCTCCCACCTCTCCTGAGCTTGCAAATCACCCCTCCCACCTCCCCTGAGCGTTGCCTTTGGATCAACATCGTATAGTTCAGATTGAAGTTTTCATAGTTTGCACGGAGAGGTTGATTTCCACCGGATACGTACATCGCCACAGATACTCGGCAGCACAAATACGTACACCACCAACACGCTGCAAATTCACATACATCAGGCACAAGGGCACGATGCACTTCACAGAATGATAGACCCAAAACGAGTAATCAGAAAATGGCACAGTCAACAAGGTTTTCCTGAACGTGGCAAGGTATGGAAAACATCTGATGTTTCTGTTGCTGTGGACGTTTCATTTCAATAAAAATTGGACTAGACATTGAAGATCATCTGCAGCAAGCTGACGCCAAGGTGAAATGAAATCAAGCAATGTTCATTCATCAGGATGTTTAAATCACTATGTTTACAAGTAACACTACGCCATGAAACCAGAGTTATTCCCAGACAAGGTTTGGACTACTTTATGTTATTTTACATGGTACGAACCATCAACAAAGGGAGCGCAAAACAGGAGGCAATACAATGCCAGTTTATGCTAATGAATCACTTTCTTGAACCTCTGGGCACACACGATTGCTTTGCTTCATTTTGAGCTCATTGCCAACACAGCGATCTCGTAGGTGCAGGCTGCACAAGGATAAAACAAACATCAATCAGCGGAACTGTGAAACGTCACAATCAAATGAGAAAAGTTCCATTACAAACGTGCATTTATGAAATGAAGCACTATCGACTTCACTACAACAGAAATGTAGTTCCAATGCGCGATAGGTGAGAATGCATTTAAGTTTCTATTAAGAACATCCATTCTGCTTGAGAGATGCATTATTGTGTGCATTTAATCGTGCGGTATTAAGGACAATACTGAAGCCTACAGTTTTGTGTGTTGAAACTACTGCAAGTGTTATGTCTACATCACCAATCAAGTAATGTAAATAAAAAACTGTACCAAAACCTTCCTCTAGTTAAGTATTATAGGCATCATGAAGAATGCTAAAATGCATAACAACCTCCTGATGCAATGTCCAGAGGCCCCACTTATAGTGGCAGCCAACCAATAGCAACATGGGTACTCAAGGAAAAGGTGTCTTACTAAGCAAATACCATGTCTCAAAGTCTGTAAATGCAACTGGAAATAATAAGCATACAGAATCCATTTTGTACATAACCAACCAAAAACTAATCCCATCATCAGCAACTGAATTGTAGAATGCCAAGTTGGCACTGAAAACTTGGATCATAAGCTACCTAAAAGAAACACTAGGTAATATCTACACAGAACAAAGAGCTCAGGAACAATAGAGATAGAGAGTTGCAACAAATGGTAATTGCAAAAGAGCTCCCAATTGGAGCCGTGTATTTACAAGATCAAACAGCATATCGTTAACTTGGTAAAATGCCTTACAAACAATAAAACGCAACTGCTTTAACAAATAATAATGAAAAGAGTAACAATTGATAGTCACTTGTCGTTGTAGAAATCATGAAACATACTACTGTTCTTATGAATGTAAATATTGAGATGGATTCTCTTCTTGGTTAAGGTAGGAAATTCACTAACCACAAGTTCAACTCGTTCCTCTATCACAAAAATAAACAAAGCTAATAGACAACAGGTATATGCCAGCAGGACAAGTGGCCAATCCATGTGCATCAGTAACTGTAACATACAGCCCCAAAGGTTTGATACTCTGAAAATCAAAAGGTAAGAAATATCAAAACTAACAAGACATACCAACAGCAACTGCAAGAGTGAGAACATTCCCAATCTTCGAGACTTGTTTCACACTGTTCTTGTAAGATTTGAACCTCTTTAAAGCAACATCCTCCTCCAAAAGCTGCAATAATTAAGCGTTAGAAACTAAACAGAGAATATTTCTAAAGATTAAAACAAAAGTCGTATGACAGAGACCTAATAACAACTTAAACGCTAGCCTTGCAAAGTGCTGTAATATAATAGGAGCTAACAACCTTACACAACTTCGCATCATACACGAGCGTGCACACAGCCACACACAAATGCCAATTTTCAACATAAACATGAATTCACAATACAAAAGATGTAGAGTGTGATAATTTGTTATATAGAAATATGGTTTCCACATAAGGCTACAAAGTCCCCTAGGTTTACTTGAGTGATGAGTATACCAATTTTCACAGTTCCAGAACAGATAATATCAAACAATATTACACCACAGTGACTGAAAAGAGGGTGCATGAGATAAGTACCGCCTCTATCCTTAACCATTGAGTGATTCACAAGAGACAGCAAGCAAAGAGACCACCAATTAAGCCCTCACAATGCACATTTTTGTTCACATAAATATAACATAAGCCGGACAACTTCTACATCATTCAGAAATTTCAGTTGAACAAATTTTTGTTCGGAAATTTCTGTGCTAGTACATTTAGACAACTTCGATAAGATGATGACACTACATTTGCAAGAATCATAAGCATCATGATTTCTTAATAGCGTGAATCCATGAACATGTAAAAACCCAGTCAACAGCCATGATTACAGCACCGAGACCTAATCAGTCATCCTGAACAAGAGCCCAGCCGAGCCGATCAATCCCGTACATCCAACAAGCATCTACCCGTCGCCGAGAGGCAATCTCCCAATGAAAGCGCTACGTACGCCTGTTCCACCCAGATCGAATCCATGCCCCTGGTGAACCTTACCAGATCAGACCAAGCAACGCGATCTAACTAATTTCCCCAATCCACAACCAGCTAGGAGAAACCCTAGTCCATCAAACGACCCCGCGATCGAAGTACCGAATCGAGGAGACAGGAGGAGATAGTGGGGACGAGGGGCGGAAGGCTTACAGCTTTCTCGCGAGCGCCGAGCTCGACGTGGTAGCCGCGGCTGGGCTGGAGGAGCGGGTGCGACGACGGCGGCGCCGGAGAGCGGAGACGGGAGCGGAGGGAGGAGAGGAAGGCGGGCTGGGCCATGGCGGAAGCGGAGAGCGCCGGAGCAAGGGAAGGGAGAAGCGCGAAGGGCGGCGGAAGGTGGGTGGCGGCGAGAGGAGGCGAGTGCGGCACCGGTACGATACGAGCCGGAGAAACTAAGTGGGTTGGGCTCGTCCAGTCCAGTCCAGGCCCAGGGGCCAGGGCTGTTGCTTTTCTCGATTTGGTCCCTGTATTATTTTATATTCTCCGGGAAAAGGATCATCCGAGTGACCAAGTCTAATCTGATCGTGCCTTCTCTTCTCTCTTTGATCTTTCCTCCTCCATCAATTTGGTTGGAATATAAAAAAATCGTGATTCTTCTGTCATTCCACATTTCCAATCAAACCTCGTGATACAGAAGATAAACAATAGCTCTGTGAACGACTTTACCAGAAATAATTGTATAGAAGTTTGCCTACGCTATAAGCATATTCGCAATGCCGAGGTCCAGGCTTCCAGATTGTCATGGCCTATTGGCCTGGAAGATTTAGGTATAAAAAATTAGAAGCTGTAATCTCCATATGCAATGAATTATTAAACATAATTAAAGGGCAACAATCCAAGGATCCCATCCAGTCCGATTTTTCAAACAATCAACATGTACACCAAAGTGGAACAGTATGGTACGCTCGCTTGTAACTCTGCAGTATTCTGGTTGCAGCATTTGATCACATAGGTCAACTACAAGTGAACATATATAGCTCCTGATAAAGCACATCAGGTTCATTCAACAAAAGGAAATCTTCAATGATCAGCATTACTTGGCTTATTACAAGCTCAGAATTAAGCTCCATACAAAACACCAAGCATCATGCCATTCTCACTTACAAACACAAAATTTATACAACACTGTTTTCGGTATAAACCATGTGGCCTAAGCGGTGCACATATATAGCACCAAAAATAATGAAAAATGTGGCCTCAACATCAGAAAACCCGGCACAATTTCATCATACAATGCACGGAGATGGTCCCGATCATGACTCGTGATGATTGTCGGTCGATCTTTACCTGTCCACTTCAAAGTGGATCTTTAGCTTGGGACATGCTGCCAATGACAGTGCAGTGCAGACTACATCTCTGCTGCAACCAATCTCGCTTTGCATAGTTACCATCAGCTGTTTGCTGTGGGATGGTGTAAACAAACAAGGAGTGCTGTTGTCCGTTCAATGGTTAGCATGGCGCTCTTTTCACATTGGGGCCTCTGTTCGGAGATGGTGTTTTACCGCAACCAGCTAGTCTCATCACTGTTGGTCAATTCATAGATGAAATCAACATCTGAAGATTATCAAGAGTGCACAGGTTATCAAAGCTTCCGCTTACCTCTTTCCCTCTCTAGCTCCTGGTCCAACTCTTCTTTCCACTTCTTCTGCCTCTCAGCGAAGCTGATGCTATTAACAGAAATAGTCCCCGTTAGATATGTATTGGTCATACTAGAAATATGCATGAGCTTACTGCAAGTGATTTTTTGCAGAATGTTGCATCAGTTAAAAGACATGGCATACTGAACAACGAACCTTGGGCTATCTGGGGCATCGAGATGGCTTTTATCCCCAAACTCATTGAGTTGAGGAGAAGCTATTTCTCTCAAAATTCGGCTGCTCTCCACGCTACTTCTTGGTAATTGCTTGCTGCAGTTTACAGGACTTGTACTATTCAAATTATCACACGTTGGTGACACGCCTCCTCTCTTCATACTTGGAGGTGATTTTCCTCGAGGCGGTAATTTTGGACTATTTGTGAATTTTCCCTTGGAAGTTTGATCAGCTCCCTGAGAACTCCCTGCATTCACTGTATTGTAGAACTCCTCATATAAAGGTGTTTGTAACTTTTTCAGGTCAAGGGCCTACCATGAAAACAAGCAAACAGCACTTAACCACCATAAGTAAAATATTTAAGTTGTGCAATCTTATAAAATATCAAATACCTTCTCCTCAAGAAAAGCCTTGATTTTTGATTCCGTAAGTACATCATCATCATCACAACTTCCCTCGCATTGGAAAGTGAAATCATTCTCAACAATGCTGCTTTCGGCATGTTTGGCTAATCCACCAAATTCTGTTGATTGATGAGAATTTTTCTCCGGGCTTATATCAAATTTGCTTTCCCAGTTATCAAACGGTTCAGACATAGGATTATAGCTCTGGAATCGACAGAACGAAAAGTGAGCATAAGAATATAACATAGTCAATTCAACAACCTCATTTGTGAAATGCACATAGCCAATTTGGAAGCTCAAATGCTAAGAAAAATGAATAGCTGAATCAGAATGCTTACAGATCCAACTGCTGGATAGTTATCCTTGTCAGCAAACTCACACATATCATCATCATCACAACTACCCTCCCATAAGGGCTTGACTTTTAACGATCCGTTGGAGTTGATAGTCGACCAGTTGGAAGAATGATTCAAACCCCTGGGAACAAGTGAAATAAGTTGTAAAGACCTAAATCGAAACAAGAATGAAAATCAAGATTATGAACAATCAGAGTTAAGGAATTTACTTACGAGCCATTTGGCATATCATGTGCAGGTGTCTTATCAACAGAAGTTTCCTGCATTGTTGTTTATTACATTGATGAAGCAACATTAGACTATTCTAGTAATCTTATCAAAAGTAACAAAAGTGGGTGAAGCAACATCAGACTATGCTAGTAATCCAACCTTGTGTGCAGCGCGATTTACTGGCTGCAGGTTGTCTGATTCTCCTGTAACAAAGGGATGCTGCAAGAAAATATTTTTGAAAAGTCACATTTACAAATAGAAATCAGCATACACTAAGAACCACAGGAGCACGCTAGCTACAATTCAGCAGTTAGTGCAAATGTACCTGTAACAAATCTGATGCCGTAGACCTCAGCTCTGGCTCCCTAAAAGAAAGCACATCAGGGCAGCAAACAAGACAAGTTAACTAAAGTTTACAGTTGCAGGAAGTTTCCTAATGCTTTTCAATGAAATAATAGCTAAGTGGAGCGTCTGACAGTAATATGCATACTTAAGCAGGCATTTCAGCAGAAAATCTTTGGCCTCCGGTGAGAGATGTTCAGGTATAGGTGGGTGCGACTTTGTGGTTCCAACATGAAATAGAAGAGCAACCTGAAAAGGCATTCTTAGTTCAACAAACAATACTTTTGTACAGGATGCTTAGGTTTAGGAACATAAGAATTTACCTCTTGATACTGCTGGCTCCATGGTGGTTTGCCAGTTGCCATTTCAATGACTGTGCACCCTACGCTCCATATGTCCGCGGAGCTGAGGGAATGAAATAGTAAGGATCAGTTTTGCAAAATAAGAGTAAATGCTTTTATTCCGTCCCCCAAAATTAGGTCAGAAATTAAAGGCTAAAGTAGTACTGCTAATAACATAGTTCGAAATCAAATGCTAAATTTTCTTTAAAATGTTTTGCAAATCAGTCTCCAATACTGAACTGAAATTTAAACATTTTTATTAAACAATTAAAAAAGGTATAACTAGAAAAAGATATTCCTTTGAGAATAAAAAAGAACGAGACAATTCGGGTGTTCTCCAAATCTAAAAATACAAGAAAGAAGGAATTAGAAGAGTTTTTCAGCATACAAGCTATGACCACTCCCAACAATGACTTCAGGCGCCATCCAATATGGTGTTCCTTTCATCGTTTTAGCGGCTGTCACAGTAGCCTGATAAAGCATGGTATATTATTGTTAGTACATTGACAAATTAGGGAATGATTTGAACGAAACAAATACATAGTTGTATCACATAATATAATGCAAATAAAATTGCAGCAGGCAGCTATTATAGTACCTAAATGGTGAAATAACATGGGGCTTTTAAAGCGCATGAAAACAGTCCTGATAAACATAGTTTTTAAAGTGGTGAGGCATTCTGCAGCAACCAGGGGACAAGGCAACACTACGGCCAAAGGTGGACTGCAACGACCAGGGGGCTCCTGGACGCCTAGGCAAGCCTTGAAAACTGTCGTAAGACAGATCAGAAAATACAACGATTGTTGTGTATCATTTATCATTTACAGAAAGTAGACCACATTGGCTGCATATAACCTGCTTACATTCAGTAATTTAACATCGTCACTATTACTATTAATGTACAGGCATTTATAGTTAATTTTGTAGGCCCTGCTACAGGCATTTATACTTAATTTTTTAGGCCCTGCTACTGTGCTAATAACCCTTTTTTGCTTTTCTTTTCTTTTTTCCTCCTACATATTTTTTATTCTCTGCCGTACAAATTGCAAACAGTTCAGCAAAGGAACAGATGTCAAAACTCCTGAATGTAAGTGGTGCTACATAACCCTTTATATATTTTTTTCTTTCATGTTTGATTAAAAGGATGATTCTATTTTGAATATTCCTGCCCATGGAGAGGTTGGGATATCGAGTAATGCATTCCCTTTCTAATGGGGGAGTATTGTTGTCCAATTTTGATGACTTCCTGCAGTTACACTTGACCTTAATCGGAAATTGAACATGGCATGTTGAACTTACCAACTTAGCCACTTGCTTTGATGCTCCAAAATCAGCAAGTTTGATGCACCCTTTGTTATCAACAAGAATGTTTGCACCCTGAAATTAGACAAAATCCCAGGTTCATCAGAACAAGCATGACAATAATACAATCAAGGGTAAGATATGCTATTATATGTTCAGATTTCAGAGTTTATACCTTTATATCTCTATGTATTATTGCATTGCTATGCAGATACTCCAATCCTTGCAGAATTTGTTTAGTGTATTTCCTAATGACCTGATCAGCAAATGCAATGGATGAGTTTCTTTAATGGTGAACTCAGGGGACAGTGAACCACACAGATTGATGATTACTTACAGGCTCAGGGAACGAACCAAGCTTCCCTAAAAGTGACTGAATGGACCCTCCAGGGACAAATTCCAGTAAAATATTTAGTGTGTCTTCCTCCCGAACAGTCCCAAGATACCTCTTTTCATAGCAAACAAAGTAATTAAACAACAACAACTTACAATTACCTAACGAAGTTACGAAAGCAAAATTTCCCAATTCTAATCCATGTAGCATCCACTCACAACAATGTTGGGGTGTGACAGGTTCTTGAGCAGCTTCACTTCTTCTTCAAGCTCTTTAATATGCGCCTAATCATAAGAGACAAAACCGAAAAGCACCTCGTATAAGACAAAAACCTCAGAACTGTAATTCCCTAGCAAACTAACAGGCCGTCGGCAGAAATGTCACTCACTTGGGCCTTCTCCCGCGTGGCGTTGCTAGTCCCGATCAAAACCTGCAATAGAACATCGCAGAAGAGAGCATGTCACCATGGCGAGATGCCTCCGAAACTGGAAACAGTAAAGACCTAATACCACGCGGCGAAACACCGCACCTGCTTGACGGCGAGGAGCTCGCCGGAGTCCAGATTCATGCCGAGGTAGACCTGCCCGAAGGCGCCGCACCCGATCAGCTCCCCCTTCCGCCATCGAATCGGAGGGTTATCCTCTCCCCTTCCCTCTCCGCTGCACACATCCCTTCCTCCATCGCCGCCCGACTCGTCGGGCGTCGGCGGCAGCAGGCGGCGCGGCGGGGATGGGCTCTTGGAGATGAGCCCGAGCAGGCCCATCCCCCGCGACTTCCGGAGGCAGGAGCTTATTCGCACGCCGATCCCAGCCCCGCCCCCGCCCCCGCCGCCGAAGGGAACGGCGGGGGGCTCCGTGGGGGCGGCGGCGGCGGCGGGGCGGAAGGAGATGGATCGGCGCACAGAGTCGAATAGTTCGTGGAACCCGGTGCCGCCACCGGCGTCGTCCCGCCGCATGGCTGGGCTCTAGAGCTCGGCGTGCGTCTTTGTCGGCGGCGGCGGTGGCGTGCGGATGGATCGAATCGGGGGGCGGCCGAATGGGGAATGCAGAGGACTGAGGAGAGGCCGCGCTCGGATGCGGGGGGTTTTGAAATTTCGTGGTTTGGAGGGCGGTGGAGGACGGAAATGCCCCTGGCGACCGTTAGCGAGGGGGCATACGGGAGTGGAGTGGTTCGCTTTAGCGCGGAGTACGTGTGGACGCGTTGATTATCCGGGAGTGGACTCTGGAAGTCTGGAGTGCGTCAGAATGGGCTCCACATAACAAATTTACTAAATCTGATATGTTTTTAAAACGGAGTAAGAAAAGGAATTTTTAGGAAGCGGTAAAGTTGGCAGATGAAAAATATATCATGTCGAACTTCATTCCTGTAGATAAGGGAGAATGCAAGAAATGGTATATTCATGTCGAAAACCTGACTGATGAGTTTTTGTCAACAGTAGAGAATTCCAATGATTCTGGACAGTGGTTCTTGTTAATTTCTGATCAGGAGGTGGTTGCTTGAGTCTATCAGTCTACAAATTAGTCTGTCAAAATAACATAACCAGGCCCTGGAAGAATATGCATCTTCTGTTAGCACAATGAAAAATTTATCAAAATGGTTGATATGATGATTTAGGGCGCGTTCGTTGCACCCCTTTAAAGTTTAGACCTGTCACATCAAAGAGAATTTACTATTTACGAATATTTTTATTCATTTAATGACAAAACCTATGTCACGACCCCCTCTCTAAATCACGAGACGAATCTAATGAGCCTAATTTATCTATGTTTTGCTACAGTAGTGCTACAGTAACTATCTTCTAATCATACCTTGATTACCCTCATTAGATTCGTCTCGCGAATTCAAGCTGAGTCCTGAAATTAGTTTTGTCATTAAACTTTATTTATAATTACAATATTCGTTACAAAAACCCTCTAAAATTTAGACCCTATGCAACGAACACACCCTTAGTGATGGCACGTGGAATTATTCATACGGGTTGATGGACCTGCAATACTGTTTCTAAAACAATTGTGCTGAACTGCTTATTGAGGCACTTTTTTTGAGGTGCTAACTTGTACTATGCGGTTGCTAATGTATTAATGGTGTTAACTGATAGTACTTTTTTTTTCCTTTTCTGTTTTAATAACTAGCTGTTTTTTAGTTCCAGTTCTAAAACGATTGGAAAGAACTATTGCAGAGAAGATTGGCAGAGGTGCTTCATTTCCGGAATGAGATCCTCTGCAGTTGCGTCCGGTGGCTGCCATGTGGGGTCACACGCTACTGAACCCACATTGCAGCCACCATGTCTCTCTGAAGTTACTGCAGAGGATCTGATTCCATCATTTCCACCGTGCACTGCCACATGAGAAGATTGGCAGAAGGACCTGCTTATTGAGGCCTTAAGTTATCCCCTCGAAGAAGATTGACACAAAGTGTGCTATATGTTAACAACTTTCATATAGTTCTATGTGGTTTTATTTGTGTTGTGATTGGTATACTAATAGCATTTTTATAGTTTGTTGACAATTCACTATTAAGCTGTAGGTTTGCTAAGTTGTAGTTCCCACGTTTTCAATGAATTTTCAAGGAAAGAGGTGTTGATATACATAGCTCTCAGATCATTTTTTTTTGGTGGATCTGAAATGTATCCCCTTGCATTTACCGTTGCGTTAGCACGGGCATTATACTAGTTTTTCTAAACCATTTGGTTGTTCATGGGACATAATCCTATCTGTGGTGTGATCTACTGGGAATCTTTTTCATCAAGGCTGAGGCACACACACTATATGAAGAAATATTGTGTCCTCTAAGTTTCACAATAGCTCCCACTAAGTTTGAAATGTGGTCAATTATGCATGTATTGGTTTGGTTTAGGACAATGCTTACAAATTTCAGGAAGATTTTAAGGAATTATGGTATGATTATCAAATTCATTTGTCACTACATGAACTTTCATTGCAATAAAATTGTTGAACTATAATGTGGTGCTTTTCAAACAAGCTTTTGTTTGTTCTGAGTATTACTTAGAAAATATGTAATTTCCTCTTTCTTTAATGTTGGTACATCAACAAAATCAGAACAGAGTAAGTACCTGACATTACACATTTGAAATTTAGGGAACTATTTTACCAATAGGAATAGAATTGCCTCAATACTAGCTCAAATAAAATTCTAACTATATTCCGAGCAGAGATATTATCTACGTACTCGTAAAATAAGTGTTGTCTTCTTTTCACTTTTCCTATGACAACAATGACGGTTTCTCATTGACCTTAAATAGGCTTTTACTAAGAAGTGGACCTCGTTTTCGTACTAAAAATTCTTTGGAGGATCTGGGTGAAAAAGGTAGTACCAACGAACAACCCTACCCAAAAACATCTTTCAGCCCGTCCCCACCGCACCGCACCACGCGCACGCCACCGCGATGGCGCTGCACCACCTCCGCCTCGCGCCGCTCGCGCTTCTCCGCTTCGCGCCGTTGCAGGCTCTCGCCTCCTCCCGCCTTGCGACGCGCCTAAACCACCACCGCCTCCTCTTCTCGTCCCCGGCACGTCCGTGGCACCACCGCTCGCCCGCCTCAAGGCCCCGCGCGCTCGCCACCGCCGCTGTCGAGGCCGACGACGCCGGCGCGGGCTCGGGCGACGGCTTCTTCGCTGAAGAGAGCGCGTCGTGGAAGTCCCTCGGCATATCTGACCGGCTAGCGTCCGCCTTGCGCGGCGCCGGGCTTGCGAGGCCTTCCCTTGTGCAGGTACGGCTCGACTGTGCTTCGCCGCTGCTCCACACGCTAGATGCTCGAAGAAATGCTCGTGTTTACGTCTCGTACCTGTTCAGCGTCGGCTGTTGAGTTTGTTTCTTTTATTGAAATTATGGCACATGTCTTTTTTTTAGCCGTGTCATTGTTCATGTGAATTGACCGGGCTTGTCAAGTTTGACTACTGGGATTCGAAAGTGAACTAAATACCAGTCCGTTTTTCTTTCTGCGTGAACAATTTCTACCTTTGTGCAACTCATTGCATATATACCTCGATTGCAGTAACTTTATTAGTTTCATATGTAATCGAGCACTAGATAATACAGGCAATATGTTTCCTCTTTCTGTTTGTAGTATTAAATGTCTTGGTCAAATCAATTGCGTTGTTGTCGGTGACCAAATAAATTTCCTTTGCATTTAGGATTTCTAATTGGTACTTTGGTAGAGTCACCAGATTGCGAAGGTTGGTCGTGTAGGTGATCTGAATACCAGGCTGTAGGTCTGGATGGCATCGAGAATCAAGACTATACACACAGCGAGCGAGGGAGGGAGGGAGGGAAGGAGGGAGGTGGGAACAGACTTTGTTATCCCCTGATTACCTAAACAATGATTTGCCGTGCTACTTACAACTGGCTACTGATGGGAAACAATCTCCTAAAGTGATGCTAGCGAACACAGACTTATGCTGCTGATGGGAAACCATCTCCTAAAATGATGCTAACAAACACTGACTTATGCTAAAAAACAACTAACTGAAGCTTATCTCAACTAATGAAGTCTCTTGAAGTAATCCCTTCACGCCTGATATGTGGTTTAGTGCTTCTTGTACACCTTGCTAAACATTCTTCGGCTACAAATTTACTATCTTTGTAATAATTGCAAGACATTTAACGTTATCGTTGATGGACGCATAGATATGACTGGATTCATGATTGGTTACAGCCACATTTTAACAAATTATCTATCAAACGGTAACTAATAGTCTTGCTGGGACTTTTACTAGTAGATCTCTAAAAAATATATTTTCTAACTGCTTTCTTTAGTGCCCATTTTTGCATAATGGATACTTACATAAAGCTTAAATGTCATGCAGGCAGCTTGTATACCACATGTTCTTACAACGAATGATGTAATTGTTGCTGCTGAGACTGGCAGTGGCAAAACTCATGGTTATCTGATTCCATTGATTGAAAAGTTGTGCTCCAAATCTTCTAACACAGCAGATGGTAGTTGGCAGGACACGGACCCAAGGGCGCATGAAATTGTTTTGGTCCTTTGTCCAAATGTGATGCTGTGTGAGCAAGTTGTACGCATGGCTAATTCATTGCTTGATGAATCTGGTGAACCACTTAAAAGTGCTGCTGCTGTTTGTGGGCCAAAGGTATGCTCTATCTGAACAAACTGTTTGCTACCTGATAACATGGTGAACTTTTTTTTTTTTTTTGTTCTCCAGCTTACAGAAATACATGGTTAGCAATATCACTTTCCATTGGATCTCATTTTATAGTTAGAATTTTTATGTAAAGGGTAGCAGCAGCTTTATAAGGTCTAAATTATGTGGTCAGCAGGATATTTGTTTAGGATTTTAGCTTTCTATCTTCTGCAGTACTCTAATAATGCCAGTCACTTCATGTTTTCCTTGATGTACATTTTATCACAGGGCTGGCCAACTGTTCATCCAGATATTCTTGTGGCCACTCCAGCTGCTCTCTTAAATTATCTGTTTGACTATGATCCAGAAAAGCGAAGAAGAGAGAGATTTCTGCGTAATGTGAAATTCATTGTAAGTTCTTAACGGAAACATTTTTTGGATATTAAAACCTTCGTTTCATTTAATTTTGATTTTTGATGTCTTCACTTTTCGAGTTATGATGCGAAAATCTTTGTAGTTTCTCTTTCTTGATAGCATTTCTTAGTTTCCATTTCTTGTGTCTGTTCTATTTTAAAGGAAGTATTTGGATTGCAGTACTTGATGATCTTGCGGCTATGATAAATTCCTAACAGTAGTTAAGTTTGTTTGGAGCAGGTGTTTGATGAGGCAGACATGCTACTTTGTGGAAGTTTTGAGAACCAGGTCATTCGTCTCATCCATATGTTGAGGTTTGATGAAAAGCTACTGTCTAGGGCAAAAGATTCCGGAAAGGAGGTATCACATACATCTGATGATGATGAATATCACGAGGATTTTGACTCTGAGGGCACTGGATTTAGTGGTGCTGATGATGAGAATGAAGATAGTCATGTTCAGGATGGACCAGTCAAGATGGAGAATGGTCACAACAGAGCATATAAGGACTGGAGGAGGGTTAGAAAAATTTATAGCCGCAGCAAGCAGTATGTCTTTGTTGCCGCTACCCTTCCTCAAAGTGGAAAGAAGACTGCTGGTGGTGTTCTGAAACGCATGTTTCCAGATGCTGTATGGGTTAGTGGCACTTATCTGCACCGCCATAACCCCAGGTATGCACTGTGTTTTAGCATAAGCCTCTGCAGTTCTGTATGGTGGAGATTATTCGCTTTTCTTTTATTTTTCTGGCTATTTGGTTCAACATGAGCATAGGAAATTTCTAACCACTATTACGATGTACCTAGCTTTTTTTGGATAGATTGCCATTTTAACTCTTCACACCATATTACCACCTTAGTTTTGCTGTATTTGATTAAAGCGCAACATGTATGCAGATTGGAGCGAAGATGGATAGAGGTCACTGCTGACACACAAGTAGCTGCTCTCTTGGATGCAGTACAATATGGTGAAGTTCAGGATTCAAATGTTGCTCCAAAACGTACTATGGTGTTCACAAACACGGTCGATGCTGCTAATTCAGTTTCTGACATATTGCATCGTGTTAATATTCGATGCATCTTGTATCACCGTGAGACTCCCATGGAGGAAAGGGCAAAAAATTTGCAATATTTTCGGGAAAGAGGTGGTGTGCTGGTATGCACGGATGCTGCATCTCGTGGACTTGACATTCCGAATATTTCTCATGTCATTCAGGTATGATTTGTTAATCAAACTTCCATTTTTGTGATGTTGTCTAATTTCTTCTACATTGCGACTCAAATTTGCAATATTAAGAGCTCATGCAACAATACTTGGAAGACTTATGCGAAATTGTTCTTATGTCATTGTTTGAGACTTCTAATTAACTAGCTACATTTATTGTTATCTCATTGAAAGGTATATTTGTTCTCTGCTTTGTAGGCGGAGTTTGCTGCCTCTGCTGTTGATTTCTTGCACAGGGTGGGTCGGACTGCCAGAGCAGGCCAATCTGGCATAGTAACTAGCCTTTACACAGAGGCAAATCGTGATCTTGTAAGAGCAGTCCGTCAAGCAGAGGAGTTGGCCCAGCCAGTGGTAGGCAGATGTTCTGTCATTATCATTTTTTGACTCAGCGATAAATCACTTCCAGAAATTATGCTTAATGAAAATTGAAAATTTTGTGTTTAAACAGGAGAGAGCATTCAGTAGGAAAAGAAGCTTCCGCAACAAGTTGAAGAAACAAGCTCTACAAAAACGTGAAGCACTGTTATCTTGATATTGTAACTCTCCCATGTCTAAGAAGGGGTACAGATAGGTCTAGAGATAGTTCATCGACTTGCCATTGCCCAACCGTTGCTATCGTGATAGTATTTTTTTTCTTCCTTTCTCTATTTTTGACCTTTTTGCCTGTGAGGAATGCTTCTTATTCTAATATAAGAGAATTAACTCTAACCTACTGCAGATTGAATGACCACAGCAGTATGTGGTCACAAATCCGTACAATTAGCCTATATTAGCCGGAAGGGTCTCTGACACGCTGAAGGAGGGTTTTTTTTTTTTTTTTTGGTGATGAAACGACGAGGGAGGATATTCCTGAGCCACATAACTGAAAATAAGGTATTACCAACAAAGGTTTTTATTCCGGAGCCACAGTGAGTGGGGTCGGGTCGCCTAGAAACTTTGATACGTAGAGTTCCCTTTTTTTTTTTGAAAAGGAACATGGCAGGTGCTCTGCCTTTGCATTAAGAGAGAAAAGAAGTAGTCTCACAGATACAAAAAACATCAGACACACAACACAGGCCAGCATGCACTAGCCCCAAAACAATGAATAAAAGCTCGAGGCCAACAGGCTGGCCTCACTAACAAAGCGAGAAAGCAAATAATAAAACTTAAGCACTCTGCTGTCAAAGGATTCACAACAGGATCAACTGCTACTCCTCAGGAGGTGGTGATGTCCGCTTGGTCAGATAGTCCTTGCATTGCCCAGCAATAATAATCTATGTCCTCTTTTGCAAGATATGCAATCTGGAGCTGGTTCTTTTGTTTTCCCTCAAAAATCCGTCGATTCCTCTCCTTCCATATGTGCCACCATGAATAGAGGATGATGCCGCCGAATGCTCGCCTGTGTGCTGCTTGTGTAGTGGCCACCGTCTTCTCTAGCCAAGTGCTTACCGACTCCGAATCTCCCGACAGTGGTGTTCCTGCATTTTCATACCAGCTGCAAACCAAAGCAAGGACTTGCTGAGCATAAGAGCAGGAGATTAGCAAATGTTTTGGGTCCTCCTGGGCTGTGTCACATAGGCAACATGTCGGGTTATGATCCCAACCACGCTGGGCAAGGTTGTCTGCTGTTAAGATCCTCTCATGCGCTGCAATCCAAGTGAACAGCCGCACTTTAGGTTCAGTTCTCGCCCTCCAGATTTTTGATGCACTGAATGGGGGTCGACAACCTATGAATTGTGCCTTGTATGCCGAGTTAGCTGTGTAGGTTCCATCGGCACACCATTTCCACGCGATTGAGTCCCTTTCTCCCAGTTGCAAGCGTATTGTCCGCACCTCCCTCCACAGAGCAACAAATTGTCGGACTTGCTCTTGGGTATTCATAGACCGTACTGCCACAATCCAGTTATTGTTTACCAACTCTTTCGCCACTGTCCTGTTCTTATAATGAGCTATCCGAAATAAGCTTGGGGCGATTTCCTTTGGGGCTCGGCCATTGAGCCACCTATCATGCCAAAACATGGCCTTGGTGCCATCTCCTAGTTGTATCACTGTTGAGGCTCTGAAAAGTGCCCTATCCGTTTCATCACAAGGCACTTGCATTCCTGTACATGGTCTTTGCTCATCTGTCCATGAGAGCCACAACCATCGCAATCTGAGGGCCCTCCCAAATTTTTCTAAATCCATTATTCCCGATCCTCCTAGCTCTTTGGGACGTCTCACCGTTGCCCAGTTTACTAAGCAGTGGCCTCTTGAATTGCTCTCTGCATCCTCCCCTCTCCATATAAAGGTTCTAACAATTTTTTCTATTTTCTTGATAACCCATTTGGGCAGTGCAATGACCATGGCATGATGGGTCACGGTTGGTGTTAGCACAGATTTGGCCAACTCCACTCTCCCTGCCCTGTTAATGTGTCTTCCTTTCCAACCCGGCAGCCTTCCACCAATTTTATCTATTAGGGGCTGGAACTCGATTTTTCTCAGTCTCCTTGTGTGCAGAGGTAGGCCCAGATATTTGCAGGGCATATTCCCAATGTTGGTTGTAAACTGATCCAGAGTCTCCTCAAGGTCCACATCGTTACACCTGATTGGAAACACCTCAGTTTTGTGCAGGTTAGTGTTTAGTCCAGATGCTTGCCCAAAGCTCTCCAAAATTAATCTTAGGGCCTGACATTCCTCTTTTGTTGGTTGGATAAAGAGAGCAGCATCATCAGCATATAAAGACACTTTCACCCCTCCCGATCGTGGTAGAACCGGGCGCATAATTCCTCTGTCGTACGCCGCTTGAAGAATGTGTTGAAGCGGATCAATGGCCAATATGAACAACATGGGCGATAGGGGATCTCCTTGTCGTAGGCCCCTTTTGTGTCTGATTGGCCTACCCAAATCTCCATTAATTAACACCCTGGAGGAGGACGATGATAAGATGATTGCAATCCACTCCCTCCATCGCGGTCCAAATCCGAGGCGTTGTAGAAGTTCTAACAAATAGGCCCAAGACACAGAATCAAAGGCTTTTGCTATGTCAAGCTTGATAAACAGAGACGGGACCTTTTTTCTATGGAGCTCCTTGATGATATTCTGCACAAAAAGGAAATTATCCTGGATGCATCTCTTCTTAATGAAAGCACTTTGATTCAGTGATACTATTTCCCCAAGTCGAGGCGCCAATCGATTGGCTAGAATCTTGGAGAAAATCTTTGCCACGCTGTGAATCAAGCTAATGGGTCTGTAGTCCCCGACTCTCGCTGCCTGTTCCTTCTTAGGTAGAAGAATGATATGAGCTGAGTTGACCAACTCGAACACTCCAGCCCTCAAAGAGGAGAGTTGCCTAAACACCTGCACCAAATCCGATTTAATGATGTCCCAGCAAGATTTGTAGAAAGCTCCAATGAACCCGTCTGGCCCGGGTGCATTTTCACTTGACATGTCATTGATGGCCTCTCTGACTTCTTCCTCTTCAATATTTCTTTCCAGATCAACCAAGTCAAAAATCGGGTAGTTGATTGCTTCCCAATCAATAGTATTGTGCCTTCGGTGTTTAGTGCCCATGAGGCCCGAGAAGTGCTTTTCAATTTCCTTTGCTTTGTCTTCATGTGTTATTGCCCAACCTTCCTCTGTTTGAAGTGACTGAATATGCTTTTTTCGTCTTCTCCCATTGGCCCTCAGATGAAATAAGCGCGTGTTGGCATCTGCATATCTAATGTTCGTTAGCCGTGCCCTTTGTCTTGCTCTAATTTTATCCAAAGCAATTAGCCCCAGGTATTGCTGCTTAATCCGGGCCTTAAATTCCTTTTCATTCTGATGTAGGGCCCTCCGTTCTTGTGCTATGTCCAGCTGCCATATTATCTCTTTTGCCACAGCTATTTGTTGCTTCAGGTTGCCCACACATGATTTTTCCCATTTCCGAAGTTCTTTGGCCGTTCTTGATAATTTGATGTGAATTCTCCTGATCGCATCTGTTGCTTGTATTGGTTTATTCCACGCCTCAGCCACTACATCTTTGTAACCTGGGAGTCGTAGCCAGTAAGACTCGAATCGAAACCCTTTGAACTTATATTGGCTGGTCTGTCCCTGGAGAATAAGTGGGCAATGGTCTGACAGTGTAGATGCCCAGGCATGGAGTTGGGCTGTTGGGAAGATGGCTTCCCACTCTGATGTGCAGAAAAATCGATTGATTCTAGTCATTGTCGGCGTCTCTTGTTCATTCGACCATGTGTACTTCCTTCCATTGAGATTAAGCTCTCTTAGTTCCAATTCATCAATGACACTCTTGAATTTTCCCATCAACTTTCGGTTCAGTCTATTATTGTTCTTGTCCTCAGTCTTATATATAAGATTAAAATCCCCGGCAATTAGCCATTTATCTAGCACCCGATCCTTCAAGCTTTTCAGTTCTTCAAGGAATAACAGCTTGTCGCTATCTCCTTGCGGCCCATAGACACTGGTTAGAGACCATTCAGTCCCCTCATTCAACATTTGTACAGTGACAGTCAAAGCATTGGTCGATTTCCATGAAGTGAGGAATCTGAAAAAGTCATGTGATGCTGCTATGAGGATGCCCCCACTTACTCCAGTTGCTGGTAAAAATGAGTAGTTGCTGATGAATTGAGGTCCCAGGGTCTGAGCAACAATGCTGTCATCTACTAGCTCCAGTTTGGTTTCCTGTAAACAGACCAGCGTGGCCCTTGTGGATGCCACCATTTCCTTGACAGCATTTCTTCTGACTGGAGCATTTAAACCTCGCACATTCCAGCAAAGCATCAAAACGTTTTGTTGAGCCATAAGAGACCATTTGGACGACTTAGCAGAAACAGCACGAGATGGATTATTATGTGCTGTGTTGTAAAGAGGTTGACAAGCACAGTTCGCATGCTCAACCTGCTACAAAGCACAACCTGAGATGATTGGAACTCATCGACTCCTTGCCGGACTACAACCTGCCTGCTCCAGCTCAAGCTACCAATGGACTTGCATTTTGCTACTGATGACATGGAAGAAAGTAAAAAACACGACATGGACGCCACACTGGGATAACAATCTAAGGACATGCACTGCTCGGACATTATTGAGGCCATCATTCTTGCACTGGGACAACCTTCTTCTTTCCTTTCCTGGCTCCCTTCTTCTTGTCCAGCTTCATGGCTTTGAGCAAGTCTTCCATGGCAGCCATGACGTCCTCAGTCAAAGGACCATCAAAGAGCTTCAGGAAATGACCTTTTGCCGCCTCTGTCATTTCCTTGTCGGGGGAAACATAACACAGCCTTTTGCCAGAGCCTCTTGCGCTAGGTCCTGCTGACTCATCTTTCCCTTGGCTTTCATCCTGTTGGCAATGCGTGTGCTCCTGCGCACTGTGTCGTCTTTCTTCTTCTTGGCTGCTGCCTTCTTTGGAGATGGTGTGCTCAGGGCTGCCTGGCTGATTGGCTTGGTGATGTCCTTGATGAGCCCAGGCAGGCCTCCGTGTAATGACATTGTCCCTCCCTCATGGACAGAATTGTTTTCATACGTCACATTCCTTCCTTCTTCTCGCTGCAGCTCCTGGACACCCGAGTAGCTTTGTTGCTGGGATGCGAGCGTAGGCTGCACGACCACGGCCTCAGTCGCCGGCTCCTCTGCTGTGACTAAACCAGCCACCATAGGCGCCGGCTGTTCGCCCGCATCAGCCCGCAGCGCCGCCTCCCAAGTCATTGGGTCTTCCACCGAGTCGCGCAACACCGTGATGGCCTGGGCCGGCTCTGAGAGAAGAATCACAGCAGGGGACCAAGTGGGTGAGCTGTTATTCAGAAAGCTCAACGCTGCACCTCCCGTCTCAGGATTACGGTCTATCGGCCTGGAGTGGCTGCTGCAGGACCCGCCCGACCCTTTTTTGCTCGTGGTGTTGTTGATGGTGGAGGGCTCTCTTTGGAGAACACGGTGTATCTCCCTCTCCAGGGACCGCTCACGTGACCGGCTCGTTGCCGGGCTCAGTGAGCGATCGCGGCCATGTTGTCGACCGCTCCGCGATGACCCTTCTCCATACCTCCGACGAGGCGAGCGGTCACACGCCCTTCTCTTCTCTCCTGGCCAGCGCAGCCTCTGGAAAAGGCTGAGACGGCGCTGGGATTGGGTGCGATCGTAGCCGTCATGTCCTTCATCATCTTCATCGTCGTCCTGGTCGCGTCGTTGCTGCGACCAGATGGCCGCACTGCATGACCTTCTTGCCGGCACTTGGGCCGGCCTCATTGACGGCTGCACCGCCTGCTCCTCCTGCTGCACCACAGGCAGCACATTGTCGCGCGCCTCATCCACCCCCCCGAGCCTCCAGTCCAGGGGGTAGAAGAGTGGACTGCCGTCTGGCCCGTGCCGGCGCAAGTCCACCACCGCCGCCATGTGGACGAGCACCTCGTACACCGACCCACCGAAAGGCTGCTGAGGCGGCGTACGGTGCACGTAGACAAGCGGCTGCAGCTGGTCAAGGGGGGAAGGGCCCCCTTCCGGGTCAGGGTCCGCCACCGTCAGCCACACCCGCAAGGGAATGGCCCTGGGATCAGACGTCCATGCCCACATCTCGAACACTTCCGTCGACTCACGACGGCGCGATCGCTCCTCAGCATAATGCATGCTGCAGGACCTGCTCACAATCCAGGCCGCGAAGTCCTCTGTCCACAGGTGTAGAGGGATTCCCTCCAAGCAGAGCTTCACATGGTACCGAAAGCCCGCCCGTGTGGCCTGCTCCCTGGGAGACCACTTGCGGAGGCGGAAGCTGCGTCCCCCGTAGGAGAAACCGTCCCGGCGCGCCACCACATCACAGGCATCCGGATCAGTAATGGTGACCAGGAAGACAGCGGGGGGTGGGCGGAGACCTGCAGGTTGGGGCGGTCGATGTTGAACCGGTTGCTGAAGGCGTCGAACACGTGCTCTGGTTCAGTGTAGGGGCGGTTTTGCACCAGCCACACCAGGAAGGAGCACGACTCGAAGTAGTTGATCCGCTGCCTGACCTCGTCGGTGAAGCGCAGGCAGCACACCTCCTGCTCCGGCCGGCTCGACAGGTCCAGCATCGGTAGCCCGGCCATCCTCGAGACCACGTCGGGGCCAGAGGAAGTCGTAGGAGATGGCCGAGCAGAGGTGTCCTCCTCGCGGCGAGCCGGGGCACGAGGCCGGCGAGATGGGCACCGCGTCGAGATGTGTCCCGACCGGCAGCACACCCAGCACCGTGTCGGGTCTCTGCAGTGCGCCACACGGTGGTCGGATGCCAGGCAATTGAAGCATTTCCCTTGCACCCTGCTTAAAAAAGCAGCTCGACGGAGGGTGGAAGGCTTGTCCAAAGCCCGGCCAGACGCTAGGCGTGCAGGCCGAGACGCATCCCTTCGCCGTTGGCGCCGCGAGCGCACAACTTGCCAGCCTTCCTCATCCGCCAGTGGTACGGCGCGGCGTGGGGCGGCGTCCCATCGGGGCACGGGCGACGCCGCACCGTACTCCAGGTACTGTTCCGGCAGTGGCCGGCGCTGCCCTGCTTGGCCCCCGCGGCATCCGCCGTGCAGGAGCACGTCCCTGTAGGACGGCCCCCCTGGCCTAGAGGCCCTCCTCGAGCCCCACCCTGGGTCACGGGTTGCACGAGATGGTACCACCACCTCAGATCTTAGCTTAAACAAACGCCGCTCTTGGATTCCTGTACCTTGCACTTGCGAATCTTGGCTTGTGGGGATGGCCTCCTGGCATTCCTCCTTCAAATCTGCAGCCTGATGGGACGAAGCCTGCTGCCCGGCTTCACTTTGGGGCGAATCCTGCACTTCCTCGATCTCTTCATCTGAACTCCAGCAAACTCTCTCCGGGGATGGGGAAAAAGGCTCGAGCTCTTGCCAAGATTGTTCTCAAAGCAACACGGCCTAGAACCATACGTAGAGTTCCGTGCATGCCCAAGCGACTCGAGCCCTGTCTCGCCACGCCACGACCGACGATCTGGCTGGGATTCTATCTAGCTCATGCCGTGTCTATACAACCGAAGGAACTTGCCCAATAATCTGGCGCGGCCTACGTCGAAGCGTTGGCACCATCACATCCTGATGATCGATACATCACACATGGAGAACCCGCTGCCTCGTCTAGATCCCAGCCTCGCGCCGGTTCTGCTCTTCGACTGCGGCCCCGGCGGCGCCGAACCAGAAGATGGCGCGAACGGGGACGGAGGCGCCAGGCTCGTGTACAGCATCCCCAAGAGGCAGCTGCTGCCGGCGAGAGGGCTGGACGGTTGGGTCGACCACGTGAACAGGATCACGGGTGGGCGCTCACGCTGGACCCGGCCACGCGCGGCGCGTCGCTGCGCGACCCCTTCACCTCGCGCACGGTGCGCCTGCCCCCGGACACGGACGGCCTCCTGGCGAGCAGCGCCAACGACACGAGGTGCGTCGTGTCCGCGCTCCGGCCGACGGACCCGGGCTTCGTCGTGCTGGTCGTCCACCGGACGGACCCGGTGATCTGCTACTGCCGCCCCGGGGGAAGCCGCTGGTCCAGGCACGAGTACCAGCCCGAGCTGCTAGCCGGTGACGACGAACCCCATAATCGCAAAAATGTTTTACACAGCGTTGCCGAGCTCGTAGCGGTGGGGGGCACGTTCTACACATATCTGTGTTGGGTTAATAAGCTGGTGACCCTCGAGTTCTCGCCGGACCCAACGTTGTCCACCTCCCTTGCCGTGGACAGGCCAAAGTCGATGAGTAACTACTGCAATGTAACCTGGCTTGTAGAGTCTTTGGGGGAGTTGTTCACGGTGCGGTTCTGCTACTCGCAGATCTGCGCCAGCAGGATTTGGCGTGTTGACGTACACAAGCTGGACTGGTCCAAGAGCGCCTGGGTGAAGGCCACAGGGCTTGGTAGCAATAGGGTGTTCTTCGTCAGCCGAATCCAATTCGGGGCCTCCATGTCTGCGGACAAGGTTGGTTTAAAGGCGAATTGCATCTATTTCGTCGTTACTGACGACAAGGGGCTCTATATCTACGACATGGAGCAAGGAACCACTACCTTGCAAAACCCTGACGTAGATATTCCTGACTCCGAGGATCCCATACTTATAATGCCTTGTGATTTTTGAACACGATGTACATTCCTCTTCCCAAAGAAATCAAATGAATTGCTGTGTTCTCTTTTAACCAAAGACGATCTAGACTCACATGCACTCATTCCCATCATCCATATAAAAATGTCCCAATGAACGACTATGAGAGGCTGGGTCGGATGATCTTCGGATTTTTCAGTTGACAAAGCCATTACAAAAACCTGGTTGCCAATCGGCATAACGTCTAAATCATTATTATATAGCAGAGAAAGATGCATGCGATGTCGGTATTAGTCCATTCAAAGAAATAATACAGTATAAATATATACTGACGCTCTGTTTGTGCACGACATTGATGCTCAAACTCGTACGGACAGGTTTCACCACGTAGGGCCTAACCAACCGGGCTACTAGCTACTTTCCATTCAAAATAGTTGTTGTCCTTTTATAGGAATACAAATACGCACAATGGAATGCCAGGATTATCAATTGTGCTATTCGTTAAGTACATCCCAATCTATTCAGTGTTTCTAATGAACGCACGAGCATCAGAAGCAATATAATGCAAACTTGTATTTGTTGATTAAACAAATTTTATGGCAAATTAAGAAGACATATGATATTTCTCTGTACGACAGAAGTAGTTAAAAAATAATTTGTAGATATCTGAATACAAGATTATGATTTATATACGATGAATTGTTCCATATAATTATGCGAAACATTGTTTGCACCAGCTTAGTCTTTTACATCATGCATTTACTGTGCATCTTTCCTTCTCCGTATGCAACATCGTAGACTTGACTTGTCATGTACTAGTTGACTCGATTGAAACTTTTGATGCAAAACTTGGTGCAAAAGAGTAAAAAAAGTCCAGATAAACTGAGCTTATGTAGGTTTGAAGTGCCATTATTCTGAAGGAGGAACCAGCAATTTTTCAGTATTCGTTAAGAAAGAGGTGTATACATAGCGACTAGCCTGTACAACGAGGCGAATCATGATGCTACAACAAAGAACTCGAAATATGTATGACAACCCTCAAGCTCATCCAATCCATCTCGAATGGCTAATTAATATACGCAGTAATAGTGAGAGGCAAGAGGCTGGTGCCTTTTTGGTCATGGCGCGAAGCGTTTTGGTTTAGGATCCGAGACATGCAGTACCGCGCGCATTAGCGGCAAACTCGAACTCTGCCCGGTTCTTTTTGGCGGGTGTCCAACTCGTGCGGATACAAGCTTCCGCCGCCAATATAAACGAAGGCACGTACGAGCCCAATCGGCCAAGGTCGCTGCTGCACAGCGGTCGATCGACATCTTGTTCCCTTGACGAACCGAAACATCGTACGTGCCACACTAAATTGCCTGCCGGCCGAATATCACGCATAACAGGAGACCATGGAGAAAGAAGATTTACCGCTACCACTAGATCCCAGCTTTGCTCCAGCGCTCCTTTACAGCATACAAAGATGGCGGGCGCTGATGGCAAGAGGTTTCGACGGCTTCGTCAACGACGTCAACTGGGTGACGCCGCAAGGTTGGGTGCTCGCGTTGGACCCGAGCACGCGCGACGCGTCCCTGCGAGACCCCTTCAGTTCTCGCGCCATACCTCTGCCCCCGGACCGGGACAACCTCCTCGCAGACAGCAAAGCCACGAGGTGCGTCTTGTCGGCGACGGAGACGGACCCGGGTTGCATTGTCGTGGTAGTGATCCACCGCGAGGAGCCGACGTTCTGCTACTGCCGCCCCGGGAGCAGCCGGTGGTTCAAACACGAGTACCGCCCTGAGCTGCTGCTGGACGGCGACAGGCAAGGCACGATCGGAGAGGTGGCCAGGCTCACGGCCGTGGGCGGCCGGTTCTACGCGCATCACTTCGGGGATCATACGCTGACGATGCTCACGTTCTCGCCGAGCCCGACTCTGACGAGCGTGCACGTCGTTGATCGGCCGTGGAAGGCAGGATACTCCATGGAATATCGCCTCGTCGAATCTTGCGAGGAGCTGTTCATGGTGCGATTCTGTTTCGATCCGATCCGCTTCGAGACTGTCGTCCATATCGAAGTCAGCAAGATGGACACGTCCAAGAACGCCTGGGTGAAGGTGGAAGGGCTTGGTAGCAACAGGGTATTCTTTGTTGGTACTAGCGGCCATGCTCGGTTTGGAGTGTCAGTGGCCGCAGATGAGCTTGATTTGAAACCGAATTGCATCTATTTCACCAAGGATGATGACAAGGGGTTGTATGTCTACGACATGGAGCAAGGAACCACTGCCACACACAACCCTGGAACAGATATTCCAGATTCAACGCAACCCGTACTTTTGTTGCCGGCTTGCAAATTAATCTGAGATAGAAAGACCGGTGGTTTTTTAGTTTGCGGTTTCTTGGAGATGTCTAAGCCACTCTTTAACATTTATTTGATGTTTCTGATTAAATTTCGTTCCAAAATGCTACTGTGCATTCCTTTTTTTGCTTAAATTTCTTTGAGGATATCAATATATATGCTGGTGTATTTTGCTGGTGCAAATTATATATTTGAGCAAGGTTCCAACTTATTGAACTCTATGATTTTTTACTTATAATGTGGGAACTTTGGCAACCATTTCTATTGGTACTCCCTCCGTCCCCCTTTATTTGTCGTCCTATCCCAACAAATTTTCCAACAATATTTGACGTTCTCGGGTCCCGAGACAACTCTACCGCACTTACGATACAGGAACTGGGATCCTCTAGGGCTCCAAACTCTCCCTCCCAGATCCCCCGTGGCTGGGGGCGATGCAGCCGCTTTGGCATCGCCGCGAGATCCCGTCGCGGGCTCGCGAAATCCGCTGTCATCACGTGGTTGCGGAAGGAGGCAACTGTGGCCATGGATGAGGTCGCCGCCTCAGCCGTCGTTGCCGTGGTTGAGGCCGCCACCTCAGTCGTCGCCATCGCCGTGAGATCTGCCATGGGAGGCAGGCCGCCTTCACGGCAAGCTCGCAGAACAAGGTCGTCGTTGATTGCAGGCAAGGTTGGAGGAGGCCGTGGCCGTGGGCTCGAGCAAGGACGTCGTCCCGCTCCGTGGTCGACTGCAGGCGTGGTCGGAGGGAGGATTTTCATTGAGATGAAGATGTTCTGAGAGATGAACGGCTCACGCAAGTTTACATCATTACGTTTAAGTCCCTGTTATTTTATTTCTTACAATTTCTTTTGCTTTTGGTGTCATGTATAAACCTCTATATAAAGAGGCGGTATCCTATGAAACAAGGTGTGAAAGAAGTTGCTATTAGCTTTGTTAATAGTAGAGTAGCTTCTAGATCCTTAGTTATGTGACCATGTCTCGGTGAAATCAGAAGCTGCTACCATGAATCTCGGTGTTCTTGAGTGATTTCGTTCTTTTTCTGTTGATTGCTTGTCTCAATTGTAACGTCCCAGGCCGAAAATACGGCTCCAGACCAGCTCGCACGTCGAGCGGTCCCACCTCACAGAAATAATTCTTACGCTTTCGTCCTCGCTTCGCGTAAAAGGGTTAACCCGATTATTTCTGTTATTTTCGACCAGGCATTTAAATTGGTCTTACTCCAGTTTGATTAGCAGTATGGGACTATCTTCACGCAGCTACAGTAGCCCGCGAGCTACAGTACCTCATGTACAGTACTCCGGCGCTACAGTACTCGCTATTCAGCCCAAACTGCTCCAGCCCATTGGGCTCTATTGGGCCGGGCTGTTACATTCACCCCCCCTCAAAGGACTCGACGTCCTCGTCGAGCAGCGGACCAATTTACCCCGAGGGGACAACTGTACAGGATCGCCTCTCTTGGCCACGTCCGTACGCCCAGTGCCGGCATACGTGTCATGCCGTGACCACACAGGGCCCACGCGCCATGCACACCGTATCCGCGCCTTCTGGCTCGTACGCGCCCGTGAAACCGCGAGAGTCGGCTCTGATACCATTTGTAACGTCCCAGGCCGAAAATACGGCTCCAGACCAGCTCGCACGTCGAGCGGTCCCACCTCACAGAAATAATTCTTACGCTTTCGTCCTCGCTTCGCGTAAAAGGGTTAACCCGATTATTTCTGTTATTTTCGACCAGGCATTTAAATTGGTCTTACTCCAGTTTGATTAGCAGTATGGGACTATCTTCACGCAGCTACAGTAGCCCGCGAGCTACAGTACCTCATGTACAGTACTCCGGCGCTACAGTACTCGCTATTCAGCCCAAACTGCTCCAGCCCATTGGGCTCTATTGGGCCGGGCTGTTACATCAATCCTCTTGGGGTCCTGACAGCCCCACGGAGGGCGTCGAAGGCGATGGGGGTTGCGATGGCGGTGGCGCATCTAGGGTTCTGGTAGGTGGGAGAGAGATAAGGCGAGCGAGAGGGACGCGTTGGGGGTGGGGATTCCGTTTCTGTCTCGTCACAAATAAAATCTCAACCGACGAGCCAGGCTCCCGTCCATACGTAGCATGCGGAGGGGGGGGGGGGACTGTGCATGGCGTGAAGCGAGGTGGGTCCACCGGGTCCAGGTGCACCACCCACGCTGTCTCGCGTCTCCTACTTGCTTCGCCTGGTGCCTGTGGACTGCGTCCATGTCACGGCCCATTTGGAACCCTGGAATGAAAAACAGAGGAAAGGGAAAAAACGCAGGAATAGAGAAAACGCAGGAATGAAAAAAGTGGCAAAACCGTAGGAATCCAAAACAAAGGAATGGAGAACTTGAGGCGTTTGGAATGCAGGAAAAGAAAACACAGGAAGAAGCATTGCAACTAAATAACATGTTTACAGTAGACATATATTATCATTATTCAATGCACTAAATTGAATTAGTATAATCTTGTCACCTTTACCCACTTGCATATGGCATTTGGTATGTGCTAACCCCAAAACTTGTAAGGTACTTACATAATTAAGCTCACGTCAATTAAATTATGTTGTTGCATGCGGACAAGAGATTAGTGTGTGAGCAAATTTTCCTACAAAAGGTGCAACACTGCGGACAAGAGATAAGAACAGGAGCTAATTAACTTGATTAGATTGTCAGCAAGCGAGCAAGCGTTCACAGGAAACTTTCCCGGAGATCGGAGCTCATGTTTCATTTCCTCCAAAAGTGCACTTCTGCTGACCGTTCCTCAGGAAAGTGTCCTGTGAATTCCTTTATTCCAAACGCATCTACTACATTCCTTTCCTCTGTAACTGAATCCTTTGAATTTCCTTCGTTTTTCCCTCAATCCAAACGGCGCCGTACGTAAGAGAGCCTCTCGGGAATCGTCTGGCCAAAGTCAGGCTCGTGGTGGGCCCAACAATCGCGCCCATACTACTCCCTCACGTTGACTTTCTTACTGTACAATCTTTTTTGCAATCTGCGACGTAAATTCACTTTTATTATTCTTCTGACCCGGCTCAGGGGTTCGTCGTCGCACACCGCCGCGACCCCGGGAGGTCGGCTGGTCCTAAGGCCCCCTTTGGAACGCAGGATTTTCACAGGAATTGTACAGGAATTTCACAGGAATCAGTTGACTGTTCACAGGAAAAACGCAGGAATGGGAAAAAATCCCGCGTTCCAAAAGCCCCCTAAATTTATACTTCGGTCATTGGAAGAGCCAATCCAACCGTTAGCACCAGCGAGACGGTATCAACGGAGTAGCATATGGGAGGAGATTATTCTGAAGATAGGAGGGAGGGACGTACGAAGTTCACACAAAAACAGTCAAGCTTTTGGATGGGTATAGCAACCTGGTTAATTCTTCCCTCAGTGAGTATATTATTTTAACAAAAGAAAAACAAACTCTAATGTTGAAATGTACATATACTTCATTAAGTCATTGCACCTTAGTTTTCCTTTTCGAGTAGCTAGCGTGTCCTCCAGTATTTGAAGTTAAAGGATGACAGGTGTGGATTCACATCCTGTTTCACTGCGTGAAATTCTTCTACCCCATAGAAAAGCACGGGAGAAAAAAAAACGAGAAAAGGACGTGCGCCGATACCCAAGCTGTGCCTGCCAGCCAGGCCACGACGTGACGCAACAACTTTTTACGGATCTCCCCACAGCTAGGCTAACGCGCGACCTTTCACTGGCCAGCGCAGGTTGCGAGCGTCATTGCACTGACCCAGTCATTGGCGGACCTAACCTATAATTTTAGGTAGGACGATTAAGTTTACATGTATCATTTATTCTAATATATATTATTTTTATTTTATGACACTCTACATAAAAAATTTGATAATACATGACAACTTTGATTTCTAATGTTTACATTTAGAACAACAAAATTTCATAAATGTAATATGAATTTAAACTTATGACATTTTGAATGATGAAAAAACTACGCGTATGGCTCGTCTGTTCGCGAGCCGTCCGATCTGTGCAAGCCTTAGCCATTGAACATTGATTTGTTAATCAATTTAACTAGTTGGATGGCTAGGTCCCCAGCCGTATGTATAGCAGTTATTTTGAACAAGTAATTATCGGAAAAGACAAATAATGAAATGATGTATAGTGTTGTAGATTTAGTTTGAGATCATATAAAAAGTTAGACAAGGAGCAATTTATGACAAGTTATACATATAACTACCCTATAAGATATAAGAACTTTTTAAATAAATATCTTGTCTATAAATATCCATAGTATTGTGAAAAAATTATAAATTACTCTGAGCTGTCAACGCTCTAGAATATTTTTCATTTGTGGTAACATGCTTTGCTGGTAAACTTATATATTGGGTAAGTTTATAAATTATGCACATGTAAAAATGATAAAAAAAATGAAAAACCTAGCGGGTGGCATGGACCAAAGAAAAGTCAACTCCAATATATAATCTTATAAACACGCGGTGGTCTTAAAGCATCGCGCACCGTATATGAAGCCACTTCCCAGACTCAATAGAAGCTTGTTCTAAAATTTGTGAAATGTTGTCTATCTTATTTCTTTCATCAAACTAAAATATCTCTCAGGATGTTTTCATCTTATAATATTTCATCAAACTAAAAAATTCTCGTGATTCCATCCCTCTAACAAAACTTGTTCCACTCCGTGCCCAGAGCGAACACAACCAGGCCGAGCCGCCCAGGCCAGAGACCGAGACCTCCTTATCTCCTTCTTCCATCGACAACAAAGGCAGTTCCTTCTTTCTCCCTCCCATGTCCTCTTGGTCGAGGGGTCGAGTGAGACAAGCACGCCGGCGGCTTCCACCCCCAAGGTGAGAAACAGACATTTAGGCTGGACGTAGTGGTGATGGATCGATCCTGAAGATTTCATACCAATCAGGGATGATATGGGGATTGGCAGGGGAATTTTCATCTCTCGGAGGAGATGGGTTTCTCTGCTCTGCTGGCGTTAGGTAGAGCAGCGGCCCTACCTCGCCCTATTGCTCGGTCCGCCTCTGGACCCAGTGGCCACCGGCGCGCGGGCACGTAGGAGCAAGCAGACCACATGGCACCCGCGTCGGAAGGGATTTCCATGTTGTCTCAAAATATTTCGCAAGTTCACGAAAAAAGGTAGATTTTTTCCACTATACACAGGAAGTGAACTTCGCTCGTTGCATGGAGCAGCCATCTCACGTACAAAGAAAACTCTGTTTTGCGAGCACGTGTTCTATTGATACCGGATCGGTGGTATCCGCACGTGTTTTACTGATGCCGGATAGCACCCCTCATCGTCCAAATCTGGAGCCGCGCCGCATCCGGTTGATTCGTGTAGACATGGGTTTCTTCCAGTGGAGAAGCTAGAACTCAAGGGCTCATGAGACACACTTCAACATTTTAGCCCAGAGAACAAGAATTTAGCTCAGATGAGCTATTTTTTGAACTAACATGGTGCACAATTTTAATTTCTGCTGAAATCTGATCCAGACCGTGCGTGGTGCGTGTGCACCAGGCTGGCCTAACGAGGCTTTGCCACTGGTTTCTTCTGATGCCGTGAAGTTTTTTTCTTTTTTTTTTGCATGACCAGACGCGCACCATTTTCATGATGCATGTGCGCCGCGGCACGGCGACCGCTTCTGTTCGTTCGTTCCACGCACAAGACTTGCCAGCTTTGTGATCGGCGCCGCCTCTCTTCTCGAGCTACATCTGGTGGAGGGTCCTTTGCGCGGGGGCCGCTCGCTCTGAATCCGCTCCGACTTGCGTGCGCCGTTCAACGCACGCACCGTGCACGTCGTACGTCGTTTTTTGTTTGGATCAAACCCGGCCCTACAGTACAGTTGCGAGGAGAAGAGCGGGCGAACTCCAAATCCGGCGGTGATTTTGCTGGAGCTCGCCCTCCGCCGGTCGCTTCGGCGCCGGGGAGGGTGGGATCCGGTGGAATCGTCGTCCGGCCCTCTTCCTATAGCTGTATATTAGCTAGTAGGTGTAGCTCTGTCGTGTCGGCGTCGAGAAGCCGGCGACGACTCCTTTTGCTCCTGGGTCTCTTCCCAGCTTCGGCGTTGGTGATGGCGAGCGTCTGGCGAAGGGGCGGGAGCTGCTTTTGCGCCGGCGTTGGAGCTTTTCCACCGGCGAATAAAGGTTCCCGCCGACGACGTCCTCGTTGGTGTGGATTTTTGTGGGCTTCGCGGGCGACGGCGGCGTCAGTGACGGCGGCGAAGTTGTCTACGAAGCTCTGTGTTTCCCCTCACCGGCGTCGCTGCTGGTGATGGTGGAGCTCGGGTGCCCCCCGCCGGCGTCGGTGCTGGTGGCGGCGGATTTTGTTGCTTCTTCTTGCCGGTGGTCAAGAAGATGTGTCCAGGCATGACGGCATTGCGGAGGCGTCGGCGCGCTGCTTCGAATAATTTCTCCCTGCTTTCTCCGTCTCGACGGCGTGGTGCTCTCCGGCGCCGTGGTGAAGCTGGTGGAGGAGGGGGTCGGCTGGGCCTCTGCTCTGGGGAGCTCGTCCAGGGTTGCAGAGGAGCAGTTGGTGTTGAAGCTTCGGCGAGCAGCGGGCGTGTTGAGCAACGTCGGAGCTGTGACGGTTGGCGGCGCGATAGGCGACGGCGATGGCGGTCAGCGGCGCGTCGAGCAACGACGGCTTTGGCGATTGGAACCGCGTCAAGCGGGCGTCGGAGCTGGGAGCTCTAGGAGTCTCTTTCTTAATGCCAGCTTTCTTCTGTAATCTGTTAGGACTTTTTGTTTTTCTGGTACCTCTCACCGCGTGGTGACAGTCGTGCAATATTCTCTTGAAGGACGCGTTTGTTTTTCTGGGTATAGATGTAGAGGAGTTCGTGTGTGTTTGAGTGGGTTGTGTCTCTTTGAATGTACACGAACAGATACTACATTTGTATTCAGGATTGAGAGGTTAAAAAAAAAAAAAACCCAGCCCTACCTCGGGAATGATATATCATATATGCCACTCCGCGCAACCTTGGATCAAACCATCATCATGGCAAGCTCCGCGTGTCGTATATATAAAATCCCTTGTGCTCTTGGTTTGTACCCCCAAACGCTAGTGTAGAAGCCTCGGTGGTGGGCGGGAGGTGCGGGCAGGGCAGCGATGCGTCAGAAGAGGGCGGCGGGCGATTAGGGCAGAGCTGTCATGGAGACGAGCTCGGTGAAACCGGGTCAGCGTGGCCGTGTTCATGGCGGCGGGGCGGCACGGCCATCAAATTAGCGTGGTGACGACCGACGGGAGCGGATGGGGACGGCGCTGAAAGGCACGGCGGAGGCATCTCACCTGATATGATACAGGAGACAAAGTTTTGAGAAAAAACCAAAGAAGAGGGGGTGGGCGAAGAGATTTGCGGTACCGCAGGCTACGCATGAAAGGCCCCCACCCCGCCATGCCCTGCTTTGCGAACACGGCTCAAACATTGGGTCACCGAATTTTAAAATAAATAAAAGCTAGAGTTCATTCGAAAATACAATAAACTAGGATGGCTGCCCGCGCATTTGCACGGCTAGATTTGTTAAACTATCTAAATTATTTTTATATTATTACAGAGTTTAAACATACTATTATTATTATTATAGTAATGCATTTCTAGTGTAACATCCCCCCCCCCCTAAAAAAAACTAGTAAATCCTAATTTCGTTTTGGGCCTGATTTGTGGCCTAAGTGGAAATCTAAACTAGTCCTAATTAGAGTCCAAGACGTGGAAGTTAACCCTAAAACCCATTACCCACGTCCATGCCCCCCTGGCGTTCTCTTCTCTCTCACGATCGTGCTCGTGACAAAAGAAAAACAGGATCGCCGCCTCATCGTTTTCCCTCTAGGTCATGGCGATCGGTGCCTCCTTTGATCTCCTTGCAAGCCGAGGTATGAGAAAATGGTTTGCCGTTGGTTTTCCCCATCCTTTTCTCTCCTTTTGGCCGCTCATCTTTGCTGCTGGGTAGGAGGATGACAGATGCAGCAATCTGCATTAGGAGCAGATGGCAGTGCGGAACAGGAGCAAAAGGGGCTGTCCATTGGTTGGAGAAGATTATCGTTTATTCGTAGCATTGTGCTAGGTACTGATCCAAGATCGAAACCCCTTGTTTTATCCTCTGACTGCTCTGGTTTAGATCTTGTAATTCCGCTCTAATCATCATGAAGAGATCGGGTTAGTCACGTCCATCTTACTGTCACCGTCAGTTTTTGACCTGTCAGCGCAGTTTCTGTCAATTCAATATATGTGCGTTGTAGAGTCCGAATATGGACATATCATGAATACGAAAGTTTTAGAGGGTTTCAATACCTTTCCATAGAGTACTTAAACACATAATTTGGTTCAGTATAACTGGAGATATGATGTTCTGAATATCAGCTGTTCCCAGTACAATGTGAAAACCTGAATGTCTGTCTTGTGATTCAGTTAAACCTGAGTTACAGTTCGAATTAATTTCTGTGATGGATACCAATGTCGTAGACAATTTTCTTTAGATTCCCTTAGTGTTCTCATTTATCCTTTTCTCTGTTGTATAAAAATAGTTATGAAAATGTTAAGCTGACTGTTCTGTGTAGACAGTTTTCGACATATGGGACAATTTTGGGTTTTTCTTTGTGACCATAGGAGCGATTTACTTTCTGTGGACAATGTGGTTTTAAATATGTGATTGCTACTATTGAATCAGGTGGTAGTGCTTCTAACCCTTGATTTGGCGAGTTTTTTTTCATCGTCTTCGTCGGTTAAGAGGCAAGTAACGTAGGGGGTGGTGGCAAATCGCTATGTTATATGCATGTTTTGCATCTTTTCTGAATAAAATGGTAACGCAACATAATGCAATCAATTTGCTTTGTTTCTCGCTTAACCATTGATGATTGATGATTGTTTATTTGACTACATTCAATGGTGCGTGATGTATGGATGTCAAACTCATTTTGTGGAATGCTTGGCACTTGGATCAGCTTTACCTACGCCGTTATAATACTTGATGAATGTTTATAGCTTAAAGATTGTGGTCAGCAGTTCATGCATACTTGCCATTCATAAGCATACATATGCACTATTTCATATGGAGATTAAAGGCCTGTCATCGCCATCGCGCCATGACTGGTACCGGTACATGGAGTTGCATGAGAGGTTGGCATAGTCCAACATAAAACTCTCAACTGGAGTTGCATCATGGCATGCATACATTCTTGTTAATCAGAGGATGCCGAATTATCATGGAGATTGGGATTTTTTTTTATTTGGAGAATTATGGATGGTTGATTCATATATCATGATCTGGTCGAAAGAGTACCTTTGTTTGATTTATTGCTTCACATGTTGGCTATTTAATGTTCATTTGTTTTAAAGCTAATATTCAACCATGTGTGAGATATGTATGTATTCATAGCCGTTGCTTGCTGAGTTTGTCTCACCTTTTCATCTATCCAGGTGCTAAATAAATAAAGCGAGCATGATGAGCATGGAGAGTAGCTGAATTGCACGTGCACTCATGTTTTGGACTTTGATCCTTAGTTTAATCATGTTTAAGACTTTTGAGTTTGTAAAAATGCTTGAACCTTGGGAGCTTAATCACTATTCCAAGAAGAGTACTTTTAGTAGTGTGCTACTGGTGGTTTCCTATTGTTCATTTAAGCCTTGTTTCTATGAGATATCCTTAGTTTTTTGAAGTAGGGTGTTACATCTAGCATACCTAAATTTGATTGGAGAAATTTCTCACCGAGTAAGTCAATTTAAGTGTGTGATGAGTCTTCATTTATCTGAATGACATATTGAAATAACCAATTTTATAAGTAACATGTAAGATCATCATTGTGGCAACTGGCCAACAAATATACATCGTCTAAGTATAGGGTAAGGGCTATAATAAAAGATGAATCACAGAATTAATATCAAATAATAGATATGATACGAAATTATTCATAACATACTTAAATCAAGAAAATTGAACAAAATTGATGTTTTTCTATGCAATTTAAATAATACATAACTCTCACTTTTTTTCATATTTTGTTTCGTCACGCCCCCTCTGCTTATACTGATCTATTGTTCTTCCATCAACATTCTTTCATCTTGAACATTTGCGCGGCTAGAGTTGATTGTTTTAACAATGATAATAGTATAAAATTTATAAACTTGTATGTAGGTATTTTATGATATTTTGTAATAAATGTTTATATGCTCTCTCCTACGGTCGCGTCCCTTGCCTGCTCGTAATGATGCTCAACTACTTGCCGCGTTGGATTGTTGTCCGGCTCACTTGTTCGTCTAGTACACTTCTGCCAACTCATTATCTGTCCCGCCTACTTGTCGTCCACTCCGGCAAGGCCTACTACCTTCAGATTGCCTGCTCGTCGCCCTCTCGTTCAAGGCTCTTCCTGCTCTCTCTTCCTATCCTCCTTTCTAACTTGTTTTTCGGTTCTCTCACTCATCCTTACTCAGTTATCGTCATAGCTTATTTTTTAGCTTGCCTACTCATCACGTTATAATTTAGCTATTTTAGACTCATAATGGTATGGTGGGAAATTTAGAAATAATAATTAGGGATATTTTTAGCTATCTTTTATAACCTGAATTTAGTTATTTTTGGACTTATAATGGAATGACGGGTAATTTAGAAATAGGTGTGAAGTGTATTTTTTGGTTTTTTTTATTATTTTGAATTTAGCTATTTTTTGACTCATAATGGTATGGTGGGTAATTTCGAAATAGGTTGGAGGGGTATTGTTGGTTATTTTTTATTATTTCAAATTTAGCAATTTAATACATATTTATAAGAGGTTTTGTGACTAATTTTTTTCATAATGTCAGTGGTGGGTAATTTTCTCTTCTTATTTTCTCGGATTAACGTGGGAAGTTCTAGCATTTTAGAGTAAATGTGATGGCTCTTTTTCGTCGTCAACTATATATATATAAATAGATATATGAAGAAGAAAAAAGAATTGAACAAAGCGTTGAGACAACGAATCAATAAAGCTTCTTTGGAAAAAGAAAGAATCGAATAAAGCTAGAGTTCAAATCAAAGAGGAAAACAAAAGCTGGAGTTCGGATAGAACTCTCGAAAGCAACAATCGAGCACCCGCAGTGTGCTTCCAAATCGAACCGTGGGAGGAGAGGGGGCCATGTAAAGTTCGCTTTGCACACTGTGGACATCGAACCATGCAGAAAATATGCTCACACTGCAGCGATCGAACCGAAAAACTGGTCGATTTATCAGCGTTGTTCGGTTCGCACAGCACTGCTGATGCTAGAGCGAGTCCAAAACGGATAGAAACACTAGCATAAATCCCTGCCTGGCGCCGCGTTGTTGCCCTCTCGCTGACAGCTACCGTCCGAGGCCGACCGATCGAGCGAGCGAGAGCGAGCGTATTGAGGCCATGTCGCCACCGGCACAAGTACAGGGCTGGTCGTCGCTCCCCGCCGACCTGCTCCGCGACATCCTCGCGCTGCTGCCGTGGTCGAGCCACCCGAGCTTCGCGGCCACCTGCACGCACTGGCGCACCGTCGTGAGGCCATTCTACCCGGCCTGGCTCACTCCGGTCGCCCTGAACGCCGTAGACGTCGGCTCCACCAACGTCCAGTACTACAGCCCCTACCACCACAAGTTTCGAGGTCGACGAAACACTAGAGAGGCCGGACGCCAAGATCTGCTGCGCCGACGGGCACCACCTGACACTGTGCTTACATGACGGTGACGAACTAATATTATCCGGCGCCGACCTCGTGACCGGCTTCATCGAGGATCTCCACCCTGTGAAACCAAGCTACTTCAACTTTCTCGCCTACGACGGTAAGGACAGAATGTTCCGCGTCAGCGCGGTTGACGGCTTCCTTCGGGTTGCACGCAGCATCAAGCGCGACGGTGGCTGGTTCCACGACTGGGAGTTCACGGAATTCAGCCCCGGTGAGAGGAGGTTTGTAACGTCGCCGATGACGAACCCTGTCCTCCACCACGGCATGCTCTACATGTTGGCGGACAACGGGAGGTTGGCGGTGTACGACGACCGCCGGCACGACGACGGATTCAAGATTCTCGACAAACCTGTAGGATTCGGGTTCGAATGCGACAACTTCTACCTGCTGGAGTCTGACGAAGGCGAGCTCATGGCCGTGCTCACCGGCCGCGGCGGGTCACCGCAGCATGTTGTCAAGCTTAACGAGCACGCGATGGAGTGGGAGAAGGTCGAAAGTTTGGAGGGCCGGGCATTGTTCACCGGCACGCTCAAGACGATGATGGTGGAGACCGATGTCAAGTGGATGCAGAACAAGGTCGTCTTTCCAAGGCTGTACCATTGGCCTGATGTCGTCTCTGTTGATCTTATTGATCGAGAAGGCGAACTGGCGTTTGTACCAAAGTGTAGCGTCGTGCCACAGGACGACGGCGCGTGCGGCGAGAACCTATGGACTTGTGGATTGGGACAATCGGCGGAGTTTTGGGGGACTACAAATTTTGATTACGGCATCTGGGTCAATTTCAAGAAATAGTGCTCTCAAGTATGTACAAATTTTGATCACGGCATCATAATGTGTACTTGTCCAACAGTATGATTCGATACTAGATGTATCTAGAACAGTGGGTAAAATAGTGCTCTCAAGCCTGCCTGACGAAGTGAACAATGGGCATCGTTTGATTAGGTTAAACGAGATTTTGTTATAGAGATAGACAACATTGGCATATTGTATATCAGCTCATGCGTGAAACATTCCCGTTGATTTTCTTGCCAGCATGTGGAAATTTGGTCGTGTGGCACTGCACGGCTGCTCTGCTTGAACGACACCTCGTGCACGTATACCCATTGCATGCGCAGCAGCTCAAGAGCGCTGCATCTTCCGAGCATACGACAACGACGCGGTCCTGATAAGAGGTCACGGCGATAAAAGACGTGTGACGTGAAAAACTCCAACGGCTGGGCGTACAAAATGGCAGGGAAGACATGCGACACGCAGTCACGCACGAGGAGACTTACTAAGGCCGCCGCAGATGACTTTTCTTTTGACTTGCAGAGCAGAGTACTAGCAGCAAGCTTCTTTGAACGCTCCATGGCCAATCCTCGGTCTCCAGCTTCTAGTTCTAGACCATTCCCTCTTCTTAATCAACTTTTATTTATCATATCATGTCTTCTTAATTAACTACTCCAAGTTAAGATACCGTGCTCGTGACCCTGGCACGGAAAAGCAGTCCGACCATATTTAAACCATTCCGTTCTCACCTCCGTCGCTACGCTCTCGTCTCCGGTTCAGCTCGCATGGACTCCCTCGACCGGTCACCTGAGGAAGCGTGGTACTCCGTGTGGGCTCTCCCGGCAGAGCCCGTGCGCGGCCGCCTCCGCCGCCTCATGGCTGGACTCCGCACCGTGCACGGCGGTCCGGTCTTCGAGCCGCACGTGACCGTCGTCGGTGCCATCCGCCTGCGCCGATCAGCCGCCGTCGAGGCGCTCCGTGCAGCGGCCGCAGGCGTCCGCCCGTACACCGCTCGTGTTGCCAGCGGCAGCGGGTTCTACCACCGCGGCTGCATCCTACTGGAACCCACTCCTGAGGTACTATAGCTTCACGTCTCGTCGATCCAAAGGTTCCTTTTATTTGCCATATATAGCTGGGATTTCGAGTTTGATTTGCAAATCAAGAATAAGCACCAACATGTAAACTGCGATCTGGAACGAGTTTACAATTACACGCATGCCGCAGCACGGTTTGCTACTTTGCTTTGCTCTCATCGAACGGAGCTCTGAACTTTTGAATGAAAATTTTCTCTGAATCTTGTTAGGTAATGGCGGCAAGCGATCACTGCTGTGCCCACTTCGGTTATCAAAGGCCGACTCGTGAGTGCTTTGGTTGAATCTCGCGAGAAGTCACAATTTGACGAGGATTGATTGATTGATTTCAGCTTGGTTAACTCGTGTCGTTGCAGCATACAAGCCGCATCTCAGCCTCATATACGGAGACCGGACAGAGGAGCAAGAGGAAGAAGCGAGGAAGAAAGTCGAGGAGCTTGGCGAGGACATACAGGGACTGGAATTTGAGATCTCTGAGCTTGTACTGTACACAACAGAACCCGAGCATGTGGAGTCGTGGCAGTTGGTAGAGGCATGCCAGCTGACTACTGCTTGAGCCTCTCGATTATGTCTGCGATTACTCTGCTTTGCTGTATATGCACAGATGCCATCGGTATATAGGCCTTTGAACCAGAATAAGCAATAAAAAGAAAGATACTATGAATAATGTAAAATATTTTCGATGGATAATGTGATTTGGTTTTCAGTAGTCACTAAATTTGCATGATTCTTTTTTCTTGATGTGCATAGAACTAGTTTCACATGTATTTCAAGTCACGACATTGCGGATACTTATGATGCAGACGATGGTGCGTTTGGATCCAGTGGGCTAAAGGAAAAGTGACTAAGGGTGCGTTCGGCGCATCCCTCTAATTTTTAGCACCCATCACATCAAAGAGAATCTTGCTATTTAAAACTATTTTTATTAATTTAATGACAAAACCTATGTCACAACCCCCCTCTAAATCGCGAGACGAATCTAATGACCCTAATTAATCCATATCTTGCTACAGTGATGCTACAGTAACCATCGTCTATTCACGGCTTAATTACCCTTATTAGATTCTTCTCGCAAATTCGAACAGAGTCTTGAAATTAGTTTTGTAATTAAACTTTATTTGTAATTAGAATATTCGTTGTAAAAACTCTCTAAAATTTAGACCCTATGCGCCGAACGCATCCTAATTTTAGTCAGGTCAGGGACTAAAGTGCCAAACGCCATGACTAAAAAATGACTAAAATAATTTAGCACGAGTAGCCCGCCCAGAGGAGCTAAAACGAGCTAATCGGAAAAAAAGACAGCGTCTGCCCTTCTCTTTCCACCTCATTTAATGCACTTTAGTCACTTTTAGTCCCAAAAACCAAACAGGAGTGACTAAAATTTTTTTTTGCTTCTTTTAGTCACTTTCCTTTAGCCCGCTGGATCCAAACGCTACCGATGTCTAAAAGAGACCAAACACAACTGAAAACAAACGGGCAAATGCACACAGCAGACTCGGAGCAACCAAGTAGGACACGTAAATGCATACAGCAGACTCGGAGCAACCAACTAGACACACCGAAGTTATGTTGGTTCGCTATCTCTATTGATATTCAGATCGTAATACACTACTAACTGTAGTATTACGATGTCACAACACTATCTGTATACTGGTCTAAAAAAAACACTATCAGTATAACAACATCATTTCGGTCTCTCTATTTTTTTCTCAAAAAATTAAAAAACAACACTTCTGTCTTTTGTTTCATAAAAATAGCATGCAGCGCAGTTGACCGCTTATACGATATAAATCTAGACCTATCTCATTAAGGATATTGAGTTCCCAATATTCTCTAGTTCTCAGTGAAAGCGCAGCACAAAAATTTGGTCGTTTTGGTATTGGTGTTTGTTCAGACAAAGCAGCACAACGTTCAGAATGTTGTCTCTCGAGGAGTGCCTACGAAGTTCAGAGTTTGAGAGGGCTTCCTCTGTTTTCTTGCTCTATCCTTCCACTTTCCAGTGCATTTGTTTTCAGTATTTGCTACTACTATCGTACTACTACGTATCCTCGAGAATGTTTTTAGCACTGGGAAGCAGAACAACGTAGGACAACGTTCAGAATGTTTTCAGGATTTGTTTTCTTCCTCTGTTTAATTTGCCACTACCTAGTTTGAGAGGGCTTCCCCTGTTTTCCGCTGTCCACTCCCACCATCCTGTCAAATTCAATGACGCTATTTATTCTCATACTAGTGAATGGCAGTTCTTTATCATCACAAAGAAAAAAGATATGTCGCGTGAACAGTGAAGTCGTTCTTTTTGTAAAATTGACATGGCACAGATGAATATACCAATGCTCGTTTTTCAGTCCAATAAGCAATTACAAGAAAGAAATAGCGTCACGCTACTCTAAGGGCACTGAGTGCTTTCACCACAAGAAAGAAGAAAGCAACGAGAGAAAGCCAACTCAAATTCAAGCAACCAAATAGGGGTGGACACTTTCCCTGCAATTTCGTCACATCCTCGTGCTCGTCGACAATCGCATCTGGCGCCCCACCGCAAGGCTTCAGTGTATCTTGAGGCTTCGCATGGTCGCCGGAAGAGCCAACCCGCCGCCGTCCTTCCTCTGCGCATCGCGGCCGCACGCCCCGGCCCTCCTCGCGGCCGCCGCTCCGGCTGCCGCTCGTGCGGTCCCGGCGCAGTCGTGGTCCGCGGGGAACCGGTGCCTGAGGCACACCTTGACGCCGCAGCCCTTGCACTGGCTCGTGTTGGAAAAAGTGAGCATCTCCTTGCACCGCCGCGCGGGGCACCGCGGCTTGCTCTTCTTGGCCGGGTCGCAGGTCCGCGACCGCGCGTGCGCGTCGAGGACGGCCCGGTCGTCCTGCCCCGGCGTCCGCTCGATGGCGACGCCGCAGGCCTCGCAGATGACGACGGTGCGGCCCTGGTCGGCGGCCTTGGCGCAGCCGTGGTCCAGGTACGTCCGGTGCTCCGTGCAGAACGTCTTGCCGCAGCCGTCGCAGGCGAACGGCAGGAAGTCGAGCTGGTTGCAGTCGGCCTGGTCGCAGTGCGCGCCCAGGTCCGGGAACGCCTCCGTTCCCCTCCGCGCCATGACCGCCTCCCTGTCTCTCTTCTCGGCTTGTTTCGTTATCGCTGCGATGTATATGTTTGGTTCGCTTCGCGTGGTGAGGGAACGCAAGCAAAGATATGATGCGGGTCAACCGGGGCGGCCGTGGATTTATAGGTTAGGTTGCGCGTCGCCGTTTTTGGACGCGGTTTGGGTTCTTCTTTCTTTCTGTGCAAGAAGAAGCTGGCGGAATCCGAGCCTGGGAGGTCATGGCGCGCGTCACGCTGTTCCACGCTGGCGATAAGTTTATTGCGCTGCCTGTCGCGCTATAGTGTGATTACGCGTCTCTTAGCATGCAATGTAAGGAAAGAATAGGGAAAAGCTGACGCTGACGTCATCCGTATTAATTACCCGATTTCAAACTTTAAAATGGCATAGCTCCCTCCTATGATATCCGTTTTTAATTTCGTTTTCACCGTTGTATTTTATATAACGAGATGAACAAAACTAGATCCCACATCCATATATTTTGAAGATTTTTTTAACCAATATAAATTGCTACTATAGATATAACATAAGTTGCTACATATAATTTATTGTATAAAATAAATTGTCACATCGTCTTATATATAAGTTGTTACTCATACATTGTCTTTATATATCAGTTGTTACTCATACATTAACTGAAGTGTCTATGAGCCATAGTGATTTATATTTAAAAAATACAGCATGGATAAGAAACAAGCTTATAGTTCTATATTTGCATAGCAGCCAATGTAGTACACCATATTGCATCTTTTTTAAAATGTTGTGATATAAACTACGTAATACATATTGTGAAAAATTCAATATATTATGTAACACCAACTTATATTTATATTATATATTGTGTAAAATAATATTTTATATATGATAATGACTTATAGATATACAACGTACATATACAAATTGCTATGCTTGTATAAACACAAGTGGGTACTACCATATCAAGATAAATTGCTACTAGATTCGAGTCGGAACAATTTTTTACATTTAGTACAATTTCAAAATTATTACTATGCCTATAACTTAAGTTGTTACTATCTCTACTATACAAGTTGCTATCGCTTTTTAAATTTACAAAGTAGCAACTCATGTTATAAACCGAGTAGCAACTTCTGTGATATTATAATACATGCAAAAATGTTTAGAACCTATCCAAGTGGGATCTAGTTTTGTTCGTCTTGTCACGTAGAATGCAACGGTGAAAACGAAATCGAAAACGGACATCGTATGAAAGAGTTATGACATTTTAAAGTTTCTAGATCGGGTAATTAATGCGATGACGTCACCTGACAGCTATGTCTGCCTTCTGTGTGCGGACTGCTCTTTTTTCATTGAGTAAGGACACGTGTTGACTTTTGTTCGAAGGATTAAGATCAAAGACAGGTGGCAATTGCTGAGACCAGACGCGCGCTCGCCTATAGCGCGTCTGTACGCACGTTAACCATCCCCTTTTTGGGGCGGGAGGCGAGCGTCCATGTCGGGAGTGGACCGGGTCGTTGCCAGCAGGCAGCAGGCAAGATGCTGATGTGTTCGACTCTCGTTCATCAAAACCGGGATTCGAACTCCTGAAGAAAAGTATCTGTCACGATGGATCTTCTGTCCGTGCCTACATATTATTCCCGGGTAGATTATAAAGAGAAGTACTGAATCTGCTGCCGTCGTTGTTGACGTGATCAACTTCACGCATGGACGGTCCGCCGCCTCCACTAGATCCCAGCCTCGCCCCGGTTCTGCTCTTCGACGTCTACGGCCGTGGAGGCTCCGAACCGGGAGGAGGAGGCGAGCACCAAGCTCGTGTACAGCATACCCAAGAGGCAGCTGCTGCCGGCGGCCAAAGGGCTGGACCGCTTCGTCGACAACGTGAACTGGGTCACGCCTCACGGATGGCTGCTTGCGCTGGACCACGGCACACGCGACGCGTTCCTGCGCAGCCCCTTCACCTCCAGCACCGTGCGCCTACCCGCTGACGAGGAGAGCCTCCTCCCCAGCAGCAAAGGCGACGACACGAGGTGCTTCATGTCGACGCGCCGGCCAACCGACCCCGGATGCGTCGTGCTGGTGGTCCACCGCACGGAGCCCACGTTCTGGTACTGCCGACCCATGGGGAGCAGCGGCGGCGGCGGCGGCGGCCGGTGGTACAGGCACGTGTACCGGCCCGAGGAGATCGACCAGGACTGCGACCATGTCATCCGATCAATGGCGTCGCTCGTCGGGGCAGCGGGCAAGTTCTACGCGCGTCTCGTCGGCAGCAAGGTCGTGACGCTCGAGTTCTCTCCGGGCCCGACGTTCACGGCCGTCCGCGTCCGCGGCAGGCCGCTCCCGCTCGGGTGTTGCTACGTGAGATACTGTGAGCTGGAGTCCTGCGGGGACCTGTTCACGGTGCAGTTCTGGTACACGCCATTTTCCGACAGAAGGATCCTGTGCGTTCGTGTCCAGAAGCTGGATCGCTCCACCGGTGCCTGGGCGAAGGTGGCGGGGCTCGGAGTCAACAGGGTGTTCTTCGTCCATTTGGTCACGCTTCTACTTTGGGACGTCGAAGGCGGCAGATGAGCTGGGTTTGAAGCCGGATTGCATCTATTTTACCAAGGATGATGACAAGGGGTTGTATATCCACGACCTGGAGCAAGGAACCACTACATCACACGATCCCGGCCCAGATATTCCGAGTTCTTTGGAACCCAAGCTTTTGATGCTTCCGGGCATATACTTCCTCCGTCCACTTTTATAAGCATTTGGAGAGGAATCCATTTTGCTACAAATATAAGGATTCCTAGCTCTAGCGGGCCCCACCAAGGTACTACCCAGGCCAAGGAGAAGCGTCGGGAAACCTTATCCTTTCGTGTTCCTCCGTCACCAGGCGCCCCTACTCCTCCTTCCAGCCGCTCGACGTGCGCGCGCCGGTGGCCCCGCCGTCCCACGGCGACTCCTCCGCCTCCGCCGCCGCCGCCGCCGCGCCGTACACGCGCCGGAGCGTCGACGCGGCGTGCGGCGTGAAGGCCCCGCGCTGGATCGAGTTCTGGAGCGACGCCGCGTCCGACCGCCGCCGCCGCGACTCGTCCTCCTCGGAGGCCTCCACCGCGTCCACCACCTCCTCCTTCTCCTCCGGGTGCGCGTCGCCGCCGCCGGCCAGGCGGACCAGGACGCCGCACTGGGTCCCTGTACGCCGACCGCATCGCCCGCTCCCCAATCGTCGCCGCCCCTCCGTCCACGCGGACTGGAGCTGACGGGGAACACAGCGGCGACGGCGAGGACCACGCGAGGCCCCTGCTGCTCCTGTTCCGCCCGCCTCCTCTGCTACTCGCGCAGCGCCTCCCCCACCCCTCCCCACATCTCCTTCAAGCAGCCATGGCAGGGGCGGCGGATCCGGCGGCTTCGCCTCGCCCCCCACCCCGAGGCTGGCCGCTTCATCTCACCTCCAACCGCGACAGCCGGCGGCTCCGCCTCGCTTCCAATCGCGATGGCCGGCGGCTCCGCCTCGCTCTCCTCTACAAGGTCCGGCAGCTCCGCCTCGCCCCCACCGCGACGGCGGTTGCTCCGCCTCGTCCCTCAAGGCCACGAGCGCTCTGTCTCGCCCTCCTCGGCCTCTCCTCGCCGTTCGCTGCATGACGGCCGGCCTTCCGGGGGGCCTGCGGCGGCGGCGGCGGTGGTGCGCCTGGGTCGATTGGGTGCGGTGGAGAGGGTGGTGGGTTGAAGGGTAGGATGGTCATTTGACATCCGGCTTATCTTTGCCTCGGGAGTCCAGGAATCCTTATATTCCTGGACGGAGGAAGTAGTGAAAAGTTATGGTACTGTTGTATTTGGCCACACTACTACTACTATAATATTGGTTGTTTCTGGAGTTTCGTTGTGAAAAACAACGTCTCAGACCTAAGCAGGTCATCAAGCAGTTCACCGGAGGATATCTTTGGGCGACCAATATGTGTGTGTGTGTGTGTTTTTTTTTTTTTTTTTGAGGGCAAACAAATGTGACATTATTTATTTATTTATTTTTGACCTGAACCAATGTGGCATGTTGAGTACACGCACAAAGCTGAATTTTCTGGGATCGTACACGCTATATGACGCCAAAGGAAATCTGGAGTTCAATCGAGCAAAGCTGTTTCAAGGATCGCACACGCCCACCAAAGTCCAAAAAGAACACTAGCGTGCCACGACGGGATAGTGTGAAAGGACGGGGCTTGGCAAAGGACTCGGGCGTTCCTGTTGCCTTAACGTGTCCGTTCCTAGCGTTCCTGTTTGAATTGTCTGAACTCGATATATAGAGCATCAACATGTACGAAGCATAGACACTGCCTTTCGGCCGGACGCCGCCCCTCTCACGAGCTAGATCAATCCAGGGTATGGAGGCCACATCGCAACGCGACTGGTCGTCCTTCCCCGCCGACGTCCTCCTCGACATCCTGGAGCTCCTGCCATGGTCGAGCCGGCCGCGCTTCGCCGCCACGTGCAGGCACTGGCGCAGCATCGTGCGGCCCTTCTACCCGGCGTGGCTCACCCCACTCCTCCTCAACGCGATCGACGTCGGCTCCACCAACATTCGGTACTACAGCCCCTACCACAACAAGATTTTCGAGGTCACCTAAACGTTGGAAATACCGGATGCCAGGATACATTGTGCCAATGGCACCGGCTAACGCTGTGCCACCGTGGCTATGATGATGATCGAGTGAGAATCGTCCATGCCGACCTCGTGACCGGCCATGTCCACGAGTTGTGCCCGCTGGAAATCACGTTCATCGACTTCGTCGTCTACGACGGTGACTGTATGGTCCTTGGCATCCAAGCGGTCGGCATTGTTCAGGTCTGGCGGCTTGGCGGAGACGACGATTGGGAGTACTCAGAGTCCACTCCCTCCGAGCCAAGATCGTTCCGACCCTCGCCGATGACGAACCCGGTCCTCCGCCAGGGCCTAATTTACATGCTGAGTGTCGATGGGAAGCTGGCGGTGCTGGACAGCCAGCAGCGGTACGAGGAAGGATTCCGAGTTCTTGACAAGCCCAAAGGCTTTGGTTTTGAATGCGATGACTGGAACCTGTTGGACTGCTACCTGTTGGAGTCTGACGAAGGCGAGCTCATGGCCGTGCTTATGGGCCAGCACGGCTCATTGCTGCACATCATGAAGCTTAACGAGCGGATGATGGAGTGGGAGAAGGTGGAAAGTTTGGAGGGGCGAGCGTTGTTCACAGGCACACTCGGGACGGTGATGGTGAAGACCGATGTCAAGTGGATGCAGAACAAGGTCATACTACCAAGGTTGTACAGCTGGCCTGATATCGTCCCGTGTGACCTTCTTAACCGGGCAGGCGAATTGGCGTTTGTACCAAAGTCCGCCGTGGTGGGCGGCGCATGCGGCAAGAACATATGGACCTGTGGGTTGGGGCGAGACGAATCGTCGGATTTTGGGGGGTGTGCAAACTTCGATCACTGCATATGGGTCAATTTCGACAAATTATTAACTCCATAATGTATTTTTTTGGCGAGGATCCATAGTAGAATTTTGTTCGAAACTACTCCGTATAGTTTAATAATCCTGCCTCCTGGCATGAGGGCGGCGCACCATTGCAGCCGCTGACATTGCATGGCTACATGGCCACCTAAAAGTCTTTTAAACAATGTTGACGCCCCGTGGTCTGGTGATTGATTGAATGGTTTCAATCAGATTTTTGTGCATTTGTAGATATTACACATGTCAATTTGTGGAAACGCCAGCCATGAGTTTGTTCAACAGACGGTGGTTAACTGGTAATTTCAAAAGAAATGATCATGAGCTGATACAGTATGTTAATAAGATCCCAGATCATTCAGGAATGATTGGCGGATAAAGTAGTGGTCACCTCCATGCTCGCTGTAAAGGCGTGGTCGCATGGCAACATGTAGGCCCCCTTTGGAATGCGGGATTTTTTCCTATTCCTGCGTTTTTCCTGTGAACAGTCAACTGATTCCTGTGAAATTCCTGTACAATTCCTGTGAAAATCCTGCGTTCCAAAGGGGCCCGTAAGGATTATAAGCAATCGGAGAGACGATGCAAACGTCAAAAAGCCTGCTCGGGATAGAACTGTAACTGAAACCCAGAAGGCCAGAAGGTTGCGGACAGGACAGGCGTGGCCTCGGACCCTCTGTGGCTCTGTTCATGTCCATCTCAAGATTAAAAGAAAAAAGGATGAATTCCTCTCCATGGTCGGACCAGCGAAGATCCAAACTCATACGCTTACTGATCAGACACGAGTACAGTACAGAAACCTATATTTTTGGACGAGATACATATTCGAGGACAAGAGTTCAGTGGATAAAAAGCTGGAAAGAGGCGATCTCACTATTCAAACTTCAACTTTGTTGAAGAATGATGATGGATTGACGCGCGAAGCTCGTTACAAAAATTGGAAGACGAGCGAAACAAGCACTTGCACAGCACTCCTATCAAGGTTCAGTCACTTCTTCACCGATGGGATCATCCTCGCCTTGTGATCATCCAAACGCAGAGCGCAAGATGTGCCGGTGCTCATCTAGCTAAACCAACATTAGCTAAACCAACATTCGCGTCTGGAGCAGCCCCGCCTCAGAACATCTTCAAGTACGGATGGGCACGGGCCGAGCCAAGCCGCAACCGTCCTCCTCCTTCGGACGCGCATCGTGTCTGCCGGCTGCACTGCCCAGCCCTCCTTGCGGCCGCCGCTCCCGCCGCCGCGCGGGCTGTCGCGGCGCAGTCGTGGTCCGCCGGGAAGCGGTGCTTGAGGCACACCTTGACGCCGCAGCCCTTGCACTGGGTCGTGTTGGCGAAGATGAGCGTCTCTTTGCACCGTCGCGCGGGGCACCGCGGCTTGATCTTCTTGGCCGGGTCGCAGGTCCGCGACCGCGCGTGCGCGACGAGGACGGCCTCCTCGTCCTGCCCGGGCATCCGCTCGACGGCGGCGCCGCAGGCCTCGCAGATGACGACGGTGCGGCCCTGGTCGGCGGCCTTGGCGCAGCCGTGGTCCAGGTACGTCCGGTGCTCCGTGCAGAACGTCTTGCCGCAGCCGTCGCAGTCGAAGGGAAGGAAGTCGAGCTGGTTGCAGTCGGCCTGGTCGCAGTGCGCGCCCAGGTCCGGGAACCACTCCGTGCCCCGCCGCGCCATCGGTGCCGCCCGCTGCTCTCCTCCTCTGTTTCGCTTGCACGCGCGCGCGCGCGTTCCTCTGTTTTGCTACGCGGCGCGAGCTTGGTTTCCCTGTAGCCTCGGCGCCGTTCGGTTGGTTGCGTGCTGAGCGACGCGGATGCAATCGATTCTCCCGGAGGATTAATAGGTTTTTGGTTGGCCTCTTTCCGTGCAAGGGATCCGACTCGGTTCTTGGGGCATTGCGCGGTGCCTTTCCTTAACCGAGCTCGTCTCGGATATGCATTGCGGGAGCCGAGCCTCGCTGTGACGTGCGTGCAGCGGGCCAAAAGAGATCATTACATGCAGGTTACTTGGCAAGTTGGCATACCAAGTTATACATAGTCATGCCAGGATCACATCGTGGTGGTTAGGTTCTTGTTGTATCTGTGACTCCAAAGATCAATGCCGTTAGCCGTATCACACAAATCTTGAGAGTTGAAGATGAGATTATTCGCCTCTTAGCAAGAAGCTGGTGACTGGAGGGTTCTAGTGTCGAGCGAGCCCAGCCGTAAGTTGCAACGCACGTGATTTTTGCGTTCTTCTATTTATAATTCTTACTAGGAGTATATATCATTTTTTTAAAAAAAAAGCCGGTTTGTCAAACTACTGTATCTTTCTATAAAGTTGTAGAAAGAACTTTATAGTCTATCTGTCATTGAAGATGAGACACGTAAAAGTCCAATGAAATACACACTTTGAAATATCTTCCAAGATGTATTTTAATCCATCGATCGTCTACAGCTACAAGAAACAAGAAGAGAATAATCGTAATACTAGCCTTCAACAACTAGAACACACTTTGAAATATCTTCCAAGATGTATTTTAATCCATCGATTGTGTACAGCTACAAGAAACAAGAAGAGAATAATCGTAATACTAGCCTTCAACACCTAGTGAGTAATCATAATAAGTTAATATTTCCTGAACCGTCAGCTATGAGGGGTACTATAACAATAACACAAGACAACAGTCATGAATCCAGGAGCATTAGGCCATGTCTGAAAAAGATTTTATCCAAGATGATAATTGTGTGGTTGGTGGTTTTTGAGTCTAGCTATAATATGAATAAACCAACACTAGACAAGCGTAATTTCTGTTGTTGTTGTATTCTTTACCATCACATATCTAAAATCTCACATTTTTTGTGAATGATGGCTTCTTCATGCCAAAGCAAAAGAAAACATCCCATACTTTTGCCAAATGATCCAGTTTGTGCTTCACACGTAAGCAATGTCAGAAATTTGAAACAGCTGATCTTATTAGGAAATGAAGCTTTAAAGTACAAAATGTGTCGGAATATCGGAATACAAATCATGTAAAAAAATTGCGCGTCATACAACTTAAAATTACTGAAATATAAATCATGTTTATTTTGCTACATTAACTAGGAATATCAGAATATAAATAATGTAATAAATGAGCTTTACACCCGAAGATTAAGTTAGGTTTTTGATTGGCCTTCTTTCGGTGCAAGAAGGGATCCGAATCGGTGGAGATGCTTGACTTGCGCTGAGACTCGGTTCTTTCGGCGGTCGACAGTCGAGATGGCAGGCGTTGCGTGGTTGCTTTTCTTACCGACTCGGTCTCGAATTTGCTTCGCAGGGGCCGAGCGTCCACGTAGGCCGTAACGTGTGGCGGCAATGGGCCCAGAGGCTGGGAGTGAAACAGGTCTTTGCCTGATAGCACAAGACGCTAACCAACAGGTTCTATTTTGTTCGTATGTCGTACTTCTCACATGTGCTTCCCTATATGTCAATGGGGGCATTATCAATCACGCAACTTCACTCCATGTTTTATGGATGAACAGGGTCATCCTCTCCAATTTGAGACCATGAGGGAAGAAAACACAAAGGTGTAGGGAACATTTTAGAAACTATCCACCATTAAAGATGAAACAAGCAAAAATCCAATTACTTCATACACAATTCCGAAATGGCGGCCTTGGAACATCTTCCAATGCAAAACTTAATCCATCGATCGCCTACAAGAAACAGGAAGGGGTTGATCCTAAGAGCTATGTGGTGCTTTACCCATGCTCCTAAACAACTTTTACATTTCGTTTTTGAAATTTGAATACTGAAAAAGATAGCTGCGATCGGTCCAATCAGAATTGGATGTTCAATGTGTATGCCGTCACTATAAGCATGATGGTGATATTTGCTTTATTTTAAACAACATTCTGTTTTCTATCACTACACAGCAATTAGGATAGTGAAACGGGCATCCTAGCTAGAGCACATGATGGGCAGAACAGCGGGCAAGTTAAGTCCACAATCCAGGAAGCTTGAAGTTGTAAATTTGCGGCAGTGAGGGCATTTTGCTGATTTTTGCATGCTGGAGCTCTATCAACTGGGGAGCATGCATGTGCGAACCCCGGCTTTCCTGCTGATTGCTGAAGTCGTCCGAGCCTACGACAAAGGCTTGAATGGCCGCCTCTTTCGGAGTACATGCATTGCTCGAGTTCTCGTCAGCAGCGAGTCCCTTTCGGTTCTTCATTGGTGCCGAGCTCGAATTAATGAACCGTGCCTTCTGCCTACCGAGTACCGTTTCAGCGGCAACCGGGAAGCCGATTGCCCCGGCACCGCAAGCTCGTCGCGTCCGACGCTCTCGGGTAGAACAAGAAGAACACGGGCTGTTGCGACATGCGAATCGGCTGCCCACTATTCCGAGTACGGAGCAGAGCAGGGCTCTCTCGAACGCGGATCGGCACGGCTTGCCGGCCTGGGACACGCTTGAAATAGTGGCCTGCATCACAGCTCACAAGAAAAGCAGTGAGGAGCAGAAAGTTTTCGCGCATCGCCCCCGGCGTCACGCATCCGCTGACCAAACCTCGCGCCGCCCACCCGCCCGCCCGGCGGACTCGTGCAAACTGCTCCTGCAAAATCTCTTTGCGCCCCGACATGTCACTAGCGTCGCACAACGTGGTCCAGCACCGTCAGTGGACGACACGATCGGGAGGTGGTCTCCAAGCTCATGGGTACCGCTGGCCCGCTCCATTTTCTGGTCAATTACTACTCCAGTAGTAGTTATCAAAGTTTTCTGACTGTCGTGTGAGGCTTACTACTGTCACTGTTATGTCAACCATACCGAGTTCACCCTGAGGGTCGCGGTAGTCGGTACACTACCGCAATATTAGCACACCAGCCGTGCCTGCCAGCCCACGCGCCGCAGTCTAAGCGGAAGCAATGGGCTGCTTGCAAGGCAGCAAAGTGAACGCAACTATTCTTCATTAACAAAAACAAAAGCGATGCTACTAATTAGACTGATGTGCACACGGTCCGCATGGAAAGAACATTAGACTGTAAGAGATTACTGCTTACATCATAAAATGCATCGTGCGTGTCAGGAATTTAACAATAAAAGAATGCAAGATATTTTGTCTATTCTTGCACAGAACAGCAAATCAGTCAATACATTAGCATCTTCATGCCAAGGAAATTCAAACAAGTTCACCATCCACTGGATATGGATGTATCAGTGTATAACATGATTCGGAGGCAGAAATTAAGTGGAATAGAACAGACTACTTGCACACATAAATATATCCGTTAATATATTTATATTGGCGGCCGCTGGCAAGAACTCTGAGTTCATATTCATCAAAATAACGCTCCCGAACCACTGGCCACCTATAATTCAGTAATCCCCACACTTTAATGTTACCAAAAAGCTTTATTGTACACGGACAAGAAAATTGAAGATATCTATCTGGCTTACCTGTTCATACAAACAGCGTCATCTCCATTGCTGCCACTGGTGCGATTCCTGTTAGAAAAATCGTCAACTTCAACCACCAGTTAACAGAATACAACTTATGGTCGACTGGACTGCTTTGATAAGACTATTGAAATGTGCAAACAAATCTTATAGATAGCAAAGTGCTAGGGAACTTCGCTGACAACCACTTGAATACGCAAAGGGAAATCTGGACATACCTTGTTTCCTTAAATCCTTTCAGGATACGAAGGATATTATCATGAAGCAATGCCGGGGTGCCTATTTTCGGATCATAGAAGTTCATGCCAATATAATTTCCATCATCATCAACAAGGGGCCCTCCAATCCCAGCCTGACCAGATAACATTAAGAAGTTGTCATTTGTAGTACCAAATCAAAGTTTAACTACCCAATAGAATTATTTACTTCCATTGTGCAAAAGTAGCAAAATATATCAAGAGAAATACCTTTGTTATTTACATGTAGAGTACTGAAGATTTTCACAATCAAGTGAGCCCGACCAGCCGATAAATTTACCCCTTGAAGCCATTAAATCGCCTGATTTTTGAAGCAACGCTCCACAGCTATTACCTCAGAAGGCCGTTTCTCGTGCTTAAGAATTGCAGGAAAGGTAGCAGTGTAATTCTTGACACTGACTAGGGCGACATTATAATGTAAATTATAATGCATCAAAGTCCCTTCAACGCGCTGTCCTTTTGGAAGTATAACTTTGATCTGCAAATTAATACAATGAGACTCAAGCAGTATCTTGGAAGGAATAAGGATATAACAATAATTAAAAAGACCAACACTGAAGCCATCAAAAATCTTGTTATGAAGAACGGAAGAATCAGGATTTCTGACTAAGGATGCTGATGTCAGAATAGTCGAAACATTTCTATCTTGAGATTCATTCCAGTCAATAAAACATCCTATGCATTTGAAAAACCTTGCAACTCCTGGAACCCATAATTTTAATCATTAATTAGCGATGAAAAAAATACAAATATGAAATAATAACAAAAACCAGACCACCGTAAAATCACCATTGAATGAAGCAAGGGAGACAATATTTCGAGATAATCTGCGAGAAACCTTTTTATGGAATTGCCTCCAGACACCTTCAGGTTACACATCACCACAGTGGCCTTTGAAAGAATTAACCAAAATCATATCACGTAGTGGACAGTATAATAGTTGTTAGTGGTACAAAAGATCTGTAAAAGGATCGTTTAAGCTCCGGTGCAAGCATTGACTAACTCGTTGAGCGCCTGGGATAAGCTGATGCTAAACATGTTGTGTCTTGATGTGCTGGTACAACAAGGTCAAGTGATTAGCACAAGATATTACTAGTGGTCTTGCCTCAACAAAATTATCAGCATATAAGAATAGAGTATTATGACAAGTTGTGTGACAACTGACAACTAATTATTAGTGATCGTGCTTGAAGATGTCCATGAACATCCCTACCTTCAAGCAATAGTTTCTATTTTAAACCTTTTAAAACTAATATTTTAATAAAAAACACTTGAAAAACTAAAATTTTCAGAATCTAAACCATTTGGGCACACCAAACCGTTTGGCGTGACAAACACTACAGTAACGTCAAAAAGAAAAGGAGAGAAGAACCAGCAGACACTCAGTCGTCTCCCCTGCACCATAGCAAATTCTTTTATTCTCATCTGAGCTTCTGCGATCACCACCACTCCTTTTCTTCGGAGGCATCTTTCGATACTGAAGCAAAAATGAAAGAAGGATGAGTGAGGGACTGTGGATGGTAAACCGTATTGTAAAGACCCATCTCAGAACAGAACTAAGAAAAAAGTCAGTCGTGCAAGTTGTGTCAAAGCTGATAATTCTTTATCATCGCCCAACAAAAAAAATTAAACCATCATGTTGCTGATTTTTAGTTTCACGATTCACAGAAAATTATAAATGTCCAGTATGTTTTTTTTTTTGAGGAAATGTCCAGTATGTGTTCTGATGAAAAAAAGATATACATCACGACTCGCGCTGGATCCTCCCTGCTGGGCCCATATTGACCGGACTCGGCCCAACATGGCCCATACACCATGTCGTCTGCTATTTCTTTACCGACGGCAGGTCGTGAAAAGCTACATGGCCCTGGCGTCATGCTTCTGCCGACCAAACATGGCCTGAGTTAACCAAGACGCACTTGAATTCACTCCTGGTAGGCATTGGTTGGTGAGTGGTGGACTGGTGGCATCATCCTTGCGGAGTGCACACTTGTTGCTCGTGGAGCATACATCTATGTGAACGAGAGGAAGAAAAGTATCGGCCCATTCAATTCAAGCCGGTAGAATTGACGATGGACAGGGACGTGGGCGGCCGCTGTGCTGACCGTCACCATTTACCAGCTCCAGAGATAAAGAACGGGCAAACGGCGAGAGCATGTGCGAAACCCGGCTTTCATGCTGATTGCTGAAGTTGTCCTAGCCTACGACAAAGCAACCTTGAATCGCCGCCTCTTTCGTCGGGCGCGCGTGCCATCGTCGAGTCCCTTTCGGTTCCTTCAGTGCTCGGTGGTGCCTAGGGAGCTCGAGTTAATTCCTACTGCCGACAGTTCAGCGGCATCCGGGAAGGGCCAATGGAGACCGAAGATCATGGCACCGCAAGCCCGTCGCGTCCGAGCTCAGTTAGATGAAGAAGAAGTGAAGAACACTGGCGGTTGCGAGTCTTGCCCACTATTCCGGGTACGGAGGGACGCGTCGCGCGCGCGGATCGGCACGGCTTGCCGTCCTGGGACACCAACAGCCTGCATCACAGCTCACAAGAAAAGCAGAAAGTTTTCGCGCCTCCCGACCCGCCAACTACAGAGAGGCGCCACTGGCGTCACGCATCCGCTGACCAAACCTCGCGTCGCACGCCTGCCCTGGCCCTGGCACCCCCGGCCGCGCGGGCTCGTCTCTCGTGCAAACTGCCTGCTCCTCCAAAAGCGCTTTTGCTTGCTCGCGACTCGCGCGCGCCCCGACACTTTGCTAGCACCGCACACGGTCCATGGTCCAGTCCGACTGCGTGGACCGACGACACGATCGGGTGGTGGTCTCCAAAGCTCAAGGGTACGGCCGGTCCGTTCATTGGTCAACTACTACTACCAGTACTACAGTACTAGCAGTTTATTTATCAAAGACATATTTCTTGTGTCTGACAACTGTAGTTAGCAAAGTTTTCTTGACTGTCTGTCATGTGCGGCTCAGTTTCACTTTCACGTCAGCCGCACCGTGCTCACCTCACCTGGACACGGTCGGCACACTACACTGCGTCGTCATACAATCCCAGCTTTTCATAAGACCATCGCCCGGATGCGGCACGTCGTTTACCTGCCAAGAAACTTGCAGACGCGTGACAACAGGTCGTGTGGTTCAGGTTCAAAAGTGACGGAAACTTCCCGTCCTACAAGTCAACTCGACCGTTTTATCGTGGAAGCTGACCATGGTTTGCTGAGTCAAAGCGAACCCAAATTTAACTCCAGCTCACATAAGCCGAACGCAAACAAAATGCGTCAACTGACGTACGCCAGCCTCTATACTCCAAATCGCACGGCCTTCTCCCTTGCGGCTCGCATGGTTATCCTGTCCATGTAAGCGTGCTGCGCCATGCTTGCATTCCAAGCAACGCATCTTCGCGCGTTTAGCGGGTCCATCAGGCAAAGCAGAAAGACGAATAGTTCCTGCCTCGAGTGAGCTCCATCCGAGTTTGGTCACCGTCTTCTTTCGATAATAATCACGTACCGTCTGTTCTGCCTACTCTGACCTCCTCGCATGACGGCGACCCACCAAGCGTTGACATTGCATGACTACAGCACGAGCCACCTAAAAGTTTTTTGTAAACAAGCTCTAAAGCTCATCCTTTTCCCTCTTGTTTTATCACGAAACGGTTTTGCGTGTGGCGTGTTGTGCCTCTTGGTTAGGTGATTGACTCCAATCTTCAGGTACCAGATTCCAATCAAACCCTTTTTCCTGTTGCAAAATGCTACAGTAGTAACCTCTTTGGCTCTTTCTCTCTGTCTGTCTCTACATTTTGCTGGATTTGCGCCTTAGACATCACACATGTGACATGTCAATTCCAGGTTTGCCGAGACGCCAGCCTTGAGTTTGTTCAAGATCAACAGATGGTGGTTGACTGGCAATTTCGGAAGAAATGATCATTTCAGCTGATACAGTAGGATTATTAGATCCAGAGCATTCAGGAATGATGCGCAGATAAAATAGTGGTCACCCCCATGCTCGCTGTAAAGGGCGAGGAATCAGGCAAGCGATGAGACGATGCAAAAGGTCAAGCCTGTGCAGGAGGAGGACCTACAAAGAAAGGTGTCGTAGAACTCCGTGACTGACACAAAAGGTAATGGACAGGCATGGCCTCTGTGGTTCTGTTCATGTCCATTTTAAGATTAAGAAAAAGGATTAATTCCTCCATGTCTGGAATCTGGATCCATCGAGGCATCGATGAGCAGCCAAGATCTAATCTCATAAGCTGACTGATCAGGTTGTACAGCATAAAAACACGATACTTTTGGACCTAACAGGATTCAGAGAAAGGATGAACTGTTGCACTAAAGCAATCTTATGGTTCAGATTTGCCAAGAGTGACCGGTTAATGCACGAAGCTCGTTCCAAAGATTATGGTTCCAGACGAAAAAACATGCATTTCCTTATTGTCAAGATTCAGTCAGTTCACCACTAATTGGAGCTGGGTTATCGTCGCGCCTTGTTATCCTTCGACGCCGAGCCGAGCACAAGATTTGCCAATGTTCATCTCTAGCTCCACCAACACCACTGAAGGCCTAGACACAAAAGCAGGCATCACAAAATAGATAAGGGTTTAAAAAGACAATGCACTTCAAAGGACGGGCAGAAGGCAGAAGAAGCCACCAGCAAATGTGAAGAGCACAGAAAGAACAAAAACATGCTGACTTGCAAGCAACATGCAGCCGCGGCTTGTTCGGCACACGAGATAACCGCTTTACACATTCCATGCACAGCACATCAGCATCAGCAACATTCAGCAGCGGTTGCTCGCAGGTGAGAGCGCATTTGAGTTGGATTAGATTTTAACAGCACCATCACACTGGAACCGTTTCAAAACAAGGACTGTCTCTTCATTGTCTCACGCGGCACACAAGTCTATCACTGTGATCCGAACCTAAAGAACCTGCAATTTTACATACAAAACATGGCGGAATTGATCGATGGCGATTTCACTGAACAAGGAAGTGCTCAGAACTCGGTGGTGTTGCCGCAGGAGGACACGCCGAGCTCCCGCTGCCGGCGCCGGAACGACATGAGGCCGTCCGAAACAATGCTGCCGCCGCAGTCCTCGGCGTCGCCGCACTCGAGGCTGCTGCCGGTGAGGTCGTTCTCCTCCTCGTCCAGGTCGCCTCGCATGGCGCGGAGAGTCTTCTTCGCCATCTCCCGCCGGACGCCGCTGCCTTCCTCGGCCACGCGGCGAAGCGCCTTGTCGGCGCCGGCAGCGCGCGCGAGGCCGCGGAATCGGAGGCTGCCGCGGCTCATGGCGTACAGCGCCGCCACGCACCACTCCTCAAAGTCCGCACCGCCGCTGCCGCTGTTGCTGGCGGCGGCGTCGGCGGCGGCGGGGGTGGAGGAAGAGGAGAGGATGCCGGAGACGGACGCCACGGCGCCCGCGTCCATCAGCGCGGCGCGGCCCTCCGCGCAGGCGGCGACGTTGCAGGTGACCATGAGCGCAAGCCTGCGGATGGGGGCCAGCTCGGAGGCCCCGGACGCAACGGCGAGCAGCGCCTTGGGCGCGCCGGGGAAGCGCGCGATCTTGGACTGGTTGACGGCGGCGAGGGAGAGGTGGTAGAGCGCCATCCCGGCGTCGCGGCGCGCGCGGGCGGGCTGGGACGGGGAGGCGAGCAGGTCGAGGAGCGGGGGCACCGCGCCCAGCACGCCGATGGCGGCGCGGTTGTCCTCATTGAGCGCCAGCCCGAAGAGCGCGCCCGCCGCGTGCTCCCGCGCCTCGGGCGCGGACGCCGGCGCGCGGAGCACCTCCACGAGCGCCGGCACCGCGCCGGCCCGCACGATGCGGACCTTGTTGGCCGGCTCGAGCGAGAGGTTGACGAGCGTCGCCGCCGCGTCCACCCGCACGGGCGCGTGGCGCGGGAGCAGCAGCACCCGCCGCAGCGCGCCGAGAAGCCGCAGCGTGCACAGCGCGCGCCGCCGCTCCGCGCTCTCCCGCGTGGCCTCCCGGAGCGCGGCCACCGCCGACGCCACCACCTCCTCCTCGTCCGAGTCCATCACCTTGGCCACCACCTCGTCCTCCAACGGGTCGACAGCCGCTGCCGCCGTCTCCACCTGTACCACCACCGCTTCCTTCCTCCGCGAAGCAGCAACCTGCTTGACGGGCCTCGCGGCTACCTCGTCCTCCGCCGCGGTGATTTCAGATGACGACCCGTAGGACGACGTCGAGGCCGGCGAGTAGGAAGAGTTGGATGAGCTCGCCATCGCCACCGCCGCCGGCCGCCTATTCGTCCGCACAGACTTCGCCGCAGGCGCCGGTTGCATCACCCGCAGGACGGCCTCCCGCGCCGCCTCGGCGGACGGCCGCGCCGGCAGATCCCGGCCGGTGCGCGCGCACCAGGTGCCGATGGCCGCCTTGAGCGCCGCGTTGGGAATCACCGTGTCGGCGCCGCCTGGCTCCACGCCGGGCGGCAAGAACGCGAGCTCGGCGCAGGCCCGGAGGCACGCCCGCTCGTACGTCCGCCCCGACGGCAGGATGACCGGGTCCGCCATCAGGTCGCCGGAGAGGGGGCACACGAACTCCGGCGGCACGGCCTCCTCCGCAGCCCGCTCCTCCGCCCACGCCGCCGACCGCGCCGGCGAGCAGGGAACGGCCGCGGAGGACCTGTCGGACGGCGCCGGCGAGTTCGGCGCGCTGCTGGTGCCCCCGCTGCGGTGGAACGACGGCAGCTTCCAGCGCCGCGGACGCGCCGCACCCATGGACCGGGACCGGCGGTTATATCTATGTAGCCCGAGCAGGGAGGGAGGGAGGTAGCTTAGCGGCAGCCGCGGCGGAGGAAGGGCGCTTTGGCCATGAAATCCGGTCTCTTTTGCCTTTGCTTTTGGGGTTTGGGCGCTTTATGGCTTGGCTGGGAGTGTGCTGCGCGCTAGGTTTTATGCGCCGGGAGATAGACGGCGGCGAGGATGAGAGCCTTCCTTGCTTAGCCTGGAAGGGAACGCTCGCTCGCGTTGGGTTCTCCTCAGTCCTCTCCACTGCCGGGAGTGGGCTTGTGCTTTGGCTCGGTTTCGCTTCGGGTGGACCGGATATTCGGATGGGAGGAGCGAGGGAAAGGCGGGTCGGTTTGGCTGGAGGAGCGTCGTGTAGCCCCGGATAGCCGGGTTGACGAGCACGGTTGCCGTGTCGGGGACCTGGCAGGTGCGCGCTTGTACAGTTCACTGGCCGTTGCTGTTGGCTTGGTTGGCCACGGCGAAACTACTACGGCAACGGGAGCTCACTTGAAGGGAAACACTGGCTGTTTGCTGGAGCAACCACCATTGGTTTACTCGGCAACCACCTGTCGTCGACGTTCTTCATCATCAGTAAAGGACCATCTACCGATACACTAGTACTGTAGTACTAATCGAACCAGAGATTAAGAAGTACAGCTCCAGCTTGGACTACTCGCGGAACCACCATTTCGGACGTGCTCAACAAACAAGTCCTTGCGTGGCCAGGGAATGAAAATTCTCGGAGCGTGTTCCTACTCCACTTCGTAAAGCCATGAACAGTGAGCCGCCTGCAAGTGCAAACTGTTCGTCGCCTGTCCCGTGGTCAGTCCGAGCTTGCTTCATCTTGCGCCCAGCACGCCCACAAAAGAACTCCCCGCCGTCTTCGTTCGTCGGCACTGTGCTGCTGCCACCGGGGAGGTTGGGACAACGTACACATGCTCTTCGGCTCGGCTCGCGCACACAAAAATCACCGTGCGATCGTTTTCAAGCCCGTACTCCCCTGCCTGCCGGCTTCGAAAACATCGAAGGCTGATGATCTCTGAACAAATTCGTCAGCGTCTCAACGTCCAACCGACCCCGGTTCTGCGGCTCCACTGCTGCCGTATCGTGCACAGTAAAATTTGTGCAAGATTTTGTGTCGACAATTTGTGTGACGGTGGATCGATGTACTAGTAGCGTGTGAATCATAGAGGGATAGAGCTCCTTTTTTTTTTCAAGATAAAATGGTGTGAAATGGTAGAGCGAGCTGGGTCAAAACATCGGTGCGTCAGGGGATTCTGACGCTTGGTTACTATCGGGGATTCTAGCCTACTACTTGTTTTTAAGACCTGTCTGCTGCTTGATGCGAACAGCGATTCGTTTCGTTCGCTGTCGTGGACCAGGCCGCTTTTGTTTCTTGCGATGATCATGTGTGCTGTGCTCCGCGCCCGGTCAATGCGACGCATCACTGTGCTTTGTCATCGCTGAATGCTTCCTTTGGGAGCTAGTCCAACCTGGTTCAGCGTGATAGGCTTACATACAGCGTGGCAGATTGGCAATTCACTTGTCCCTATGCTTCCATGGAAGCCATTAGCTCATTGCTGATGATAAGAATACAGCACGTTGAACATTAAGGGGCGCCATTTGTTTTGGGGTGTTCGTTTCTTTAGGCCTAATTTTAGGTCGCCTAGAATCTTGTCATTTAAAGATATTAAATAAAGTCTAATTAAAAAATTAAGTACAAAACATTGTACTAATTCGCGAGACGAATCTAATAAGGGTAATTAAGCCGTGATTAGACAATAGTTACTGTAGCATTACTGTAGCAAAACATAGCTTAATTAGGCTCATTAGATTCGTCTCACAAATTAACATGCATCTGTAAAAAGGTTTTGTAATTAGACTTATTTAATACGTCTAAATAGCAAGATTAGTTTTGATGTGACCTTTAGACCTAAGAACACGAACGCCCCATATCCATCCAGACTGGTTTTTGAGCCTGACCTTTTCTTGTTTTGTCTAGAACTGTCAAAACCAAGAGCAAGACAGTTACAGTTTTAGGCTATCTCGTTAATAAAAAATTGACTTCCAGCCAAATCATGACTCTACCGTACGCGTAGATAATTTAGTCCATCCAATTTTCCAAACCGTATATTAAACTACCACGGGTTGGTAGCTGACTACAAATTTGATATTAGCTAATGCCTAAGTGGTGTTGGTACTTTGGAGCTTCTTATAATCACACCCAGCAAATTACTTGCAAAAGTAGGATCTCGTCTGGATTCTTTTCCAAGCTAGCCCTTGTCTCTTATGGTGAATAGCAAAAACATGTGCCCTCTTAAAAGTAATGTATCCATATCATAATCCTGGTGGAACTGTGGTCACTGAGAATGTAAGTGTGTTTTATGTTGCACAGTGCTACCATCACTAATAAGGAAAGGCTTGTTCGATCTCTTGCTGCTTAAGGTGTTCATGAGGTGGATTATTCTTTGGAATGCTGGTTGTACATGTTCCCTTTCTGCCTCCACATGGTCTACTTTTGATTTGAGTATTACTCCACGCATATGTTCTGGATGATAGCCCAAAGGAATCCATTACTGTAATGAAGTAGCACATTATATCCAAGGCTTTGTGCCTAGAGTATACAGGTACTATTTGTATAAGCGAGATATGCGTGTGAACCACGAGTGCGCCAATGATGTAGAAAACACAAATTGTTTCTTGTATTCCTAACTATACTTAGGCCCACTTGGAGCCGAGCTCCAGAGCTCCATCATTTCCCTCGCATGGCGGCTCCAGAGCTCGGATAAGAACTCACGGTCAGGGTCTCACTCTCACAGTTCATCTCGTATCCAATACACCTCGTAACATCTCTTTTTCGAGCAATTGCAATTTGCAACAGCTTCACGTCATATTAATGATGGTGACCCTTGTACCGCTTAATATATGGATCGGACAGCTTAATTGAAGATGTGACTTCATATAATCCTCGGTGAAGGCATGATATCGAGAGCTCTCTTTTGATGCGTACCCATCATCCGACGTTCTTGGCGCCAACGCAAAGGGCCTAAGCACACAATTGATGCATCATCAAGCTCCGAGCATGCATGCCATCGTTGAGTAGAGATTCCCATCATGGCTTCTTGCAGGGCACAGGTAACTGGTGAAGGGGATCCGTCAGATTCCACCGTTCTGAAGCTGTGCAGTGCAGTTGCCTTGCAGCTTCACATGTTGGTTACACACAACAGCATAGCATTATACCGATCGAGCTAGCGAGCAACGCAAATCATTCCACGCAAGCAGTGATTATGGCATGTGTTGAACTTGGCTGCTAAATGAGGCAGGAAAGGCGGCAGCAAAGGCGGCCCAGCCAAAAGCAGGCAGAGCTTTATTGCAAGCCAGATGCACGCTGAATGATATGCCTGAAAAGTTTCAGCAGTTCACACCAACATATAAGCATCCCTTATCCTTTTCTTCTTCCATTTCACACGTCCACATTATGTTCCTGTCCCCCGAATACGTATTAATACAGCATAGTTAATTGTCATGGTCACTACTAGTAGCAAAACAAGAATCCAACATAATATGTATAAGAAGTTGTTTAATCTGTCCAGGAATCTTCGCAGACAATAGTGCATTTATCTACGACTTGTTTGCAACGCGAGGACAGTGACATCTGCTTTTGATACAGAGGAAGTAAAGCTTCTGGCTGATATGGACACAAAGCTTTTCCACCAGCCCCAAGTACAGCCTGAGAATACGGTTTCTTGTGGTTGCTTATACGTCTGTGCTAGGAAAAGATTTGAACACTTTTGATCATGCACCACATAGTGGTTTTACTTTAGCACTATCTCATCTTCGTGGATAGAAAAAAAATGATGATGTTACATGTACATGACTACATGGGAAGCATACGGGTAAAGTCGTGAATTTGGGAAGGAAGGTTTCGCCAAAAAAAAAATGGGAAGGAAGTAACAGTGTGGTACGGTAAGGTTATCAGCAATGTACATCACGTGCCAAGTTTTTTTTTTTTTTTTTTGCAAAGGACATCACGTGCCAAGTTAAAAAGGATGCTTTTGAAACTTACACGTTGTCTTGACCTTTGTTGTTATAGTACAAAGCCTTTTTGTTTCCAGATCGGATCAGACCAAACTAGCTTGAGAGTTGTGGTGATGAATGGCTCTGCTACAATTATTCAGATCATTTAAGAAAAAGAACTCGAGATAAAGTACCATCAAAACAATCCTGACTGAAATATGATTGTTGCATAAAGTAGTTCTGAATTCTTAAATTTTCTTCCCAAAGTCCTAAATGCTGGTCGCACTTCTTTCCATCTTTCCTCCAGCAAGCGGTACGATCATTTCTTCTCTGGCTTAGCATTAGGATACTAGTAGATCGACTTCTTTTTTTCTCGAATCAAGGAGACAGTGAGGCAACACAACACAAAAAGTATTATTTTGAGCCGTGTGAAGGAAAAGGCAATGCTTAAGGGGCTTATTCAGGGCAATGCTGATATAACTAAGATGTCTAGAAAGTAGAAACAACTAAGAATTATCTCTCCATGCCGAGCTGTCTTGACAGGCTCCATACTGAGCTCTACATGCCACACAAAAACTAGGACAAGTGTGTACAGCTTTCCAATTTGGTTTTATCTTTGCTTAGATAGCGGCTCACTAAGCTTACCCAGCTTTACTACCCACCTTTACAAAAGATGCCCGTTTAATTTTCTCGACGTTTTTTTTCTATCTCATTCGTCATTAGGACTGTCTTTGTTCTCACTTTGAATGCACGTGTTTATATGGAAACTGTAACTTTTGCTTCCTACGAAATCCCAAGTAATCGACGTGTTTCAAAAATAGGATGTCAATTGAATGGGTAATGCTAAATTGAAATTCTTGACACTGGGAGGGAAATGGTCTGGAATGACAGCGAGAATGGCATGCCACCAAGATTGGTTGCTGTTGGATAACCCAATGTCCGATAATCAATGGGACCTAGCAAGCTGAACTTAACTTTTCCTTATCTCCCAGCCATTGCCCTGCTATACGTACGATAACAAACGTACGAAGTCATTACGAAACAGAATTCTGGGCTCATTAACCTCTCGAGCAGGCCCCCAAGCTTACCATGGGCCAACGTAAATTCCAATTCTAGTGCCTTAGCTCCCTCTTTCCTCCTGAAGCAATGGATGCGGCCAGCTCGAATGGCCGGAGCTGGGGTCAAATTTTAATTCGCTTATATGCATCTGGATCAATATCTGTGCTCCAACAATAATGCTGCCAGTTAGTTCCCATTACCCTCTCGATAGTAAGTACGGTTGTTAATGATGAATAACAATAGCATGATTTGTACATTCCCGTGGTCCTGCGAAATTCATAAGATGAGCGGCCCCGGCCGACGCGCCCTTGATGCTAGTACAGGATAGGATAGTGGTGCATTTTGTTTTTGGTGGTACCGGCTACGGTAGATGGCGACGAATGTACGTCTAGTACAGGAGCTGTACTCAGCGGTTGGGACGTCACCAAACTACGGATACGGTCTATCAGCGTGCCACTGTAACTTCGCTGAACAACGGCAGTAACCTGGAGAGAAGACTAGGAACGGCCATTTTTTAGCATCATTTTGTGCACGTCAAAAGAAAATGCTTGAATCGACCAATGTCATTTTGTTTGCGAATTATTATGAAGAAGAACCGACCGGTTCTTAGCGCGCATGGGCAGGAGATACGAATCCTTCTAGATTATCTTAGTGCACAAGCGCGGAAATGAAATTTGAAGGCCGTAAATGCTCCCTGAAACACGCAACTAAATTTGAAGGATTCAAGTCGTTTTCATGACCTGTCAATCATTCGATTTTCTTCTACGAATGATGATAACAAGATCAGCAAGAGGACCACTCCTCGAGCAAGGCATCCAGCATACTGACAAACTTCGCGTCCAGAAAATGAAGGCCAGTAATGATACATTGATAGGAGTTACATCCAACGTACAATGATACATTGATAGGAGTTACATCCAACGTACAGATATGTGCCCTTGTCAGGAAAGCGTTTTGGTGACTAGAGAAACAACATGTGTGTCCAGCACACCTAAGTATGAGAAAATTCACTGGGCTACAAGACTCTCTGTTATGATTCTGTAACTAAACAGGCTTCCCATTCAGCTTGGGGAAGGGGTCTTGTTTGCTGAGGACAAGGACCTTGCTTTTGTGGGCAAAGTAACCTTTTATGAGATTCTTGTATATCAGGCATGCCATGATACACTCCACCTGACAGCAACGTGAGAAACCAAGTTAAACACGTCACAGAAAAATGAGATCCAAACAAGAAAACATAAGACTAATGCACCCTCAAAGCACCTCATCCACATCCATGTCGATTTCAAGCCATTTCAGAGCTTTTACTACGACGTCTAGCTTAATTTGATGTGCCTTGGCTGGTTCCTTCTGCCTCTGAATGATATGACTGCCAAAGAAGAGCGAAGCCAAAAATAGATTTGGTCATAATGCAAAGTAAAGCATAACAACGATGGCTTCAGTTCTGCACTCACATCTTCTTAACTAATCTCTGATACACCTGAAGTTCGAGCTTCTCTAATACAAGGTACACACCAGATTTCAAAAATCTTGCAAAAGAAGCCATCAGAGACGGTTAGAGGGTTGAAACATTTTGAGCAGAGAAACAGGTGAACTTACTGGTCTTCATGTCTGTCTAGGGCTTGCCTGAGCAGCCTGAGATCTCCTCTCTTAAGTGAGGTCACAACATCTGCATACTGAAAAGGTTACATTACCACATGTGCAAATCTCAATCAAGAAATACGAGAAATCTCTGCAGAAGTAGGAGCACAGATAAGTTATTGTAGCATTATAAAAAGAAGCCAGACATCTTTATGAAATCAAATAAAAAACTACAATGGAACAACATATTTAGTAAAAGCAACGGGTACACCAGAGTATCAAGTCAACTTAAGCTTTTCTATCCTAACAGAGCTGAAAAATAGAAATGGAAAGCAACCCTCATGTCAACTAAAACATCCGTATCAATAAAAAGAACAGAAGGGTAAGCAAAGGAGTTCAGAAAAATAGTTGCTTGGGAACACTCATCCTGAGGTGTTACATAGAACAATATGGGTGTGTTTGGTTGCTTGGTTTAGGCTTAACCTGGCTAGATACTAATCCAGGCCAGCTCAAGCCTAGCCAGAGTAATGCTTTTTGGTAGTGTTTGGTTGCCTGTATAAAATTAGACCGATTTTGTTTCTGGTTGTTTGGTTGCCTGGCTTGTGTTGAATGTGGCCACCTTACCTTTCCTATGGTGAGTTTTGCCTTCTTCACCACTTTTGATTTTTGAACAAAAGACACCTACGTTTGTTTGTCAACAGATTTTCCATAAAAAAAATCATGAAACTAACAGAGAAAAATATTACCTTTGTTTGAAACGAATTACAAATTGGACCAAACATTGGACAGAATTGACATCTCCATTCCAAGCAAATCGAAAACGCATAGAAACAATTTAAATGTTGAAATCTAGTTCAAGTACTATTGTGCTACTGCGAGGTTGAACTTGAATTAACAAAAAACCATTTAGCCACATTAACTCCACTGATCATCTGGAAAATGTGATACGGAGACACTGGTAAGACACTTAATCGAGCACCTAGCAAGCAGCATCTCAAACTCAAAGGTTGCCAAGAACTCATGCTCTGCCGTTGCCGTGAGGATCTCTCAAACTCTTCCTGCAAGCCTGCGAGACCTCCTCTCCTGTTCCAGGACGCATCATCTCAAAACCCATGCCTAGGAAGCAGCATCCCATCACGACGCGGCGGGCAAGAGCATCCGCACGGCAGAAGAACCGAATCTAACGCTGTACACCTGGCATGCATCTGCTCCATGCCAGCAGACGCATCCAAGTGCCGGTGAGTCCAAGGACCCTGCACGCCATATTCCTGAAGCCAGTGACGAACCCGATGAGCAGAGGGCCCACGCGACACCGGCGGCGATGTGATTCGTGGCGTCGGTGAATGATTGGAATTCAGAGAGGATAGAGAAAGATAGTAATTTTTTTGGTAATTTCTGGTAAACAGCTCCTTATCGGCACCTTCTGGATGCAGGCTGCAGAGGCGTTCATGGTGGAGCCTGCCTGTGAAGAGGACGTCGTGAAATTGCTGTGGCAATGGGATGGGGCAGGCGAGCTCGGCGGCGACTTGGAGGTGGTAACAGACGAGGAGGTGACACCATTCGTCAGAGTTGCTAGTGCGAGTCTGGCTTATCTAAAAAGGTCAGAATCTGAGTCCTTGCTAAGCCTGGCCAGGGAGCACCTTTTGCATTACGTTACCTGGATTAGGGGTCTGTACAGCCAACCAAACAAGTTGAAGCTGCAATACGCAAGCCTAGGTAGGGGTAAAGCAGGCAACCAAATGCACCCTATATTGCCCCATCACATTCAGCTTGGTTGTCTGTAGAGTCCATTAGCAGAGCTGGCCATCGTTTAGAAATAGTTCGCTAATCATTACAGCAATTCATAGAAGAGACGGCCTTGCCTTTGATGAATGATATCTAGGGAAGTATACTATCATACACAGCACCACTCCCTAACCATGGTCCTCAGGGGTAATGTAAATAAGGCTGAGCAAAGAATGATAACAGTCGGTTGGATAACAGCTCTGAAATGCATGTAGCAGGATTCCGAATGCTCACATATGTTACATTGCATTCGTCATAATCAGCACCGTTCACCAACCGCGGCTCAGGGGGGATGTGAATAAAGTTGAGTGGCCGGGGCATCAAGATTGACAAAAGTAAAAGGGAGGAGAAGGCCTGCTCTGGAATGCTTGTGGTGGGTCTCACCAGGTTCACACATCTTAGGTGTATTAAATTAACGTCTTCACAACCCTTTTTCTAACAATGAGATATATGTTTCAGGTAAGTTAAAAAGAAATTATGTATCCTTTATATTAACTTACATTCCGTCTCAAAGATCATGTCATATAGGGACTGAGTTTGGGTGCCTATTTCTTCCTATTTACAATACCACCCTTTTCGAGTTTTTATTATGCCATATATGATATAAATTTTCATAATCCCCACTAAATCCTCCCAAGTATTGCTTCTTTCAAAATTCGATATGTTACGCAAGCACAGCACCAGATGATATTTTTTGGGGTAAACTAAACCGATATGTTGTCACGCCTAATTTCTTCAAATATAGAAAAGAAAAGTTCTGGCCATGGAAGTAACTCGTGAAGAGTGATGATGCATGGTTTCATAGTTGAAGAAGGTGGGCAGTCACTGATACTGCAATACTGCATATATGAAACACCAGATTGACCTTCATATTAAAACAAGAGGATAAGCAACAAGCAAACATACCTCAAGCAGATTGTACTTTTCCAGGAGGGTCCTTTTCGGCAACACACCTAATGAAAGCTTTACTGGGATAAGAAACTTCAAAATCCTCCTAGAAAATATAACACTAGTCTCAATAAATAGGCGCCTCATAAATTACATGCTAGAAAAAAAAAACCATTCATACAAGTACCTCATATTTGACTCGCTTTGAGAGTTGCAATGCACCAAAGCATAAGTTAGCTTCTGATCTGCCTGTTTAAATTAAACGCAATCTTGTGTAAGCAGATTAATTATCTTGAAGGTCAAAGCACTGCAATTATTAATCATGACATAATAAAGAGAGCTCTTACGACAAGAAAATTCTCATTAAACACTTCCAAGCGCCCAGTGTAATACATGTATGTGACCTGTACCATTTCATAATTTGTTAAAAACTAATGTAAAGGTAAGTCTTCCAGAGGGATGTCAAAACCTACACTTGTCTTACCTTGTCTTTCACCGGAAAATCTTCGAAATCAAAATTTCTGGCGGTTTCAATACTTCTTATGACACTTCGACAGAGGTTAACTGTTCCAAGCTGCATAATTTCACAATAACCTCTTAGCTTTTGTTTTCACAAGATTCATAACTAATGTACCACCGCATATATTCCCTCAGTTTGTTTATCTCAAAAATGAACTCAGAACGGTGTCCTACGTGATGAATAAAATCAAGGATGGAGTAAAATCTTTCACCACTCATATAATGTACTTTCCACATAGTGCGTACAGCATCATGTTCAATTAACAAATCCAACTACAGAAGTAAAGAATCTTACACGGAAGTAGATTTTGAATAGCTGACAGGTAACATAAAGTGCTCCGATACGCTTAGGTCCTTTCACCTGAAAGATTGCAGATAAAACAGTATCATATGACATATACTCCCTCCATTCTGATTTTATTGCTGTTGATTAGCTCGAATTTGAGCTAACCAGTGTCAACAAAAAAGGAACAGAGGGAGTCCATGACAGAAGTATATATGATTTCCAGCCAAAGAAAGAAAATAAAAGTAAACATTATACATCAAATAACAGGATAGACGGCTAATAGCCAGCAACACTTCCAAAAGGTTTTGTGCATAATAATCCAGTATTGAATTTTACTAAAGATGTACTGTGTTAGAAAATGACAATACACTGCAGCAAGCCAAGGTTTCTCCTCTAATTCCAACGTGATATGTTTGAGCCTAGCTTATTAGCAAACAACTAACACCACAGTTTTAGTGGTGGGGTTGATTCTTAACATTCCACATGAAGCAAGAGCATTAAACACAGCTTTCAGAATAACATACCGCTAGGGCGCCGAAAACCTTCATCAGGAAGGAACCAGCCGCCTGAAGCTTGTCGGGGTTCTTTCCGCTAGTGGCAAGCTCCCTATCTGCCTACAGCAAGAAAATAAACAAACACGTGAGCTTTTAAAATTACATCTCTGCAAGCCCAGATCACCCACTCTGCTCACCTTCTCGGCGAGTAGCCTAATCTCGAGCGACACCGTGTGCATCGCCTCCATCGCCCACGGCGATTCCCAGTTCCGGAACTCCTGCAGGAACGCACTGCATTCAAAAACATGTCAAATCTTCGAAAATTCCAACGAATTAAACTGAATCGGGAGGAGGCAGAACGGACCTGGCGGCCTTCTCAAACCAGGAGTAGGCGTCGGCGTAGCGCTGGAGGGAGTGGGAGTGGATGGTCCGGAGCAGCGGGACGAAGAGGTCGGAGAGGTTCGGGAAGCGGTCGGCGGCGATGCGAGGGAAGTCCGGGAAGGCGGCGAGGGCGTCGGATAGCGGGGTGGAGGCGGGAGCGGAGGAGACGGCGAGGAGGGAGGCCAGGGTGGTGCCGTCGAACGAGGAGATGGCGTCTGCCACGCGGTCGAGGTAGCCGCCGATGCGGCGGTGCGCCTCGCCCATGCTCAGGTACGCGGCCATCGCCGGCGGCGGCGCGGGTTGGGGTATGGGGGTTTCGAGGCCGGCGGCGACTGGAGAGTTGTGATTTTCTGAAGTGTGGTGGAGATCAGCAATCAGGTCCGTCGGATGACCAATCGATGCTTCAGATTAGGATATCCGGCCTTGGGTTGACGAGCAAATTGAGGTCGTCACTGTGGTATTATTACTCCATTTTGAAAAAAAAATAAATTCAGCATCCGGGCGAGCATAACTCAGCTGGTTAGGTTTTTATGTGAAATCAACCCACTCGAATTCAATTCTCTGTCTTGTAACAGGTGTTGCACCATCACGGCTATTTATTCTTTAAGTAGGAGATGACGTCCTGTCGACAACGAGCTACATGTGGTGACCGTGGGTGATCTTTTTGCAGCACATACAGAATTCCTTGTGCTAGTATTTTTAACAAAAATTATTTCTTCTTTTTTTTGTTAATAGATAAAATTTAAAGATTGTAGAACAAACGAATATGTTTCCATAAAACTATTGATGTTGTTTTGTTTCAGGTGAAAGTACATCATGCATATGTATTTTTGGATTTTCCTAAAACACACAATAGTTTGAATTGACATTTTTTTTATGGATGTACTGCTGCAAATTCCAGTAGCATTGCAAAGCAACTTAGGCATGATGAAGCATATTTGTAACCGTGTTTGATTGCACTATATTTGGTTAAAAATGGCGCATTGGTGGTTTGATTTTTTCAGGTTTAAGAGGAAGCCTCCTCCTTTGGTCAATAACTTTATTCTTAAGTGGAGAGAGAGCAATCTTTTGTACTAAAGGTGCTACGAACCTATGTTGTGATTTTTGCCACCATCATAAACTGTGACCTACGAGGACGTAGGCTTTATAACATTTGATTCTTTGTGATCAGTTTGACCTAAACCAAAGCTGTCATTACTTTTACAACCAATCTATTAGTGGTCATCTGAAATCCAACTGGAGCATAATTGATGATAATTCGTTTCTTATCTTCTTTACACATGACTTGTACTTTGAACTACAACTAAAGGGCATGATCATCCTAGGCCCGCCATAAATATAATTGATCATCATTCACTTTTTTGTGGCTTACATTTTGATCAAGTGTCCTGTAATATCATCTTTCATTCCTTGTTCAATCTCTCAACCTTTTATTGTATACACACACACACATATATCTATATGAGCATACTCTATTTGGCATTGTAGCCCCATCTCTTAGCAATTAAACTATGTCAAGATGTGAGTTTTGTGACATTTGAACTAAAATAGCTTGACTACATTATAGACAGAGCTCATTATAAGAAAATAGGTACACAATATTGGAAATTAAATAATAACATTGTTGTTTGCTTATATTTATGTGACTATGTATTTTAATGTTGTAACGCTTTTGGATTTGGGTACATATTGTAAGTTGTTGTAGTTACTATTGATAGATCGTGTAATGCCATGAATTAACTTAAAATGAAGAAGTCAAATTATTGTTTATAACACCATAATGTTATTTTGGAAAAAAAAAGGTTACAAAGAAGCTCAAGATCTTCACATGGTTAATGTTCATAGATCGTTTAAACTCCAGAAACCTATTAAAAAGGAAAAAATACAAAATAGAGGGGGTGTTTACACTTGTGTCCTTTGTGACAGGAATATTGAAGAGTACACATATCATCTGTTCTTCCAGTGTCATTTCAGTGTCAACTGTTGGAACTTTCTGGACATCAACTGGAACCATGGCAGTCTTTTCTTCCAAACAATCTAGCTTGCCAAATTTGAGTGCCAACACAAATTCTTCATGGAAGTATTGCCATCGCAGCTTGGGAAATCTGGAAACAAAGGAATGAGAAAATCTTCAGGAAGAAGCAGTCGACAAATTGTTTTGTTAACACAGTAAAGCAGCAGATGTATAGGTTAAACGAGGATGATAGGGAGTCAGTCATCCAATGGCCGAACAATATTGTATAGATATCTCTCATTTTCTCTCCTTTTCTCTCGTCCCTCCGTCCTAGGCTCTCCTTTCTATAATTGTTTACCTAGGATCAGACCTTCTTTGGCCGATGTTGGACAACCTTGTACATGTAGGTAGGTAGGTTGGCTTTTAGCCTTTTCTGTTTTTGTACTTGTTTTAATTTCTTCACATTAATATTTTTACCACAGTAGGGGCCTCCCCTACTGTATTTCTCTAAAAAAACACCACAATGTTAGGTAATATCAATAAGTAAATTGTATCAGAAATGGTATAACTTTGTCACTATGTTCAAGCAATCCCTCGTAGTTTTGAATGCCATGGCGTTTATCGTCCGTTTGGAAATGGGATGTCACTTCCCACCACCCAACACATGGAGGATGCAAATACTTTCCAGTCAAAAAAGACATGCAAACTCGCTAAATCAAAACTTTTAGTTCAACAATTCAACATTAGATTAGTACCACTTTGAGTGTCTTATGTTGAGAACTTTTGGGTCAAATTAAATGTTCAAATTCTTTTACCTAGTTAATGCTTAAAATTCAAACTATTATAAATTTGACTAAAATTGAGAAGATCAAAACTATAACTCTAAAGTCGAAAACTGCTAGGTTTCCATGATGGACATACATTAAAAATGAAATCAAAATATTATATTGTTGGCGTGCATGTGATCGAGAACCTATGCTATAGCTACTGTTCCTTTGGTTGGCGTTGTACTACCTCTGTTATCTTTTATTTGTTTTTCTTCCTTCCCCTCAACTTTTTCGAGGTTTGTTGATGTTTCTTCTTTCTTGGTTCAAAAGATAGATAGTTCTTTTGTATGTAAATAGAGTGTTTCAAGTCATATATGTTTTAAAGTATCATGTTCATGGTAAAAAAATAATTTCTTTGAAAAAAATCATACTTTTGTTTCTCTCACAATTTCCTCTATTGTTATTGTGCTTGACTTGATTTTTTTCTTGTACTTGGTTAGACTTTTGCGCACTAAATACTTCTCACCATTTGGGTTTCATCTATATGCATATGTCTACTTAAGCATCATTTATACATATATCTTTTGGTTCTTATATAGTTCTTGTTGTATTACATTGTACATGTTCATTTTTTTTTTGATTTGTTCGTATAGATCTTTGAGTGTTGGACTCACCCTTGGCATAATCGCAGGGTTGGACTAATATTCGCACCAGAGGATATTAGTTTGGTTTTTAATGGAAGAATTCAAAATTTCTTCTAGAAAAAAAGAATATGCCGGCATTAAATAGGACAATAACTTTTACTAATTGCTGACATTGGTAGTTTATAGTATCATTAGTACAAAGACCCTATTATAAGATTTTGAATATATCTTACAAAACTACAATTTTTTGTGTCATTATATCAGAACTACAATTTTGATGCAAATTTTAGAAAACTATAACGACTTTGGCTTGTGTTTCACAAAACTAAGAGCTGTTTTATGCATGGGCCACTCGTTAGTCTCTGTTTCAGAACACTATCACTTGTGGTTGGTATTTTAGATCAGACATAAAAGTTGTAGTTTTCTAAAATAGTGGTCAAGTTGTTGTATGTTTCTTAGTTTTATGATACAAGGATATAAATAGTTCTAGATTCATAAAATTTACTCTAGAATTTTCACATGGTCTCCAAATTCTCGAGAAGCACCATTGCTGAGTGCTCTGCATGCTAGTTTTGAGTGTATGCTTCTTGCATTCCCAACTTAGTACTAATGAAACTAAATGATATGGTATCTTTGTACATATTTTCGTATCACAACACACCCCATACATTTCCATTTTATAAATGAAGATGATAGTGAAAGAAAAACATATTAACCATCTAAAGTAGCTTGTGTCACACTAAGATACGTTTTATACCTGTAAAATATATTAGTGTCATTTGCATGTGAAACATAATTTGTCATGAAAAACCACTTGTGCTTTCTGAAAATAGATACTACCTCCATTTCAAATTACTTGACACATTTGACTTTTTCAGATCACGTTTGACTGCTCGTCTTATTCAAAAATTTTGTGCAAATATAAAAACAAATAAATCATGCTTAAAGTATATCTAATGATAAAACAAACCATGACAAGATAAACGATGTTTGCACAAATTTTTTGAATAAGACGAGTGGTCAAACGTGATTTATAAAAGTAAAAAACGTCAAGTATTTTGAAATGGAGGGAGTATACCACTTAATTAATATTATGCCAATTGCTAACCATGGGTTCTGTCTGGGGACGAGATGAGATGGGACAAATCATCCCTGGTTTTTGGATGTGATCGTCTTTGTTTTTTTTGTTCAATCACTTTTTCTTATTCTCGAAAGAAAAAGACATGCATATAGTATAGCACAACCTTGACCTTCATGTCCACCAAAGTCAACCAAATTAATATTCACCGGCATTTTAGCATGGAAAAAAGAGTGTCATCAATGAAATTCTCGAAGATCACGACCAATAATAAAAGATAATTTTTCATGGGTTCACTCTCACAACCCACAACCAAAGAACATTCGAGCCCCTGGGGCGTCAACGGTGAACAGAGCCATCGAACTACCGTCCAAAAATAGCAGACGCCGGACGGGTCCCGATCGGACGGCGGAGGGCCGCTGTTCGCCAGTTGGATTCAAACGCCATGTCACTCCATCTGCTGCAGAATTACCAGATTACCCCCAGCCCCACACCTGCTTCCTGCTCCGTCGGAACGGAAACCGTGGCCACTCCCCTCCCCTTCTCCCTCCCCTTCGATCCCCACCTCCTCGCTAGGGTTTGCTCCAATCCAACGCCTCCGCCATGGCCAAAACGAAGCAGGGCAAGCGGGACGTGGACTCCTACACCATCAAGGGCACCAATAAGGTCGTCCAAGGTAAGCTCCCGCCCTCGTTCTTGATCGATTGCGTCGCCTGCTCGTGCCAAGATTTGGTCTTTAATGGGTTCCGTTGCTCTGTGGGTGAAGTGGGGGACTGCGTGCTGATGCGGTCGTCGGACGGTGACAACGCGCCGTACGTAGCCCGGGTGGAGGGGATGGAGTCGGACGGGCGCGGGGGCGTCCGGGTGCGGGTGCGCTGGTACTACCGGCCGGAGGAGGCCAAGGGCGGCCGGCGCCCGTTCCATGGCGTCAAGGAGCTCTTCCTCTCCGACCACTTCGACACGCAGAGCGCGCACACCATCGAGGGCAAGTGCATCGTCCATTCCTTCAAGAATTACACCAAGCTCGACAACGTCGGGCCCGAGGACTTCTACTGCCGATTCGAATACAAGGCCGCCACCGGCGCATTCACCCCTGACCGTGTTGCCGTGTACTGTGCTATTCTTTTCTTTTATCTTGAGCTTCTGATCATCCATTTGTATTGTGTTAGCTTGCAACACAATGTGGGATTGCTTGTCTTATGGTGTGCCTTGTGGTTTGTGTGCGAAGGTATTGCAAGTGCGAGATGCCGTACAACCCGGACGACCTCATGGTGCAGTGCGAGGGATGCAAAGACTGGTAAATGCCTCCCAAGAATCCATGTCTCCATACAGTGTTTATGTTGTCATTGTATGAGCTGCCTCCCACTCTGATGCCAAGTTTAAGCTGCTTTCGGTCCTATTTCTATTTCGTCATGCAGAATGAATTATGTTATCTTAGCTTTAATTTCTTTTTAGCTATGGGGGAAAAACTTAAATCGCTCCGAAAATCTATTCGTTTCGACTAAGACAAAGTTAACCGGAGCACGATTGATGAACATTGAGAATTTTTAGAGCCATGTGTTACTGTATTTTCTTACCCCTGAATAATATATTGTATACACTGATGCTGCTGTATGGTCTTATGACAGTTAAAACAAATATCATCATGGAAAGGACTGATTTTCTTGGAAATTTTTGTAGCATTCTACTACGTTGTCTTTCTTGTTTTATGTCATATATGGTGATCACTGGCTTTAATATTTGAAAATCAGACATCCTAACTGCCCTGAATACTGGGTAACTAGTATAGTATTGGATTGGACCTGAAACTGATGGTACCGTGCTGTGTAGGATTTGCATGTTTTTAGTAAATTGGGAAGATTTTTTAATGAACTAATTTGACTTATAAGGGCTTAGAAATATCATGCCCTGTCTGCTATCTCTACTTTAGAATTGATGGACTCTTGGCAGAAGCATAGGACAAATTTGGACAAATTGCGCTCATTTTGTTCCTATATACTATGAAGGCGTTTTTCATATCAATGTCGTATCTATATGTATGTAGCTAGAAGATTCTAACCTATGGAGTATGATGTAAAGGAACGCCTTGTTGCGTGATGATTTTTTGGCATATAATGTTGCATAAAGACACAAAGTAACTTTATTGTACTTTTGTGAGAGGATGTCACACTTGCTTGATAATGATTTTTGTCTTTTCTTTGCTGTTCGCTGTAAGGATGCCTTGAAACTTCTACATGATGCAGGAGAATGTTTGCTGCAGTTAATTTTGCATTTTTCTTGTTTCGCTAATGTCAGGCTCACTAGCAATTTAGTTCATACTACCTCCTGTCAGAAATACATAACACTTTGAACAAGAGCCAGGCAGATTCTTGAAACTATTATTTGGCTTGCATGTATAGTATGATATAGGAATGTAGTGTGTGTTGTGGTGTTTCCATGTGTTTGGTGCTGTACTCTTTCGCACGCTTTCTCCCTAATGAAATGGCGCACAGCTCTCATGCACATTTGAAAAAAAATTGATCTTGACACTATCAATAACCTTTCAAAAGGAGTTTGGTGTGGAAACATGAAAATGAACGTGTGTAGGTTAGTCTCAAAAATATACTTTCATAATATCATAATTTTATTCTCAAAATATAAAATACCGTAAACGTTTTGGATCCCATAAATGTATGATTATAAAATCAGTGGTCGAATCTATGTTTCGGAGATCATATCTTGTCCAAGAGACCAATACATCATGTATGTTCAATGATGCATGCGAAATATTCAACATTTTAGGTTGTTAACACTATAATGTTATTCTCCAGATTCTTATTTTCTACTCACTCCGTCCAGAAATATAGTGTCCATCTAGTTTTGTCCTAAGTCAAACTTTGACTAATAATTTCGACAAAACTATAAATATTGACAACACAAAAATGATGTCACTAGATTCATCATGAAGTGGACTATCATAATAGGTAACTCTTTAGTTTGATACATATTTATATATATTGTTGGTCGAAGTTCAAAAAGTTTGACTTAGGACAAAACTAGATGGACACTATATTTCTGGACGGAGGGAGTATCCGTCATTTCTGTTATTGTGTTTTCTTCTTGTTTCTCTTTATTTTCAGTCTCATCAACTATGTACCTTTAACTTGTGTAGGTTCCATCCATCCTGTATGGGAATGACCATTGAGCAGGCCAAAAAGATAGATCATTACATGTGCTCAGATTGTATCAAAGAAAATGGTGCAAAGCGGCCTCCAAATTCATACCCAGTTTCGCCAAGCTCCGATGTTAAGGTCAGTGCTTTTTTCTCCTTGTCACTTGACTGGGTAGGTTATTTCTTAATGTTCAGTTCAATTCGAGGTAATTTTATAGCAATACCTCTAATATACGGAGTATCTGATTTTCTTAAGCAAACTGTTTCCAGAACTGGTGTTTGTTACCTCTGTTGCAATATTATTTTACTGTCAACGGTGTTGACTAAGCAATGCATATCTCTGGCTAAGTTTTCTGCCATGAACTCCTTGAAGATCCTTGGAGCTGTGTTGCACTTCTCATGTGTCTTACACTGAGTAATACTTGCTCGTGATTATTTGATGCAGCACCTGTTTTCTTCTTCCCTCGTTTTTTTGGGGCTTATTTGGATCCTTGCATTCACAAGAATTGCCTTTTAAGAATGCCTTATATTGGATCCTAGCATAGCATCTTATGAAGTTATGAACCTTGATTTCCTTAAGATATCTGAAGTAACCCCCCCCCCCCCCCCCCCTTCTTTTATTTTTTTAAATGATCGGTATGGTTTGGGTGGAAGTACCTCCTATGACCTTCTGAGCCCTGTGAAACATTTCATAAGTTCCACCGTAGAAATCATAATGAAACCCCAGCTAATAGACGACGTGCTGGATAACATATGCTATGATCACATGACACATTCGTGGCTATATCTTCTTTGCTTAACATTAGCTATGATCACACGACACATTGGTGCCTAATCCTTGTTTGATTAACATAAGCTAATGTTCAGTTGAGTACAGACACATTAGTGGCTAGATCTTATTTTCTATAGGTTACCAGGCCCATAAATACAAGGTTTTAAGTTACATTGGCATTTTCACTGGCATTTCTTGGTGCATATGAATGTAATAAATCGTTGGCTTCCATCCAACGAACGTTTTTCATATGAATGATGAGGCTGTAGCTTCTTTGAACTGACCCATTTCCTCATGGGTTCCAATGCTCTCCTTGTCATCTGCAGGCTGAGCCAAAGAGGAGGAAGAGGTAACTGCTGCTGCAGGAACCATCCACGGTGAGGACTGCACTGTTTATGGCATCATCAGCTATTCATTGCTGGTGTAGATCTAAGTGGAGGTGTACAGTGCAAGAGAAGAGCCAGGTCATCCGTAGGACACTTGTGTTTGACATCATTCTGCTGTATCTTGGGGACTTCTCCTGCAGTTTAGACATTAGTGTGAGTTAGATTAATTTCCCCGCCGCTGCCCATCATGATCAAACTACCTGAGGCGGGGAAAGAAGTCGAGTAATCTAGACGAATGTTGCTGACTTTGTCAATGTAACCTTGTGTGTGTGTTAACATATTCCCCTGCAGGAAACGTTTCCCCGTGTGAATGATGATGCTGAAGAACTGATGATACATTGACTGTTGGTTTCATAATTTAATTAGTTGCCCCGAAGAGTTACGAACTGGTTGTTGCTTGGTATTTAAATTTTCATCATAATTGTTCATTGATTTCAGCCGTTTCCCTGAAATGCAATTAGAATTTTTTTTTCATAGGGAATTTTGCACCGCTTTACCTACTTGCGCCATTGAGAGATTCGGCTTCCCAATCCTGCTAGGCTTTCCATATTCCATCCGTAGCTTGGTAAGTGGTAACACATGTATCCATTTGACTTACGGTTGACTAGTAGTGCAGATTTAATTTGGAAAATTAGGAAGACAACATTGACCACGTTGCAGAAACTGGAGCAGCATGCGAGCCTAACCTTCTGATCAAGTGATACCACTTTTGCAGCTCAAGAGAGTGGTTTAGCTGATCAAGGCCTTACGGGGGCTGCTATTTTTTTTTTTAAAAAAAAACGACCTAAGGGGTGCCAGCTCGATCCATCCGCAGAAGCTCGTCGTCCAGTAGGCAGCGGCACCAAACTGAAAATGCTCCCAGCGGAGCTAATAATCACCGGAGCAGAATCAGTCGCTAGGCCGGAAGCACGGAGACGAAGTTGAATTCTTTATTCCGCTCCATTTGCCGTGGAAGAAGGCCCAGGCGTTGATCAAGGGAGAGAAGGCCCATCTCAGTCGCTGCTCGCTCGGCAATCAGCCAAGGCACGCACAACCAGCCCAGTGTGATGCGCGGCCGGTCGCAAGGACTCGTTCTAAAGTCCGCAGGGCAGCACGGCGGCGCTGGTGGAGCCGGTGGTCATGGCGACGACCGGGCGGACCAGGCCCGGGTGCGCCTCTGCCATCCTGAACGCCATGAACCCGCCGTAGCTGAACCCGACTGCCGCCGTGAAGAGCAGGTCCGGGACGTACACGTCCTAGTGCTTCGCCAGTGCACAAACCTGCAGGAGCAGGGCATTATGCATTATGCTGTTACAAACCAGCCCTCGTACGGCTCGAGAAAAATGATTCGCATTTCTATGTATAATATAAAAAATCAGACTATGACTTGCATTAATTTCCTTGCACTTCTGTAGAAAATAACGGCACAATGCTGCATTAACAACTTTATTAAGCAGCCACGTCAGGATGCAAATCGCCCGCGAAGCCGTGCAGGAGCACGACCGACAGCCTGCGGCCTCTCTGGTGTCCATCTGTGGCCCTCTGCTCCCCGTCCGTGGCCGGCAGCTTGTGTTTGGGCACCCAGACGCTGATGACCTTACCGGCGTCTTCCACGTCCACGGCTTGGTGCCGCAGCCCGGCCCTCCTGGCCAGGCGGTGAACCAGCTTTTGTATGGCTACCTGTACCAAGTTCACCATTCTAATGGACTCGTTCTCTTCTGCCTTTGTCCCTCGGACCAACCAGTTAGTTTGTATGGGTATTTGTGGCTGAAGCCTGTCGGTTCGTGGTCGATGGTAAAAGTCTGCAAAAGGAAGCTAAGATGTGGGCACGGAACTGTGGAATGTGGAGGCGGCGGTCGGAAATGAGAAATGCTATGTTTACTTAGACCAGTGCAAAATCTGTACGTAACTGGGAAATGGCTACTTGTTGGCAGCTTGGTTTTCGCGTCATCGGAACACGTGTCACACATGGTGCCCGTGTATAAGAGCATCCCTAAGATAATGGCTGGCGAAACGCCTGCCTGGTCATTCAAAAATCTGACGTGGAGAGAGTGAGGAAAAGAGAGGGCTGCAGGCGATACCTCACTCGCCGAGTGCAAGCCGGCTGAAGCAATAACTATGGGAGAAACTCACATCTTTCCACCAATTACTAGCAGTGCATGCTGCAATTATTATTTAAATAGTCAAAGAAACAGTTAAATAAATAGCCAACTCACTATATGGTGATGGCGATGAAGTGACCAAGCATGAGCTTTCAGCCGGCAATGGGCGATTCCATTAGCCTTGCTTTAAAGGAGAGCTAAGACAGTCTCTAATATTTACTGAGCTGCTGATATGCGAAGCCAGTCATCAATTTAAAGACACAGATTTTTAGATGAGGTTCACCAACTCTACCTTTCAAGACGCTCTAATAGCCAAGTAGTATTGCAGAAGTGTCCGGATCATTCAACCCAGAGTTTTAATTCGACCCGGATCAGACACGCACCACAGCAAATGTGGCTGCCATTCAATGCTTGTTAACACTTTATCCACCTCATGAGTGTCAAAACGCTAAAAAGATTTTACGGATCGAAAAAAAGAAAGATTGAACCACAAGCTCATATCTACTCATTCATACCCGTATCCGTGAAGCAAAATCATTTTAAAGAGTCGTAATTGGTTTGTACCCCTTATGACTACAAGAAGAGATTACACACCTCGTGAAGCTATCTATATATTTGAGTATAACATACATAAACCATTAATAGCGAAAGGGAAATTCATAGCAGTAACCAATTGAACAATCAGAACCTCAGTAGTGAGGCACGACTCTGTAAACCTAGACACCTATGTCCAGGAGCAGGCCAAATGAAACCAGCAACCAGTGCAACACCAACTTATGAACCAACAAATTTAATACAATACAACATACAAAAAAGCACATGTAAGAAACTAATTACAAGCAAAAAAAAAAAAACAGGCGCGTATATTACAATGGCACAACGCTATCAAGCAGATAGATATCTTGGTGAAACTCAACCACAGGGATGGCAACAGCTTGACTTAGTCATCACCAATCGATGACATGGCAAGCGTTCGTCTGGAGATCTCCATGTGCAGTTGCTTCACCAGATTAATCCAGGCGCCGACACTTTGCCCGTCTATTGTTACCCAGTCCACTATTGTTGCGGCTGGCTGCTCGTACCAATCATCAACCTGGAAGTTACAAAACCATGACTGCGTTAGCTCCCTGCATAGTGGTAGTTTTGGCACAGAACATCTGCCAAGGCGGGCAACAGAGAATGCATGGATCATGGGAAAATATTCAGTGCAAACCACCTATTCGGTGGAATCGTGAAAACCCCTTCAAAAAACCTAGTTAGAAGTTTTGAGAATTCTGAAACTTGGCATTCGTGTAGAGAACATGGTGAGAAACGTGCACACAAAATTTTAGATCAGAATTCATTTTATATTAAAAGATACAAAAAAATAACAAATCGAAAACAGGCACCACAAGTTGTCAAAACATATTGACAGAATATCCAAATTCAACACTATCACCTGGCAATTATTTTTACACTTGGTAACATGCAAGCCGTTGATAGAATATCCCGATCATATAATTTGGAAAACGGGCATAAACATATGAGAGAAGCACAGGGTGGAGCATCAATATATAAAACGCTGTGGAGGGGAATTTTCCCCTCTTGCACAAAAATAAGTTAAGCAGGTCAGATTTCCTAGTGCCATGGAATCTCATGGAAACAATGAGTACACACCAGTCCCTTTAAAGGTCAATTATCCCTCACGAACCTGTGATACCACCACAGAGATGCAAATGAAACTAGTGTTTACTTACCAGGCCCCGAACTCGCTGGCAATCTTCAAAACACCTTCGAGCTTCCTGAACTGCATTTCTCAGTTCGGGCAACCATCTTTCACTTACAACCTTTTCTTGTTCACTGGCTAATTTAAGACAGTAGTTGGCCACTCTACACAACAAAATGATACATCAAAAGGCATCCTTGAAATATGCAGTAAGATGAAAAACACATTTATTTGACTGGATGAAATAAAAAGTTCTGACTAGATAAACTGAGTAGAAATGCAATACACAATAAATATCCTCAATATTGATACATTTTCTGACTGGCTACAATAATTAGGTACTGCTAAAGAACTTAAAAATGACTACAATATGATGTACCTTTCGTATTCTTGTTGAGCACGGTGGGCACGGTTTAACAGCACACGGTCGTTCTCAACAAGGTTTCTCCGTGTATGCACCAAGTTAATAGCTTTTGACAAGTCCTCTAATATGCTAGCTTCAGAACCACAAGGTTTCAGACAGAACTCCAGTGAATTCAATACTGAAGCCAAGCCAGAATCTGTCCCTTCTGTACCTGGTGAGACTATTAACCAGGAGGTGAGTATACTCTCTACAATCAAGGAAAAAAATGCCAAAATAATACTTGTCTTTTTTTTCGGTTAAAATGCCAAAAAAAATTCATAATAATTTCGAACACACATATGGTAAACGACGGCAGTTGATCATTTGTTGCAAACCGGGTGAGTCACATGTATAAAAAAATTGTTCTTCCCAGGAAGTTTCAACTTACAAATGATGTCATCTTGAGTAAGCATTTCATCTAATAAAAGATAACACTTCTAAAGTTAACATTGCTTACGACACAAAAGACTAACTTGCATTGTTGAACTAAAATGTATAACACTGGTCACATTGTACATACCAGAATTATATTGAAGTGCAGCAGAGATGCGACATATAGATGGCACAGCTGATGGGTCTCTGGCACCAGCTCTTGCAGTCAACAAAGCTGCATGCTTTTCTGCAGATGCAAGTGCTTCAGATCCTGTCGCACCGTTGGAACCCAAAGCCTCCAAAAGAGCCTACAATAGGGAAACAAAGAAGAATAGTAAGTGTATGAAGTTCAACGGTGATAATGGAACAGATATTTCATAGGCACATGGACTGATGATGGGTTAATCAAGCAAAGTTCATAATTCTTATCGATGGCTTACAATAATGGAGATGTGTACAGGGGAAGACATAAACTTTTATTTGCACTAATTGAAAGAAATAAATTGCTTTTGCGCCCCTGTTTGATATTTAACAGCACATTTGCCCTCGTTTTTTCTACTTGTCACTGCCCCAGCCTTTTGGAAAGTAATCCGACTAATGTAACGTTTGACCCTATAGTTGCATGTTCGCGCTAATGTGCAATTAGAGACGAAAACTGTGGCATTCTAAATTATGAACCTTAAGTACACCAATTTAGTATTCTGGACACATTTGAACAGGGGCAGCATTAATATAATAAAGTGGATATGTGCAGAGCTGCCATATGTAGAGTGGTTCATCCTAATCCATATTGTTCAGGAAAATTCAGATAGAAATGACAAATACAGAACATATCGAACAGGTACCAACCTGAGGAGTTGCTGGCAATTTGCATAGACTATTATCCAAGCTCTGGCCAAATGCAGACAATTCGCGTTCTATGAGATCCCTTGAGTTTGTTGACATTTCTACCACAGAATTGCACGCGGGAATAATGGTCTGTCCTGCATATCCTCTGGCAGATAACGGTTGTTGCTCCCAAAATGCTGATGCATCCTATGATAAAGATTTGATGTTAGCATATTTCTTGTATTTGACGATCAACAAAAAATATTAATAGTAAGAACCAGCCAGCCCTATCAGTTCCCACCACAGTTAACATATTTCTCCTTAGTTCATATCATCTACAAGCTCCAGCAATAACCCAGAAGTCAAATATATAACTCTTAGGAGCAGTAAGTAAATATCATATGAAAGTTCATTACACTGACATATTGGATGCCATCTCTACTTACTAGAATGACTGAATAAGCAAGTCCAGCAACAGCAATTATTATTTCACTCCTAAATCTTCAGTTGGCACTCAAGCTTGCCTAGAGTTGGCAGAGAAAGCCAAAAAACTGCACACTAACCATATTGGCCCGTTGAAGAGCACTGTAAATGCACTCAAGCTCTGACCGACGAGCATCAAATTCTTCAATTTTCTTCCACTTCTTCCTCAGCAAATCTTCAGCTTCTTTCCATTCAGCACATAACTTATACAGACGTTGCACTTCAGACGTTAGTGTACTCAAGCTTGCCTTTAGTCCTGCAACTTCTCTCTCCTTGGCCCAAACGTCCAGCTAAAAAAGGCTATGCAATCAGAAAAGGCTATCGATAATCTAAAACAGAAAAGAGAAAATGGTACAGCCTAGAAGATTAGAAGCAGAAAGCAAATGCGGCTTGAAACCAGAACATTTACCATTGTTCATTGCTCTGGGACATTGTTGCTTCAGCTCATCCATTCATGCACAATATTGTTAATGTTTTTTAAAAGCAAGATGCTTGTCATGAACTTAATTTCTTAATTTTCTCAAGACACTACATAGGTATTCATTCTGTAACTGACTTCTCATAAACTTCTTGAGAATGTGAAACTGGAACAACAAATTGTGTCTCAGAAAACCTATGCACATGTTACTATTATCTGTGTCTAATTATAAGCACTGGAAATACTTTTATTGCGAGCAAATAAATCACTTGTAGCCTGATACTTCCAAACAAGTACCTCTAAGTGCCTGCTGTTTGTCACAGTCTGTGATGTGTTCCCAGTGGGCAGCTTTTTACTTCCTGCCATATCAACAGTGCCATGGAGGCGTTGTAAGAGCTTCTGACTCAGAACTTTAGCTTCTGCAGCTTTATTCAAAGCATCTTCTGTCGCTAAGAATTGCTGGACATGTTCTTTCTGAGAGGAAAGATGTGATATAGAAGTCACCTTCAGCATCATGTGGTTCTAAGGAAAAAGGTACTATCATACTATCTTAGTGCAGCAGTATAAAATCACGAAATTTCTTTTTCGAGAAATAGTTAGACAGATACCTCATTTTTTACTATGTTTTTTCCATCCTAGATTCAGTATTTTAAAACCAAAGCAAGTATGATTTCAATAGTTATACTTTCCGAAAGTGACTTATGAGCATTGAATGTCTAGAAAAATGAAATAAAACAGGCCAAAATAACAGTAGCGCACAGAGATGAATAAACATTCTGAGGGGGAAATTGATTATTAAATAAAGATAAATGTGAAAACAGAAGAGAGCATTAATTATTCAGTTCCAGTAAAGATAACAAATATACAAACACCACACACACCTACCTGTCTTTCTAGCAGCTGGTCATATGTTCCTCGAGTTGAAAGTTGTGATCCAGTCTTTCCATTGCCATACACCTGATACGGTAAGGGTGAGCTTGCATCAGTGGAAGCAGCATCAATGACCTGTTCATTTTCATATTTATACCTATGGAAAAGAATGTATATATGGTTAACATCTAACCGAATGAATATAAGAAGCTCACTTAGTATATTTAGTACTCAGTTCAGAACACATATTGACCGACAAAAATCAAAGTATCTATTCAAATACTTAAATCCCTGATCCATGTCAAATAAAGTAATAAAAAATATAAAAGCCTAAACGGTAAAAATCACTACATCATTTTTCCAATTACACACCATCCACTCACATATTTTCATGACTATTCTTGAAGCAGAATAAGATAAATGAAAAGTAAACAAGAAAAGTAGTACCTCAACAGTTCAGCATCAGCACGTATGTCAATTTTCTCTGTTTCTCGATGTATAAGTGTTTTCATGCGTGATGTATAGGTAATGATGGATTGCAAAAGCAAAGAAGGGTTCTTTAAAGAATCCAACGCCACAGCTTTAACATCTGTTGGTACTTCACCATCTAAGTCAATTCCCAGCTTTGCAGCATCTAGTTGACAAGTTGAATTAATGCCACTCCCTTCAAATGCTGGGAATGAACCTCGGATTGTTTCAATCATATTTGCAGCGAGAGTTTCACATGCCTTCCGAATGCACCTTTCACCTGCAGTCTCTACTAGATCTTCAGACAACCTATTGCTTTTCACAGACGAGTACAGATCCTCTCTGTCACTTTTCAATTGCATGTCATCAACAGAATCTGCAGCACCAGATACACCTATACTAGACCTTCGCACATCCCTTGCTTGGTTAACAAACTGATGTAGACGACGCTGGTATTCAGCAAAAATTTTGCATGCTTCATCGCATTGTTGTTCATATGCCTCAAGCATAACTTGCTTGTGCCTAAATTAAGAAGAAGAAAAATGTTCTTGTCACTAATTCATAATCTACTAGTGCGCCATCAATGCCATTTATGATAAGTAGATAAAAAAAATCGTTGAGCATGAATTTAAAAAAAAATAGTAACACTGATCATCATGCTAATGCTTATCAGGAAACAACTAGTACATCATGCTAATGCTTATCAGGAAACAACTAGTACAGCAAAATGATGTCAACCGCCTCTGCCTGTGTCAAACATTTCTACATAATTAGACTATGAAAGGCCCACATCAATGTAATGGTGAAATCGGTAAATCAGCATGTGCCCAGAATAGGTGAAGGTAGCCATCATATACAATCATAAGTATACAGAAGTGCCAGTGTTATTGCTCTGATTTTGGCATATGTATCTTTGTTCCAAGCTTATCACTGAAAGAGTGCACTTGAGCGCCTGAACCTACCTAGTATAACTTTTCAGGTGTTCCTGTATATTGGCCCAACAGCTTGTGCATATATATTAACATAGTTACCAGGACGCAACATTAAATACTTAATTTTAGCACTTAAACCTACAAAGAGCATCAGATTTGGCATGTGTGCAAGTGCTTATTCTCGAAATTGATTGGAATACAAAGACAATAAATTGTTAATAATGAAATGGTATTTAGACTGTCAGCCAAAATGCACCAGTCGCTTGGGCCTTTTGCTATGTGCCAAGTTTCTGAAACGCATACCACTGAAAATCCAATTGATAAAAGCAAAGATAATTGGAAATTATTGTGTTTCAAGAAATTCTATCGGTAGTTTTACCATAGCGCAACACTAAGCTAATTGACCCTCAGACTTTCATGCATTCCTATCGATGGGTAGACACAGTCAGGAAGAACTACATTTGTTCTGTGCATTTCAGTCAGCGGAATTAGCAAGCTGCAAAGCCAAAAACCATAATGTGGAATAATTTTACTCGCCTACTGCGATCACCCGCTTGGACCAGGTACTTCAGCTGTAAATTTAGTACCTGGCATTGGAGCGCTCACCGAGGACGCGCTTGCGCTCGGCCTCCTCCCTTGCTACCTCCGCTATACGCGCGCGGAGCTCCTTGCGCTGCCTCCGCACGACCCCGCGCAGCCGCTCGGCCTCCTCGGCGGCGAGGTCCCGCTCCCTCGCCTCGGCCTCCCTAGCCGCGGCGTCACCCGCGCCCACTCCTCCCGCCCCGGGCCCGCCCTCCCGCGCCCGCCTGGCCGCGACGCCGTGGACGAGGATGTTCCTGCGTGCGGTGGCGACGGTGCGCTCGGAGCGGACGCGGCGGAGCAGGAAGGACCAGACGGGGATCATGTTGCCCCTGCAGATCTTGCGGAGCTGCTCCGGCGCGGGCGGGGCCGAGGGGTACCCCATCTCGTCCTGCAACCACTCGATGATGGCGTCCGGGGAGACGCCGCCGGGGCCGCTGCCCCCGGAGACGGAGGACGCGGGCATCGCCTCCGCCGGCAGGAGTCGTGGAGGCCAAACCCTAGGCGGCGCTCGATCTGGCGTAGGCGTACGAAGAAGAGGGGGATTGAGGTGGGTAGTGGAGGGAGTTGGGAGTGGGAATGGTTTTTGAAAACTTTTTTCTTTTTGGCGTTTGGATCTGTTCGTTCTCTTGCACAGGACGGGATCACGGGGTAACGGGCCGGCCGGGCGGCCGGCTGTTTTGGTAACGTTGGACGGCGACTGCCGGTAGGCCTGCCTAAGACTGACTCCAACAACGGAGTCCATTTTTTAATGCAAATCGAAGTTTGCCTGGCGTGAACAGTCATTTGCATTTCATTTACTGGGCACCATCTCCAACAGCAGCAGGCATTCGACCGGTTCTTCTTCAACCAGCTCTGCTCGTCCGCCGGCCATGCATCCAGCCACGCCAGGCAGCTCCGGTCCTGGAGCAGCAAACTGCTCTCGCCGGCGGGGGAGAACTTGTGGACCCCGCGATGCCGGCCACCGTGTCCTCGAACGGCAGGACCTGCACCTTCGTCGCGTTCCTCATCTCGCCGCCGGGGCACGGGTTGACCGTGACCAGGTCGCCGAGCCGGAGGCGGAGGTTGCCGCGCACCACGCGGTTGAACCGCGCCCGCCCGTCGGGGCACGACGGGTCGAGCGCCGCGTAGAACGGCGTCTGGCGCCGCCGCTTGCTGCGGAGCAGGACGATGTCGCCGTTGAAGACGCCAAGCTGGTCGCCGAGCGCAGGGCTCAGCACCACCGTGGAGTTGTCCAGGGGCACGCCGCCGCGCACCGCTCGCACCTGCGACCCTGCTCGAGCACCACGGTGGACCCGTCCGCCTCGAGCGCGATTGACGCGGCGGCGAAGGCGAAGGGAGCCGGCGGCGCGCGCTGCGTCTGCTCGGCGCGCACGGCGGCGAAACTTGGCGTGGTTTGCTGGCGACAACGGCGGCACGAAGCTGGACGAGATCATGACTTCGAGGTTCAGTGAACCTTGGGATACCCGCCAGACAAGGTCTCGAGAGTTGGAGCTCACCAAGCCGAGATGGCGACGATGAGGGCGGAGCTGCGGCGATGGCGAGTCGGCGGCGAACGGTGGCGAGGCGACGGCGATCACAGTACTGCGAAAGGTTGAACGAGATCATGTCACAGAGGTGCGCAAGGATAAGGTGAGGTAGCCGACGCGAGGAATCAGACGGAGACTCACCTACGACGACGAATTCCGGCGATAGATCGACGGCGGACGGTGGAGCTCGCTGGAGAAGAAATTGGAATTCCGGTCGAACGAGTAGGCGGCGTCGAAGAGCTCCTCCAGGGATTCAACGAGCAGCTCACGGCGAATCTTTGGCAGGGCTAAGCGCTGGTTGAGGTGGTGTAGTGGCTGTGCGATGAGCTTCAGGCTCCGGCGTCCATGTCGGCTGTGCGAACGAGAGAGAGCGAGAGAGAGTGGGGCCTGTGCGAACGATGCAGGGAAAGGGGAGGGGGAAGGGCCAGCGGCGGTCGACGAGGGCTCCTCCGCCGCGCTGGGCTCCCGCCGGTGCTCTCCCGCCGCGCTCGACTGACGCCAGTAAATGCATTGGAGGAGAGAGGGAGTCCATTTTTAGATAGTCTCTCTCCTCCAATGCATAAATGCATTCCTCTTTGCCTTCTCTGTTGGGTGGTCTTGCATGATCTACAGTACCCCTTGAACAGGCAAAAATGAGTTTGCCTTCCCTTTTGCCTTTCCTTTTGGAGTCAGTCTAAAGGCAGCGCCTCCACAGTGATCTGCCGTCTTAGCATAAAGTCCACTCTTGTGTTCATAAATCTTTGGATATTCATGCGTCATGTCCTTCCAAGAAGACCAGATCAACGGTTTCTCATGCCAGGGCAGAGCACATACTTCTATTCTTATTAATCAAAGTCGGCTTGACTCTGAGCTAATGATATAGAATCAGTTACTAAAGGTCTTAAACTAATCAACGGATTAACAATAACTACAATAAAACCCATATATCGTCTCGAAAAGACTAAGGTGCGACCGGTCATGCCCATGCTTCGTTGTGGCATTGAGAGACCATGCATTGACGGAGCGTGAGCTGAAATCAAGAAGAGGCCAAAGTCCAAACAGACAGCATTCAACTAATAAAGTATGTCAAATCAGTTGAGAATTTGCTCGCCATGTCGTGATTTAGCAATTGAATGGACTATGCATATTGGCTGGCCATCGTGCTTGCTTTGCATTGTAAGCATGGAAACACACTCAAACCTTTTTTTAAGAAAAAAGAATGGGGGAGCGGGGTTCCGAGTGCGTTTGTGGGATGAACGGCGCTACACGTAGAGTGGGCGGGGGATTAAGGTTTGCCATCGTACTTGCTTTGGATCATAGGCTTGGCAAAACACACTCAAATTTTCTAAAAAAAGGGGGGGGGGGGGGGGGGGTGTGGGGGGGCGGGTTTCCAAGTGTGTTGGTGAGATGAACGGCGCCATATGTGGAGGTGGGCGGAGGGATTAAGGTTTTATGGCTGAAGGATTCCTCTTTCGATGGCATTAGAGAAGGATATCACGAGGAAGGGGGGAGGGGGGAGGCATCCGACACAACGACGATGGCACCGTCTAGCCGCAAGCACCAAGAGGACAGTGAGAAGGGCTGGCAACAACCCGAACAAGGGGTTAGCGACAGATAAAGATATTTATTAAAAATGGACTATTTGGTGGGCCACCACCCAATATTGGCAACGTGGCCCACCAAAGTAAAACCAAGTAAGATATAAATAGGTGCGTTACCTTTCCAAATCGGCTCCATTCCTTTCCCCATTCCTCCTTCCGGCGGCGGCGAACATGGTGGCGGCTCGGATTAGGTGGGGGAAAGTGAGGAAGAGGTGTTCTAGATCAAGACTCAAGTGGGCATGGCTAAGTGGCCAACGACAGGAGAGAGCAGGTGTCGCTGTTGATGAGGCACAGGTTCAACCTCGATGGCCTCGATTTGAGGAAGGTAAATTTCACTCTATGTTCTTGTTCTAATACCAAATTGTTACATGTATCCTCACATTATTAGGAACCTGCAAACTAGATCTTGCTTGCTAGCTACGATTTATTTTCTTAAACATGGATCTGAGTTGGGTTTATCGATGTACCTATTTATAGATTTGAACACACATGCTTTCACACTTCATCATTGACCATTCAATGAATCTACATTGTAGCCTGACACAATTAGGAACTTGTGAACCATATGTTGTTTTTCCTAAAAATGGATCTGAGTTGTTTTGTTGACTTCGGTCTACCTGGTAATAGATCTTGGAACATACTCTCAGGTCTGATCGTTTGATTCACAAAATTACACTCGACCTCAAGCCATGTTTGGATCCCCTTCGGCTTCTTAGAATTTGGTTTCATACGATTTCTAGAATCAGATTTCTAAGAAAAAACTGAAGGGGTTGGTTGGATCCTGAGTTTATTGTAAGTTTAATGACATAACTATCACTCCTTTTTTCCTATAAAGTTTAATGATCCTGGTGTGGTGTCAGATTATTGTAATTATTCATTATTCCTTGAGAGTAGTGGGTCCTTAACCAGGTAAAATCTGCTAAAACCTAAGTTAGTTCAGATTATGAGTTTCTTGAAAAAAATTAAGACTCTGATTTCTAAAAACTGGTCTAAAAACTGACATGTTTAGAAGCCCTCCAATTTCTAAAAACTAGTTTCTTAAAATTTGTTCGGATTCAAACACGGACTAACTGTTCCTAGCACTCAAACATGGCATCCGAGATGCTTGTACAAGCACCAGCTTGCCACTTCAGTGGTACGGGTGAAATTAGATCCTCAAAAGATGATGGCTTTGATGGAAAATCTTCGCCCTTTCCTAAATCTCTCTCTTGTCCATCGTCTTCCTGTATAAGACCTTATTGATTTTGATGTGCGTGACCACGTTTGATTTTGATGTGCGTGAATGCCCTTCATGAGTACTCTGACGGGAACCATGACACATTTCATTCGTTCGCCCCTATAACACTTGGCGTACGTCGTTCACTCAGTATCTTAGGTGATTAGAGGAAACAAAATTTAGATATCTTTTATTTCCTTTTTTTTTCAAACGGGGTGACTATTTTCCTTTCTTGGCCATTTTGTGGATGGATGTTTTGTGCGCGCAGGGCAGAGCAATGGACACATTGTCTTCCCGAGTTCTTGGGCCCCGACCATGACAGATGAGGACAACTACATGAATTTTTGGGGCCCGACCATGGTGGACGAGCACGACACCATCTCCTACGGTTATGCTGACTGTTATGCTGAGCAGTCGATGTTCTCGGACGGGTTGGGAGCAGAGACGGGCAATGCTAACAACAATAGAGGAAGAGGTGTGACCGTGAACCGCGAGCAGGTAGCGCAGATAGCGATGCAGAGCTATGACGAGGGAAGGAGGATCCTGGAGCAGAACCACGTGCTAATTCAAGAGATCACCCAGAATCACGAGAGTCGTGGCGCGGAGGGGAGGACCCGCAACATGGATCTCATCCGAAGCCTCGGCCTCAACATGGACCGTGCCTTTGACCTCTACTCCAGCATCATTGAAAGCTTGAGGTACATTGCCTCTGACGAGAACACCGCCGACGCCACCGGGTTCAGTGCCTCTGACGGGAACGCCGCCGACGCCACCGGCCCCAGTGCCTCCGGCTCCGACGATTCAGCCGATCCATGAAACCCCATGTGTTCGTTCTCTTTACAGTTGGTTGGATTCATGTCTTGGCCGTTGGTCAGGGCATCGTGATCCAGGAAGTGGATTCCAAACTTTGTTCTGTTTCTTCGCTTGCATGGATTGGTTGATATGAGAGTGGATAATAATCATACCGTGTTGAGACTTGGACATGAACACCTTCTTGTGGGTTGCCCCCCTTTTTTTTTTTTTTTGATAGGGTTGCCGTGCTGTTATCGCGTGTACCACCTGTGTATGTTTGCGTCGGCATGCATGGCTGCTGCGGACAGAGCGTTAAGTGGGTGTTGAATATGGCTCAGGAATCAGGACAGAGCGGCATCGGCTATTCCGGAGCCCGTGGCTATCATGGCGTGAGCCAAGCGTTCAGCCCAGCATGCATTTACGTGTTGCTGCTATTTTACCATAGGCCGTGATATCGCCGAATCGTTTGTACACCACACTCTGATTTGTATGTAAATCATCAAAGGAGAAGCGCAGCAACAACGGCCTGGTGAGTTACAGTAAGCCCGCGCTGGATCGAGCAGAAATCCACAAGCAGAAACCAAATATTGTGTGTTACAGTAAGCCATTAGCCAGTCCGGTGGCGGTGGCATTCTTCTTGATGTATAGCTGTGCTCTGAATTCTGCTGCAGTTTCACGAAGACAAACTCGAGCTGTTGTTCGTGTGCGAGACACTCGTAGGCTCCGCGTCACGTTCCTGCAAAGCCATTTGTGGGAAAACAATCAGGGTCCTACTTGAGTACTGAAGCTGCCAGGCTCCGCGTCACGTTCCTGCAAAGCCATTTGTGGGAAAACAATCAGGGTCCTACTTGAGTACTGAAGCTGCCTGAGGTCCATGTGAGGAAGCTTTGCCAATTTTTCCGAGAAAATGCGTAAAATATACCAAGATGGAGACTTTGAAATCAAGGCCGGACAGAGTGCTAAATGGATGACGCCGTGTGGTAGAAGGTGGGAGAATCCTTTGGTCGATCTCGGAGAACAAGCAGCCTGTTCGCCTGGTCTTCTGCTTATCAGCTGCTACAGTGTTCGCAGTTATTTATTCTGCAGCCACTACAGCGTTCGTAGTTATTTCTTCCGCAGCTGCTACAGTAAAACGGCTGCAAAACAGCCTCCTGCCGAACAGGCTGAAGAAATGCTCGAGAACAAGATGGGGCACCTCCAGGGAGTGTCGGCTGGGAAGATCCCTGAGGAGGAGAAAATCTGGCTGTGGTAATTGGCTCGAAAGGAGCTTGTAATAGGCTGTAGTAGAGCTTCGATGACTAAGTTGCTGTAAGGAGTTTTTGGTGCCGAGGGGCGGTGTGGTCAGGTGTGACCGGAGTTGCTATCTGAACTGAACTGTAAAACTCTTCCTGCCATATTGCAATGCAGTTAGGCAGGGGTCCCTTTTGGGGCCCTAAAACTCTAAAAAAAATGCGTAAAATATTTAGTGAAAACAACTTTTTCTTGGAATTATGAAAAAACTCAACCTCGATTTCTGAATTCGAGTTTGGTTTGATCCTCGCGCGCGTGCGTACAAATGACTCCGACCCCAACAAAACCCACAGCACGATCCAAACACAAACATGCTTCCGTCCTGTTCTTTAACACGAACTTGAACGGATATTATCGCACTGTAATACCAACTGCCTAGTGGACCTCGCCCAGGTGGGACCCCGACTCGAACACAACGAAAAATCCCGCAACAAAGCCACGCAACCGTGCATAGCTTTGAGCAGTCTCGCCGCGGCCGCGACCAACGACTCCGCCCGCGCACGGCACCTTCCACCACCACCACCACCGCGGCGCAAGTCTCCTCCGCCGAGTTTGGGGGGAAAAAAAAACGACGCGAATCGGCGGGAGGCAACCGCCGCGCCGGCGATGGCGTTGGCGGCGTCCCCGCCGCGGGGCCGGCTCCCTCGCTTCCTCCTCGTCCTGGTCCTCCTCGCGATGTCCGCGGCGCTGCCGCGGGGAGCGGCGCTAGGGCTGAAGGTGCCGTTCAGCCCGCGGGACGTGCTCCCGGTCCTGCCGCGGCAGGTGGCGTGGCCTCTGATGAACACGCTCCACAGCGCCGTCGACCTGCTCCCGTCCTACGTCGCCGCCGTGACGCCCGGGGCGCCGTCGTCCGCCGCGTGGAGTGGCGCCTGCTTCGCCCAGAACGAGGCCGCGATAGAGCTCACGCCAGGGGACCGCAACGGGACCGACGTCGGCGGCGCCGTCCTGCGTCTTAAGGTCCATCATCCCTGTCTTTTCGCCTCTTTTTGTTAGTTCTGTAAATAGTCTCTAGTTAGGCACCTCAGTTTGTGGAATTCAACGCAATTTAGCGACTACCCATATAGTCATATACACTAGTTCAGAACCATTGATTTGAATTGGTGGTATTGCAAAGCACATCAAGCTCTGTAGATACTGCTTCACTGCACTAATCTGCATGGATGGATATGCTTGATTGGTAGTGGGTTTAGCAAACGTGTCGGGCTGTACCCATGTTAGCATTGATTCTAATTCTGGTGGGATTTGAGCACTTTCTTGCAGAATCTTGTTTCATTGTCCCATCGTTATGGACCTTATGGTAATATCAGCTTATTGAGATGTGCGGTGCTGCAACCTTTAGAAGGAGTTTGCTTTTCGGACCAAAGAAATCCTTAGCTTTTCAGTGAGATCCTCAATTTTTTTTCTGATATGTACTATTGATTCTTTTTGTATATATCGTTAATTGACATCAGTAGAGATTGTTAAATGAACACTGGCATTAGTTTATGGTCATACTTCGCTAGTTTACTGAACAGCCAGGAATCGGGTTCAACCAGGAATTGGATGAATCCCTGGTTTAACTTAATCTGCACTTGACCAGCTCATGAAGATAGGTCTTTAAATATGATCCGTACCATATGTCCTTTTCGTTTTTTACTTGCCTTAACAAAAATCCTTTTCCCTTGTGTTATGCAGACTGCTTCAGCTCATAGCTGGACATGCATGGATCTTTATGTGTTTGCAACACCATACAGGATAACATGGGACTACTATTTTTCTGCTCGTGAACACACTTTGGAGATTAAATCATGGGAAGAAGAAGCAGAATTGGAATATGTACGTTCTTTTTTCTCAAAGGTCCTCTCTTTTCACGACTGGGTTACCTCAACAGTCTAATACTTGGGTTTTTTTCGCGACCAGGTGAAGCAGCATGGCGTATCTGTTTTTCTTATGCCATCTGGGATGCTAGGGACTTTGTTATCTTTGATTGATGTCCTGCCTTTGTTTTCAAACACTGCCTGGGGTCAGCATTCCAACTTGGCGTTTTTGGAGAAGCACATGGGAGCTACATTTGAGAAGCGTTCCCAACCTTGGGTTGCTAATATCAGAAAGGAGGATATACAATCTGGTGACTTTTTGGCTCTATCAAAGATTCGAGGTCGATGGGGTGGGTTTGAGACATTAGAGAAATGGGTAACTGGTGCCTTCGCTGGGCATACTTCGGTTTGCTTGAAAGATGAGAAGGGTGATCTCTGGGTTGCAGAGTCAGGTTATGAAAATGAGAAGGTACTATAATTGATCCTATTATTGTTTTTGGACTACGACTACTAACCAGACTATCTATTACTCTTGTTTCTGTTTTCTATCACTTTCTTTAGTAATATATTATCTTTTCTCCGTTTTCTTCCCCTCTTGTTTGGTTCTTGTTCTTTTTCAGTCCGAGCCTACCCCAAGTTGCTTTTGGGTCTGACAGCTGTGCTGCCATTGTTATTATATTACGCAGACAGTCGTGCTGGATTAAATTTCATCTTTCCGACCTGATTTATATATCTATGGTACTTTTCATTTATTTAATTTATTCTCTGTCCTATTCACGATGAACAATCACCTAAGGGTACTACTGCTCATCATTCTGCCTGTATTGCAAAGTCAAACTGTAACAAAATTGAACTCCTCTGGAAACTCACCCCTTTGGTTTCAATATTGAGTGGAGCCAGCCTGAGGCTTAGTATTGTCTTTTTGGCTGTAGCTTTTGGTCTTGTTGGGTTGGTTCTACATTTCAACTCTGCTCCTATGGCAAGGGTCTATTGTCTTTTTGGTTTCTTCACCAGTCTCTTGGTGCTTGTTAGAATTATTTTCCTGATGACCTCTTCTCAGGCATCTGATGCAAGGAAACATAAGCCAATAGAACACTTTCTCTAAGAAAACACTGTACCGTGTGTTTCATTCATTCACTCTTGTACTAGTACTTGCAGTTGTTATATTTCTGACAGTAATCTACTGCAAACTAACAGGGCGAAGAAGTTATTGCTATAGTTCCTTGGGATGAATGGTGGGCCGCAGCACTCAAGGATGAATCAAATCCTCAGATAGCCCTTCTGCCGCTACACCCTGATGTCCGTGCCAAATTCAATGAAAGTGCTGCATGGGACTTTGCACGGAGCATGGCTGGAAAGCCTTATGGCTATCATAACATGATATTTAGTTGGATTGATACAATAGGAGATAATTATCCACCTCCTCTTGATGCTAACCTGGTAATCTTTATTAATCTTTGGCAACCTAAAATTACTACTAATGTTGGAAACTCATCGATGGTTCATATGTTGTCTTTTGGATTATATATAATATCATAATTTAGACATATTATTTTCTCTCTCTTTTTTTGTCACTGTTTGAGAGCACATTAATGAACTAGTGATGCACACATAAGTTACTCAATTAAACCTTAATAGGACTAGAATGCACAGGGACATACTATGAAATTGTTTATAAAGGTAGATGCAGGATACAATATCTTGAAATAACTGTAAGTGATTCTGAAATCAATGATGTATATGTTAATACTATCATCAATTTCATCTTGCATTATTTTCAGGTAATGGCTGTTATGTCAATGTGGACTAGAGTGCAGCCACTTTATGCCGCGAATATGTGGAATGAGGCTCTTAACAAACGACTTGGCACTGAGGTTAGTAAAGAACTCTATAGTGGCGCTTCCTTATTGGGTTCTCCCGTTGTTGTTCTGCATAGTTCATTTAAGTACTGCAGCTAACTGTCGCATGTAATAGGGCATAGCCCTATGGTTGTTGGTGTGCGATGGGGCTTTGACTGGACTTAGGCCTTGTTTGTTTACCCCCTAGATTATATAATAATCCATGAGGTAAACAAACAAGGCCTTAGCTGGGTCTGAAATAAGTTCAGTGAAATGTTATTTTCAAACTGAAATGGTTCTATGTTTCAGATGAACAAACTGTCTACCTACTCTTTTTTTTTTTCTTTCTGAAAGGGCCCCTATTGTGGTAGTTTTTTATATAATAAAGAAAAGAGAAAACTGTACATAGCTATACAATCGGTCCATCCAGGAGGAGGGGGAAAGAGGAGTGGGGGGGGGGGGGGGGGGGGGGGGGGCAACAAAAGAAGAAAAGGCTAATAAATTGAATCCACCCACTCACAGATATAAAAGCAAAGCGATCAGATCAGAGGCTCTATGAGCCTGAAGCCGACAGTCATATTTGAGACCTCTTTTCCAGGACTGGATACTATTTGATTTTTTTTTTGGCTCCTTTGTCACCATTTACTCCAGGCAACAATGATTAAAATCTCCATGAAGAAACTAAGTTGTGACTTATGTTGCGCTTCCATGAGCATACTGAAGAAGATAATTCAAAGTTCCTTTGGATTCCAATACTTTACAGTTATGTTCAGTATCAAATTCATATGATCAATTTTTATTGTGTAGGGTTTGGACCTTAAGGAAATCATTATGGAGACTGAAAGGCGCGGGATGTCTTTTGATCAGTTGCTCACCATACCTGAGCAAGATGAATGGGTATACAGTGATGGTAAATCAACTACCTGTGTTGCCTTCATTCTTGCAATGTATAAGGAGGCTGGAGTATTTGCTCCTTTCTCAGAGTCGATTCAGGTCACGGAGTTCACTGTAAGTGTTCCATACATTTTGTGCCTTTTTTCTTTCTTTATTTTTTTTTTCTTTTTGTGTATGTGTTCTCACCCTCATTCTTCTGGTTGACTGATGCCACGTTAACTCTGTCTTTCCATCTCAGATTCGGGATGCATATATGCTCAAGATTTTTGAAGACAATCAGACTAGGCTTCCGAGCTGGTGCAACACGGAGTCAGACAAGCTTCCCTTCTGCCAGATCCTTGGAGAGTACAGGATGGAGCTGCCAGAGTACAATACGATAGAACCTTATGTAAAAATGAACGAGAACTGTCCATCTTTGCCTCCAAAATACATGCGGCCACCACGCTGCTGACAGTTACTGTCTATGAAGGCTGTTGCTGCCGCTGTTGTTTTTGAAATAGGAAAGGTCAGCATATTTGGCGGCTGCGAAGTGCTGCTTAGATTCCTAGTGGTATAGTCAGTGCCATTGTTGCACCTCAGCGATAGTGTAATAATAGTAACAGCTAGTATAGGAATAAGAGCAACAATTTCCTATAACAGAAAGATGTAACCAAAACATTATCCCAGCCTTGTATCTTTTGTGTGTGTAAAGTAATGAGGAAAGCATCAGCCTTCGATGGAAACGTCAGAACTTGTCTCAAAACAATTTAGGGGAAAGATAAAAGAATATTTCTAGGATGCCGCCAATCGTACACCCCGTTACACGTATCTCCTCCCAGTCTGTTCGATTCGTGGACTCCGGAGAGGTCGGTCTCACGCGTAATGAAGGGAGGCGGAATGAATGAGTATTTCCTTCACGCCGTGCGTTACGCGAAGAATGAGTATTTCCTTCATGCCGTGCGTTACGCGTAGTCTGGGGGCAGTTTGGGTGTTTCCTTCAAAAGCGAGATTTGCTACGGACCTTTCCTAACGAGATTGGTGCAGGCCTATATAACGCCACCGCCCCCACCAGATCCAATAGCCTCTTTGGGTTTTGGGATCTGGAATTCTGATAGAACTCCGTTGCTCCGATCTGATAAAGGTTAGGTTCATTGGCCTCCACTTTTTCTGCAACATAGATCCATCTTTCTCCTCGATGTTGATTGTTGTTTTTTTTTCCTTTTGACTGGACTGTCATTATACATAAACTTCTCCCCTTGAATATTTGATTTATTTTTTCATTGAGAGTTCCTAAATTCTTCTTGTTATTTCCCAGTAAATTTTCAGATCGATTCTTCAATCATGTCCTTTTCTCAATCTAAGTTTTTCTATTTGAGAGACTTATATGCGTATTGATCTTATTACATTGGTCGTAACGGGTTCCGCTCGGACCATCCTAAAAGACATTGATAAAACATTGCACGCTGGCTGGTGACATGAAATCATAAGTCTAAGATTTGGGGATGTGAATTTTTAGCTTTTCCCGTGACGATGTGATGCCATATTTGTTTGGGTGGGCATAACGGATAAATAAAAGTCTGGCTGGAAGGGAATAAGGATAAGATTTTGTGGATATTATTGACCATTTATCTTGGTAGCCATAGACACAATGGGAAGCTTCATGGTACAATACGATGACAATTTTGGGTTCTCACTATTGGATAGTGTTGCACCAAATTTGTGAGTTTTAGTACCGTCTAATTGAAATTTATTTGTACATACCAAATAGTTAAGTGTATATTGTAGTTATTTTGTTTATGTAAAATTATATTCAAGTTTAATTTGAATTTAATGAGTTGTTTTTGTCATATTTTCAAAAGGCGGTGTCTATACATCACTAGGATAACTTAGAGAGAGAGTTCACCTAGATTTCTAACCATTAGATGTAAATTATTCTTCAAAATTGCAATAAACGATGATAACTACCAAGAATTCAAGTGAGATTGAGATCTCACTCGAATTTTTGTTACATAACATTACCTTCAAATTACACCAACAAAATAACTCTAATTCATGAATTGACTACCTCTAAATCCAGTACAAACTAACTATAACTGATATAAAATTTGCATAGTTGTACAAAAAGAATTCAGGTGAGAAGTGAGGGTAGATTACTCAAATAAATATTGCTCATTTTTTCTTAAAAAATATAGCTAGGCAAAATATAGCAAAACGGTTTAGGAGAGGGAGGTAAGAGAGAGCTTGGGTGACAACTATTTATCACCCAATTAAGGTTTAGCTTTTCCCTTTCAAAAAGTGTCTAAACCAACATTTAGTAACACTTTTTGACTTAATCGTTTAATAACTATTTGAATACTCATTTATTTTGCCAATTAAACAACCAAAAATTGATGCGCCTAAATTTCTTCAAATTTGAAAATTGAGTTTGAGGTCTCTTAATGTCTCAAATGCTGGGTGTTTGGATTTTTTAGAAGACTAGGTTGCTATATTGATCCTCTAATGTATGAGTAGTATGTTAACCTCTCCTCCTAAAATCATTTTCAAATTCAAAAGTGTATATGTTTCTAAATTAGATCAATGTTCTATGTGTATGTTTCTTATCCTTAGGATCCTTACCATGGAAATGGATTTTCATAAGTTTTTCTTTACTTCTTTTTTTAGGTACAGTTGTTGGTTCGAAGCGTAATCTCTTTTCCATAGTATAAGTATTTTTTTGCTGTAGATTTGGACAAACACTAGTCTACGCGCACCTAGAATTTTTTTTTCTGGGACAAAGATAGTAGGTGTGATGTAGTTGGCAAATCTCACTAACTTGATAAAAAAAAGCAGCACGACACAATACAATACAATAGAAAAAGGGGAAAAATACCTCGTATGTCAACGATGACTATGAGGTTTTAGAAGTGTTTTAGGTGGCATACAAGGGAAACTCAGGGAAAATGATTCTTATGATATTGAATACTATATTAAAATACTAAGGTTCTTTAGGTAACAATGTCCATCTGCCTATAGCTGAAAAAAACATAATAAAGGTTTGGAAAAGCTGCATACATACTTTTATACATCCTAAATTCCTTCAACCAAAAACTCAGGAAGCATATGTTGTGAGCAATTATTAGTTCAATATGATGTTCTTCATGCTCTTTTACTAGATACAATTTTCATCCCTCTCCTCTTTAATCATTGTCCACATAAACAAAAAAAAAATCATATTGAGACATTCATGTGCATATGATAGAAACAGATCTTGCTCCGGTTAAAGACATAAGATGGGGAGGTAAAGCAATAGATTTTCTTGTGCGCACACAAACTTTTGTATTTAGAGTTATTTACATTGTGAAAAGGAAATGTTACTGTGGTGTGCTACTTTTTAGATTAGTTCATAGGGTATAAAAACATGTGAATAAAAAATTACAATATGTGGTGTAATTACTTGTTTGTCATGAAGATGGATGGGTTCAGAGGCAAATTAACATGCCAAAACACATCATTATAGGTAGGGTTAAATAATCCTGTCAATAACATGTTAAGTCTTGTCCCATGCTGCTAACGATCTAAATCAGGTTGATTAGACTTATCCGGTTAGTTCCAAACATTTAGTTTGGTATTAGACCGGTCCTGCTGAGTTCACGCTAGTAAAGAAGTCTTTTTTGTTGTATTTGCTTTCCTTTTTAAAGGTATATACGCAAGAGCACACAGCTTTTGTTTTAGTTTCTCAAATGAAGAGAGGCTAGTGTTGCTATTTATACGCACTTTGTCAAACAAAAAATGTGATTAAAGAGTGGGAACGAGATAATTGTCTTGTTTATCATAAGTTTTAGCTAACTAGTTTCAGATAGAAATTTAAAAATAGAAATTATTCTAGGTAAGTAGGGCAAGGCTAGGAAAATTTGTGCCACAATTTTATTCTAACCATCCCTAGCCTTTTCTTTAAACATCTCTAGTTGTTGTGAAATTCTCAGAACAAATGCTGACTGCATCAGATGTTAGTGCACATAGAAAACTGTTTTAGTCTTCGGAGCCCATATTTAGCGAGGCATCATTTGCACAATCTTTCTCATATTATTGGCCAATTAGTCACTGACACTATTCTACATTGTCTATCACACACATCTGCATCATCCATTTTCATTTCATTTGCTGCATCACAGAACCCTTCGGTCAGAGCGAAGCAAAATATCGTCAGTCAGCATCGAGGGATGAACAACCCTGTTTCAGAACCTTCAGTGCATGGTCAACTGCATGGATGATCATCTTCTTCACCTGCAACCAGCAAGAGGTCAAAATAGAATCGATAGTGGAAACAAACATTTCTTGATGCAGTTCTTTGCAGGTAAAACACTCAACTGAGGGTAAACATAGGAGATGAGTTCTACTCCCTCCGTTTTTTAATATATGTCGCCGTTGACTTTTTTCATTACGTTTGACCATTCGTTTTATTCAAAATATTTGTATAAATAGCTAAGTGAATAAGTTAACCTTAAAGTGTTTTTGGTGATGAATCCAATGATATTCATTTGACATTCAAAAAGTATTTATTTAAATCTATATTGTCGGTCAAAGTTCAACGAAAAAACCAATGGCGTCATTTAATTAAAAACGGAGGGAGTACATATTTACATAGGCAATCACGCAAGAGCAAAAGGGTAATCATGGTGATACATTATTACAAACCACATGTTTATCTTTTCGTTTGTCCACATTAGGTCCACCTTCTTACGGATAAGAAACATCTAATAGACGTTTTTAACTTCATTTGAAATCCTCGGTCGATCCGCTCTGTATCACCCTTGAACCAGACGTTTTAACTTCACTTGACAACGTCGGTCGATCCGCTATGTTTTACCGTCCCATTCTAGTTTTTAAGTCTATCTTACTTTGACCAAACTTAGGAATAGTATCAGACACTATATTCCATGATCCAATTACTTTTTACACTACTATTGATACTTTTCATCATGGTCAGCTTCTAGTTTGACTTAGGACTAGAGCCTTTGGACTAGTAGTGTACCCTTAGAAACCGACTACTACCATTCTTATTTGCAAACTGCAATTCGTCTCATGGCGTTGTTCTATTGGAAGAGGCTTTAGGGTCATGAGACGACGCCATCAGGCATATACCGACATGGTCCCAAGGCGTCACAATTATCCACATGGGCCCTGCATGTCAGCCTCTCCTGTTCTTCTTCTGCTCCAACCTATACCGGCATGGCGTGCAGTGTGGTGAGCGGCAGCAGCACGGCGTGGTGTGCGCACGACGAGAGGGGCGCGGCAGGGCGAGGTGGCGCAACTAGCGTGGCAGGGCTGGGCGAGGATGCGACGTGCGCACGGGGTGAGCAGAGCCATTGCGGCGGCGGCGCGCACGAGGAGAGCAGGGCGGCGAGGCAGGCCACGCTGCGGCGGTCGAGGTGCCGGCGCTGCGGACGCAGCGAGGCGAGTGGGCACAACGCGGCGGGGCGAGGCGCATCGCGAGAAGAGCACAGCGGCAGCAGCACAATATTGTGGCAGCGTCCCATGCTCGGCTAGCGAACGGCGAGGCGGCCAGCGGCGAGGGATCGTGCGGGAGGGGAAAATCGGTGGGGCCCATGATAGCTGTCATTTAGGGGTCAGAAGGGTGGGCATGAAAATAAAGAGGTGGGAAGGGTGATTCGAGGGCCTGAGCAAAATAAAGACTTCTATAGGGGTCCTGCTGGAGTTAGAGTTTTTGCTTTGGGTCTTCAAATATGAGATAAGAGCCTTTGTTTAGGGTCTTTGTTGGAGATGCTCTTGGACATAGGTGGAGGTGGATTTAAAACTGAAACCATTCGGTCCCGTCCCATCCGTCTCACTTCGCCCATGAAACAAACACACCTTTATACACCGGGGCGGTATTCGGCGGCATTCACATGATGGTTTAGAAAATTCTTTTAGGTTTTATAATTGATATCTTTAAGATATTATTTTAAGTTTAAAAATAAAATTAATTGTTATCATAACATTATCTGTGGAAATCAAAGAGAGTAACTAGCTGTCGACAGCTATCATATAAAAGAAGACATGTATAGTATACCAACCAATGGTTGAAGAATGCAAGGTTCCTATATATAAGGTCGAATTAAGTTTACTTCATGCAAATTACAGGCATGATGATAATATATTGCTTTGTATTCCTACCGTCATTCTTGAAACCTTAATGTTCCAATTGGTGCTGCCGAGGCGCACCCCTTCCTTCCCCTCCTCTGCCGACCTTGATGTTGGCGAGAGGAAAGGAAAAGCTCCCGCCTTCTTGCTAAATAAAATTCCTCACTTCATAATGAGTGATGGCCACGCTACTGCTTATCTCTAAGCCGACGCAATTAGCGCAACGGATTTAACCCTAAATCCGAGTCCCAACCCCCGAAATGTTGACCCGAGTATGCCTCCTCAGAGTGAAGGTACTCAATGGAGTCATCGATGTTGTCGTTGGTCTCTCCATTAATCTCACTAGCAGCGGCACAAGAGGAACATCTTGTATACCATATGAAATATTGCATTTCCTCACCGTGGACATCCAGCTCATTGTGATTAAGCCCATAGTGGCATATGTGCAGTTGTGTGTGCATGAAGAGGTATGAATTTAGTTGCACCTTGCTAGTCTAGTGGGAGAACGTATAAAAAAAAATCTAATGGGAGGAAGGCTAATTATGAGTTGTCCGACAACATCAAACTTAGGTTAATCCTTTTACGCGAAGCGACGATGAAAGCATAAAAGGTTAGTGGAGCGGACGAGGTCCGACAGTGTGTGAACAAGCTTAGTCAGGTTTGGACCCTAGAATGTTACAAATGGTATCAGAACTGACCCTTGTGGTTACACGGACGTGTGGGCCAGAGATGCTGACATATGACGCATGATGCGTGTGGACCTTGTGACTAGAACACGCCATAACATGGGCTGACATGACTCAGACGTGTGCCAATAGAGGAGTGTTCCTGGTCCTTTGTGATGTGCGCACACCTAGGATTATTACCTAAAGCAACCTTTTGCGGCCCGATCTTGACGTTGGAACACATGAAAAACTTGATAACTATCGTTGCATGACCTGACGAAGAGGTAGTGCACCACGGGATCTTGCACCCGTGACGAACGACCGAGACATCCGTCCTTCCACACAGCGATAAAACCTGTCCACGTAATCACGCTATATAGACGTGAAGGCGTACGCAATCTCCTCATGAATAGAAAGAACTCATATGGAAGACTCTCGTGCCTTACTAGTTTCCAAAGATTTCCTCTATGTGAGGAGAAACACACCCAATGTGTCTATATTTTCATAATCATAAGTCTCTTTTACTTTGGAACATTATATGAGTATTTATACTATGAATAGCATGTGAAAAGTTGTGACATTAATCTGAGTGCTCATCCATCATATGAAAGGTCTTCTTGACCCTTGATATGCTTCTTGAGTGGAGTGTAAGTCTTTTCAATTTTCGCGCAGGAACTTGACTGAATAGCAGCATCCACTAAACTGACCATAACTCTTTTGCTCAGAAGTCAAAATGTCACATTGTTTGTTACATATGAAAATAGACTTCAATATCTTTCCAAGGATATGTCACCAATTGTTTTTTTCTTATCCACATCACTTTGCTCGCTAGGGACGTCAGGTCTTTTGAGAGGAAAGTGTTTATGACATCCGATCTATTGTAATTAGGCTCATAACGGCCCATGTCTTACTAGACTAGCAAAGTGAAAATTTAGCTCCACGTTGCTACTTGCTAGTCTAGTGGGACGATGGAACATACAAACTTAGGACATGTTTGTTTCAACTTTTCAATTGGCTTTTCTATTTTCCAGTTGAAAAGCTGAAACAAACATCAAACTTCTGACTTTGCTTTTAGAGTACTAAAAAGCTGATTTACGATGAAATGAACTAAAAGCTAAAAGCTTACTGACAGCTGCTTTTCTGACTTTTGACATGCTGAGAAGCTTAATATATATTATAAAAGTTAACATTAAAAATCTAACAACCAGTTTTTCGGCTACTCAAAGAGCCAGCTTTTCCAAAAACTCAAAAACAACAGCCTAAACAAACAAGCCCTTAGTTGTCCAAAACCACCCAGCTTGAGTTAACTCTTTTATGTGAAATGAGGACGGAAGCGTAAAAAGGTACTTGAAACGAGTGAGGTCCGCATAGTGTGAGCGAGTCCAACCAAGTTTGATCCTAACGAAAGAGCGTCCACAATGATTGACTCTAAAGCTAACTTTAGGATCGCGTGCAACCAGGACGCGGATCCGCTAAAGTGCACTGCACGCGTAACGTGGCCGCTGACGCGTGGGGCCAGGCCCACGGGTCAGTGACCGTGGTGCACGTCAGCGGAACCCTCTCCGTGCAACCATGCCTCCGGACGTGTCAACTGTCAACTTTCAAAGTTTGTCGAATTTCAAAATGTCTAACAATAAAAAAAAAGGGCAAAAGGACAACGTTGACAAGAAAAGAGTACGAATTGAACCTTCAAGTCGGACACCCCCGGGAACCTCGTTGCTGGGCAAGTCCTGTTACACGAGCTAACTTGGTTGGAGACATGTTTTGATTTGTGAGCTTCTGCTACTCATTGCTGCAGAGATTCTCTCTTTTTTACACCAGTTTGTGCCCATATACAGACTACAGAAACCGAAATGAGAACACCCCAAGATCAGAAAACCCTTAAGCGGGTGTAGATTACAACGTTATCAAAAAACATCGTACACATTACACAGTAGAGGGCTTTTGACGGGGGGTTTTCGAAGTGTCGTCAGAAGGGCCTCGCTTAATACAAGCATCAGGTTGACCGAGAGATGGCATGCCCGATGCCAGTGAGGATGAACATCATCGGTGAAGCTGGATCTGGTTGTAAATCACCTTGACGCATGTGGGGGCAGCGGCACCACCTCTAGTTGGGTGGCCAGACACACTGGATTCGAGTCATACCGATTGGAGCACCCGCATCACCATCGGTTGAAGCATAAATTGTTGTCCCTAATACTTTGCAGAAGACTGGGTAAAACAAGGAGCACTACTCAAATTCTAACATACAAGACACGACATGCCTGCCACATTGTGGCCGTCCCTGAGCATTGGTCGTGGCCGGAGATGCCATCGCCGAGGGCTAAGGAGCATGTGAACCTTATCACCAGCTGGAAAAGCGAAGAGGATGCTCCAACTCCATCAATGGGCAGCAGCACCCAACTGGGTGCTTGGTGAGTCAGCAGAGGGGACAACGTCGACCTGGCGAAGGGGGAGGCGTCGAGGTGTGTATACCTGCAGATGAAGAAGGCGATGTTGCACCATTCTCAACGAGGTTGTGCTCGAGTTGAGCGATGAGGATGACGACGAAGAGTCATATCAACATGTGCGTTGGGGCCAGATCCGGGCTGCCAATCTGGCGACGGACAACCAAAAAAGTCCTTGAACACCAATGGTGCAATGGGAGGCGACAAAGAAGAGGAAAAACCTATTTCTACGTTATGCATGCTGACCTCCGAACCTCTGACTCAAGGATGGAGCCATTGAAACCACCGATGACGAGAGAGAAGCGCGGGGTTGTTGGGGGGGGGGGGGGGGGGGGGGGGGGGGGGGGGGCGGGCGGGGGGCTAAGTTGTGTACTTTGGAGGGAGTTTTCGAGTTGGGAGGTTGGAGAAGGGAAGAAGCCCGCTGCAGAGTTTCTTTGAGAAGCTGATTCCCCAAAGGAAAAAAAAGTAATTCTTTATGATTCTATAGGATAAACTCTTAGAATCATGATATAGAATCATCGCAAAAAAAAAGAATCAATTAACAGAATCAGGAGAAACAACTACTTTGAGCTTTCACCTTCTTAGTTTATTTCATAGAATCAACCTAGATCACTTCAGGATAAAAAAGATTCTGACACAGCTCCACAGATCCTGTAAAAAGAACAATTCTTAGGTTGGTACGTGGACTCAAGTCGGCTTAAAACTCTTGCACAACTTATCCTTTTTTAAGGCAAAATTTGGCACAACTAAACTTGGGATGGCATTTGGATCCACAGGTAGTCTTGTGAGTTGCACCAGCGGGTGCATGTGCAAAAATCTCACTTGCAGTCTGTTCAGTCGGACATTGGAATGGGATGGATCGGGCGAGGTTTTATATTCCACCCGCGGGCCTCTTCAGGATATTCATCCGCTTGTCCATTAAATTTGTTTGTCTATTTGGTAAACGACTTTCGCTTTAAAACTAAGAACTATCAACTACAATTTAGTCTTAATGGTGTCCCAAATTTTAAGCCCTAAAATCCTAAATTATCATGAAGTTGTTCAAAAGTGTTTCCCCTCATGATCGACCCGGGTGTGTGCCCACTGGGTATGACGGGTACAAGTGAAAGTTTTGCACCAATGAAGGCTTGCAGGTGTGCGTATGGCTATGGGTCATCGGTTTTGTCACGAGCGGGAACCAACCCATTGCCACCCCTAACAAAATCACTACCGCCCATAGCTAAGGCCATGTTTGTTTCAGTTTATGTTGGCGTTCCTAGTTGAAAAGGCCGAGCTGATGAAACTCAAGAAAAAAAATCAAATTTTGGAGGAAATGAACTAAAAGGTGACAAAGCTCACCTAGACCTGCTTTCCTGGTTTTGGTGCGCAGAGAAGCTAAAATATATTATAAAAGCCAATAGAAAACCTAGCAGCCAAAAGCAACGAGTAACCTTTTTCCAAAAACAAATAAGCTCTAGACAAACAGACGCTATAAGAACAAGCTGATAAGCAAGCTCTTCCCTAATGAGTGCCGCCGTGGCCCTCGAAGTATCTCATGCCATCGACAAAGTATTACCACCACCACCGTTCATTGCTACCACCTGTCCCTGATTGCTGGAGGTTTCTACGCCTTGGAGATGTTAAAAGCAGGGAATAAGCCCTAAGACTATCTCCAACCGATAGTCCATTTTGGGCATTACACACGAAATGGGGTGTGAAAGGTGGAAAAACTATCTCCAACCGAACACCCAAATAGCATACCTATTTTTGGAGCCGGCCACCTCGCACCCCAGAAATGCGGCACATCCTCGCGCGACCCACCTTCGAATCGTTTTTTTCTGTTTCTTCCTGCTCGAGACGGAGGCGGCTCTCGGCGGCGGCGCGGCGCGGGAGAAGAAGGAGCCGGGGTGCGCGTGTGGGAGATCGTCCTCCTTCCCCAGCGCCTTCCCTCTCGCCTGAACCCTCCAGGAGGCCGCGGCGGCGCGAGCTCCACTTGATACGCGGGGGACGAGCTCCGCGGCGGCGTGCTGCTCTGCGACACCGGATTGCACGCACGAGAGGGAGGTGGGCTCCAAACTCGTCCTGCTTCGTCCATGGCCGCGGCTCTTCCTGTTTCGCTTCAAGTGGGGGGCGGAAACAGTGGCGGCGTCGAGGGCTGCTGGGGGCGTGCGTGGCGCGTGGGGGGAGCGGATCTTGGCCACGCCGGGAGCGTCAGGTTGATTCGAACAACGCCGCCTTCTCCATCTGCTCGGCCAGCACCGGGAGCGGCGCGGCCGCCACCGCCGCCGCCACCGTGGCCAGCAGCTTCTGGAGCTACTGCGCCAGGCCGCCGCGGCCGCGCCGAGCTTGGGGAGGAGGAGGAGGCGACAGGATTCAGCAGCGGCACCGCGCGGCGCGGGGAGCAGGAGGTGGTGGCCGCAGACATCATCGGCGTCGCCATGGGTGCCGCGTTTAGCTGGGAGAGGGATGGGGAGAGGCGCAGCGCCGTCTTCGTCTGGTGGAGGTGTGGCAGCGAAGAGCGGAGGCGAGGGGGCCGACCGGCTATCATCTATCCGAGCAGATTGGGTCGTGGTGGCTCGACCAACGGCGGCCACATGATACCGATGCTCGCCGGTGGAGCGGAGCGCCCGGCGCCGGCGAGCGGGGCGGAGCGGAGGCGCGCCGGCGGGGCTGGTCGCGGTGGCGGAGGTCGTGTCAGGAAGAAAAGAAGAAAAGGTATCCTGTTTTTGATCTTATCGTTGGAGATAGAAGTTTTTTCGGTCCTTCTCGGTGGCTCATCCACACCCAGTTTGAGGTTTAGGTACCCACTACCGTTGGAGATAGCCTAAGCAGCCAGAGATAAGGCTGCTGACCAGATGAAAAGGAGGCTTCTAACCAGAAGATGAGAAAATTTCTATATCCCCATATTAGTGTAAATTAGTGGCCCTAAGGTAGATAGAGGTGAATCCCCTTCGATCCATATTGGATTGGGAGGGTTGATTGGAAAATTAGTTCAATTTCTATTCCAATCGATGTGGATTGATTTCATCAAACAGATCGGGGTTGAAAAGTTTAATTAAACGTACTAGTTTTTCACATTCCGAGTGAGGGATGAAAATTTAACGGAGCTAAAAAAGGTTAAATAGTTATTCATTTCACTTCACTCACTCATACCCATCCTAGATGGATAGATGAGATCCGATTGGCATTTAAATTTCCATCTGGTTAGTCCATGTGGGGAGGCATCAGACCTATCTGACCACCCAAATGTGACCCAACCTACAAGGCTCTTGAACCAAATCCTTTCTTTTTTTCTCTTTGTATCAGATAGATAATAAATTGACCTCTAGGGCAGCCCACTCCAGTCTTTATTATGCCGAGAGGCCCTAGTTGCACTAAATTTTACTCCCTCCGTCCCCTTTTATAGGGCGTTCGGGAGGTTTGGATTTTTCTCCAAATGTAGGGCGTTTTGAGAATAGGACAAACTCTGTGGTTGGTGGGAGGGTTGGTGGAGGGATGAGTTGAGGTAAAAATGAAGGGTATGGTGATCTTTTTGACTCCCACACTATTTCTGTGTTTGAATGCTAGAAAGCCCTATATTTAGGAACGGAGGTAGTATGTGACTTTGTAATGGTCGAAACTGTACATTGTGTTTTTCATTAGATGCATATTGCACATTTTATATTACCAATATGTACTTATATTTTCTGTAGGGGTTTTTCAGCTTCAAAGACTCTTTAAGGTATGTAAGAATACGGGACTCATATATGTGCTATTTGAAAGTTCTTCCTAGAGCTTACCTGCATGTACATCCTCTGGCCGCCTGAACCAGAGAGGAGCTAACAAGCTTATAAGCTCAATTTAGCTTTAACAGAGAGTAAAAGACAATTTGAGTTCATGGGTGAGCATTGAAAGGTTCATACCTCTAGCTTATCTTCTTTCGCCCTGTGGTTCTTTGGAAGCCTGCGGAAATCCTCAGTTAAGCTAATACACTGCTGAATATTCTCCGGGGACACGAAATCCAGAGCAATCTTGTTGCAAGACTGCAGGGACAAAAACATTATGCTTTCAGTCACTGAACATGATAAGCTTGGTGGAATTCTCCCAGTTCTAGTCTGTCTAGTGTATTTAAGAAGTTGGGTATTGCAGGAGTAAGTTGTGAAGTTTACCTTCAGATTCCTTACTTGATGAGGACACCCAGCAGGTATGAAAACCGCCTCTCCAAGTCTTTGTACAAATGTCCATGGCTCAATTCCTATAGGAGCATAAAAAATTCTGAGTACCAAACAGTACAACCATTAAAATAGTTCCAACAAATTTTCATATAGACATATAAATACAATGACTCACCATACTCCTCTTTTAGCTTCCTTTTGTGTTCCTTGGTAAGATAAAATGTTTCATCATGTACAGGATTAAACGTCTGCATTAAAATAAGGGTCAAAGAAATAATCCATTATGGTATGTGCAATCATGTACACCGATCATACTTCCACTAACCTTTTCAACTGGTATGCAATAAACATGGCGAAATTCTTTAGAGTGTTTTGTCAGGTACTTTTTCAGGTCTTCAACATCCTCCCTTCTGAAAATATCCCATAAAGCACCTCCTTCATCATCTTCACAATATTTAGGTGAGGATATATCTGCATCATCCAAGCTTGTACCATTTCCATCTATTGCTACATTCCCCAAACATTCCCTTATGTCCTGTGCTGCATGTCTAATTTTCAAGTTTCTTATCGCCTGTTTTTGTTTAAAAGTAGAAGGGATAACTTTGGCAGTATGCATCAATACATTAACCTGAAAAATATCCCAAATACTGTTAAATAACTGGGGGGAAGTAGAGAACAAGATCAATATCTGTGGAGAGTGTACAAGTATGCTAAACTTTTCTTCAACTACTAGCATAATCTGCATGATAATAGAGTAGAGGTGACAGGTGAGAAACTATGGGGGGTATTACTGGATAAGTAAACGAGAAAAGGAACTTGCTTCCATCAGGTAGATAAAGAAGAAGGTTTTCAGTTAAAATTGAGTCAATTGCCTGTCTTTAACAGCGAATCATTCGAGAACTGACAAATGAAATTCAGTGAAATATGGCCACCATATTGGTGTAAATTATTCTCATTTGCAAAAATAGTGTTGCTATGTACATACCGCATCAGACAAATCACAATGAAGCTTTGTAACAGAATCCCCTCTGCCAAGTTCCTGTGCATAGCCATAAGCTATATATGATTTTGGGCCCATATCAAGCTTTATGATGTCGTCAGGAAGCAACGCAGAGACATTTAACAAGCCAGATTTCAAGTTTGTGTATGGTTGAAAAGGCAAAGAATTGATGTATTTAGTTCCATGGGAAGGCAAAAGATCATCAAAACAATTTGATGGAGGCCAGTCCTTCAATTTAAGCATTTCAGGCCAAAAATTGTCATAGATTCGGCCTTCAGAATACCCATTGAAGAAATCGTTGGTGCATATCTCGGCCTACATACACAAACAGAAAAAATTAGATATATCTCTTAATCCTGGTAAATGGAAAATTGAAACAACTCCGCTGATTGGAGTCATTCGGTACTCACTGTTTCAAACCCAATTTGAAGATTGTAAACGCATCGATTTTACCCTTTCTTTAAACTTTAAATTATACAGGTTCAACTAATACAGGCACCTTTTGACCCTCAACCTAGTTGCCTAGCTTCTAATTATTTTGGTGCGTTTGGTTCCCTTGCTTTACAGCTTTGCTCACATTCAGAGTCATGTGAATCCTGCTGCAGGCTAGCCTTGTGGCAAGACGATTTGGTGAGAACAAATGTGCACCTGAATACGCATCTTGGCTGTTTTCGATGAACAAATGACATCCCTGTGTTAATTTCCACCAGACCCTATTACTATTAAGGATATATAAGACACAGTATCCTATCTATAATTAATCTAGTCTCGTTATAGAGGAAATGTGAAACATAGCTACCCTATTTCCTTCCATTCTGATATGTTATCTTTATCTGAATTCAGATATAAATTTGGAGAAAAAAGATTTCAAATTTCCCAAAGGCAACCCTTAACTGCTTCTGTAAAATCCGAAGCAAGTAAAAGAAAATATCCCAAGAAAATCCCACAATCATCCGACTACCCATGACTTCCCAAAATTTTTTTTAAAAAAACATTAAGTACCTCATTCCAGTTTATAATTACTTCAGCACCAACTAACCACACAAATTTCACTCCAAAGCACAAGAATAATAGCACTGTAATGGTCTGCTGGCTTTGTAAGCAGATACAAGACTACAGCATTCAATCAACAATTAGTGCGACATAGTTTTGCAGTTGACATCATGTATTGCACTAACCTCACAGCAAGACAAACATTCGATGACTTTTTCCATGTAAGAACTAGTAGTGGCACCATGCACTTCTGACCACATTTCTGATGGCTCCCAGCTCAAGTGAGACATTTTGTGGAGTACCCCTTGCACAATCACAGGCTCTCCTTTCACCCAGTGCCTCTGGAAGTGCTTGAGATCATCTGGCTTCCCAGTATCTGATATGGGACAGTATATGTAGTTGTCCGTTGAATTTTCTCTATTGGCAGCTTTCCTCGTATTTTCATGATTAGTTGAACACGAGCATTCACGTGTATCTGTTCTGACAATATCAGACGTTCCTAGTTGCTTGCTCATTTTTAACGCATCCATTTCAAGCTTAATTAACCGATCTTTTGGTAAAATCCGTGTCAACTTAAGAACATGATTACCACACCCACCAAGTTCAGATGGAGGGCAATAAATACTCCCGTCAGGCGCAGCATCCCATTTGATAGACTTAGATTGGTAACTAGACACATCTGTTTCATCATTATTTATACTCGAACCACCATGCATGTAGTCAATTCCTCTTGTTTTAGGCTCCGGGACCAATTCCTGACATATGTTTTTAAGACCTTCACGGAGCTCCTTACAACAGACAATGCACAATTCGAACGAGCAGCAGTTTGGACAGCTTCTATGTAGATCAAATATTGACGTACCGCAATTGTTACTGGTAAACATGGGACAGAAATTCAGTGTTGATTGTAAGTCTTGGGACGAGAAAACATAAGAGAAAAATAAAACTTTTTTCACAAATCAAGAGAATACAGTACCAGAATACCCTCTCGTTATTCGAGGAGACAGCTTGCTCAACATTCAGCTCTGATAGTTCCAAGCCTGTTGGGGGGAAATAATATAAGAAACTAATTGAAAGCCACAATTAGCTGGTATACATTCCCGAAAGAATCTATTTTACCTTGAATTCTGGCCTCCGCTTGTAGCTCTTCCATCTGGTCCTTGTTGAGCTGTGTCAAACATGGCAACAGGTAGTGCAAGAGGTAGCTGGCGTGCTTTGTTTTAGTATCAGAATCAACCTCATCATCGCTCGCAACTGATGCATCTAAATCATCAGACCTAACAGATGCATTAGTATCCGTAAAAGAGTGGTCAATTGCCTTAGTCCATCTTGCCACATTACGAGCCCTGTGCGACCTAAGACCTGTGGAAGAGGTCTTATTTTTCCTTGCAACTGATATGCTGCCATTGAATTTCCTTGAAACTGAGCTCTACACATGGAGGGGGAAAAAATTGTTAGAACTCAGCAACATATGGCAGATTTTTCGGCTTATATTGCAATAAGTCTTATAGCATAAAAGCACTCAAATAAACCTATGACATGCAAATTAAAGATTTTTTTTTCTGGACTATACTTGCTAATAACTTCACACAACCACTTGAACTATCCTAACAAGGCTCACAACCAGTAACAGAGTACCTTGAAACGATCAAACAGAACTGAATACAAGTTATAGCATTGCCACAGCAACACAATAAAATCCTATGTGAAAAAGAAACCACGAAAATCAGAAATCTGATTCCCTGAAATCATCCTGAATCGTTGGAGTAGTTGGAAAGACCCTCACCTTGGGCTTCGCCTGCTTGCCCTTGTCCGTGCACAGGGAGCAAATGCAGACTCCACGGCAGAACGGGCACGCCTCTCTCGCCTCAGCCTCGGACAGTGCCGGGTACCTGCAAAGTCACCTGGTCACATCCGCAATCTTCCACGAGGGAAAAAAGGAAAGAAGAAAAAGGACAGGGTAGGATGCTGGATGCAGCGGGATCGATCCGAAGCATTACCTGTTCCTGACGCAAGCGGCGCAGTAGATCCTCAAATCGCAGTGCTGGCACCTGATCATTACCTCCGGCGGCGGCTTCACCCGCTTGCACTGGTGGCACGACCTCCGGTCTCGGGAGGGGCCCTGCTTCCTGCCTCTTGTGCTCGGCGCCCTGTCCTCCCCTTCCTTAACCTTGTCTTCCACCGTCTCCTCCTCCTCCTCCTCCTCCTTTGCCGCTGCCGCCGCCGGGATCACAGGCGGAGGCTCGACGCTCTCCGGGCGCGACTCGCACTGCGCCGGCGGCGGGGAGGAGGGCCCAGACTCGGACGACACCGGCTGAATACTACTCTCCCATTCCTTAACCTTGTCCTCCACCACGTCCTCCTCTGCCGCTGCCGCCGGAGGAGCCACAGGCAGAGGCTCGACGCTCTCCGGGCGCGACTCGCACTGCGCCGGCGACTGGGAGGCTGGCTCCGACTTGCACTGCGCCGGCAGCGGGGCTGTGGGGTCCGACTTGCACTGCGCCAGCGGCGGGGACGCGGGCTCCGACTTGCACTGCGCCGGCGACAGGGAGGCGGGCCCCGACCCGGACGACGCCGGCGAAGGCGTCAAATCGGCCGCGGCCTCCACGCACTGGCGCTTGGGCGGCGGGCCGGAGGTTGGCCCCTCCCTCTTCCTCTTCCGCCCCGCCTCCCTCTTCCTCGTCTCCAGCTGGACCGACCAGTCCGCGCCCGCGCCTTCCTCCCGCACTCCCTTCTCCTCCTCCTCTTCCTCCTCCTTCGCCTCCGCCGCCGCCACGTCGCCGAGCGCCCAGCCCACCGGCCCGACGCGGAAATCCACCGCCGCCATGGCCCGCGGCGAGATCGATCGCGCGGGGGGCGCGTGGAATCGAGCGGAGATCAATGCCGCGGATTGTGAGGAGATATCCGATTGATCGATCGATCGACCGGGGCTGGAATCTTCAGGAATCGGCAGGAAATCAGGGGCGGGTCGGGTTCTTATCTGCGGGAGGAGCACGTGGAGCGCGCGCACCTGGGAGGGAGACAAGAGAAACCCATGCGCGAGCGAGCGAGAGCTCGAGCCGTTCCACCCTTCCACCTGCCCGCGGGTTTGGGGGCTGCGTCGGGTTTGGCTGTTTCAGCGGTGGGGGGCCCGGTGATTAGCCGCTGCCTTGGCATCTGCGTTTAAACAGAGACCACACAGGATTCGCTACCTTTCCCTTCCGGCGCAAAGCCTGACCCTGACCGCGCCGTCGCGGCCACGTGACATCATCCTCCTCCTCGTACTACGTACTACGCTGACGGGTAGGACCGCTGCCGCCGGGCCGGCATGTCGGAGGCTGCCAGGTGGTGCGAGATGGATAGGGCCGGGATCTGCTAGACAACGGCCCTTCCTCTTCCGTCGTTTGCTGCAGGGCAGCGTATCGTTGCGTTGTTGGTGAGCACGGAAAAGGGTATTTCTGTGTTTACTCTTGCCTTTTTTTGGACTAGGCTACAACAGGAACTTTTGATGAGCGTACTATTTCACAACCTAGATATGACCGGAATAACTGCAATAGATATGACCGGATCGTCCAGCCTAGTCGTACGAGTAGCAAAAATCACCGGGCACAAAGCAACGAAGGCAATCAGAGCATTTCTGTACATTACAAAAAAAAAAACAAATATTATCCTTGTGACTTTCATTGGAAACTAAGATATGGTCTTTATAAAACATAAAATGCGAAGATGATTGTGGTATATGAAAAAAGTAAATAAGCCCAGAGATCTAACATCCCCTGAATTTTTATAAAAAAAACAAGAGATCTACCGAAGCCTGCTAAAGCGAGCCTCGACCTCTACAGCATGGAGGTAGAAAATGCGACCAGCCGCTTAGTGCGATTTGAACCCTGGTTGGCAGCGTGGGAAACAAAGCAAGCGACCAACCAAGCTGAACACCATTTGCTGATTGTGGTATATGCTGTAGTCGCATTTTTTAAATAGCCTTTGTTCATGTTATTTGTATGTTCTGAAAATTATCTAGTAGTATTGTATATCATGTCAGCCAATAAAAAAACAAGAATGAGTATATTCTATATTACAAAGTAAGTTGTATTTGCTGATTTACTGTGAATTTATGATTTCCTTGTGCCTAGTTGGAAATTTGGAATACCGTCGCCTGTTGTGATCTTCCCGTGACATTTTTTTTCAATTTATTTCTTATTAAACTTGCTTCGTTATTTGCAACAAGATTTTTTCATTTATTTCGTGTTGATAGCTACAGCAAAGTCTTTGCATGCTGCTTTTTTGGCATTTCCTTTTCCCCGTATCCTTTTAGTACCCGATTCCGATGTTTTTTTTTTTTGACTTGATTCCGATGGTTTTGACGTCGAGTCAGAAGTTCCAACTCTAAATTTGAAATGTGACATAATTTAATATATCCAATTGTAGTATGATACGGTGATGCACCAAATTTCACAAATAGCTGCTTTTGCCACCAACTCACATTAATTTGTTAAAAAAGGAAAAGAAGAAAATGACAGTTCATTTACATGCTATTATTTTTTTATGGAAAACATGCTATTATTACATACAGACGGTCTTGTTCGCTCCCCACCCCCACCCCAAAAAAAAAGTGTTTATATGGAACAGAATTACTCTACAAGTACTATGGATGATCAGCTTATCATAGACAATACAAACAAACTACTACTATATATTTACATACAGTCAATGCATACAATTATTATACAGTAAGGCATCAGTTCCCAGAAACTCAGATCACTAGTTGGCCAGGAGAGGTCAAACATAATGCAGAAATGAGTGGAGGAATTCCTAATGAGGCATAAGTTTCAGAATGCACGATGTTGACCTGTGCTGCTCTGGGAGCGTCTTCCACCATACCACAAAAGATGAGTTGCTCAGTAGTACATCCTTACCCAAACTTCCAGATGTAAGCCATCCATGTGCATCGCTCTCAAGTTTAGTCACCTTGTCTTTCAGATCCTCGAGCGATCTGCCATTGCCCATCTCAGCCTGGAGCTCCTCAACTACTGCCCAGAAGCATGACTCGAGGCTGGAACCGAAGGGGATGCGCTGGAGCTGCTCGTGCCACTTCTGGGTGTACTTGTAGCGCCTTGGTCTCCCCTTTGAGAGGTAGGAGCCAGTGTCCTCATTTTTAGAATGCCTGTAGTAGTTTGCGATGTCCAAAGGTTCAACCAGCCGGCGGTACAAAGTTCCCAGATTCACCCACTCCTCTAGCCCTTCAAAGCTGTCTGGCAGTTCACGCCTTCGCAGCATCTCAACTATCTCATCCCAGAGACCGGCTAGCTCCAACCTTCGCACATTTGCATTAAAATCATGCACTTCTCGTTGAAACTTGAAGGAATCATAGTAGCTTACGCCATGGAGTTCACATGTTCTTTTGTACTCGTTCAATGACTTGAGGGCTACCTGAATTTTTTTGCAGTTGTCATCTATTATCTTTGTCTGGTTTCTCTGTCTTTGCTTCTCCCATTGCGCAGCTGCAGAAAGGTGCAGTATAGCTTCCTTGCTCTGTGACATTTTTTTGGGAAAAAGAAAGAAGTTAATTTTGCATTAGAAAACTTATCTGTTCAGAACCTGGAAATGGTGATTACAGATTATTTAGTCGAACATGTGGACAACAAACAACATAAATGCATAGGACAATTACTAAAGCTAGGATTTGTTTTTAAGATGAAGGAAGCTTTTATTTCGAGTATAAAGCTAGGATAGGCAATGCTTTTGTGTTAGCCTGCAAAACAGTGTAAATTATCACAAGAAAGTCAACTTTAGCTATTCTAATGCCCATTAAAGGACTGCCTTATTCACAGATATCACTGTTTTATAGAGACAACGCCTTAGCAACTAAAGATATTTCACATTTTTTTTGTAATGCAATAAAGAATTGATAATTTACCAGCTCAACACTTCCAATTGCCGTTCTATTTGACTGCCTCCCAGTAAGGGCTGATGATATTGTTCCCAGGTAATCCACACAAACTATATCCTGCATGCTTTGTTTGATCGGTTCATACTGCCAGTGAGCAGTTAAACTTCTGGCAGCAGCATCAAGCAATTGTTGTTGGGGATCCAGTTGAAGGCAGTAAAAGAGCAACTGCAGTACTGCATCTGAATTTGTGAGAACAATCAGCTGTTCACTAGTTGTCAAGAAAAAATATGTCCCACATGGTCTGTATGGGGAGAGCTCAATGAAGGAAGTCAATGTTCCCAGGATCGAGCTAGTGCATCCCATGAAAGAGCAGGCCTCGTAACTGGTAATAGATAGTGTGCTTCTCAATAAAGTTTCATAATACTCAGGTATGGCATGAGATCTCCCAACAGGGGAGTGGCATGGTGTATGTGGTGACAACCAATCCAGCACAGCTTGAATTTCTTCTCGGAAGGGTGCAAGCGGGGTCAGTGGTATGCGTGGGACAATATCTAACGGCAGGATGAAATGCAAAATACATTGTGACCAGCCCTCTCTTCTAACAGCATGGTTGAAAATATTGTCTCCAATAAGTGGAGCCCCAAAGGTCACACAGAATGGGTGTGCTTGATTAACACTCCCCTGCCTAGTGCACTTCTCAAGAAACCATATAGCAGCAAGGGTGGCTATTGAACCACCTGATGAGTGGCCTGTGAATACGATGCGTTTCTCCTCAGCTACAGCTCTAGATACCTGCATTCAAGGGGGAAAGTTTAGCTTGAAACAAATTTATAAGCTTAATTTCATTTCAAGACACAAATTGAAAACAAAATCGTTATGCATATCATGGTGTAAAGGTGAAATTTCTGGAGCTAGTATATCAATCTGAATCTTTGAATCCTTTTACCCTCTCGACTCTCAACACCCCTCCTATGTTTTAAAAGCTTAAGTTAACCAGAAAACTGCGCGAATAACAAAAACCTATGAAAAATTGTTGTGCTCATCGCCTATGTGATAGTTTGTTGCACGGTCTAATCTTAGCTGCTAAACTGGCAAAAGGACTCTTGGTGTGATGCTAAGACATCCGAGTTCGACTCCCGGTGGGAGCGAATTCTCAGGCTGGGTAAAAAAAAAAAAAAAAATCCCCTCGCCTGCCCCCACGACAAAGCACCGTAAGCAACGAGGCCGCTGTGTAAGGGTGGGGGCGGAGGTCTTGTCCATCATGCAATGCCTGGCCCCCTCCCCCCAGCTCAAGTTTTTTTAGCTGCAAAACTGTTGCACAGACCATTTTTGAGTTACATATGTAACTATGTTTCACTGAAACCTGCCTTCAGTGTTTTATTTGTGAGGCTCCCTGTAACATGAATTCATTTCTGGTCTCAGCCGAAATCTAATGTCCACATCTGTTTTCTTTTCCTTTTCGGACAAAAAAGGGAAAATGACAATCTAGCAAAGAAACAGCAAGTAAGCAACAAACAAAAAAGAAAGAGGGTCACTCCTTGCAGCACTCACTACAACATATGCAAAACAAGACTTCATTGCACCTAACAGCCGGCCTAGCACACCTAACTTCAATCCCTGTGGATCGTCAGAGAGCAAGAAACCAAGAATAAAGTTTCATATAACCAAATCGTTCTCGTCTTGCAGAAAAAATTCATTAACGTGACAAGGCGCCAAACGGTCTCACCAATTGGACTACCGTACGAGCAGTATCATTTCTGTAGCATCGTTGAGATCTCGGTACAAAGATTTCACAAGGGTTTGTCAAGCGATCGCGCTCACCTCGGACTGGAGCGTCGAGCCATCAAGCAGCCCACGGAAGGCGGCAAGGAACGCCGCGTTAGCCCGCGCGGCAACGCCGCTCCCGACGGCGCGGAGCGACGGGAACAGCGCTGGGTCCACCTCCGTCTCCCCGAACGGCGGGCGCCCACCCTCTACCCACTCCGCCGCGGACCAGGACGATGGGAAGGAGAAGGCGGCGCAGGGGTAAGGATGGGACGCGTGGTGCACCTGGAAGGACGACGAGGACGCGGCGGGAGTCGCGGAAGAGGGGAAGCAGAGCGCGGCGCAGTGGGCGACGAGCAGGCGGTCGTCGTCGGATAGCTCCGCCGGGCGCGGCGGCGGCGGGGAGTCCGTCGGCATCGGGATGGCGTGGCCTGGGAGGCCGGGAGTGGAGCACTTGAGAGTTGAGAGGTGGAGCTGCTTTCAGCTCAAGTCGCCGGGTTGACTAGTCGTCGACGATGGACGATGGGAGAAAGGCGAAGGCGCCTTGGCTGGACAAGCATCTGCTGACTTGGTTACTGACGCGCGGGCCCGGGCTACGGCAGCGTTTCCCTGTCCAGCTTGGCTTCCGCCTTCTGAAGCCGAGGCTGGTAGTACCACAATAGCCTCGTGGACTGTTGGCCGCTGGCTGCCATAGACAAAAAGAAGAAAAAAAGAAAGAGAAGCCACTCGAGCCCAAAATGCCACTAGAGAAGGCTGAGTTGTCTTATATTGAGCGATTAAACAGGCATATTGCATAATCTCTTAACGCAAGTTCTAACATGATCATGATCTCAAGCTCGAAATCCAACGTAGGCTTTGCCTTAGCCAACTTCTCTCTCAAGCTTCGCTTGTTGACAGCCGCATACCCGCGTCCAATTACTATTTCTAGCCGTACTGCAAGGACTTCGTAGTACCAACTACGGCATATTAGCAAGCCCACACGCGCAAGCCTCTTGGCAGCCTAAAATATTCAGTAATACTGACACTAAAGCAACTTACTGCACTTATGTAGGAGTATATAATACAGACTGGTCTCATATACTGAATAAAACCGATGGTATTATACCGTAGTTGATATATAAAACTGAAGTAAGTATTCAGAGTGTACGCACTACGCAAGATAACATAACAGCGCGCACTTAATATGCAGGGAACCTTGAACCAGCTTGATATCAGCTACCAGGAATTTCTTCTTACATTCACGCGTATGATACACACACGCATATGCACAATTATTTCTGCTACATTTGCTAAAAATTAAAGGCAAACATAGTGTACACAACCTGTCATATGAATCCGCCATGTCCACAATGAACAGCAGATAAAATGCAATATCCCATCCTTGAAAATCGCCTTACTCCCAACACGTCCAATGACTGATGAGCTGATATGATTGATATCTTGGTGTTCGTGGAAGCGAAATATCATGTCTCATGTATCCGTTGGCTGTTATAGAATTACAAAGGTGAGGATGAAATTTATTTGTGATAACAGGGGCAGCTCACGTAAATACCAGTATAAAGTACAATCCAAGAAATAAAAGTTACCTCAAGATACTGGGAGATGCTAGGTGAAGAATGGATAAGCCCTGTACTCGAATACGATAGAGCATACTCTTCTATATTCTCTAACCTGAATGTTGTAATGACTTTACGTAAGACAGCGTCCACGAAACACATCGGAATTAGTTCAACGAAAACATACCTGTAAAGGTAGTTGACCATGATACCTCCGCTTTGCTGAATGCCCTTCTCTGATTGGTCGGCCATCCAGTTTATTCTCTCAATCATCTGCCAAAATAGACTACTGTTGTTATGTAAAGCCACCGAGTTGTTTCAAATAGCTAATCCTCAGATACAACGAGGCCTAACTTTACACATGACAATTGCAGAAACCAGGTCACTAGTAAGAAATGTAGTTAAATATTATATCAAACGCTGTTCTAAGAAAAATATTTGATATTCATGCAGAAGGTATATCAACTCTGCAGCATCAACGTACACAACTGAATATTTTAGAAAGAAAGAAAGCAAAAAACTTATGAAACTGAATGTGTGATAGCGGCTAACTTACTGCTCCGTTTTGCAAGTGAAAATTCGCAACAGCATCAAGAGCCTTTCCTCGCTTTTTCTCTCTGGAAAGGTACCTACTCATTATGACAAAACAAAAGACTATTAACTTTTACAATAAACAAACGATGTTTCACCACCTACTCAGAAAATAAACTTATGAGATGTGCACATATACAACATTAATGATGCTGTTGTACCTTGCACACAAACGCATAAGAGGAGATTTCAGTGCAGCAGATATCTTGTCAGACTTTATCCACTGACTTGATTTCAGTAAATTGTGCAATAGTTCAATTCCTTGTTTTCCGTCAGCTTGTTCGCTGCAGCAACAAAAACAACAGCACGGGTAACTAAAAAGCATGACCAAACTTTTAGAAATAGGTGCGTGCGTGTTGTATATTTACTCTTTTTCTATTGGTATGATAAGCAGCTCTCCTATGTGTTATTTGAGGAGAGAAAACTCGCGAAAAATGTGAGCAGGAGTTTACTCCTCCAAAAAAAAAAAAATGAGCAGGTGTCCATGCATTTCAGAAGACACACCACATACAAGTGAAAACGGTCCCGTACAAGTAATAGCACCTCACTCCGGACCAAGCCATGAGGGGTTATCTAAATTCTTCAGAAACTTGGTCTGTGGATTATCAGGTACTAACTTCCAAAACAAAAAGGGAAAGGTTTACTCAGGAAGGGTAAAAACAAGAACAGTACTGAAGTCAGGTGAAGTTCAATTTGCCACAGTTTCTCAGAATAGAACATACATGGCATCATGAATCATCTTCTCTTCATCGGGGAGAAGTACGGATTCTCTGAAAGTAGAACTAGCTTCTCCTAGTGAATTTCCTTCTTGTGACTCGGTCTCTGCTAACTTTATTTGAGAGGCCAATTTAGAAAGAAGCCATTGCATGAAACCAGGGATTGGGCTAAGTGTTGCAAAAATCTGCAAGAAACAACAACAAATAAGTTGTGATTACTGAAGGACCCGTAAACAAAGCTAAGAAATTAACAGACAGTACTACACTTTCAAAGTGAAACATCCATACACACATATAAAAGCATATAGGCTTAGAATATAATATAGAAAATAAGAATGGAAACATGTGAATAGCTTTGATGATTAATGGTCGGTCTTTGAAGTGGTACCTGTACTGAAGGCATGTCCCGTCTCAACATGTCAATCACACGCTTGAGAAGAAATTTCCCCAGGTTAATACCTGCTAAGCCGGGCTGACATATTAATCATGGATCAGTTCTAAGCACAGTTTGTTGGTCAAGCTAATGCCTACCACAAAGTTTTAATGTGCAACTTTGTTCACCTGGGTTGACGATATTGAGTAAAACAGCGCACAGCTGGCTTCTGATTCAGGAGTAGGGGGGACATCCCACAAAACCTCCTGTATGATAGAAACAAACTCATAACGTGAGAAGTAGAATACCAATTTAATTGAATAAAACTGTGAAAGAATTTTGATAACCTGTATAGATGATGCCATATCTTGGAGTAAAGCAACTTCAATGAAAATCAGAGGCTCCCCTATATTGTTAACAAAGAAGTAAGAGCACTCAGAGAAAATTCATTGCAAACTCTAGTGAAATCATACAGCAAACAGTGTATTGATGCACTTAACATCTTAACAATTAAATATATAGACGCTTGCCATACACTGATTTTGTTCTTACGACAAAAAAAAAGGTACATGATTAGGAACGTATCAATGAATTCATGAAACTAGATATCGACATCTGGTTACGCACAAATTCGCGGTTACATGAACAATATTGTTGTGGCATCACAAGTAGGAAATAATACTACAGAATTGCAGCAATCCATAACTAGCAACCGAATAGCCAATCCAACCTGGTATTGCTGGATGGAAGTACCCAAAGCAACGGCGGCCTACACCCAACCTTCTTTTCAAGTCTATGAGATTCCTGATTGGATGCACAGCCTGCATGAGGATTGAGGAAGGCATGATCATTAGCTAAAGCACGGATTCATACAATGGAAACTTCAGATAACCCTGAGTCAAATCAAAACAATGGAGGAGGCCGGCCACAAACTTCATATGCCACAATCTTCTCTAGCAAGGAAGCCGGATCATCCCAGGTGATCTGGTGGAGCGTTAGAGCTGCAGGGCTGAGCCAAGTCACAAGCTTCTCCTTCAAGTATGAGTCTAGTGCGCGCAGCGCTGGAGCGTTCTCCTCCCTACATTTCAAATTTTGCAATCGCCCAAACACCTCAATCAACTTCTTATGTTCCTAGTAACAACGACAATAGCATGAAAATTGATAGCAATCTCACCCCAGCAAAGCGAGGAGGTCGGCGCGGAGCACGGCGAGGAGCTTGAGACCCCCGGGCTGCGCGTTCATCGCCTCGAGGAAGCCAGAGTACTTGGGCTGGAGCGCGTCCCGCAGCCCCCGCTCCATCCGGTACAGCGACGCCGCGGCGCCCTCCTTTCCCTCCTCCGCACTCGACTCCGCCTCGTCCCCGCCCGCCGCCGCCGTGGCGGAGGCGAGGCTCATGTACTGGCGCATGAGGTCGCGGACGCGCGCGCGGGGCACGTCGTAATCGGTGGCGAGGGAGCAGAGGACCTCGCGGCGTCCGCCGCGGTCGAGGGAACGGTACCCATCGGAGAAGCGTTCGAGCGCCGCGGCGGGCGGGGAGGCGGCCGAGGCTGACTCGTGGAGCCAGTGGCGGACGGAGGAGGCGGGGGTCGGGGTCGGTGGGCGGAGGTGGGGACGGCTGCGGCGGCGGAGAGAGGGAGAGGGTCCGGGTGCATGCGGGCGCGGAGGAGGACGGCGAGCGACTTCGGGGTGTGGTTCCTGGTCATGTGACGGGATCGGAATCCCCGCCGAAGAGGAGGCGGCGGAGGCGGCGGCTGCAGTTTGGACGGGCCAACGTTGCGGTTCGGTTCAGCCGTCGAGGTGTCAGCGTGTCGTTAGTCGCCAGTGCTCCGTACAAGCCTCCCTCGCTTTGCCTTCCTTCGAAGGAACTAAAGTGTTTGCTCTATCATTTCAATTCCGTTCTAAAAGTTCTAAACATGCGAGTATGGACCTAATTTGCTGTGAGCATATGCGGAGTGAATGAACATTTATACAATGTGCAACTACATTTGACGTGTGCTTCAGTATTTCGCCTTGCATGTGCTTCAGTATTTCTTTCACGTTTTTTTTTTTTTTTGAGGGAACTCTTTCACGTTTTTGTTACCTCGTTTCAAAAGCGCCAACACCCAACCCAATGTGATTTGTGAGCGTCGACAGCAATCTGTCAAGTAGGCACCTCTTCTAACGGGCTATATTGTGATAAATCAAAGAAATGTCTAAAAAAATAAATAAATGGTTGTCATCAAATCTGATATCAGGGACATTCAAAATTGGAAACAAACCGGCATGTATGGAAGCCTCACGGATTCTTGCTGGAAGGTGCGATTTTAAAAGCTGGAAGGTCTTTGTTGTGAGCTAGGGCTCTAGTTAAAACTAGGGCTCAAGTCCAAACTTCCAATTGATAGTTTCATTTTGTAGATTACATATAGATTTCCTAAGTATGTTAATTAGTGGCAGCACACTAAGATGTTACCATGGTATCGTATCAACAAAAAGGACAAAAGGATACCACTAACCTTGGGCCAATGGTCTAGGTTTTTCCTTGTATACAACGTCCAGAGCCGCTATAATAATGAGAAGCCATGTTGATACGTGCCATGGCTTGGTTTGTGATGAGTAATTGACATTGATTACTTTCTTGTTGAGCTTAATTGAAAATGCATTTTATGGATCGAGAAAGCAAACCCCCGGACTATCCGGTAGATTGCCGGACCTTCCGCTACCGGACTATCTGGTGTTATACTGGACCATCCGGTCATTTCACCTTGCGTGAGAGATATCACCATTTGAGGGGGAGCTTTACATCAAGTGATTATGTTCTGACTTTTTCTTGAGTCTTTTGGGATCTTTGCGTGTATGAGCCGCTTTCTTTTCTAACTCTTGGCTTGTATGATCCTTTGCTACTAGATGGTCGTTTTCTACCTTTTACCTTGGTTTTTGGACCATTTAGTTAGCTTCTTTGGTTTCGCATTTCAAGTTCTGATTCATGTGCTTGGTGTTGTTGTCAATGTACTCATCAAGAGGAAGATTGAGGAACCATGTTGAGATGTGCTGTGGTTCTCGATGATGATGAGTAATTGACAACGGTGTTGAATTGAGTTGGACTTGAGTTTGGCTTTGAAATGCAGGACTTTGAGGGTTGCATAAGCATATGCATGATTATGTTAATGGCTAACCGGAGTTGGTGCAGGTGTTGGGATGATTGGCGGAGAAGGAGGAAACGTGTTTGCTTGTCTAATGATGTGTAGGTCAATGGAGTCGACTTGATGGTCAACGGCGGGAGGATCAGGAGGACCAAGCGAAGGGTCCCGACGGGCTGAGACCGAGGAGGCTTGGATCCAGGCGATCGAGAGGCCGGGTGGGGTCAAGGGTGATCCACACCGTACACGTGGCGGGCAAGAAGCACGGAGGGTTTCGCGGTTTTGCCTCAAAACCGTGGAGGTGATGAAGACCACGTGGTGACCAAGGTCAAGAGGCGAACGGGAGGCCGGTGCAAGTGAAGGGTCCCGACGGGCTGGGACCGAGGAGACTTGACGGCGAGGTTCGCGGGACGAGGTGACATGCGTCGACATCGAGATGGTTTTCCAGTTTGGCCTTAAAACCGGCAGTGATGGTTTCCCGGTTTGGCCTCAAAACTGGTGGTCGACGTTTAGTCTCAAAACCGGCGGTGGATGGTTTCCCGGTTGAGCCTCAAAACCGGCGGTGGTGGTTTCTCGATTTGTGTCTCAAAACCGGTGGTGGACGGTTTCCCGGTTTGGGCCTCAAAACCGGTGGTGGGTGGTTTCCCGGTTTATGCCTCAAAACCGGCGGTGGACGGTTTCCCGGTTTGAGCCTCAAAACCGGTGGCGGGAGTCGCGCTTTGAGAAGCGTGCAAAGCGGTTTCCCGGTTTAGGCCTCAAAACCGGCGGCGACGGATGGAGATGCATGTGGCACCATTGCAAAGGTAGCTTTGAGGTGAAGCTAAGGTGTGAAGACCCCGACGGCGTTCGGACAAAGGAAAAAGAGTAGGACGGAAACGTCCTTATGTGTTGTATAAGTGTGTTATAGTGTGAGGGGCATTTCCAGGATGTGGAAATGTCCAAGAGGATAAGAGGGAGGGGCAGGTTGGCTGCCCAAGGAGAGGCTTTTGGGGTTGCCCTCACTTGTGTTGGTGAGATAGGGCTTGAGAGAGAGAGGAGAAGAGAGGGGAGAAGAGAGGAGATGGCTCTTTGATTGAGCTTTTTATCATCTCTAGTTTGTGTGTGTTAGGGAATGGCTTGACATCTACATCTTTGAGCAATACATACATCAATTCGTCCTCAAAGTGTTCTCCTCATCTTGAATCCCGAATTTCTTATTTTTCCTATTTTCGGAGCTATTTTCGGGTGATTTTCGATTCGCTTTTTGTGATCCCTTTTTTGGCGAATTTCTTGGGGGATCTTGGTGCTAGGATGTGCTAGAACAACTCTTGGTAGGTCCTTGACCGAATCCTTGGCACGAGCACCTTCGATTTGAAGATTTGGTGAAGTTTCCCTATCTTGTTCATCCAAACCCTACCCTTCTTGGTAGATCCAAAATCCGTATGAATTTTTTGGGGTTTTTGGTGTGATTCTTGATGGATGATGTTCTCCATCTCAAGACGAAGTTATGGTTTAATTTCGTGATTTTTGGAGGTCGTTTGGTCGGGTTTCGAGATTTTTCTTGATCTTGCGCGCGTGCTTTTTTGGGACTCGGACTAGTCTGCCCCGACAGCCGGACTAGTCCGCCCTGTGCCAGACAAGTTCGAAAAACCAATTCTGTAGTCCGCCCTGGAGCCGGACTAGTCCGCCTCGGACCTGACTTGTACGAATCTGGATTAACTTGGATCATCTTTTTGATTGCTCATTTGCTTGATTTGCTTCCGCATAAGCTTCTATCTCTTCCACAATCATTTCTAGGGTCAACACATCACGTTCCATGAGTTTGTGTGATCTTGGTGGTTGTTCTTGAGCATAGGCCAAGTTCTATTAAGAATTTTTATCGGCTCCCATTCACCCCCCCCCCCCCCTCCCCTCTGGTCGCCTTCTCGGTCCTTCAAATAACGAAGACGGGGCAGCATGTCTATTCTCTTTTCAGTCTTTTGTGTGCAATTGAAAATATCTAGAGGTAGTAAGGGAAGAATTTTCTACCTCAACCTAATAAAGGTGTAAAGAGGCCCTGCGAGGGGTATCTCTCATTCATTAAGAACAAAAGTACCTCTCACAGACACTCTAGCTCTCGAAGCACATTTCTCCTCTCTCTATCTCGACAGTCTTCAAGTCGAGAAAATACAATCAATCACAAATTGATTTAGGACTTGAAGAGTCAAAAGTCGCCGCGATCCTGAAAATTGAAGTGTATGTCTACAATTGCAGGCTTGTAGCATATTCTTAAAAGCCCTCACAACTTTAGAACTTTTGAAACATACACACTTAGCATAAAAACATGGAAAAATCATGAAGACAAACAATAGTTATGTATACGAATTTTTATTCATTGGGAAACTTCTACATGAACTCTATGATAAAAGCCTTCCTTTCCGACAATGCTGAAGGCCAAACTAACATTAATGTCCAAAGATTCTTTAAGAAAACAATGATCACATACTATCCATTATTTGTTGAGTTATAAAGTATTTTAAGTCTTAAGAATGTGGCTTATGTTCCAATCACATTAAAACAAGAAAAATAAATAGTTGCACAACCCAAACAATAGCAACCAATAGCTCCCGCTTTGAACAAGACACGTGTGCACTCGGAGTTACAATGGTGTTAATGTTCTGTGTGGTCATGCCTTTTCTCGAAGGCGAAGGAGCGGATCAATCTTCAATCATTGGTTCCCTTGATCGAATAAAATGTTTTGTGTGGCTCTTTTACCACAATATACTGCGTGAAAACGTGTTGGTTTCTATGCACGATAAGTGCTCATCAACGACATGGGTTGCCTCCATAAGCAAATAGTGAACTGACATAAACCAATTTACTAATGTTTTCCTTGAAATATATTTGATACTACACAAATTCTAACGGAAGCAAAATGTTGCGAAACAACATGATTTAAACTTGCAGATCTTATACTCCCAGCTTGCAGGTTCTAATTGTTCATTACACTTTGCAATATCTAAATCAAAGCATAGAAGGCAAGAAACTACAATTAATCTTAGAAGTGGATTATTGCCTTGCTACGGTAACAACCTCATCATGTGAAGAACTTCGCATTGATTATTTAGAAGACGAGATAGATAAAAGTGAACATTTCTTTCGCATGCACGGGTAAAGACAAACAAAGATGCTGTAAAGGTCTATATATTTACCGTTGTTCCAGTAAATATTACAGGTCTTTCAGTTTCTTTCCACCATTCCGAGACAGACACCTAACATTCAAAGTACAGGTAATTTTGCACACCCTGATTTCCTCCATATTACTCCACTATTGATTCATGTTCTTTCTTTCCCTACTAGTCAAAACTCTCTCTTTCTTTATCTTCCTCTCATATTAACAATTCGAAAAAAATGTAAATTATACGGAAGTAAAGTAATTAAGCCTGCGAGAAAGAAAAAAGAATTTCCCGCCCACGTCCTCCTTTTATCTACACTCCGCGGCCTCCCCAGCGAGTCCGCACCCCTCCGAGCTCAGGCGGTGCAGCCTGGCGAAGACGCCGACCATGGGCGCGGTGTTGTACGTGCAGGCCTCTGTCTGCATGTAGTTCCCGCGGTCGTCCCGGAACTCGTCGCGGCAGTTGGGCCCGCCGACGATGGCGCCGGCGAGCACGTTGGGGTTGGCCCGGCCCCGGCCGAACCAGTCGTCGAACCCCTGCATGCACCCAATGAAGCGGCTGTTGGCCTTGTGCGCCACGATGGAGGCGCCGCGGTGGTGCACCCTCACGGGGAAGCGCCGCCCGTAGCCCACCATGTAGCTCAGCCGCAGCGGGTTGCGCCCCAGGATGTAGTCCGCCTGCGACCGCGCCAGCGCCAGCAGCTCCGACGGCGCGGCGGCCCCCGCGGGGCAGCGGAGGACGTGGTTGTTGTTGTTGTTGTTGGAGGAGGAGAGGTAGTGGGAGTACGCGGTGAGGAGGAAGGCGGCGCTGGAGACGTACTGGAGGTTGTTCCACTGGCGCACGTACAGCATCCCGCCGGGGCTCCGGTCCACGTCGCTGCCGTTGCCGTTCCGCCCCAGGCACGCGCATAGGTAGTGCTCCGCCTTCGCCTTGTACTGCTCCAGCACCGCCCGGTGCTTGGACGCCTGCGGGTCGCCCTCCAGCAGCAGCTGAAAGACCATGCGAAATCGTCAGCCCATAACATTCAGACAATTAACCGAGGCAGGCAAGTATTGTAAACAACAATTGCGCGACACGGAGGCGAGGCAACACCATCGGTGTCAATCGATCAGTAGGGAGCGCACTGCTGCTCATGCGTGCCAACTGCATTGATTGACAAGAATGGGAGACAAACTGCTCCACCGGACGATCGAACGAGTGAGCAGATCTCATGAATCAACTCATCTTCAATTCGACGCAGCGATCCTGTCGGTGCGCGAGGCGACGGGCCACATGGTGACTCGCTCTCCCGGACTCGCTTTCCACGTACTCAGCGGCCGGCGAGGGCCCGGGCCGTGACAGTGGCGTGCCGGCGAGGCAGCGGCGGCCACGTTGCGCCTCCGATTTAAAGCTTGTGATCCAGCTAGATTTTTCTGCTCCGAAAAGTAATTGGAACTTATTGTGACACTGTTACAGTTCATTCTGCTTGTGTGTGTCGAGTAGTGAACCAGAGAATACTGTGGTACTAGCATATAACACTTGATTTAGACATAATCAAGTGTGTCATTACTCTACGCATAGCTACCCCTGATGGCACCACAGAAAGCTTCTTGCCAGAAATGGTGCTTCGGCACACGTCAAGACTCTGGACTCTGGAGATAAATGTGGACGTCACTGCCAGTCTAACGCGCGAAAATAAAGGTGATAGCTACGAGAAGGTAGGGATATCAGCAGCAGCTTAGCTGTATGCCATGACCATATAGGATTAACTGTGAACCAGATATTTTGTTTTCTGTTTATTCTTAGTATAGGCATCAGGAAACAATTGCTGACATGTAGTATGTGTGTGGGGTTGACACGACAACAGAGCATGAGCAAAGGGAAACACTAGTACTAGTAGTATGAGAAAATGCTGTTTGACGGACCCAACAACCACTTTGATTGCGATGTTTGGTTGGACCATGCATCATGGCTGGCCGGATTGCAATTAACCTGTACGACCAGGCACCCCTAATTGCTTCCAAATGAAGCCTCTAGTTAACTAACAAATGTTCCTCATTCCTTCATGGCATTTAACAACAACAAAATCAGGTTATAATATGCTCGATCCGTGTAAAAAAACTAACCACCCAGTTGCTCAGATATAATAATAAGAAAAGTAAGAAACAAGCACTATATTTTTTAGCACATCCTGCTGCGTCCAAGCTAATAAGTGTCGTCAACATGGGCACAGAGGTTTTCCATCCCACAAGCTCATTTTGAACTTAGTATATATTTACCAGAATAACTGTTATGTGTGATCTTCCCATTGAAATCCAAGGTTCACCCCGGCCCAAAAAAAAATAAAAAAAATCCATGGTTCGCGTGAACGCGTCGCCATACCGATCACTACGGGGCACGGCATAGAGAAGACCCACTTGTGCGTACATTGACTATAAGAAAAGAGTGTTTCTGTATCCAAGTTATTGGAGTCGACGTACACTCTCAATGCCAGACAGTGAAGTATAAAAGCTAGTCCAGGTCACCCGTCCCGGTCATACATCTGTCACGACATGTGGAAATCTGAGTCCACGCGCGCGCGGGACCCCGAGTTGATCGGTATCAGCAACCCTACGCTAGCTGCACCATTCAAGTGCACTACGCCACTACCCGCTCATGGCGTGCCACATTTTGGCGAGACCAACACTAACATGACTGGCACGTTTAAAGCTAGGGTCCCGTCCTTCACAAAATGGAAAGAACAAAGAAGACAAGTTATACGGTTCTATACGCACTTGCCTTGGGAGTTGGAACCCCACAGGCGCCAATATTTGCCGCCATAGTACCTGGAACGTTTGCCGTCGTCTATTTTGTCCTTGATCGGAGCTGATGGTCGAGACCGCGACGGTCACCAAACACCAAGCACAAAACAAGCGATGCAAGGAACCAAAAAAATCATTTGCGTACGCGGACTCCCCAAGTTTCTCGTGTTTCTTCGTCCGGATCGGAGGGAAAATCGCCGCGATTCTGCACGCACATATACATCCATGATCCATCAGCAAAACTGTAACGCGTCTACTTAGGTCACCTTCCAAAGGAAAGAGATGGAGTGAGTGACCTCGGCGCCAGGTCGGCCGGCCGGTGGCTAGCTTGACGGATCCATCAGCAAAACTGTAACGCGTCTACTTAGGTCACCTTCCAAAGGAAAGAGATGGAGTGAGTGACCTCGGCGCCAGGTCGGCCGGCCGGTGGCTAGCTTGACGGACACGTCGACGGCGCGCGCAGCCACGTGCTCGCGGGGCCGGCCATCACTCTCCGGTGCTTCACAACTGGTGAAGAGATTCTGAGGCGTCCATGGCCTACTCACCATGCATCATGCGTGTGGCTCCATCTACATGGTGCGGAGAAGTTCTGCAGCTGGCGTGGTGTGGGCAGGCGAATTAGCTAGTCCTTGATCCGGGCTTGTCTACGCCGTCATATAGTTCACTGCTTTCTTCCTCGCTTAAAGATGCATATCCTACAGTTCTGTCTACACACTCTGAATTTGTGTGGATTTAACTTAGAGCCAGGAGGGTCCGCAATGCGGGATTCGATCGTCAAATGCAGTTGAGGTCTAGCGGCATCCCCCTAAAAACTCTGAATGCGGTCTGAATGTTCAGAACCATTTCTAGAACAAACCTTGTCCGTACGACCTTGTAGCAGCGCTCACGTGACTACAAGCAGCATGCTGCAGGCAAGTAGGAGTATATGTTTGTGGTCCGTCACGGAACGAAGGTATTACACGAACGACCAGAACGGCCGTATAACTAGCGTGAGTTGGACCCCGTAGATCGCCTGGGGGCACATGACATGTATAGGAAGGAAAAAGGGCAGCTACTTGACACCGGCATTCCTGCATGGAGATGGGGGGCCAGCAGTTTCCTGAGGTAGGAGAGCAACTTTTGCCAAGTTGCATCTTGCAATGTAGCTTTCGTTGTGTGACAGCAATACTGGTTATCAATTCAGGCAGTTTACGTGTAGACAGAGATGACTGATCGAGATTCTGCAAGACCTGGACTAAGCACTTCTTTTTTTTTGCGAGAAACCTGGACTAAGCACTTTGTACTAAACAACTGTTAGAGGTGACCTTCCTATGGCGAAAAAACATGACGACACGACCGGATCAAGTCATGCGTAGCTTAACAGCCAAGTCTGCCTTTCCTAATGTTTATTTTTACTGGTCCTTTTCCGAATGTTTAACAGCTCCGCGAGTTCAGAGTCGCCCAGTAGCAGGGTTGGTTTAGGAAAAATTCAGCCGATCACTCCAAAACTCTAAAGGAGGAACGAATCCTAAAGCAGGGCCGGCCCGACTTGTCCTGGAAAAAAAGGGCTTTAATTTGATAAATCAGGGCAGAGCAGCAGCTTTCAGGACGAAAGGCTCTCATCTCCTGATCAGATGCCCCGGCCATGTGGTTCAGTTCGCGGCGCAGGGCGCACACTTCTGACTCCTCCCACTCGGAATCATTGCAACAAGAAGGTAGGTAGGTGAGCCGATCAAGCAGTGGACACCGTCGACACGGCGACGAAACAGTTCCATTTCTGGCGCCATCCGCGCGTCCCGATCGGCGATGACTGTGTCGTGGGAGACATTTGTTATTTCACCCACGAAACCGGCGGGCTTCGACGGAATGCCCACCTGAGAATGGGCTTCGATAAAATGCTCACGAAACCATTGTATCAGCCGGTATTATGCCCATAAACAACTTTTCTGACAAAATTGCCCTCCCTTTCTTCTTCCTCACCCACATCAACAGCTTCTACCCCACCGTCACCTCCACTGCCGGCGAATCTGCCATGGCTTCCGCCTCCCCGAATGCAAGTAGCGCCTCCAACCCTCCTCTGCCTCCCCCCTTCCTCACCGGCCGCCTCCAGCCCCTCCTCCCCTCCTTCCCTTGCAGCGCCCCGCTGCGGTCAGTCGCGCCCGCGCTGCCTCGGGTCGTCGCGCCGCCAGGCCATCGCGAGGCCGCAGTTTGCCGCTGCTACGTCCCCTGCGCGCCCGTGCTCCCCGACGCCGAGCAGCCGCGACGCCACGCCCGAGCTCCCCGTGCGCGTCGAGCAGTCGCAGCCCCGCGTGCCGTGCTCCCGTCGTGGCCCCGCAGCCCCGCGTGCCGTGCTCCCGCGCCGATGCGGCCCCGCAGCCCGTGCGTTCCCTCGCCGCGGCGAGGCTTGCGCGGATCCTGATTCGGTGGCACCAGAAGGCAGGTGGCGGTGAGGAAGAAGAAGGGGGTGAGGGCACTTGCGCGGGTGACGGCATCGGCGTGCTCAAGCTTCGAGCTTGGCCGGCAATGGAGGCAGCGGCACGATCGGAGAAAAATGTAGAAGCTGCTGGCCTGAGGAGGAAGAAAGGGAGGGCAATTTTGTCTGAAAAGTTGTCCATGGGCATAATACCGGCTGATACAATGGTTTCGTGGGCATTTTATCGAAGCCCATTCTCAGGTGGGCATTCCGTCGAAGCCCGCCGGTTTCGTGGGTGAAATAACAAATGTCTCGTGTCGTGGACGGCGATCGAACTGGCAACTGGGCATTGCTTGATTTCTCCTTTCATGACATCGTAGCTAATCCTAAGCAGGCCATGATAATCCTAAAAGCATTGACACAATGATGCGCGCCATGCATTCTTACATCTTCGAGAAGAATCGTCTTCGACATGTTCGAAAACAGTGGCTCCTACGGGGAATTCTTTTGGGGGACAGGAAAGTATAGGCCATGTGGCGGCATTAAACCTCCCTTGCTAAGCAAGAACCAATCGCACTCGATCGCATGGAGCTGAGACGCCCATGTGTTCGTGCGCTCGCGCAGCAGCAGCAGCTAATTACCCGAGTAAATTTCCGTTTCCTTTTCGCGCGCGTAGTGGATGGCACGGCTCACCCACCGGCACCCAACTCAATTTACTACTACTGATCCATGGCGTGATCAGAGAGATTTGGGACAGATCTCTGTTCTATGCCTCGTTCTGAAGTTTCAGAACACGCGAGTGCCCGAAAAAGAAGTGGTTTGAGGGACACGGCTTCGATCTAAAGAGGAACGGATCGGAGGACGTCAGTACCCGCGTTCGATAGTTTAGGAGGCAAAAGAAAATTCTCCAGTCTTTTGAGAACGCCGGTGGTGATTAAGAATTGGAAAAAGGCAGAGAGGTTGACATGAGGGAGAAGCGTGAGGAGAGCCTGATGATCCTTTGCCTGTGCCTTTCGAGTTGGAACTTTCAGATGGTGAGATGAGAAAAAGCAAGGCACACACATCGATCGAGTGGTGCACGCAATGACGCAAATCTACCGTCAGGCCACTGACCGTGTCAGTGAAGATGCGGTGGCCATTTGAAAGTGGCGCAGGGTACAAACGCGCCATGAATCGATCAATCAATTAAGGAAAAATTCAGCAACCAATGAATACTGCGTGCGTACGTGATGTAGGAGAAGCGTACCTTGGCGGCGAGGACCTGGACGCCGGCGTACTTGACGTCCCAGCTGAACTCGGTCATGGCCCATCCGACGCCGCCGAACTCGTCGGCCTTGTCGACGGCGTAGCGGAGGTACTCCTCGCGGCCAGTGGCGCGGTGCAGCCACAGCGCCGCCCACAGCAGCTCGTCCTGGTACCCGCTCACGGACGCGTAGTAGCTCCGCACCTCCGCGATGCTGCTGTCGTACGTGCCCCGGTACCTGTCCCCGAACTCGAACAGCTGCGATACACCACGTACAAGTAGTATTCACGCGATTAGTTAGATACGTAGTCCTTCCTCGTACAGTGGAGGGACGCCGACTGATGATGATCAATCAATCAGTGATCATGAGTTGTACTAGTACTGTAATCGCTACTAGTAACAGAGGAATCACCTGCTGGGCGTGGTGGAGGAGGAGGTGCGAGTAATGCGGGTTGGAGCGGCGGAAGACGATGGATGCGGCGGCGAGGGCGGCGGCGGTCTCCCCGGCGAGGTCGGAGCCGGGGTTGTCCTTGTCGATGCGGTACGCCTGGCGCGACGTCGTCATGTCCTCCGGCCGCTGCCAGCAGTAGTGGTCCGTGTCGCCGTCCCCCACCTGCGGGCCCACGAGTCAGTCAGTCGGTCAGTCATCCAGCCACGCGGTTCTCGTCTCCGGCCGTGTCATAATGGCTGGCCTCCATCTACTAGTACGTAGTATCATTCGCATCACAGCAGCAGCAGCAGCAGTAAATTTGGGAGGTACGAGTCAATGACTGCTGCTGCATGTCTCGAGCTTTCTTCCCCTTTTTCTCGTCGTCTCGAAGCGATCGATCCATGGAGCGTGCGTGGAAGTGGTAAAAGAAGTGGTGACGTCGCGGCAGCTAGAGTAGGCACCGACACGTACTAGAGAGGAGAGGAACGATTGAACGAACAGACGTATAGTACCTCGGCCCAGTAGACGAATGGCTCGGTGTGCGCCTTGACGAAGTAGTCGGTGCCCCACTTGATGGCCTCGAGCGCGTGTCCCCACTCCCCCGCGGCGGCGACGTCGTCGGCGAAGTCGATGGCGCCCCACGCGAGCATGGTGACGGTGAAGGCCATGGGCAGGCCGAACTTGACGTGGTCGCCGGCGTCGTAGTAGCCGCCGACGAGGTCCACCCCCTGCTGCAGGCCGTCGGTGAGGCCCGAGTGGCCCCGCCAATGCACCCGCTGGTTGTGCGGCAGCCGCCCCGACCGCTGCGCCTCGAAGTAGAGCAGGCTCTTGGACAGCGCCGCGCCGTAGTCGGGCGGCGTCGGCGGCGAGTCGTCCACCTCCTCGACGACGATCTCGGCGGACGCGTGCTTGGCGGCGTCGCACCCGCGCCCGCCTAGCAAGAGGAGGAGGAGGAGGAGACGCGGCACCACCGGCGCGGCGGCGCGGCCCCGGCTCATGGCCAGCGCGCGCGCACCGCAGCTGCTCCCGCTCTGCGTTCCAGCGCGGTCGTCGCGCCGGCGTGCCACACGAGTTGTTTCGCTTGCTCGGGTTTTTCTCTGCCCCTCTTTCTTGAGGCCCTGCCTCGCGCGCTCGCTCTCCTCTGCTTTATTCTTGCGTTCCGCGGGACGGGATGGCTGTCTGTCACTCTGCGCTTAGCAGCAGCAGCAACTGGCGATCTCACTTCGCGCAGCGCCGGGGGAAGACTCTCTTTCCAGGTGCGCGAGAAATGATCTGCGGGGCCCGCGCACGCACGGCCGCAGCAGCCACCAAGCCTAGCAGCGCAGCGCATGCAGCGCACGCTCCTCCCGCAGCCGCCGCCCGCGACACGTATACACGCTTCCGTTTCGAGCCCGGGCGAAGCGGTTGGAGGAGCGGGGGTGAAACGGTAGTAGGGTGCGAGATCGGGGTGCGGGCGGCGCGGGGTGGTTGGACGGATTGACTTGGCGCGGCGAGTGACGGCACCGCGTCCCGGGCTCCCGGCTCGTTAGTGGCGACATTAAATGGCGGGGACGGAATGAGCGAGGCGAGGCGAGGCGAGCCGGCGTGGTGGGTTCACTTTGACCACGCCCCCGAGCGCGCCACCAACGCGCGACGCTTGCGTGCGCGCGCGCCCACGCGGCGGCGCTATGCAGCCAAAGCCGGTGAGCCGGTGAGCCGCCGCGCCCACCCGGGGCGAATGCATTGCTTGTTGCTGTCAAAATCCCGGGGGACCAAAACTGGACAGTTTCAATTCGTGTTGGGAGAGCGAAATTACGTCGTGTACGACGTTGGTCGGAGTGCCGGCGATGCCGCAGAACCGATTTGACGAGCTGGGCGGGTGGGCTCCTGACGTGGTCACCGCGAGACGTACGTACGCGCAGGTGCAGCGGCGGCCGGATCGGTTCGGTTTACCCCTGGCGCAGTGTGGTGGTACTCCCTAGTACTGCTACTCCACGCTGCTATGATCGGCAAGAAGATGCCGCGCGTGATGTGTACAGCTTACCAAACTTGCCATTAGCGCACTCTCCCGTTCAAGTTCGCCGCCAAAAGGCAGGTGAAGCCGGTCTCCGCAGCTGTCTTCGCAGGTGATCAGGTCGCGCTGAGTTTTCTTTTTCCTGCTCGGTTGACTCGCGACGGATCGAACAAGTTGCGCCGCTGGGCGACGAGCGGAAGCGGACGAAACGGCGGGCGGCCGGAACAGCGGCCACTGTTCCGACTCGCGACAGCTTTCGGCGCACGCTACCTACGTAACCGTGTCCATATTATTCGCTGGAGCGGTCGAACTGGCTAGTAGTACTAGCAAGTGCTAGCGACTCAACGCAATGCCGTCTCCAGTGGCGTCGTCCGGTCCGCGCGCCGGTGGCCTCGATCGCTCGCTGTCTCTCGCGATCGAGACGATGGTGATTCAGCGCGGCGAGCGAGCGTGCGCGCTGGTGCGCTACGTGCACCGCGACGCGCCGGTGGCCACGTCCTAATCCGGAGTCTCCACTAACTGACCCACCGGTGCGCGTTCAACTACGTACGGTCACGTGCTTCGGCGACCAGCCGCATTATGCGTAACAGCACATGTCCCCCGATAGAGCCGGTCGTGTGACCGCCGCCGTTTTCCTGAGTGTGGGTTGCCGGCCAGGCGTCGCACGTGCCCCCGCCGGCGCGGAGGTTTTTTTGGGCGCCGGCGAAGTGCGTGTGTCCTCTCTCCGACTCTCTGGAGTCTGGACGGCATCACATTGGCATGCACGTACGCCTGCGCGCCGCGTCGCCCCCCTTTTTGTTAGTTGTGCGGTCGATCCGCTAGCTAGTGCTGCACGGCGACCAGTCGCGACCACGCTTCGGATTTGGCCGGCGTATGTGGCGTCGTCACACGTCGGCCGCGGACTAATCATGGCCGGGGTGAGTGTGACGGTGGCAGACTGGGCAGAACCAGCGTAGTGAAAACCACATGTCCGAAGATAATCTGCTTAATTTGGCATTCGATTGCTGTTACCCATTCTGATATCTCTCTCTCTCTCTCTCTCTCTCTCTCTCTCTCTCTCTCTCTCTCTCTCTCTCTCTCTTGTATTAGGATGTGTCGCATGCCAGCCGGAGCCAGCTAGCTGCGCGCGACGTGCGCGCCGTCGAGCAATCATTATGCATATGTAATGGATGTGTCAATTAATCAGATGTCATTCACGACGACACGAGCGAGAGCGGGAAAAATCGATAATGCATGACGGCTACGTACATTCAGCTGGGGACACCTGTCGTGGACTCGTGGGAGCTCCTTCTCTTGACCCCGAAACACATACTGATGGACTTGATCGATAGTGTACTCCATGCTTGATTGAACACACAGCTTGCCGATCAGCTCATCAGCATGGCCGGCTTTAGCTAGCAACCTGGGACCTGACCTATAGCTAGACCACCGACACACTTACGTACAGTACAGGGCTCGCATCCGTCATCCCTGTATATGATATCAAAGCTAAGAACGCAAGAAGTGGGGAAGATGACAGGGAAAAGACGGAGGGAAGAAGAGGATGACCACAAATCAAGAATCACTTTCACTGATCACGCACGTTGCGGCCAGGCCACGGTGCTTTAGTTTTGCCCAAAGCGCGTGTACGTGTAGTGCGTGCTTATGCATGGCATATGTCTCCGCGCGCGCCTTCCAGCTAGCCTTGTGTAAAAAGTTACCACTACTAATACGCATCACACGCACCCAGATGCAATTCTGTCTGCTTAAAACGCATTCGTCAATCAGCCGCACAACATGACAAATTGACAATGCATCACCCTATAAACTTAGCTTCAGGACTTTTGTCTGTCATGGCAATGCTATGCATGCTTTTATTTGCTCCACTTCTAGGCTTTTCCTTTTGTTGCAATTGGATGGATGGCCCAGGTATGCTGTTCCTTCAATGTCTCATAATTCAGTTGATCTCCTAGTCTTCAGAACAGTGAGGCATTATTTATACCGACAGCACATCGGAGTATCACGGACCATATTTATATTGTTGCCACCGAGAAAATAGTATAAATTCGATCTAGCATATATATATATATATATATATATTTTGGCATGGGGTCAATGCAATCTGGATCTCTTCGTCACAATACAATGTATTTCCCATGAATTTGTCACATCCTTTTCATCAGATGAATCATTTGGTCCGTTTGTGCTGCCCCATCCAATTCGTCATGGCAAGCGGAGGACTCGAACCATTTCCCGCCCAAAAGGGTGTTTGTTATATGTAACACCTTAACAAAGTGAACTCTAGCTCGTGAACAGTATATGCACCACTGTAATAAAATCAATCAAGTCAATTAGAAATCAGTATTATAATCCTAGTCAGAAAGAGTGCTTGACCAAAACTAAACACTGCCTCTAGCAGAATGCAGAGTATCTTCATCACGAAAAAAAAAGAAAAAAAAAAGGAAAAGTGCAGAGTATCTTGGCAAACATAATTTCAACAAGCATATATAGTACTTTTTGCGAGGAATATACACACCAAATTAGTGAGCAAAATAGACACCAAAGCTTTTGAGCACCAACCATCCATAAAAGCAGGTCCAGGAATCTGATTCCTATATGAGTTTAGTACCACGGTTATTCATGGGAATGCGTAAACATTTCAGAATCTGGTTGAAAGCTACAAAAAGATAGTAGATGGGCACTTCGAATGGTCCAGTCAGATTGGGCCTGTCTAGCGGAAACGCATAATGGATACTCTGACAGCTGGGGGGATTAAGACGAGGTAGATGGATGTTTCCCTTTTTTATAGCTCTAGCCGTTCGACCGGCGAGGTAATCACTTAACTTCACATTTTTAGCCATTGTGGTGTGTTTTCTGTGGGTTGTTTGAACAGAAGAGACCTACTTACTTTATACGCTATGTCCGTGCACGAACGGTGCAGTACTGCAGTGAGAGCGATGTGACCACGAAAGTTGCTGGCATGGATCTGATTATCAAGAGCATGCACGTTTGGTGGCACGTATGCATCGGAATGGCATATCATGTGCTGCTACTGATCTAGTGCCAGTACGTACAGAAGTGCAATAATAGAAGGAGTTGTGCCTACAGTCTTGAATCTGAACCAGTGAATGTTAGTTATAGCTCAAGGAGTATATACACTGCAACGTTCTCGAAAAAAAGTATATACACTGCCTCGGATAGGAAATGCAGGTCGGTTTGGAATTCCTTCCAGTCGAATGTTAGGAGTATGTGGGTTTTGAGCATCGATACATGTAGAAGATTGACAACGACCTATATTTATTTCAGATCAGACCTAAATTCTGATAAGAGGAAATAGGACTACATTACTGATCACAGAGAGCAAATCAACATTCTGATTTGAGAGAATAGTTGGTGCTAGCTAGTTCAAGTACCATGTACAGCCAGCTAGGCGAATGAAGCTGGCATCATCTAGTAGGTGCAAATCGACTCTCGACCATGCCAGGCACAGAGAGGCACTGTTCCATGGTCCAACTACTTTGATGAGAAACAGTTAATTTGAGATCGCATCGATCATCGGACTGCCTGCCTGCCTGTTCGATCGACTTCACCGCGACCGACCGACCTCGATCGATCTGCAGCCTCTGCACGGGACTCGAGTTGCATCCAGGTACATGCCCCGGCGACGAATCGACATGAGCGTTGCCAGGAAACCCCACAACCAGTCCATTAAGAGCAGGCCCAATGGTGGCCGAATCGACCGACACGTCTGCACAACGGGTGAGCTGGAGGAGAGAAGAAAGATAGCTTGTCGCTCCTGCACTCGACTAGCTGGGCACGGGAGCCTAGGCACTTTTTTACAGGTTCTGTACGATCCTAGCCATGGTTGAATAATATTATCTGTATGACATGTAGGGCATAAACATGTTTTGGAGTAATGTGAGCAGCCAAGTTATTGTTTGATTTAGTCTCTTAGCTTGTCTCAAGATGACATGCATTTGTCGGTAAGACAAGTTTATTGAACTTGCTCTAACCAACAACAACACGGGGCGTGTGTAACCGGAGGACGTGCCGCCATGCCGCCGCATGCAGCGTCCATGCACGCACAGATCGGCAGACAGATCGAAGCTCCCAAGAAGCCACTGCTGCGCCACTTCACTCCGTTTAGGCCCCGTTTGAAACGCAGGAATTTCACAGCAATTTCATAGGAAACAGTTCAATTCCCGCAGGAATGGAGAAGCAATCCTCCGTTCCAAACGGGGCCTTAAGGAGCAGCTCGCATTACATGCCGTTCTTATTTTTTTTCTTTTCTGAGACCAAGCTGCAAATTAATGGCATGCCATGTTCTTCTTAACTCATCATTGAATATTTGAATGGTTCCGGAGGAACAAGAGGGGAGCATGCCCTGATCCGGGTGGGTCATTCGTCGTCGTCGGAGCCATGCATGATTGATCTGGCGAACTGGGCTCCCGGCCGGCGATAGATAGATCATGGATGGCATCATTCCATCATGCAGTCAGCAGTTATAGTGGTGTGTGCAGTCGCGCGCATCCAGCCGCCATTGCAGAGGCGGGAGATCAGGGGAGCAGCCGTCGTGCGCGCGCCCGGGCCGGCCACGTGGTTCGGCGAGGGCCCGCCGCGGGTTCGTGACGAAGCCTGCTGCTGCTGCCTATGGTGGGAGCTAGTAATGCGAATGGGCCAGGCCGACCTAGCGTTTACCTACCAACTGTGCCAGGGCCCACGCGTACGTACGTGCCGGGCCCATGGCGACACGTCGCGGCGAGGCTTGCCAGCACAATTCCATGCAGGTTTTCGCCCGGGCTTCGCTCGCTGTCCGTGCTGGTCTGGGGTCGATGATCACCCGCCGTGCTTCTAGGCGGGAAAATAGGACGATCAATTAAAGTTTGAATCTTTCGTGTGAAAGAAAATACAGTAGTTTATATAGCATCAAACGTACCACGACAAGTCGCGTATTTTTGGTGTCTTTTCTGACAGTAATTTAGAAACAAACAACAATTAATGAACAAGAAAATTGGAGATTACTCAACGCTGGGCCATGTGATACCCGGCTTGTCCCTCGATCAGCGTCAAGCCATGATATCGCGGCCGGCTCAAACCACGCACTCCATCGCCGTCCCATTGCCGTACGCGTCAAAGCGCGCGCTCGAAAAACCGGAGACGAATATCGGTGCGCGCGTCTCCAGCCCATCGATTGATTTGCCATCGAACGAACACGTTCCCGGTCGCAATCGTCGATCGGCGCACATCACCGGCGTAATTAACGAGAGGCGAAAACGATACCTGCAATTCCGCATCAATCCAGGCATGCACGTCCCACATGCACGCGCGTCGTCACCAAATAACTAACCGTACTACGTCTTTCCACCACAGGGAACCAGCGAACGTCGCCGTGTATGTCTTCTTCTTGTGTTATTCTTCTTCATTCATTGACATGCGCGCGATTAATAGGCATGGATCGAGTTAGCCAGCAGCGTTGTACCGTAAGCTGGCCAGAAGTTAGGTGACGCGTCGCGTTCTTCTAGTGCCGAGCAACGTGGGTTGGGAGGTCACCATCCCTCGAGAACAGGAGAAAATCGATGGAGAGCTAGCTATGACTGATCGATGCAAGTCATGGAACCGACAAAATGCTAGGCTACCCTAGTTACTTTTTCGCAAACTTAATTGATCATGTTTTCCTCAAAAAATGCTAGGCTACTCTAGTTACTCATGCTTATGGTTATGCACAAGTATCTCTACACAGACACATTATGAGCATTTCCAGAGAGGTGGAGCTGAAAATTACCATAACAACGACTAAGGTACTAAGGGTCCCTGGCCTGCAAAACAAAACGGCAAATCACGACTATACGTGCCGGCAATTTCTTCTACGAGTAGTATCCTGTATCTACAGCCATGGGATTGGATAGCTCTCAAATCAGAATGAAGAATCAGATATCAGCTCTGAGCTAGAGTAGCAAAAGACCAGAGCGTCAAATCTTTTCACGGGTCTTGATCTCGGATGATGACAGCACGAATTTGTCGACCTCGTTATCGTTAGCTGCCCGGCCGGCCAGTGCGGTCGACATCCATAAGCATGTGGAGACGAAGCTCAAAAGGCGCTAGGCAGTAGGCACTTGACTTACTTCCGTGCAAATACAATTGCAGTTTCAATCAAAACTTGTCTTCCATCCATAGTCGACGTACGTAGCGTGCCTCTCATCGGTTGGAGCCAACGGCTTACCAAGCAAACTGCCAAACTGTATTCAGTTTATTTGCTGCGTTATGCATGACGTGCTCAGATCGATCGTCCAACGTATATGTGCCTTGAACTACAGTACACTGATGATCCACACCACGCCTATGCTAGAGCTTTCAGCTTAATTTGACACATACGTAGTACGTGTTTGGTTTAACCTGTCAGATCGAGTTGTCTATGTCAGGACAGTTAGCAGCTGGCCGGAAGAATCTGTCAACTGCAACGACGTATGGATCGACAAGGTCAGTTATTGGAACTTGCAAGAGGAGTGGCACGGGTCGGTGCATGAGCCTGTCTGAAACTCTGAAAGGATGTGCTAAATTGCGCCCTGTATGTTGTATCCTGAGACATGCAAATCCTTTTGACAGTAGCACAGGACAACTACTCCTGTCTAGACTCTCCACTCTCCAGCACAAGCCAGCGCCATGGAAGAACACAACCATATATACATGCCAGAGTTAATCAATGCTCCATCGATTATAACAGATTTAGAATCGGAAAGATTTAGTAGGGTTTTTCTGGAGCCCAGGGAGTCTTTCCTTGCTACTACGAGTGTGTATGGATTTAGCGCTTTTATGAAGCAAAACTAAAGTAGGCGACCTATAGTATCACGCTTTGCACTCATAAGTCAGAATCAGAAATGAAAATTAATCATTTTTTTTGCGAGGGAAAAAATTAATCAGTTTTTAAGGACAAAAAGGTTTCTTCTTCAGTGATTGTTTGTGTCCTGAAGCACGAGACAGGCGCTACCTTGAGAACAGAACAGCACAGAAAAATATGAAAAAACAGAAATCACAAGGATCAAATCACCACAATTTTTTGGAAGGAGACGAAAAGTTATACCGTTTGATCCTAACAGAAATCAAACCAAAATCGCAAAAAAAAAAACAGAAATCAAACCAGCCCATGAGTTTGGAATTAATGGGCCTTGGACTCCTCACTGGATTGGGCTGGTGGGAATTCAAGACTCCAAGGCCCATTAATATGAACATATACAGTATAATCCAAAAATAAAAGGAGCACATACAGTACAATATGTGTTGCTCAAAAAAAAAAACATACAGTACAATATGTATGCTACTCTAGCTCGACTACACCATAAATATTGCGTATACACTTTATTCGCAATAAAATATAATTCATATACAATACTATGATGACTGCACATCTGTCTCATATGATGAGTTTGGAGCTGCAACTTGCAACTTTGGGTGCCCATAATATGGCATCGGCTATGCATGCTAATTTTTATAGAATTGATTAGAATCTCTAAATGTGTTTTTTCTTGGATTTTTCACATTTTCAACTTCTAGATATATGTAATATATGACACCGTTGACTTTTCTCGTACGTTTGACCATTCGTCTTATTCAAAATATTGTGTAAATAGCAAAGTGTATAGGTTAATCTTAAAGTGCTTTTGATGATGAATCTAATGATTTTTCTTTCACATTCAAAAAGTAATTATTTAAATCTATATTGTTGGTCAAAGTTCAATGAAAAAGTCAACGGCGTCATACGGGGAGTAACACACTAGGAAAGCAAGAGCACCTGTCGCCGGGTCACGAGCCGGGCTACAGAATCGGGCCGAGGAAAGATCAGCCGCAAGCGCGGGGCCCGCCTCTTCTCCGTCACCCGTTCCACACGCCGCGCGCTCCCGCCTTCCTCGCTTGCTCTCCGCGCCCACCATCTGCTCGACGAATCGCAGCTCTCGTCCCCAGTAGCTATGCCGCCGTCCCTAGCTGCGCTTCCGTTCCTTCCCGCCACCGCCGCTCCGCGCTCGCCGGGGCCGCGGCTTGGGATTTCCCTCCGCTCGCGCTCTGCCGTGGTCAGGGCGACCGCCTTCCGGGCGGTGCCGCGGCGCGTCGGTCTCTGGTCCCAGCGCCTCGCGCCTATAGAGAGTACGCCTCCGCCGTCCTCCGCTACGCCAACGCCGGATGAGCAGACTGCGGGCTCAGGTGGGGCGCCAGCATGCTGTAAATCGTGCTGGCGGTGCTGCTGGGCTAACACGACCGTTGGCCGTTCGTGACAGGATTCGATGCCGGAGCTGGAGAAGGCGGTGGCGGCAGCGGCGACGGAGGCGGGGGCGCTGACCTCGGATGGTTGAAGGTGTTCCCGCACGTGCTCACCGCGTCCATGGCCAACTTCCTCTTCGGTTACCACATTGGGTGTGTGTGGTCCTTTGATGGACTCGGTTGCATAGCATTGAATGTGCCAATTGTTTGCAAAGTATTCGAATAGTAACATTTTAACTTTACCTTACTATTACCTATCAAGCGTAAGGTATCCTTTGTTATACTATTTGTTTGACTGCTTACTGTGCCACTATGCAATTCTCCTACAGTTTTCTACTACTGATATACTAGTTTTAACATCAAACTTACATCTCGGTGCATGATCCCATTGCAGGGTCATGAATGGTCCGATAGAAGATATTGCACGAGAGCTTGGTTTTCAGGGAAATCCAATCCTCCAAGGTCTTGTGGTCAGCATATTCATTGTTGGCGCATTTTTCGGGAGCTTAGGCTCATCTGCGTTAGTTGATAATCTTGGTTGTAAAAAGACCCTTCAGATTGATACTATTCCATTGATTCTCGGGGCTCTCCTAAGGTACGTAGCTTCACTGTTTCTGTACTGATGAAGTTTCAGGGGAACAGTTTAATATGTAGTACTTGTCCGGAGTCGATATCAAACTTAAATATTGTCTTAACAGTGTTTCTGTTGCATGAAGTTACCATTTGTTATGCTTAAAGCAATCATACAGTGCGCAGGCAGATTCGCTGGATGAGATGCTTTTAGGAAGATTTCTTGTTGGCATTGGGATTGGTGTAAATACTGTTCTTGTTCCACTATATATCTCTGAGGTACCATTTTGCTATAATGCAAACAATTGTTTCTGTTATGTGTTGTCATTAATCTATGGCCCTATTTTCAGTAACAATATCATCAAATTTTCCATTGTTTATCTTCACTATTGACTTGCTGCATTTTAGGTTGCCCCGACAAAGTACAGGGGTTTTTTGGGTACTTTTTGTCAAATTGGAACATGCTTGGGAATAATTGCTGCACTTTCCTTGGGAATACCTTCTGAAAGCGATCCACATTGGTGAGGCATCTTTTGTTTGCGCTTCTGCATATGTAAGTCATCATTTGGTTAATTTTACTGAGGTGTCATAGCCTGATCATGGAGCTATTTAACAGCATGCACTCTTTTGTTTGTTCATCATTATTTAGAGGGATATTACCAAGTATGATATGTAGACAAATTGGAATAATTTACAAACATATGAAGAGTACTGGATAAGAAATGATCTAAATTATACAGTGTTCACTACTGAGCCCTGAGATTCGTCGTATTAATTGCGCATATTTCGATAAATGCTTCTGTGGATACAACTTAATGTTTGTTAAATTTCTGCATTGCATTGTCAACATATTATTCTAGATATTTTTTCACTTTCTAGGTGGCGAACAATGCTTTATGCTGCATGTGTACCTGGCGTTCTTATTGTTGTTGGTATGCAATTTGCTGTTGAGAGTCCCCGATGGCTTGCCAAGGTACCTTCAGACTTTTCTCCGTGTTTCTTTATTTGTTGGGTTGTGTTTATGTGTGAGTGGGTGGGTGGTTAATGATTTTTCCTTTTGGGACTTCTTTGTATCAGAAAACTCTATTAGTGTACACTGTAGGTTGGAAGGTTTGATGATGCCAGAAAAGTTGTGGAAACCCTTTGGGGACCTTCCGAAGTTGAAAAGTCCATGGAAGAGATCAAAGCTGTTGTTGTAAATGATGTTTCACAGGCCAGCTGGTCAGAACTTCTGGTGGAACCCCACAATAGAGGTACTTCTATTTATCAGAATATTGTGCTCCTTCGTGTAAAAGAAAAATCTCCTGGGCCCCGTTACTCATTTTGTTCATTTTAATGAAACTACATGATATCATGCTTATGATATTCAATGATCAGGCACACTTTCGTGCATATGCATGGCGTTTCTACCTTTTTTCCCTTGTTGACTTGCATCCCTATGGCATTCATCTGATTTTTTCATAGTCTGCTGACTTAATACCTGGGGACTAAGTTGCCTCCTTTTATTTCTATGAGTTATTAGTTTACTGAAAGGTGCCTTTTAGTATTTTGAGCATCAATGTTCTGCACCACTGTTTGTGTATTTTTTGGCCTCATGCCCACAAAATCTACTACGTTCTGTAAAGTTGATGTGGAGTTACTCATTCATTGAGGTTGCTATATGGTGCTTCCTAGTTTTTATAACAAACAAGCTGCAGTATCCTTTTTCCTCTTCTGTGTGTGGTGGCAGAAAGTGCTTGATATCTTCGATAGTTTATACTTTTGTGATTTTCTTCATGCTGTCAAGAATTTATTCTTATTGTATATGCAGTTGCATTGATTGGCGGAGCCCTTTTCCTCCTTCAACAATTTGCTGGAATAAATGGTGTTCTTTATTTTTCATCATTGACATTCCGTGATGTTGGTATTACAAGTGGTGCTTTAGCGAGCTTATATGTTGGAATAACCAACTTGGGTGGTGAGTAGACTCCATTCATGTTATGCTCTATCATGACTTTTTCATAATTCATCTACCATGTTTCTGAAATTTAGGGGCAATCATTGCTTCAAATTTGATGGATAAGCAAGGGCGAAAGAAACTTTTGATAGGAAGCTATCTTGGAATGGTATGTATGTCAGTATATGTAGCCTTTTACACTATGGTAATTCAAATAATCGTGCTTCAACAATTGTTTTTGTTTTACTTCCCCGCAAAGCCTCCACATTTTTCTTTTGGCTAGTGTATTATTCAAGTACATATGATTATCCACACATCGATTCAACACCGGTATGGTATGTCTACGACTTCAGTCCATACTGCTTGTCCATAACCAAAGTTAGTGCATTTTTTCTGATCTTTCTGCAGGCATTTGCAATGTCTCTTATTGTGTATGGTATCAACTTCCCACTTGATGAAGAACTCGCCCACGGCTTGTCAATTACCGGAACTCTTTTGTATGTGCCTTTTCATTTTCACTAGCATATTCTTAAATACACAAATAATGAAATTGGAAATGTTTATATTATGTTGCTCTCTGTGACGTGATAAAATGAACTCATTACATTTACTTACTGGACTTTCACCTTGCTAATGTGTGTTGAACTCCTGATTCAGATAGTTGGTTAGTAATCTCACTTCTGTATATGTATTAATAGGATAGTTTGGAAGAAATCTTGGTAGTTACTTGAAGTTTATGTCTGCATTTGCAGGTACATTTTTACTTTTGCGATTGGTGCTGGGCCAGTTACGGGTATCATTATTCCAGAGCTGAGCAGTGCCAGGACACGCTCAAAAGTTATGGGTTTCAGCTTCACTGTACACTGGGTACGTGCTTTGCAGGATTTACATTTCACCTCAGAAATACAGTGTTTCTATATGCTACACATTTCACTTGATATAAAGATGTACTTATGGACTGCATTGTTTTCAGATATGTAATTTTCTGGTGGGATTATATTTTCTGGAGTTTGTGAAGAAGTTTGGGGTTGGCGCAGTCTATGCAGGTTTTGCCGGGGTGTCCTTGTTGACAGCACTTTTTGCCTACAATTTCATAGTTGAAACACAAGGGCGTTCCCTTGAGGAAATTGAGATGTCCTTGAGCACTACTACCTCTGGCAAGCAAAAGTAAAACTTGCTCTTCCATTTAGTCAAGTGGATGAAGTGAAGGTATCAACTGGGTGAAGAATTGTAGGCCAAGGTGCAAACACATTCAATCCAATGCACTGTTTGGTACTTTGCTATCTAACATGTGTGTTAGTACATGCAGTTGCCACGTAGAAGCATTTTCCCTCCGTGACCTTCAGTAGTGCCAATTTGTTGTGACAACTTCACCGTCTATAGCAATGCCAATGTAAATATGAATTGCATCGATAGAGAAGTCACATCAGCTTTTGAAAGTGCAAGTTGTTCAGTAAATAAAGTGTGAAGGAAAGTTATTTCGCCTTTTCATGTAGTTATACATCGATTGTGTATGTATTCTTCTACGCTTGTACCGATACTTTGTTGTGTTGATTGAGTGGTGAATTTGCATATATTCGTACAATCGACTTTTGCACTACAAAGATTATTTAACATATGTTTTGGCTGAGGGTACTATTGAATTTGTATGTGGAAACAACACACTCTGATATTCTTAAATGGCTTTGTGTGATGAAAATCATGCCGAAATAAGATGCTTTTTTTTTTTCCTGAAGTTTTGGCAGAGCAGAACAAATGTCAACCAATCCAGGATTCTGCCCTGACCGATTCCTTTTCAGTTCAGTCGCTTTAATTGATTCGTGTTTTCGGACCTTTGCCACAAACGGAACACACGGCTGGGGTGAGTGCCGGCTCAGATATTCTCGCTTCTATTGTATGGTCTTAACACAAGGGAACCCAAAAATTCTGGGCCTATATTTTTCTCAGCGTCAATCCCTTTTCTATGAATTTTTTGTTGAGTTGAGGTTCGGATTGACTCTGGTGCTGCATTTGGTGAACTCTGAAGACTTTGCATGTAGGGAGAGCTTTTACTTTCCGACATCAGTTAGTCCATGATGTTGATGCAGATTGGACAGTCTTTGTTATTTTGAAAATGATAGTTCTTTGTCAGTGTATCCGCAGGTCTTGGTTAAGTACATCGGCTTTGGAATTATGTATCCAAAGTGTTCATACTGCTACTGACTTCGAGTCTAGTACCGAAGGGTTCTTTATAACTTTGTGACGTGTAGTACATGCTATAGATATTACCTTTTCTTTCAAATAAATTCATTTAAATACTTGAAGAAGGCAGAACCAAAGCTTCATAACATTCTTCTGTGAGCATTAGGTCTGTATAATCTGGCTGCGTCAATCTCGTTCAATTAGTTAAATACCGTAGCCATTTATCTCTCTCTCTCTCTCTCTGTTTTTTTTTTTTTAAACCTTTCAGTTGAAAGCTGGATCACTACCTTGTTAGTGACAGCACTGGTCCATCTGAGTCCTAGTTGGTAACTAACTTTCGAAAGCACCCCCCTTAGGTTGCCCCAAGGGGTACAAGATAAGAAGTGGGTGTTGCTGATGTAACATTGCTAAAGTATGATTAATAATGAGCCAACAAGATGACATTTTTGGATTATTTATATCATCTGGTGCCTTTTCACTTGTTTCCCTGTCATGGAAAGAAATGGACGAATCCATTCTTGTTTCTTTTACTACATTATTAATTTGGTTTCTTTTCTTGGACCAACAAGGCTAGCAAGTTATGTGATTGGACAGCAGTGATTATTCCTTCTTTGGTGATATATCATTTTTGTTGTGACAAAGTTGGTCGGGCTTACTAAAATTTTCCAAAGTTTTTTTTTTTGTATTTGCAGTGATCTTTATTCATCATTAGGAAGGACAAGTCCATCACTGCTATAGTGATTAAAGTTCCCATAGAACACTCCCCATGTGTGATAAAACATCAGTGGATTTGCTTATCCCGCCAAATGCTTGCCTTGTCATTCTGCTGTTATTTACGACGATCAGCTAATGTCTTGGGCGACCCGTCGGATTAAGATCCAAGTGCAATACCAGGACCATTCAAGTTTCTGAATTGTGACTTGTGATCCCCCGTGCATTCCACACCTTTCGCTTTAGTACGTTGACAAGTTGCCCGTGACGACACTGAGGACGCACGTTCCAAGCTACCGAATATTTTGAGCAAAACGCACAAGAGAGAAAAACAAAATTTACTGGAAAGTCTTATCCTTTATCAATACGAAATGTTTGAACAAATAAATGTCACAGATGTCAGTACTCGCACCGTCGCACGTCCGACCAATAAATCCTGGCTTCTCCACTACACGACAGTCTTCTTTGGACAGGAGGACCTACCTCTAATTATCAATCTGCAGATATGGTAGCATTTCCACAGCTGATCCAACAGCTGGAGCTTTGAATACGTGTGAGGAACTTCGAACATTCGAAACCACTCGAAAACTCATAATCTTTTTGAACAGCAGGATGCGCAGACATCCTTTTTTTTTTTGGAAGAAAATGTACAGATACCAATTTCTTCCAGTAAAAACGATTAACGGAAGACAGATGAATCATAACAGCACCACTAACAGAGCAAAAAACAAAAACAAAATATGCGCCTTACGGAATGTGCATTCCTATACCCCCTGTTACGTTATTAACACACTCGTGTTGCATGGGTCAATGACTAATCAGCGTTACAGATTCAGAGAATTCCAATCTTCTCCTGCGAAGACAATTTCACCTCGATCTTTTTTTTCTTGTCCTCAGGAGAAATTTTACTTCTCTCTTGCACTGATCGACCGCCTGATTTCCGGTTTTGACTGTCTTGCCCTTAGCAGCGCTCTTTCATCGAGTTAAATGGCATGGCTTCCCTTTTTCTCGAACAACGCAGGAGAACGACACGACACGGCTCCTCTACTTAGACCATCAATCGCTTGCAGAGTTCAGAGAGGATCGTGGTCGTTTACTTCTGCGTCCCTTCTGATACATCACACTCAGCGTGGAAAACTGCTCTCACCGGCCGGTGGTCGGATAACCTGTAGTTGCACGTCTCATATTGGACTTGCTTCAGGCCCTTGCCGCGCCACAGAATACGATCACACCTGCTCAAAAGCAACACCTTTGTTACGCGTCACACATTCCCCACTCAAAGAACTCATGTTCATTTGCAGGATTCAGTGTATCTATTTGTGGTTGTATGAATCGCGGTTGAGATATCTCTTCTTTTTCAAGGCAAAACAGGTGCAAATCCATGACATTTTCTTATAGAAAGAAAAATATCTACTCAGCTGAGAGCTGACCATGCTGGCGCGCGCTTCTTCTCGCCCCGCGTACCATCAAAGCACCAGTAGTACTGATCGGAGTTGGGGTGGTACTTGTAGGTGGGAGAGAACGTGATCGAGCCTTCTTGCCATCCCTCGAAATGCCGGCCTCTCGAGAACTCAAATAATAGCTACGGTTTGCATCAGGATAGGAACACTGTGATGTTTAGACATATCAGAAAATGGATTTAATATGAAAAGCTCGAGATATCTTGGTACATACTTGATCATTTTCTAACAAAATGGCCCAGTTCTTGGCTTTCATCAGCGATCTCGTCTCAGCCTCTTCTAAGGATATCCTATAATTCAAGTCACCGAGCAAAACTACTTGACTGCAACAAGTAGAATTAAAACAAAGGAATACCATAAACAAACTGCTGGTGTAAATCGGCCAAAAAGAAGTGATGAACTACATGACGTATGCCGTCATGCATGATGCCATTTTGGTAGCTTACCACAGATTCTTATTCTCCCTTCATTTTCGTTTAGTAAGAAGACAAGTTACGTTTAGTAAAATTAAAACACATGTCCAATCAAACTGGGAATTAAAAATTTAATCATTCAACAAAAAATAGAACTTAATCTTACGTTTAGGGATTACATTCACAAATTATTTGATAGAATCCAAACTACCGGATATGCTTAAGCATCGATATTGACCTATGGTGTAGATCTGAGAGGGATGATAAGTTAAATAGTACGTTGGCCCAAGTAAAAGAAATCAAAGATACGAGGCCAATGAGCTGAGATAATGTAACCTACTCATGGTCAAGGATCTTCCCTGGCAATTTCTGAGTTGCACCACCAGGGAACCTCGTCCTTGCAAGAATATCTGCGGCATCCAAATTCCTCAGCATCACATCCCCTTCTTTGCCACCTGAAGCCAGGTGACAACAAACAAAGCAAAAGCTCGTCTCCTGAAGCATGAATCGGATGGACACAGAACCCTGCAACCAGCGCATCCACACACAAGGTCATGTGATTACATTATGCATCACTGGCTCTTCTTTCTGCTTATCTATACATGTTATGCTTACCTTGTTCCCCAGGCAGCCCATGATACCCGAACCGATGCATGACACATCCAGATGGTGAATGAATGGCTTAAGGCTGCTCCTCACCCATACAGAGGTAAAGATGCCGACCATCTGCTTGCTCCTGATGCAGCTGAAGTATTCTCCCTGGGCGGAGCTCTCCATTGAACAGTTGTTTGTAGTTGCTTTGTGCGAATTTTCCCCTTCTATAATTCTATTTTTGTTTAATGCCTCAGCAATTAGAGAGTTCCACTTTGTGGATATACAGCTCTTCTTAGGGCCAAGCACATTTCTTGCATTGAGTGGCACTATCTCTTGAAACCTAAGCACCATCAGAACAAACCTTATCCAGCTAGCACAAAACATCATCTCATCACAATTGATAAGTTAGCAGGTCGAGCTGAACAGGCTACCCTAGAACATAGATGTCGTAGAAGTTGTCTCTTGAATCCAACCAGTCCTCCAAGTCCAGATCATCAGATGGTGTGATGCCACCAACATTCCAGGTACTAGCAAATACCCTTCGTATGAAAAAAGGACAAAAAGAAAGGCTGAAATGAACTGCTATGAAGTATGAACAGAAGCAATGCAAGGCTAAGCACTGCGAGTCACCTGTATATGAGTGTATCATTAGGTCCAGTCAAGGGTCTCTTTCCCAATGTTTCATCCACTACGCTTGAAACCTCAGAGACGGATCCATGACCATGCAGCTGTTGGCGGTGCAGTAGCTTACTTGTTACTAGCCTAGGCAGGATGATCTAGAAGAAGAACAGCATATGTTATAATGCTCCAGCTCTGCTACAGAGGTAAGAGAAACGAGAAGCTACTAATTCATGGCTGCTCACTTGTCTCACCTTTCTATTCTCTCCCATGTTGTAGTAGAGGCGACGAGATCACCTCCCTGTCTAATAGCAGCATGCCGGAGCATACACATGCACGAGCAAGTAATAGCCAAACAAGGCGAAGTGCTACATGATATATAAAAGGAAAGAAGCAGGAAAAGGAAAAGGCATGAACTGTAGCTTTGATGTTGACAGCATTGCAAATGGAGCTTCTCATTAACTATCGTATAAACATTTACACAACACAATGCATGTCAAACTTTTTGTGGGCTAACAGGTGGACTGCCGGTTCCGATCTGAACAAAGGCCGCAGCTATAATTTAACTCCAGCATTTCCTGTGTCCATGGCTCTCTATTAAAAGAACTGTAGTGGTATAAAAATAATGTAGGCATGCAATCCAGTGCGTTCTTATTGGCAAGCTACACTGTCGTGCCTGATGGTTTGGCTGGGTAAGAAGCCATCCCTTGTTGAATAAGGGCTGGGTGGAAAGAGACAAAGGCACACTTGTCCAACTTGCCTACCTAATATATATTCTTATTATTATCTGTTCGTTAAGCACTTGGGCTACCCTTGGGTTTTTGGCAAGGCAATGACGCAACTTGTGTTTGAATTTTACGAGAATTTGGACTCTTGTCCCTATTTGCAAGTGTCTATTGTTTGAAAATTCATAGCGAGAGACCTCAAGATTGTATCACCCTTTCTGCTGCTGTTGACTGCATGGATAGATTTTGTAGGTAGGCTAGGCTTTATAGACCTAAAAACAATTCTGCTAGGGAGTTAATGCGCTTAATTATGCGCAATTTTCTAGCACAAGTGTGATAGCATGCTTACCTCTGCATGAGTTCAAAAGCAAGATATTATGTTTGATGGTTATCAGGTTGTGTTTCTCTCCTTAAAATGAAAGAAGACCAAAAAAAAGTGGCAAATGGTGAATTCTTTTTCTTTAGGGCGCAAATGGTGAATTCTTGGCCAGCTACTAGAGATATCTGATTAAAAACAAGAATTCATTCAGTTCTTTACGGGCTTCAAAACTTACAAAGAAATATAAGCTAGTGAAGCAACAAAAAATCAAAAAGATGTATGAGAGGGATGGACAAGAAAGAGACAGGCAAAGCACCTGTAGGCAGGACTAGAGCCCACCGTTCATTTCCAGATCAAATTGGCGACCGCTGACTACCTTGTGTTTCTTCATTCGACAAGCCTGAAACCATCACCGTTCTTTTTTGGCATTAGAAGGAAAAACAAAGTAAAGGATAGCCTCATATCAGCAGATGACTAATTCTGTCCGTGCATTTCTGTTGATAGACTTACCTACACGCTGGCATGCAGCCATACACAGCTGTGGAAACTAAGCCATGTCTGGCAAGATCTGTAATTGCAAAATGCCTGAATGGGCAATATTGCCTTATTGGTCCATAGTCAGATTCCCATAAGAGCAAATTGGAATAAGATGAATCCACTCGTTATGATTTTTTTTTTTAAAAAAAAAATCCGAGTTCTTTTCTCGAATACCTTAACCTTTTGCAACAAGAATATGTTAGCTGAGTACTTTTGCATACTCTGAGTCATAGAATCACACATGCTAGTACAGAAGCTTTTGTTTTTTCAAACTTAATACTTGAGTATTCCTGAGTAAATTTGATTTCCACAACCTCACATTTCTATAAAATGAACAGCATCATTATGAGTTCAACTGAAATAAAAAAAATGACAGTTTGCTAGAAACAGATAAAAGATGATATAATCTATCCACCAGTATTTCTACAATTCAAAACAACGCCAGATCGCTAGAGAATATAGCTTTGAACTATCTATACTACACTGAGTTTAGGAATTTTATACAAGTCGGTAGTCCCTACGGCCACTGTCAACATCTCCAAGGTGAAATTTGCCATTCACAATATACCTATACCAGCTACCAAATTGGTCCAGCTTCGTTTCTGAACACATCAAATGGAAACTAAGACTTTCAACTTATCTGTACCAAAAAACAAGCAATCACACCGCAAACTTATGATGTGTCAACACAGTCTAGATGGTACCAGATCACTTAAGTAGAACAACAAAAAGTGTGAATTTTAGTACTGCTCTGCTTTATTGGTAAACTGAGGGAAACACAGAAAGAAATGCTACAGCCCATAAAACAACAAAGAATCACTGACTCTCAGCTAGCTACAGCTGCTAGCTGAGGTCTATACGTGACCAAATTTTGAATAGCATAGTTGGAGTCCGAAATACTTGCAATCTCAATGTGGTAATACCAAGCAACGTTATTGTGCACATCCGAACTATGCAAATGCGCATGCATCCTATGTGCTAAATAACAAGAGAAGAGGACCTATGTAGCACCAGAATGTTAACATTCACTGTTTTTCCATAGTACACATATCAGAACAATTTGCACCATTTTTCCTGCAAATTCACACATTCTAGTGTGTTATACATCTTAATTTTAGATTTTCCCTAAGTGCATAAGTGCAGTTCTTTAAAAGTGGCTGCAATTGCACCAAAAAGCACTTCTAAATTTCTTATAAACATTCAGTATTTTTCCTTGTTTAGCTGATATGCTAAGAGCTTATCTGAACTTCTCCAATTAATATGGTGTTTTCACTCTTATTGTACAGAAGTGAAGCTAGGAACTAGTTTACATAATATTAAGAGACAAGAACTGTGGTCAGCAAAAGACATGCCAGTGTTTCAGTCAGATTAGTCGGATCAAAATAGTCAGTGGGTCAAATGGATGCTATCATACAAGATAAAAACATACGCAGTTCTCAGTTCTTGTAACAATTTGTGACCAACGTTTCAGTTGGCATTAGAAAAGATAATTTAGGCATCTTACAGCCTTATATAGATGCCAAATAGCACTTCCTTGTTTTTCGCAATGCTGAGTGGACCAACGCACCTCAATTTGGCACTTGGCACCTAACCGCACGATATTTGGCACAGCAAGATATGGAACAACAAAAAATGACGCCATCAGAGATCTTCTTCCCCAATACTTTACTTTTGCACGACTCTTCTCTCGATATTTTCTGCATGCGTGCCAATGCATAGCCACAAGGACACCATAGAAGCATGTAAGTAAAAGAGACAACATTCAGTGCGACTATATATCAGTATCCACTCTCCATATTTTAATGTTTATATGACCAATAATTGATGATATGCAGTTTAATATATATGCAAGTTGATACAGATCCTTCTGTCATAAACAACAGGAACAATTGGACAATCATGTTGCCAATATTGTTTTTCAATAAACATGTTCTGCCCCTGTAATCACAATATACAACCAACCACCACGCGCCCAGGTCATGAAGGGAAAAAATGAGGGGGAAAAACAATCGTACTATAGTAATGTTCGACATCAACCTTCCTCTTGAAATTTAAAGCATGAGCTATAGAGTATAGAACAAAAGTGCTATAGCCAAACTCCTTTTCCTCTAATGGATAAATACTGTGAAAAAATCCCCAAGGAAAAAATGGAAATCACACTGTGAGGCATACCTTTACAGGCGTATCCAGTTTATACTGGTTTCAGAACTGTGATCAATCTGACCTGCAAGAGGTACAAAGATATTGGACCAAGTATTATATGAGCAAATGTTAAATATTGGACCGAGTATTATATGAGCAATGTTACATTCTTACAAGCTTACAACACATACACTGGAGAATCAGTTTTGCTAGAAATGAGATGCCAAACTACTACTACAATTTGCACAGATTTTAAAACAGGCAGATCTAGCTTAGTTAGGAAAGTTGATTAGAAAGAAACCTAATCTTTGACTCCAAAAGCAGTAGCACAAATGCATAAAACAAGAACTTAAGGAGATATGCACAGTTGAATATGTGCACAAGCATGCAGCTAAGCAGTAGAATAATGCTTATAACTTAAATAAAAGAATTGTGATAAAATAAAAAGAACAGTTTCTAGACAAAGTTTAGTAATGTAATATAAAAAATGGCGACTCAAAAATAAATTATCACCTTCCAATACTACAGCATTTTAAATCATCCTGATCCTTAGTTTCAGAAACACCAACTCCACAAATCACACAAAAAAAGTAACATTCTTGTTTTGAGTGTGACATGAAGATTCTGCAGCATTAGTGTATCTAATGACTAGATGAACCAATTGTGCCACAGAATTGAAGATTCAGCACCAGCTGAGGGCATTGCATTAATTTCCTAGGAGGTGCATTCATAATAAACAGTATGAATGTGGTATATGCAGCATCAAACCACGCAATAACATATGACAAATCCATGAATAGTTTCTTGATTTGTAAATCTTCAGCAGAAAACATTCATTGCAGTTTTCACATATGGAACAAATGGCACTGGAATATATTTTTGGCATCAACCAAAGAACAGTCAGTCGAGACTGTATATCCAAGACCAAGCAACATATCTGTAAAGGCGTACGCCAACTGCATATAATTTGCTATGTGCTTACAATATTAATCCCTGAAATATTCAGCAGTCCAACCAGACAGGTAAAGGATTAAATAGAAAAGGCAAGAATTAACAATGGCAATTCCAGAAAACAATGCTGAACCAAGCTTTTCTTTTTAAAGTGGGCACTGAACTAACCACGTATCAGGAAATTACATTATTTTCAGCATAGCTTCAATATTATTTACATCTCAAGCTCTTTTCTACTCTATAAACAGAACAAAAGAAAAGAAATAACTGTAAAGACAGGAAGATATCATGCTAAAAGCCTAAACACACCATTTTACAGTTACACTATTCTATGCTCTATACCATGTAATCCGGTTCCACTAGCTGGCATAAGTGGAAGCACCTTGTGACCGATCCACCTCACCATCTGTGAAGAACATCCAGCCTTGCGCTCAACCAGTTGATGATGTCATTTGCTATATCATCCCTTTCAGGTTCAAAGAGAAGATCATGCAAATATCCATCGTATAATTTTATTGACTTACTTGTTGACATTGATGCTTGGTATAGTCGCTGTGATGCTCTTGGATCAGTTATTGTGTCAGCTGTACCATGAAGAACTAAGAAAGGGACGGTGATTCTGCTCAAGTTTCTCTGCAAATAAGATGATATCCGGAGAATTTCATTGCCAGTTCTAACTCTAATTGGTCCAGTGTACACAAGTGGGTCTGAATACTTCATCTTCAGAGCCTTTGGATCACGGGAAACAGGAGGCCCCCTTCTATGCAAAGCACTAACTCTGTACTTTGGAGCTAGCACAGAGAAAATTGGTGCAACAACCTGGTGTTTGAGAATATAAGAATATGATGTGTTTTTATCTCTTTCCCGGAGACTAAAACAAGATGTGGCAACTGATAAAAATATAGGCACAGAAGGATGCGCTTACTTTGATGATCGGATGAGATGGTTGAACATGAATAGCTGGTGATGTTAAGACCACACCTTCTACATGAAGTTCTACACAAGGATCTAGTGCCGCCTTTGGACATTCATGCAAAAAGGAAAACACAACAAAGTTAGAATCCCATTTATGTAGCCAGTTCATTATTACGATGATCAATCAAATAATCAAATCAGATAGTTTTGTTTTACCTTCAAAACAATTGCTCCACCTGTGGAGTGCCCAAATAAGAAACATGGCAAACCATGGTTCTCCTCCAATACAACATCCTCAAGAAATTCTTTCTGCGCAGGAAGGAACTTTAAAAAGATCAACAAAATCTGCTACGAAAAAGGCTTCAACATGATACATGTGAATTTATTCTGTATCCAGAAACATTACCAAATCGCCAACAGCGTGATCAAGTGATGAAACATATCCATGAACGCCATCACTTCCACCATGTCCTTTGGAGAAAAGACAAAATACAACAAGATGAACATCAGAAGAATCCAAAACATATGCACAAAAAAACGCAAAATGCAATTAATAATCAGCCCCACAGAAACAGCACTACAAAGAAAGGACTAGTTAGCAATAGGACCGAGAATAGCTAATCAGCGAGAAAATCCTTTTTATCTCAATGCACTTGTATCCAAACAACATTGTATAGAAACCACTCAGCTCGAGGCTCTTAATTTGAACTACCCTGTTTGTTGTCATCAAAATAAAGAGTGGCATACATTTGAAAATGGGTCCCTATTGAACAACAGTATGCATATATAAATTGAAGAGATGCCGATACCTCACAAATCAAAAGTTCACTACCATTTAACTTGAAAGGAACTAAATGGATAAAGCCAACTAAATCATGAACAATGGATGGTAGTTTTGGTGTTGTCGACCCAATAATTTTGGTGTTAGTAGTAGTACCTAATGGAATAATAGATGGTAGTTTGACTCCTATACAGTCTTCAAGTTTTCGATATCAGGTGAACTTTAGAAGCGATCTTAATGAGATCAATGAAAGCAATGGGCATATATGACAAAATTGACACTCAAGTACTAAGCGTGACAGTAACTCACCAATCCAGTCCATGGCATAAACTTTAAGCCCTTGATCATTCAATAATTTCGCGAAATGGTTGTACCTTCCACTGACGATCACCAACTGCTGTCAGCAACAGCCACTATGAAAAGAAAAAATGGATTTTGAATATATGCTTATTATATGCCGTACCTATGCTCATTTAGACCATGCAACAGAACAACGATGCCCCTATAGATTCGAAGAGAAAAAAGATTAGATATATCAGTAAGAAAAAGTATTCAGGATATAGAGGGGAAATTTATACCATTAAATCCGTAACCCTCTTAGCATTCGAGCGCAGGTCACGATATATGCCTACACCAGGCTGAAGGTTTCCCATAACATATAAAAAATGCAGTACTTGATGTTCAAAGCATACAATAAATAAGGCTAAGTGTTCTCCCTTTTCTATGAACTACAAATGAAAGCTGTTATCTGATACAGTGCATTTGCATGAGTCTACTATATCCACACAAATACTCGAAAGAGCAATAGGAGCCCAGCATAGAATGGTTAATCTTCATAACCAAGATTTTCTCTGCAAAGAATATTATCGAACTCTAGGAGGTGACGACAAAAGAGTTTCTGTATACAATGTTTGGTAGATTTGTTCAAGCAATTGTGGATAAAGTTTCATCTGGTGGCTAATTTACTTGATGACTCGATGTCATGACTCCCGTGGTTTGGCCGTATCACCCATGATCATACTTTATTACTCCATCCGTTCCATTTTAAGTGTCATTCTGGAGTTCCAAACTTTTTTCATGTTACGTGTCATTCTATTCTTGCTTCCCAACACAATTTTCATCTTTCCTCCGTCACTCTTCCTCGTTTTATGCGCTCTCTCTACTTTTTTCACCTCTTCTTAATTCCTTTGCCTACGGTCCAAAATGAAACTTAAAGTGAAATGGAGGGAGTATAACATAACAATTCTCCAACAAGGTCGGGTTCGACTAGGCTACTAAATTTAGAGTAACTTTCCATAATTTTACGTAATTCTAAATTTGCATAGCCATTGACATGACCATTTGTTGACCAAATAATCTTGTTTGCTAGTGCTTCCATATATGGCTGCATCTGCATCACTCAAAAGGATAAAAAAATGCTCAAATTGAAATGGAGCATCCATTCCTCATATTTGCAGAACAGTCCATAGGATTGTTTCAGGGTCATCATCGTTACCAATAAATCAATAAAAAGCTATCCAGGTGTCAGGTTGGTTCAGTGGTTGTTATCCCCTTTTATCAATCCACCCACATACAAACATTAATAAACGGTTTAAAATTGATAATAGCCAATCCAACAAGGTTTTCTTGTAGTAATCAACTTTTAATAATTACTATGATAACTCCTAATGTTCCACAAGGAACAGACATAACCTACCCTCCTGTCCTAGTAGATGTCGTCACATTCCCCCACGCCCACCTACTACAGGACAAAGCATTCCCCCGAAACAAACAACCAACCAAAAACAAAAGTCCTTGAATCATGCACCTGCTTGGTGCTATCAACAGCAGCACACCGCTTACTAAATCAATCCCGCCAAAGTAGCTCGGGCCTAACTATCTCGGTGTATTAGGTTTCAATGGCCGACCGCTCAAACTCGCCGTACGCAGGAGCCAAAAACTGTGGCACTATTAGCGACAAAAGAGACATGCCGTGAACTTCGACCTAGCTCGTCCATTCCAACATCAAGCGCCAGAATCCAGCAAATTCGCGACGCGGTATTATGATAGACAGACTAAGATCAAATGCAGCGGGGTAGAGAGGTGTGAATACTTGATGCGGTCGGCGGTGGCCGGAGTCCACGACTGCGTGAAGAGCGCGTCGCCCCTGGCAGTCTCGAACACGGCGAAGTCCCTCCTGCTCCTCCCCGTCCCGGCCTCCGCCTCGGCTTCGGCCTCCTCCCGCAGCCTCCGGATCGCAAGCTCCCGCCTCACCGCCGCGTCCATCTCCACCGCCGCCATCCTCTCCCAATCCTCCTCCTCCTCCTGCGCCCCTTCCGCTGCCGCGGCCATCTCCGACGCGGGCGGCGGCAACGCGAGGCAGAGCCGCAGCCGCCGCGGAGGTTCCCGCCGCGCCCGTGTGCCCGCAGAGACAGCGAGCATGACGATCGCCGGCCGCGGAGGCTGTGGGAGGGAGGGTCGCGCCCCCGCGGCCGCCGGCGAGGTCGCGGGTGGGGCCCACATGTCGGCGATGGCCGTCCGCCTGGTTCGAATGGAGCAAAGCAAGGCGAAGGCGGAGGCAAGGGATCTCGGAATGGAAGCTTCGCCCGGCGGTTAAGAAATCTGGTCGTTATTATACTCCCGTGTTTAGCACGCGTGACAAAATTGAGTTTTGGACCTTTTCTCGTGGCGCTGGCCTAACCTAACGCGGTGGTAGGGTCCCACCGTCCCAGTGGCAGTGGAGGACGTGTGTCGCTGTCTGTACTAGCAGATAGGCCTGGCTGCGAGTTTTCCTACTGGGCCGCAGAGACGTTTGTATGGTCCAGCGCATTAACCGGGCGAAAGAAAATCTGACCCAGTACACTAACCGGGCCGAGCAAAATTAGAATGGTTTGATTTGGAAAAAAAAAACCTGTTTGAACCAAGTGCTACTAAAGAGATTATCAGGACCTTCAGGTCCCGATACGCGATTTGCTTTGCTGGGTACAGATGTAGGAGTGTTTGTGTGCGTTGGAGTGCGTTGGCGTGAGTCGGCGTGTTTTTACGTGTACGAACAGATACTATATTTATATTCAGATTTGAGAGGTTCAAAAAAGAACTTACTCTAATAAATGAATAATAGTAATAGTAGTAGTAGTAGTAATAATAATAATAATAATAATAATAATCGGCATGTTCGGCAGGCTGTTTTACTGTAGCAGCTGCTGAAGAAATAACTGCGAATACTGTAGCGGCTGCTGAAGAAATAATTGAAACCCTGTAGCTGCTCGCAGCAGAATGCAGCCAGCCAACAGGCTGAATATCATCATCACGTAACCTTCTTCTTCAAAACATACTTGAGAACTGGCGTTTGACTTTCATGACACGTTTAGCTCTAGGTGTTTGGAACTTTGGATGCTGTGTGGTAGAGCGCACACACGTGACGAGACCACGTTGGTGTGCCATTTGTGCGCTCTTGGTACTTGGTTGAAAATTAGGACTGGCAACAGCAAGACGTAACCGTTGCTTCACCTCGTCGTCGTCTTCGTCATAGGTTACTGGTCTTCGTCATAGTTTTATAGTAGTACGAAATACGATATAGTGCCGTTCGTTCTGAGAGTGGGGCGGGTTGCGGCGGCCCGCCCCGCGTCCGCACCAGCCGCAAGAGCCAACGCGGGTACAAGCGGCAGCCCGCAAGCAGCCGCAAAACATCTTGCGGGCACAAGCGGCAGCCCGCCAGCAGCCGCACGAGCAAGTTCTGCTGTTCGTCATTCGTCATGCTCCACCTAGGATATCTGCTTGAACTTGAGCTCGCTGTTAGAGACACCATGCTCCGCCTGCGCACCCGATTTCGATGCCTCGATGTGACTTCGGCGGTGGCTGCCGGCATCGGAGGTAAAGAGGGGAGGGAGATGGGGTAAAGAGGGGAGGGAGATAGGTTGGGGAATTTTTCGTGCGGGGGATTCATGACTCATGAGAATCGAATTTGCGCCCGCCTGCCAACTGAAGCTTCTCGATAGACATGCTAGAGCCTGCTCGACGCGAAAGATCGCGATGTGGCCGGGAAATTCCGGCGGCAGTGGCTCGCCGTCACCCCGCGCCCCCGTTGCAGCTTCGCCTTTGCGGGCTCTTGCGGTTCCGCCGGGACCCGCGGGTTGCCCGCGTCGAGCCACTCCAGCTTCACGGGCCGAGTTGCGACGATGTCCGCGGTCGCGGCGCGGGCTGGCCCGACGGGTTAGCGGCGCAGCCCGCGCCACTTTCAACTCTAGTTCTGACGACCAGGTGAGGAGGGCCGGCCCACAGCTCGCCTGCACGGACATCGTCAATCCTATACGTAGGGCGGGCGACGGGATCGTTCCGTCCGAACGGTGTTTGAGATTCGTGCTGGGGCGAATGAACGGTCAGCAGTCATCTCCTTCTCCTGGATGAATCTCGGCGGTGCAGCGGCGGCGGTGAATCCAGACGAGAGCGAGGTTAGGGTTTCGGGTTTCTGGGTTGAGGGGGAGAGCTCTGTGCCTCCTGGCTGTAGAAGGAGCTCCGGGGGGCGGCGGCCGCGACGCGGCGGTGGGAGGTGGCGACGGCGGGGCGGCGAGGCGGCGATGGCGTTGCCGGCCGCGGGAAGGTAGGAGGGCGATGGGCGGGGTAGGCGGCGGGGGCGTCGTGGTTGCAGTGGTTAGTGTGGCTGCTGTTGGTGGCGGAGGCATCGTCGTTGGAGGATTTAGCGCGGCGGCGGTCGGCGGCGGTAGCCGCCGAAGATGGGGGAGGCTATCAGCGGCGGGGGCGAGGGGAGGGTGCTGAAGGCGGAGGTGGAGGCGGGCGGGTTGGGCACGGCGACGGCGAGGCGGCAGGGCGACGGGCGGCGACGGATCGAGGAAGAAGGGCTGTGCAGGCCGCCGTGGGCCGAAGCGGAGCAGGCCGTGGGCCTGACCTAATGCTTCGATATCATCGGACGAGCGGCGCATAGGGCGTCCCCACGGACATCGACCAGGTCCACCATATGTCCCACATGAAAAAACCGCGGAGCCTTTGCTTCCTTCGCCGACCGTTGCGTGCGGCGCCTATTGCGACCGCGCCCCAGCAGCCAGGTCTGCTAGACTCGGTCCACGGGGAGCGACCTGGCCCCGAGCGCTGAGCCGCTCCTTTAACGCAAAACGCGCACCAAATTGCACCCACCATCTCGCTAATCAGGCCGACCAAATCGAAACCGAATCGAATCGCCAGGAGCGCACACTCGCACCGATCGCCGGCGATGGCCAGCCTCACCTTGCCGCCGGTTCCCCCCAACCCGCGCCAGGACGCAATCGACCTCCACAAGGCCTTCAAAGGTCCGCCACCACTTTCCCCATCCATGGGTTCTCGCCTAAATTTCTCGTTCCCCGCAATTCCGCGGTTCCGTCGCCGCGCTGCTGTTCGATTTTCGGGTAGGAGTTTGGTCGGAAGAGTCACATGGCTTTGAACCGTTGTAGTCTGGGGCCCTCGACAACCGTTTGCTACGGTCATCTGCCATGGTTAGGTTTTCGTTCCGTGTGAGGTCGGGGATGGGTTGACCTGACCAGCTGGATGAACATTTCAGCTCGAAATTGCTGTCCAGGGGCCACTTCTGGTTGAATTCAGAGGGCGGATGGATATGTGGCGGTTGGTTACCGTCCGAGTTCCCTTTACGTGCCGTTTAGGAACTTTGATTCTGATTCAAGAGGGTTTTTGCCTGTAGTCTTGTACACCATGAGGTATCACCTAGGATTTTAAACGGACTAAGGTAGCCGAGTTGTGATTTCTGATCTTGCGACAGGTTTCAAGCTGTCGATGTGATGGTAATTGCATGATTAAGACATTTTTGGTTTTCTCTGTATATAATCAGTAGTCAAGTGGATTGATACAGGTCAGAGACTCGACACAGTCTTGTAGTCTTGAAAAGTCAGGTCCCAAGGTCAACAGGCACTGAGGCACACATGTTTAATTTCTGGTGATCAAAGGCAGTATGGGTTTCACATGATTACTTTTATATTAGAATAAGTTAGTTCACGGTTGCTAGGACAGATATAGAATTTGAAGGTTCATAGATATATCAATTTTTTTTAGGCAGTCATACCCCAATTTCCTACACATTATTATTTGAGATTTTGTTATCTCTTGGCTGGTTCGCAAGTTGATATGTTACTTATAACATTTTTATTTTATTGGTTCATATCTGTTGTCCCCTTCCTTGGATATCCACCAATATTCATAGAATAGCTTTTGAGAGCCAACTGAAAAGAAAATTGAAATCCCGAAAACCGGGTATCTGACACCACCCTTCCAAGAATTGAACTATTTCAACTTGGGATTATTAAGAGCAGCTTTGTAACTGAAGGGTTGCTTACTTGATTTACTCTGTTTTTGACCTTTCCACTCAGTATGCAACTTTGACCAGATTCCACTACTGATATTGTTAGTGTGTTACTTTGGATTGTTTATAAATATCAATGCAGGTTTTTTCCCCCTTTTATGGTGCTTTTTCTTAACCTTGTTTGTGATTTTTTTACTTTTGGTCAAACAAAATTCTTCTTTAGCGACACTTGGGCTTTGATATGCTCAGATAATTATGGCTGCTTTTAGCTAGTGAGCACAACTAGTTGAACTCGGACTTGGAATTGAATTTCTGAGTGGTTTGCAACAGTTCAATGCTTTGCTTCAAACCTCAATGTTTAATTTATTTACTATTTACCTTTCATAAATCGATTAAAGAGGTAAAAGATTAGCATGCTGACTTCTCTTTTGATTTGGACTTGGCTGATGGTCTTCCAGGGTTTGGCTGTGATAGTACAGCAGTAATTAACATACTTACTCACCGCGACACGGTGCAACGTGGCCTCATTCAACAGGAATACAGGACTATGTATCATGAGGAACTCTCCCAACGTCTTTCATCTGAACTCAGTGGACACCACAAGGCACGATAAGTTCTAGAAGATTCTTCTCTGTATAGAATAAATCAGATTTTAGATGGATCCATATGCTTGATCAATTGGACTATAGGTTCACAGAATATAAACGATGGTTTATGTGAATTATTCCTGCAAATGCTACTCCAAATTTATTTTGGTAAAATTGACTAACTATGTTTTATGTGATTCCAGAAAGCAATGTTGCTGTGGATTCTTGATCCTGCTGGACGTGATGCAACAGTTTTGAGAGAAGCTCTGAGTGGTGATACTATTGATCTGAGAGCAGCCACTGAGATAATATGTTCCAGGACACCGTCGCAGTTGCAAATAATGAAACAGACTTATTTTGCAAGATTTGGTACTTACCTTGAACATGACATTGGTCACCACGCATCCGGTGATCACCAGAAGGTCCTGATTCTTATTAGAGTATCTTTCTTGTGTTTGTGTTACGTCTTGACCTGATACACTAAAGATGCTGAAACTGCTTCCATTCTATTTCTTTTTTCTCGAACACGCAGGAGAGCTTCCATTCTATTCAAAACATGTAATTTTAGACAGCCTAGCTTTTGGAACATAGATAATCTCTCATCATGAGGCTGGCATGGTGGATTGGGTCACACATGTCAGGCTTACAAAGGACATATGATGTTACCCTGCGGCGTTTAGAAAATATCCCTTTCCTCATGGACATATTGCGATGGCTGAAAAGTTGTTGTTTTTTTCCGCTTATTGTTGGTGTTGGTTATCATTTATACTTTTGCTTTTAGTGTTAATGCATAAGGTATCTTCAGCATAGGTTTCCTTTGAAATACGCTAACTTAAAATTTTCCATGTAGTGGTTATATCTATACAATTTTCATTTGTATACTGTATATTTCAGCTTTTACTTGCCTATGTTGGGATTCCACGCTATGAAGGACCAGAGGTTGATCCTACCATAGTGACACATGATGCTAAGGACTTGTATAAAGCTGGTGAAAAAAGGTTGGGCACGGATGAGAGGACCTTCATCCGCATTTTCACTGAACGCAGTTGGGCACATGTGGCAGCTGTTGCTTCTGCTTACCATCATATGTATGACCGGAAATTGGAGAAGGTAAACAGTATTGTTCAATTCTCTTTTCACATTAGAGTTTGTGTTCTCTTGGAATTCATCACAGGTTGCTGTTTGCATATGATAGGTTATTAAGAGTGAAACATCTGGAAACTTTGAAGTTGCACTCTTAACTATCCTCAGATGTGCGGAGAGTCCAGCTAAGTATTTTGCCAAGGTATCGCCCTCATGCTTGCAGTAAAGAAACATTCTACTTCTGAAATTGTGTACAAGAGTACAAGTATGATAGATACATAAACACTTCAAATGGAAAGTAGAGGAAGTTGTGCACTACATTTCCTGTTAGATATGGCCGTGCTCAGTGGTTCAATAGACACCATGGAATCAGTTCAGCTGCTCTTTTATTCAGGTAATTATTTTAGTGGAGAAGCAACTAGTTTGTGTATACTATACTGAAATACTGTTATATCCATCTGGAATCAGTTTTTCTTCTTAGGCTAGACGCTAGTATCATATAGTAATGGTGCTTCCAGAATATACAGTAAGTTGAAATCGTGGGGCATATTGTTCCAATGATTGTGGTTTTCTTTCTGTGCAATGATTGTGGTTTTCGCTTTGTGCGGGCTCATATATGTAAAAGAAGAAAGAAAAACCCTTCATGTGTCATCTTTAGTTAAATGTCTTCTGTTTACCAAATACATCTGTCTCTTGGTTTAACACTTGCAATGGCAATTTTTTCACTGAATGGCAATGGATTTCAGGTCTTACAGAAATCCATGAAAGGTCTCGGTACTGATGACAAAACACTTATAAGGGTTGTCGTAACAAGGACTGAGATTGATATGCAGTATGTCAAGGCAGAGTACCACAAGAAATATAAGAAGACACTTGCTGAAGCCATCCAGTCTGAGACATCGGGAAATTATCGGACATTCCTTCTCTCGCTTGTCGGTCCTGGCCATTAGGTTTGTTCTCTGGAGGTACTGTGATTATTGCATATTTGGACTGGTCTCTTATTCACTCTTGTGCCCTCTTCTTTTCCCAGGCTATGCTCCAACCATGGGACTTCATGCTCCACGACTCTATCTCTCCACCTGAAATGCCGCACCTACGTGGAAATGTATGATGTCGCCATGTCTCTGTCGTGAACTTGTCTAACTGCTACCTATGCGTTCGCAAGTATGCTTGTCTAAACCATCCGCGTGTGTGTGTGTGTGTGTATATCTGGAGCTGGGAGTTTTAGTTCTAAATTTCTGGACGGGGCACTAGAGAGATTGTTCATTACAGTGGGCTGGCTTGTCTCAACAAAACCAGTATGTAATGTCATGTTCACGTGTACTCGGTCCATTTCGTTCATCAGTGATTGTGTTTGACTTCCCTGTTTTAGCTGTTAATCTGTTATCAGTTATCAGCATTTCCCTCGTTCTTTCGTACTAGTACTCTACTATCTCGGATGTATTTTTTTTTCCCACGAAGGGAGTAGCGTATCCTGCACGTATGTAAAGCACCTTCATTCTACATTTACCATTGAAAGATGCAGCTACTCCAGAACCATTCTGCTACTCGAGCGAACTGCAAGGAATCAGTACCAGCCTACATTGACCTCAAAAGACTTGCATCGAAGCTCACAGGCTTCCGTCTAGTACAGTCGTATTACATATATCCAGGTCTTGTGCAGCCGCGGCGGCCGGCGGCAGAACCGCGGCGCTCGGCGCGGTGGTGATCACCCTCTTGAGCAGCTGGAGCAGAGCCCGCGCCACCTGGACGGCGGGGCCGGCGCCGATGCTCCCGATGAACTCGGCGTGCGCCCGCGTGGCCGCCTCGAGCCCGACGCCGCGCCGCGCGGCCTCGTCCTTGATGGCCTCCGCGCACAGCCCGCACACCCACGCCCCGCCGAACTGCGCCGCCACCCGTGCCACGTACCGCGCCGTGCACTCCTCGCCGATGCCGCAGCACGCGCACGTCGCCACCTCCACGGTCTCTGCGCCGCCGGCTTCCATCGCCGTCGTCGTCGGCGGCTTATTTCCTCCTGCAGGGGAGCTAAGGATCGGAGGAGCTTGCTCGACCGGCTCCAACTGCCGGCCGGCTTTGCGGTGGCACGTAGTAGTAGGTAGCTAGGAATGTGAAGGTGTTGAAGGCTTTGCCAGGCTCAGCTGATCTCCAACAACCGGGCCTCGCTTTGTAGTCTCTAGCAGTGAGCTAGCGACTGCTTTTTATTGGCTTCTTTCACGCGTAGCATATGATTTTTGGTGTGCGTAGGTTGGTGCTCCGTGCTGGAGTAGTACCGAGCTACTAGCTCGAGTTAGAGTGGTACGACGTCTCGTTGGCGGGATAAACTTATTGCGACATGTACAGCGTAGTACGCAACTGGAACCCACGTTTCTTGTCCGTTCTGCCTGTGACTTGACGACTTTCAAGTCGTTCGGTACGTGTACTTTGTTTGTGCTCGTGTAGCGCTCCTATTTTGCTGATCCCATATGTTGTTTTACTGCAGTTACGTTTTATAATCAACGGTGATGATCCCATTAGGTTTCAAGTGTTTTCTTTTCCTTTTCCCGGGCTAGAGAAATTCCAAGTCAAGGTCTTTCTTTTTCTTTTTCTTTTTTTTTTTTTGTGGCGAAAGTCTAGGTCAACTTGCTCAAGGCAACTCGATTTGGCCGATGTTATATATTGTCTCCTAACAAACGGGCAAGATCCTGGCTTGCACATGCAACGGCAGGGACAAATGCTGGTTGATGCATCATGCAAGTAACTACTGTGGTTTACTGGTCTGTACTGTTATCGTTTTGCTTCTTGTATTGTGTTATTTTACTCACATGGAAGACAACAGTTTTGGCCGATCAATCTAGTGAATGAACGAACGAACATGTGACGCGCACAGGTCAGGACAGGGTTTCTGGTCCGGAGTGTGGTCGCTATTGTTTCCAGCGGAGCAGGATTCAGTACCTTACCTTGAGTAAGTCTCAGTGAGCCTTACCACCATGTATCCAACGTCCATCCCTCATCCATCGGTCATGAGTGAATTAGCACTTGCATGCCTCCAGGAATGTCCCAAACAGAGCATTTGCATGCCCCTGCCATTCCAGTAAACTTATACCATATATTGAGATTTAATTGTTTAGCTGCAATTTATATTTAAAAAATGATGCAAAGTCCATAAACTCATACCACATTCAAACAAGTCACCAGATTTAAATTCTCATTCCAATCCACCAATACATATCAGTCAAGCCACTAAATCCAAACAAGTGCTACTGAATAACAGTTCTAAGAAAAGGGCTTTTCAGTTGTACAATTAGCCCACAAAATGCAAAATGCTATAATTAGCCTGTCCAAAATACTATAGTTAGGCCACAAAATAGTATAGCCAATTCTGTCCAAAATATCATCACACCAACCAACTTGCAGACCTAGAACATATCTTGGTCAAGAAGACTAGCAACGTCATGAATTGGAGCTGTTAGGAACTGGGTAAAGTTGGTAATTACATTGTACTGCTGAAGCTCCAAATTTGTATTTTCTCTGCTGCCACCATTCTCCACTTCTACTAGGGGTTGTACATCATCATTTTTCTTTTGTTGCTGCAGCATAATCAACAAATTAATTTACAAAGAAAGACAACAGATATGAAGATGTTCAAGTTGCAATGCACATACCTTTGCTCCTTTTGTTGGCGCTGCAGATTTAGTTGCTTTGCGCTTTCCTCTCTTGTGTAACTTGTCGAGCCAAGTTTTATGCCGCCTTGATTTTTTTGACCCAACCTCTTTTTTCTTCAGTCGTGCAGCACTAAGCAACTTATCTTTTTGCTGCACATTCGGGTCAGCATTTTCTTGATTCTCACATAGTTCATTTGTGGCTCCATTATTAGTCACATTGAGTTTATCCTCCAGCTGCATACTAAGGACATCAAGTCCATTTTCTAAAAACATGGAGCATTCCAGAGATTTGGCCGCTTTTTCTGCCATATTATAGAATTTAAGAGACAGATGCTTGTATCGAAGCTGAGCTTCTTGTTTTGGATTTGCTACAATATTTCTTCCTTCCCTATCTTGTATGTTTCCACTGCGTGCTTCTCTGGTCCATCTCTTCAAAATATAATGTGTTGGCAATTTCTTTATATTCATCAAATCAAGAACTTTGAGACCATGTGCACACAGTATTCCTGTCCTATTGAACATTCTACAGTCACATGTAGCTTTTTGGTTCAAAGGATCACCAATCACTATGCGTTCCTCCTCAACAATCTCACCACGCAAATTCTCAATAGCAACAGCATACTTGTTATCTCCATCTAAAACTCTAGCGCATGCAGCCATGGATGTTTCGTATTCACTTTGGAAAGCTTCAAAAATAGAAGGAGTGTACACTTCACTTGCTTGAACTAACATAGGTGTGCACATGTGTCTTCTTGGAATATTTTTCCTTGATTCATATTCAGCCTGCACCTCTTGATTTCTTTTTCTTGTACTGTCCTCTCAAAGTGCTTCAAAAATCGAAGAATATCAAAATCTGATTTCAAATGGTTCTTCAATGCATTGTTGAAACTCTCACTTAATTGTGTACTTCTCACTCCCAAGCTGAACACATCTCTCATATAGCATTCTGCCCATTTTTCTTTCACCTTGTAGATACTATCTAACCATGTTTGCTTACGCACTTTAGTTCTCATGATGTCAAATGCTTCCTGGAATGCTGTCTTGTCCTCGAAACCATACATGCAAGCACTAAAATCAGTGAGGATATGAGATTCTTCGTCTTCCTCATCTTCATGTTCAACTTCGTCTTCCTCTTCCTCTTCCTCTTCCTCTTCCTCTTTGCCTTTCACGGGAGATAAATGCTTGACAGCATTTTGCATTATGTGAAAAGTACACAATCCATGATATGATTCTGTGAATACTATTCGCACGGCTTTGCCCATTGCTGCATCTTGGTCTGTGTAGATAGTTCTAGGCTGTTTTCCATTATGTGTAGCTACAAAAGTCTCAAACAACCATGTAAATGATGCTTCTGTTTCATCAAAAAGAAGTGCAGCTCCAAAAACAGTGGTTTCTCTAAACTCATTGAGCCCAAGGAAAACACCAAATGGCCTATATTCTTTGTTTGTACCAAAAGTAGTGTCAAATGTGACAACATCACCAAAATATGCATAATCAAGAATCATTTTAGCATCGGCCCAAAATATGTTGGTTATATGCTCCTCACAATCTAGCTGCAAAGCATATTGGAATGATGGGTTCTCAGCAATCTTGTCATGAAAGTACTTTAGCATACTCCCAGCCTGTCCAAAAGCTAACTCCCTTTGCCGCTTGCTTTGCAAATAATTTTTGCGATCACGACAAGTGTAACCAAGATTAAGTGGTCCACCAACTTGACGAATAGCTAACTCATGTGCAGCTTTTGGCCTAATTCCAGAATCATCGGCAGTTTCTATTTCAAAGGCTTGCAATTCTGAAATTTTTCTTTGCGATGCCATCAAGTGACAAGTATGTGGTGGCTGAAGTAGGTGGTTGTGCTCAAGCACCACATCAGTAACTTCATAGTTTCCTTCCCCTCGATCCAATGTAAGAGTCATCCGAGCTTTGCAATCAGATCTTGTTTCAGCTCTAAAACACTTTGTCACTTGATTTTTTAGCCCTTTTCTTCGATGACCCTCATTGGCACAGACATATCTGCATGAAGTTACTTTGCCATCAAATTTACTTAAATTTGAGTATCTTTTTCTCACATCAAATCCTGTACGACCCCCATATGCTACCCAAAACAGCCAAGCCTCATCTGTATTTTTGAACTTCAATCCAATTTGAGGTGTACTCTTGTCCAGTTCCGCCATTATCCTCCACAACAGTCTCAATTACACAACATTTAAATTCTGGCAAAAATTCAGACACACACATCATATAATCACTAGAAGAGCTAATGATCTTGTTCTTCAAGTCAAACCAAAATATCAAATCCATTATCTCTATCTATTTAGAAGAAGGGGAAAATTTAGTACTCGGTGAGGAGAAACTTGCCTTCACCGCTGCCCGCCTGCCTGCGTGCCCGCCGGGCGGCCTGCGCAGCCGCCGCCGCTGGCCGGCCTGCAAGCCGCCGCCCTCCTGCGCGGCTGCTGCCCGCCGGCCGACCTGCGAGGCCGCCTCCCGCCTACGCCATGTCCGCCGCCGCTGGCCGCCTGCACCCTGCTCGCCCGCCTGTAGCAATGCGAGGCTCTGTGTGGGCGAAGCGATTCCGCGGCGGGCGAGCAGCTCCCTCGCGTGGCTGGAGCTCCCGCATGGCTGTGGCCGAGCCTGAGCGAATCTGCGGTGCGGTGCGCTAATTCGACGGCGGGAAGAAGACGGAGCAGCCCGCTCTTTTTTCTCCCTCCCGCGAGATCTCTTTTTTCTCCCTCCCGTGACATGGCAGGTGAAAAAAATAAATCCTTTTTGAGCCAGCCGTTAGATGGGATTTGAATGCTGGATTGAGGCACGCAAGGCTCACGGTGACTTACAGAAGGAAAGTCACCCAATCCGGCTCCGTTTCCAGCATGCATGGCTGTACGGCGCAGCACTGCATTCGATCGTATTCCCAGGACGGTGAGCCATGTGACACGTCAGCGTGGCCCAGCCCAAGAGGGCTCACCGGCAGTGATACAAGCCTGTCGATTCCAGGACGGTGAGTAAACCATCTAAAGTTCGTTGCACCCAATCTAAAATATAGACCTGTCACATCGAAGAGAATATTACTATTTAAAAATATATTTATTTATTTAATAACAAAACCTATGTCACGATCTTTTCTCTAAATAACGAGACGAATCTAATGAGCCTAATTAATCTATGTTTTGCTACAGTGGTGCTAGAGTAACTATCTTCTAATCACACCTTAATTATCCTCATTAGATTCGTCTCGCGAATTCGAGCAGAGTCCTGAAATTAGTTTTGCCATTAAACTTTATTTGTAATTACAATATTCGTTACAAAAACCCTCTAAAGTTTAGACCTCATGCAACGAACACACCCTAATGCTTCTGTGCATGTGATGGTGAAGCACAGAAGCAGCGATCGATCGACGCGTGCTTGGCATGCATGGGCCGTGATCCATGACTCCAGTCTTCGATTTGACAACACGCCGTAGGTAGCAGCCCAACGAGGGGTTTATATCGATGCCTTTGGATTTTCTTGGTGCTAACAAGTACTCTCTCCGTCCCAAAATGTAAGTATTTTTTGACTTTCGATGATCACGTTTGACCATTCGTTTTATTCAAAAAAGTTATAAAAATATTATTTATTTTGTTACAATTTGTTTTATCATTAGATATACTCTAAGCATGACTTTTTTGTTTTACATTTTTATAAAAAAATTTGAATAAGACGAACAGTCAAACGCGATGCTGAAAAGTCAAAAGATGCTTACATTTTGGGACGGAGGGAGTAACAACAGGTTCGAACAGTGTTGATGCTCTCGGGGCACGGTGAGTTCAGCCTTCCTATGAAACTCGTCGATGTTGTAGATGCGAGCCGCTTTCCGCTGGACTTACATGCACGCAGCCTAGCTTCAGTTTCGATCCTTTGTTTTCCCGGGAAGAACACGAGCTTCAGTCAAGATCTGTCTTTAACCTGTCAAGTAAATGCTTGCAGCTCATAGACGATACAATTGCATGTATTGAATTGATCGAATAGCGGTCGTGTACATATGTAGGCCGAGAGGCTGGGCACTTCCGTAATCCCCCCAGGACGGTTTAGGAGTGCACCGTATGGTAACTGGACTCGCTAGAATATCTAAACCGAATACAATTGTCTAACAGCAGCAACCATCCCAAAGATGGCAAAAATAAACGTGTGGACTGAGATTTTGATTTGATTAAGTCATATGCAAGTATGTGGTGAAAAGTTCTGCTTGGAAGCTAAGAAATGAGTTACGTTTTCAGAGGTCGTTGGAAATCAACTCTCTAGAACAAAGATAGTAACTCTGCTTATCAGCTACTCTGCCCTGTGAACAACAGAACGAGCTGACTTCTCTCATGTTGCCGTGGGAAAGCATCAGGCGCCGCAGTTTTACAGCCGCGCTGTTCTCTGCATTTTGGTTGCCTAATGACTATTCTTCTTCAGGCTGCACCATGTCGTGCTCCAGTAGAGGCCGGCGTATGCTGACATGCTGTACTGCTCTGTTGCTGTGTGTCGAATTCAGTGGATTTCATCTCTGTTTCTCGAAGAGTATGAAACCGCAAAAAGGGTTGCACAAGCACTTTTCTTCTTTCTACTAGTGTATGGCAATAAAAAAATAATTAGCGTACCGTTATTTGAAAATAGCGTGACTCGTGCCATGCCATGCCAGGGACAGCAGCACTACAATGAAATGTAACCATCAGTGGTATGTGCATCACCGATCGCTATGTTGTAACAATGTCCAAGCATTTCGTACAGCGAACCAAACAATCCAGAAAAATGCAGCCAAACCTGCAACATACATACGGAACGTCAATAGAGTGACATGAAAGGAACTTTAAGATTGCGAGCTGCATCACTGTCGGGTGAACTAAAACTATGTGCAGGCAGGTACTACAGACATGATATAATACCGCTGGTACCACCAGTTTGTACTGACTACAAACATCATTTTAGCTGGGGGATATCTTGTGACGATACGAACGCACATTCATGTTTTACCAAAGCAATGCATATGACGATGGCTAGTACAAAAAAAAAAAAGATACTACCAGTATGTTACAACATACCAGTTGCAGTCGTGATAAAAATGACTGCTGCGGCAGTGGTGGTAGCGACAACAAAGACGGCAGCTGACAATGCGCCGACGTATACCAAAGCCAGGAAAGCGAGCAGCACGGCAAGGAATCCTCCGGCGGCGACCAGCGACAGGAGAAACGAACAGATGATGGCGTTCGTCGTCACCGCCGCCAAGAAAAAGACGACGAGTAGCAGGCCGGTCAGGGCCGCGATCGACGCCGACCCGACCTGCAATTAACAGAGATCAAACGCACGTAAGTGGCGTGGCGCACGTTGACGAGTTCGTGGCATTGGTGTACTCGCGTCTCGCGACTCACCGACACGACGAGCAGAGCACGGAGGGCGCCGCCCTGCCTGGTCCAGGCGGCGACGTCGCTCGCCGCGTCCTCGCACGCCTCGCGTAGCCTCGGCGCGCCGGCGCGGGCCGCCGCCCAGAGCCGCGCCTGCTGGCCGCGGCCGGTTGCACTGGCGGTGGCGGATGCGCCTGCCGCGCCATCGACGACGAGCAGGTGCGGCAACGTGTCCTCGGCGCTGGACAGAGACGACGACGACGACGTGGAGGGCGAGGAGAAGGGGGCCTCGCCGTCCATCTTTCGCGCGGGAGGCGCACGGATCGAGTCAAGCGCGCGCCGGCCTGAGTGTCGGATGCGATACGTGTCGGGCTCGGGCAGACGACGACTCGGATACGGTGTGGTGGGATGGGCCGATCCACGGATTCCGCTGCTTTGCTGACTTTGGATCCACTGTGCGTCTTTCGGCGGGCCTGTACTGTATGGGCCGCTGCAGCAATGGGCTGCAGGTGATACACGGGCCAATACTCCTCCTGCCGAAGAGAAGAGAGACAGGTCAAAACAAGTCAACGGGCCTTCCCAATTCGTCGCTGTCCGAAGTCAAAAAAAAAACCGTCGCTGTCCGTACGGTCTGCCTGGCACAGGTATATACTCCCTCCGTCCCTTTATGTAAGGGATCGGAGGGATTCCGGATGTCCCAAAATATTAGGGATCGAGAGTGGGGCCCACGCGTTTCTCCCCCACCCACCCGAGTCGCACGCACGGCAGACGGGCAGAGCCTTATCCTCTTCGCATCGCTCCTCTTCGCATCGCAGCCCCGCTTCTTCCTCACGCGACGGCACGACCGCCCCTGCGTCGCCGCGAGCAAGGTCGCCCGCCCCTGCCGCGAGCAAGGTCGCCCGCCCCTGCCGCCGCCGCGCGCTCCACTACAAGCTCGCCCGCCCCTGCCGACGCCGCAAGAAGCGCCCGCCCCTCATCCTCTCAAGCTCGTCCATGGAGAAGGCCGGCGGCGCTGCATCTGGATCGACGGATGCGGAGCTCGCCGCTACGTGTGGCCTCCCGGAGGCGCCGGCCTACCGAGATTCGGCGTTGGAGGAGAAGGGCGGGGGCAGGGAGAAGGGCGGCGCGCCTGCATCCTCGGCGCTTGAGACGAACGAAGCCCGGCGGAAGCAGGGGCGACGGTATCTTGATTGAGCTCGTCGTCCAGGGAGACGGCCAAAGTGAAGGCGAGATCTACGCCTCCCCTAGCTCGCCGTCGAGTCGCCAGCGGCGAGCAACGGCGTAGATTGGACGGGCTGCTTGGACGGTGTAGATTGGAGCTGCGCGCGGCCGAGCTCGAGGTCGTCGGGGGCTGCGCGCGGCCGAGCTCGAGGTCGTCGGCGGCTGCGCGCGTTCGAGCTCGGGCGGCCTGCGCGGAGCCAAGCTTGAGGTCGTCGTCCATGCCATCGGCGTGCGTACGAGCTCGAGGGGGAGGGGGCGGAGGATTCGCAGCCGGAGGGGAAGGCTGACGGTGGGAGAGGAGAAGAAGACCATGTGCTGGCCTGGGTTTCGGTGGGGGCGGTGGGGGCAGAGAGGAATAATGGAAGGGCAAATTCGTCTTTTGGCTTTCCTGTTGTTGCCATCGGGAACTCCCCCGATCCCTTACATAAAGGGACGGAGGGAGTATGTACGGTTGGGTTGGTCCCAACTCTCAATCGATCTGGTGGTGGACAAAGAGCAGCTCTCGCAATTACACTACAACTGACTACCACGTTTCCTCCGGCATATATAAGTACATGATGTAACACGGGAGCACACGTCTGCATCTATCTGTGGCCACTACGTACGTACGTCTTTAACTGCAAATCATCAAGACATGCTGTTATAGTATACTCCAACGGAGTATGTATGCAACTAATTTGATAATGATATCCAAAACCCAAAGTCCATCCCTCTTTAATGGTTTAGTAGAAGCAAATCCTATATTGTCGCATGCCCGTTGGACCACGGCACCGGCCGTATATATTCAGGGAGAGGAACTGATGAAGGACTTGGCATGCAGTGCCGTGCATAACAGGTTTGCTTCATCAGCGATCCGATATTCCGCACTTTAGGGAGCAACGGCATTCAGTCATTGACTCATTCAGCCGCGCGTGGTATGAAATATAAGGGCTTCCCTGATCGTTGCGCATCTTCAGGTTGACGTCTCTGTCCCAGCCGCTGGCGGGTAGCACGTCTTCGTCTGTCGTCTCCATCCAGCGTCCCTCGACCGACCGCTGCAGCGTTCAGTCTCGCTCCATGCTAGCTAGCAGGAACCCTAAAAGCGACGCGCGCAGGCATATCTACCTCTTTGTTCCATCCATCTTGAAACATCATCGATGTCGACTTGCTCTCGTTTGTCTGCGCAGCTTGCATGAACCGTTCATTGGTTGTTGTACTTCATCAGGTAAGCATTTGCTACATATTTGCAGTTAAAATATCCAACGCCGCGCAAACTAATAAACCAAACGGCATGGATAGACGTCTTCAAGGATCTGTGGGGGGTGTTATATATTAATTAGCCGATCGATCGACGTCGCGCGAAGGTAGCAGCTGGTAGCCACCATTAGCGGCATGGCAGCAGCACTGTTCATGTGTTGTGACGTCCCTAGCTAGCTGCTGGCGCCCTGTTGACGCCGTTGCCGAATGTCGCGGCATGCGCACAGTGCTAGTTCCGGGGCTCGATCGCTCAACTTCAAACTATACTAGTGATCCGTCTGCATCAGGGTGTGCTTGCTATGTTTCCCATCGATCTCTGCATCTAGGCATCTAGTCGAGCTAATAATATCTCAGCTTATCAGAAATGAGGCTTTAATCTGCAGCATTCTGATAACAATGTTTGGAAAAGAAAAAAAATTGGAAATAGTTGGGCGGGTGTTAGGAATTTATTTTTTTGAAAATGAACGGACCGGCCAAACATTATCTATGCACACTATGGTCCGGCCCATTCTGTATTATCACATCCGGGCCGCTTGACGTACCATCATCTGAGCCTTTGTCCAAGTCTCGAGCGCATTTCTTGTCCACCGACGCCATGACACGAAGCATATAGGAGCTGCATGTCTTAGCACTAAACAGTGTCGCCGTTTCCTCTCGCTGAACAAACGTCCTTGCGCGGCCGGGCGGGCCAGAAGCCAGCACGTAAAACTGCTGCGGGTGACTGTGCGCTGGGCGCGGCACGCGTTGGGCCAACAATGCAACGCGAGGAAGAAGAGAGATTCCGCAGAGCATGAATGAAAAGCACATTTATGTCCGGGACTGTTCGTGCAAGTGTGTGTGGCCTGCACTGCAGGCGCTACTGGCTAGTGGCTGTAGCTAGACAAATGATATTATTGAGATGACAATACGTGCCGTCGCCTCAGAGTCACTCGTGCTTTTCGCAACATGCACCGAATCGATCGATATCAATAACAATTTCTTTTCTTTTCTGATATGTTTATGCCGTCGTCGTCCCGTATATTATCATGCATGCCCTCGTATCCCTCAGCTGGATACAGTATGTGATTAGCAATTCCACGGAGATTTACCATGCGTGCTTTAACTGACCCGAACATCAGTTACTAGTATTAGGCACAGTTCCACTTCCACGGAGTAGCTAGGAGTGTCTTTTTCCAAAGCTTATTGATTCGGCCGGCACGTCCGTTGTGCGGTAGCAGTACATTTGCCAGGCCAATTAACGTGAAGAAGAAGCATGCATGCGCTCAGCGCTGACAAACAGATCGATCGATCGAAACGCAGCAGCAGTGGGTTTCACGCACATCGGACTGGCCGCTGGGCCCGGCTGCCGGGGCCGGTCCTTTCAAAAGAGAAAAAAAAATAGAGGCGGTCATACATGCACATCTATCATAAGGCCATCATGACTTCTTTTGTGTCAGCGTCAAAAGCAAAGGAGAGAGAGAAAGGAACAGGAGGAGAGAGAGGGGAGCAGAAGCAGGGAAAGGGGGCAGGCAGGTCGCCCCGAGCTCAATCATAAAGCAATGGATTACAAAATCATTTCGCACGGTCCCTGCTCCAGTCTCTCTCTCTCTCTCCTCCCACGCTCTGTATTTATATCAGGGATGTTGCTCTTTACTCCCTGCTGCTGCCTCAAGCCAGTCCAGTCAGTCGGTCGCTGCTGCTCCCTCTCCTCCTCTCTCACCTCCATCTTCGATCCTATGCACACGCTCTCTCTATTTCTCTCTCTAGACATGTTTCTTTCTTCCCCATCAATCTCTCTCTCCCCCCTCAATCCGTCTGACAAAGAGAAGTCATAGTCGAGGAAAGCAGTAAAATACTCTGTGGGCGACTGACACCAGCTTCAATGCGATTGCTGCCTGTCTGTATCCCTCCCTCTCTCTCCTCCCCTTTGTCATTCTTTCATCTCTTCCGCTCTATAGACTCGTCTCCCTCCGTGGCTTCTTTCATCGCGGGCCTTGCTTGCCACCCCCATCTTGGGCAACGTTATTTTACTGTGGCTGCTGTTACTATTCCTAATGTCGATGCTTTTTGACCATCCCTGCACACTCCCCGGATCGATGCTTCGTGGATCAAAGCCATGCGGTCTTTGGAGTGTTACAATTTCGTGCAACTTTACGCGCAGCAAAGCTGCAACTGTCAAGGAAAATGGGAACTAAAATGATTACTACTATAAGAGTATACGACCACAACGATCCGTCAGATGATTCACTATCCACTTTGAGTCCAAACAATTTGGTCGCATGATAAATAACGTGTCGGTTTAGAACCTGATAGATAGACTGTGTTCCTCTTGTTGACTTCACGAACCGACGGTGCCGACGACGGCGCGGCACATTATTTTGTTCCGAATCTTTCGCTCTTTTAAAAGGGCAAAAGTGTCGTTCGGGAATAAACGAGCTTTGGTACTGTCTGCTTTTATCAGTTATCATTGGCACCGCCCTGTCGATATCAAAAAAGCTTTACCACAGGAAGCAATGCCGGTGATCCTCTGCTCTTGTTGTTGTTAGCCGGCCACTGATCGATTGAAAAGTTCATCCGTGCATGTGACACAAAGCGTGCTTGTTGTAGCTTCAAGGATTTGGTCTTCAGATAGGGTGGAGAGGAAAGCCTGGTCATGTCCTGCTCCACGTGGCCTGTTCTGATTGGACGGCAGCTCACTTAGGGTGTGGTAGCCTATCAGAGGTAGAGGTGAGGGTGGAATGGGAATGGGAATGAGATATATTCTTTGCTTCCTGCTTTCCTCCTACCATAGCAGTGTTCTCCATCCAAAAGAGAAAGAAAGGCTAGCTGAAAAGACTAGTGCCATGGGGAGTTTTAATTCCTCCAACCTCCACATCTGGTCTTGCTTCTCCTTTACTAGTAGCATCCACGTCCCTGTCCCGATTGATCATCTCTAGTGTGCAAACAAGCATGCGAGCGGGCCCAACTAACTTGATCCTTTGTGCATCTTGTATGATCAGTCATGAAGTGTACAAACGTGGTTGTAGTAGTCGATTCTTTAAGCATCACTTATGCCTTAACTGAACTTTACAACTTCAAAAAACGTGTTTATAGAAATGATCAGGAGAAGGTTCATGTTCATTCCGAGAGAGAGAGAGAATTTGTATTTGGATTTATTCTACCTTTAGTCGAAGTCAACCGTGAATTTCTTAAAATTCATAATTGCTTATCAACGTAAGATTTGTATGCACGACCATATTTCTATTTTCGGACTGATTGAAGCAATGCATGCATGCACGACCATCATCTCGTTCAGGCGTTGTTTACGTTCTTGGATTTGCCGAGGATTAAACTCACTCTACCCTCTAGAGGCGTGCAAGATTCCACAGGACAGATTATCAATGCGGCAGGGCATTGAATGCTTGCCCAACCGTTTTGCAAATTTCCAAGGAGACTGTCGAACTGAGGGGGGAATATGTCTTGACCTCAACATCCGTGCTAAACGTTACAGCTACATATGCCCTAGAGAGTATGCGCACTGTGTCCAGCCAGGCCATGCATTAATCAAGGTAGATAAATGTGTTCCGGCCTTGACCTCAAAATTGCTGCCCTCTCGTCGTATGCGTTCCCGAGAGAGATGAGATGTGGATCGGAGGACTGTGGTGTCACTGAGAAGGTGAGGAGTGCACACCAAGGAAGGTATTTTTGTTACTTTGCCCTAGTAAAACTGTAAAAATGTTCATTCAACAGTACATGAGGCATTTTTCTTCCACTGAACTTGATCACTAGAACTCCTGTCAATGGTTACTAGTATTTTGTTTGAAACGACCGCTATTTTTTTGTTCCAAGTTTCCAACGAAAATTCTCGTGTTCTGCTCCCAAAAAAAAAAAACTCTTGTTTCAATTCAGTAGGCCTTATCCACGAACACATACTCCTGTATACTCCATCTTTCAAGCATGAGAACACTTCTGTCAGTGTCAGAGAGTTCCATTGTTTACATTATCAGCCATAGGAGTACAAATAATAATCATGCAAGTAATTAATCGTAGCAACAGCACAAGAACACACCATGCATATGCATGTCTCACCGAGCCATGCAGCACCACCATCTCCACCTGTTCTTGTGTGCATGTAATGAAGGCAAAGCATTTCATGGATCAGTGATGCAAATGGCCATGCATGGCTGGTCCTGGCGCGGGCATTGAATCCCGCCACGACCACGTGGTGCCTCCATGACCAGATCAGCGGACGAAACGCAACAGTTTGTCTGAACCGTACCCCCTAGCTACCTGCCTCTAGGGTTCCTCGCATGCATGGAGAATTGGGACATGGACCAGAAGCAAAGTGAATGGTTGAGTCAATGAATGCGATCGCCCACGCACCATAATAATTTCGCATCGTCGCGATTGCATGAGATGGACGGCGGATGGATGCTTTGCTGGGGAAGGAGGAGGAGGAGTTAAGCGTCGACGGGCGGCTGCCACCGGTTGCCTGACCATGGATTTATACCCGGCACTGTTCATCCTCTTTTCCCCCCCTTGCGACCAGTTGCACCCCACACTGTACCCGGCCTTTATAATGTGGACCGGGCCTCGTCTTTGAATTTATGGGCGTGGTCACTCGCCGTTCCGTTCTTCGTACAGTATACTTTTGCACACATGCTCGTGCCATGCGAAATTGAAACATGCATGCATGTGGTGGTTTTCTAATTTCTTGTGTTTGCAAATAGTAGTACGTATACATATATTCAGAGAGGAATATATGTCGAGAAAATCAGGAAAACGTCATGTCGCCGAACTTTCTTGACGTGAAGTCGTGGAACAAATTTGATCACTCAACAATTGAGAGCTTGAAAACGAGTTTATCCAAAAAAAAAAAAACTGTTCGAAACCTCTCACTGTCTTAGGAGAAAGCAAGTAACATGGGCATATCACTCCTGGTAATTTAATCGTGTCAGCAAAGGAGGGGTTTTGCCGCACTTTGCAAAAGGAATCTAACCCAAATAGCTGTACCGGCTTACTAATTTCTCATGCTGGAGACGCAACCTAACTTGCAGATGCAGTGAGGAGTACCGGAGGTACATCATCCGCACATGGCAACCCTTCTTGCTGAGCCCTTCTTGCTGAGAGGGACAGAACAGAACAGACCCCCACCTCACTCACTGCGTATTTTGGCTTGAGCTAGCCGTGCCTGGGCTGGTATGTTTTCCCTGGGGCCCACGCACCGAGAGAGAGAGAGAGAGAGAGAGAGAGAGAGAGAGAGAGAGAGAGAGAGAGAGAGAGAGAGAGAGGTCAAAGGGATTTGTGCAGAATCTCCGGAGCATTCCGTTCTCCGAAATGTTCCTGGAAGCATGATTAAGCTGTCATTGACCTCAGCATCATGCCCTGCGAAGCATACTCCAGGATCCAAGTAACTAAACTCATTTTGCTTAGTATACTCGCACCTCGAAAGTTCTTCCGCTGTCATGCATGATGTTTCTTGCATGCATCTCAAGGCAAGCATTTCTTGGTTTGAATATAATATCTGCTCTGCAAAACACATCTTCTAGCTAGTGCCCTGAGGGCGCCAGGTTTACAGGAGAGAATGCTGGTACTACTTTCCCATCGCATGTAGGAGTACTACTCTGGTGTCAATTACAAACTTTTGAGAAATATTGAGTTGGCTCAAATATGCATGACCACTCAAATACTAGTATACAATATTTGGAGTATTTGACTAAAAACATTTATTGGCTATATTTTGTCGTTGCAAACTTCTCATTGTCCTTTCTGAAGAGATATATAATTAAGGCATGCATGCATAGAGGTGTAATGAAAGTTATCTTTAAGTCTTGAAGTAAAACCTTAATTTTCTTGCTTGGAGGAGGGAGAGAAAATGATGTCCTTTCAAGGAACAAAATTATCATAACATCTAAAAAGCGAACAAAATTGATATACTACTGTACTCTGTGTGGTAGCACCAAACAGGGCTTAAACCAGTCCAAAAGTGCACTTTCCTTCATACTCACTCTGTGGTGGTAGTACATGGGAGTACGCTATGCCTGGAGAGCATTTGACATTGCTAGCAAACAAGGAGAATATTTTGCGTACTAGTTAAACAATGAGCCCCGTTGATACGGTTGCAAGCGAATGTCTTGGTCGGATAAAACTATGGCCCGGCTCATGGGGCTAATTAAGCTGCTAACCGGAGTAGTAATTAACTAATCCGGACAAGCTAATCGCCAGCTGACTGACTAATCAAATGGTTAATTATTTTATCTGAGATTGACACTTGACCAAGTGCCCCTGATAGTATATTACGAGTGGAGTACTATCAGTCTCACTATACTCGCCAGGGTCACGTGACGACATCTTCGGCTCACGTGAGCCTCCGGGAATCTTGCTTCCATCCACTCGTTTCATTCTCCTTCTTCTTCGTCGCCTTCGTCGTCTCCCTGCAGCATCTGCTTGCCCTCTGCTGCTTCTCCATGAATTTGTACTGCTTCCGAGAAGTAGTGTCAGAGCTTTATTTTAGCTCCACTGCTGGTAACTTCCCCCCAGGCTTTGACCTTTTTTTTTTCTCTCGCCAATCACAGCGGCATCATTACCCAATGATTTTTTGGCCGTCCGTGCGCGCGGCTGACCCAGACGTGGCGGCATCTCAGTGGTGCATTGGGTGTGGATCTGGAACCTGCCACACCATTGGCCGCGTCTTGTTCGCTGCTAGCTGCTGCAAGGTCTTATCCTCCCTGGGGCATTTCCACTGCCAGGGAATAATACGGATGCCTTAGTACAACACCTGTATAATGTGAGATGCTGTGTCTTTATTATGTGCGTACTGGCAGTGGCAAAGCTAGAAGATTACTGACGGTGGTTCCATGTGTGAATGATATTGTGTTTTAGAAAAAGAAAGGGAATCTTAGGGAGTGTACTAATGATAATTATTGAACAATTACCACATTAATCGAAGAAAAAGAAAGAAAAACTACACACCACTATCATTATGAAAAATCTAGTATCAAAATGCCCTCCATGTGTTTTAAAAATTATCCAACATTGCTTTCTGAAAACAGAAATCCAAAACACCCCCACATCTTTTGAAAACTATCAACCATTTCCTTATAAAAAATTGCTTAAAATACTAATGTATTTGGTTAATATATTATGCACTATTCATAATAATACATTAATAAGAATTAAATATAATATAATACTAGCCAACAAATACCTGGCTACTTAATAACAACATTTATTAATTTATTTATGGTAAATGGTGGTTTTAGCCATATATTGGTGACTATGAAAACTCAAAAATTCAAAATAAATAAAGCTGCGGAAATACTGGCATTCAGAATATAAAGCGTTTCTTGACAAGGACAAAGTAGCCCATTTTTGCAAGGACAAATTATATAAACATGTTATGCCAGACGAATTCAAATGTCTCTTCTCGGCATCTTGAATGCCATGACCATCTAGTGCCGTTCAGGGTTTTCAAAACCGCGGCTAACCGGACCGGAAACCGGAAAAACCGGACAAACCGGTCCGGTCCGGTTAGCCCGGTCGGTCGGTTTTCGTTTTTGAATTTGAAAGAATTTAGAAAATTTGAAAAATTTTGAAACAAAAAATTTGTAAAAAAACTAGATGTAATATGCGGCCCAACGGCGGAAGAACTTCACGAAAATACGAAAGTTTGGTCGGTCAAATAATTCATCCAAGGTTCTGTCTGGTTTGAATTTTTATTCAAATTCTGTGTAGAAATTCAAAATACTCCAATAAGAAAAAATGTTCTTGTAGCTTTGAACTTCCATCACCCAATTTCTCAGATTTTTTGGGGTTTTGGAAGCTTGTGTTTCGAAGCTTCAAAGTTGAGCACGTTTGAAGCACATTTTCTTTAAAAAAAGGACGCACGTCTCTCTCTCTCAACTGTGCAGAGCCGGGAAAACCGGTGAAACCGCCGGTTAACCGGTGAAAAATCGAGCTTTTCAATTCAAAATTTGAGAATCGGATTTGAAGCGGTTTCCGGTCGGTTTTTCCGGTTTCCGGTGAAACCGGACGATGCGGTGCCATCCGGTTTCCGCGGTTTATTCGGTTATGTAAACCTTGGTGCCGTTAGCCAGTCAGGCCTGTACAGTGCTCTGTCCAGATTTTACCTATTAGTACAATATAGAGGCACTTGTACGTATGTATGTACAAATATTTGCAGATGTGTACGGCGCTACAGCATGCATGTCCTTGGATCACGTTTCTATGCAAGTGACAAACTAGCACACATCATATCCACTGGTGTACACGTATGTAACAGTGTCGGATTCAATTAGCTAGCTAGGACACTGCGTAAGTGGCATCTGAACGATGGACGTATTTGACGAAGTAGAAAGAAAGGGCTACGTTTTGTTTTACCAATGTGGTCCTCTAGCTAGCAAGAAAAACTTGACCTGCCTTGAAACCCTACCACACGCATGCAAGTACGTACGTACTCTGGTATATTATACGCTCTGCGTTTTGTTCTTTTTTTTATACGCTCTGCGTTTTATTCTTTTTTTTATACGCTCTGCTTTTTGTTCGATCAGCACGTATGATACTCCTACGCACTCGCGCGCATATGCTTATTACAATGCACGAGATATGCATGAGATGCTCCATTTCTGTTCAATGGCAGGAGTCCAACACTAGGATGGCATGTTGGCATGGATTCTTAAAATGATTCTGCTCCGGAATCTTTGAAAAATATGTCACACGGTTCAAAAAAAAAACTTTAGCTCATCCCCTCAAAAAGCACTTCTCAACTTTGTACTAGGAACCAAAAGCTATAAAAACGTAGCTTCTCCTGATTTCTTCCAACCATACTTCCTGATCCAGTAATCCACCACAGTCGAGGTAAACTATCATGCAAGCAGGTGGGGCAAAAACAAACAAACAAACCATGCAGCATCATAAACAAAGAAGGCATTTGTCCTGCGTCCAGGCTGACTGCTGTTAATTCAACGACAAGATTCCTTCGGATTAGGTTTTGATCGACCTCGGGATGTAAGAGACAATGAAGGTTGTACTACCTCCGTTCTTAAATTGATGTTGCCGTTGACTTTTTAAGTTACATTTGACCGTTCGTCTTATTCAAAATATTAATTCAAATTTGAAAACTTATAAGTTAAGCTTAAATTTTTTTAGTGATAAAACAAATCATAACAAAATATATGATAATTTTAAAACTTTTATTGAATGAGATGAATGGTCAGACATAACTCAAAAAAGTCAACGGCGATATCAATTTAAGAACGGAGGGAGTACATAGTAGAAGAAATAATATTCAGCGTTTCCTTCATCTTGTCGAAGTCGAAGAGTCCTCATTGACAACTAGGTCACCGTAACTATTGCCAAACTAGCTGCATCGTCAAATCAGATGGAGCTAGTAGAGGCTCACTAGTAGCCCAGTAGTACTGGCTATATGGACACTAGCGGCGAATTAAAAGATTACTGCCTTTGAGGTAATTATTTTAGACCAAGCGAACCTTCAAACCATCTTGTATTCAAGGAAACTAGTATTATGGTGACCAGCGTATTTACGAAGCTAGTATTATATATTATGTTAAATTTATCATCAGGAGTTGTTGTCTTATTATTTTTATTTTTAATTTGATTATTCTGTAACAACAATAATGTGTAATTATAAAATTGTATGTAAGTATCTCGGGGTCAAAGGACTTCTTGCTGGTTGGCTAGGAGCTCCAGCGGCACCTCCTCAGGTCCCGAGTTAGGAGGTTAAAAAAAATCCGTTCGCCTCTCCAAATTCCCAAAGCATAGTAGAAAACCTAGACTAGCTGGGCAACGGTGCTTTGCCCCGCCTTAGACTCACCTGGGGAGCGGGTCCTGTGTAAGGGTGGGAGGGGGGTTCGTAGGTTTTCTCGGCCTCTGTGAGAAAGCTTTCTTCTTATATGACTTCTTATATGAATACCGCGGGTGGAGGCAATCCCCCGAGGCCGAGTTTTTTTGTAAATATTTTGGGCTATTTTATCATAATGACAATTATGGGTAATTTTTAAAATATATTAAGGCTGCTATTCATAATGATAGTGGGGTATTTTTCTTTTTCATAATAGCAATGTTGGGTATTTTTATTTTTTTATTTTTTCTTTGATCAGTATGGTGATTTCTACGCCTTAAGAGCGAACGTGGTGACTTCGTTAATTTCTTCATCAAATAAGTTAATAGATTGTCATGAAGACATGTTTCTTGCTTTTTTTGTTGTATCTAGCAATTGATTTTGTGACTCCACATCACATCCTTGCACATGAAGTTCTCTTTTGTTGTACACATGTTTCTTTTTGTGATGAAATTGTTTTTTTAAATACAATACACACACAAATTCACGTACATGTATGAGCACTCATCCCTCAGAACATGCGTGCGCATGCGCGCGCACACACATCTTACCCTATAAATGCCTATGATAGACTACATTGTCAAATCTTAAGCAAATCTTAAGATTAACGAAGTCGACAGGGATACCGCCATCGATGGGCACGTTGCCTTGCACTGAAAAAGTCGAAGGGTTGAACCCTGGTTGGGCGATTCCACCCCAAAAGAACCTAATCAACTAACTTGCTTATTATAAATTTCCACGATATGTATGTATGAAGAACTAGGGGAAACATGATTAATTTATATATTATCTATTGTACGAATATTTGATCTGCATGTTAAAATACTAACATTAAACTAGTCTAAGGGTTGAATTAACTGCAACTGTGATTTATGAAAAATTATCACAAAAACTCTAGTATATGTTTATATCCATTTTAGTGCTGAATCCGCTAAAATGTGCAAAGAGATTATAATGGTGCCCGTAGATTAAAACATTAGGCACATGAAAGACATACTAGTAATAATAGAAAAATAGCGATGATTGTTTCAACAATGTAACTTGTCCCCTTGCAAAAAAGAACAAGAAAAACCAATGTAACTAGTCGTGACTACTAGTTATGTTTTCTTTTCCTCTTAATCCGGGTCCTGTAGGGGCCGCATCCATCTGTGTAGTACACCTCTAGCTAGATTTTGTACATAGACCACCGTGGACAATCACAGTCAGTGGTGTGTGAGGCAGCCAGACCGATCACAGAGACTGTGTATATATAATTGAAGCATGGACTGCAGCATCGATGCATGTACGTGCATCAGCACCAGTTTTTCTGTGGGTTCAATGTAGCAACAGTGGCAACTGCGTGCTACTATGCTGCTGCGGAACAAGCATATATGCATCGCGCTACACATGCAGCGCGAGGCCGATCAGATCGGACGGCGCCATGCAGGCATGCAGTGCAGACGACGCTGCCGGCCTTCATCGCCCGGATGGGATCAAGCTAGCAGCATGCGCTCCAGAACCTCTCTCATAAATGCTACTACATGCGTCGACTGTGCTTGACAAACACGAGTTATGAAGCCATATGGTGCTGTATGTCTCCTGCGTTTCTGAATTAATTGCCCGTACACTGCCCGAAAGAAATGTTTATCAGCGAGGGCGAGGAAGATGGAGTAGCTCTTATGGCTCGAACAGTTACATTCAGCTACCCTCAGACGATTTCGTTCTTAAATCGTTGAGAAATATATAATGGGAAGTGTTGAGGTTATGGTCCTTAATTGTCACATGCATCAGTTTCTTAATCTTTTGAAACAATGATCCGCGTGAACAACAAATAATTTTCCTTCTGAAGTTCCATTTCCGGAGCCTGGAGTCATTACTCATGTCACTACAACAGGAGTTTCCTTCTTAGTAAGTGTAGAGTGTATTAATCGTGGCTTATTTATACTGATCAAATAGAGCCCAGAACGATTTCTACAAAGTGCTAGTAACAAACGAAGGCCCTTGTACCTCAAACGTAGTCCCAGGATGCTATCAATGTACATCCACTACTTGAAGCACGGAGCAGAAATGTATCAGCCACCATGTTGTATCCTGAATCATGCTATACTCCCTCATTTATCGTTGTTGACTTTTTGAGTTACGTTTGACCATTCATCTTATTCAAAATATGCAAAATTATAAGTTATGTTTCTATTTTTTAGTAATAAAAAATTATAAAAAATTATGATACTTTTAAATATTTTTGAATAAGACAAATGGTCAAAATTTAACTCTAAAAATCAACGGCGATAACAATTTAAGAAGGGAGAGAGTAGTATTTATCTATTGGAATATTTTTGACAATTGGTTTTACGATCCTTATCCTAGTGGCTGAAGAGTGCATCCGAGGGCCTAGATCCACCGTACCCCTGCGTATCCAGGATTTCCATACGTTGGAAGATGGTGGACTGAAATTGAGAAGAGCCACAATTGCTGATGGAAAGAATTTTTTTTCCTTCAAAAGTTACCATTCATCACTTGATGTACTTCATTGCAACCAAAATGCTTTGGATCTAGTCCTACCCAATAAAAGGAAAAGGTAGAAAAAATTGCACTTGAAGAAAAGAATTTTGGAACGAGGGTGCTGTTTTCAATGCGTGTGTATACAAGTGACGGAAGATGCATACCCGATGGAGCCTTGGGGTTTGAAGCCGTATGATGATCATGTGATGTGCATAGCATGGAGTCAACTTGGCATGCATATGCATGCGTGTTTGTGTCTTGATTTGGTCATGTGGAGGTGACACAATAATCCTAGACAGGGTTGTCCCTGGATTGGATGGAATATCTTGGGGGAAGACATGCAAGGGGCACTAGAAGATTTCAGGAAGGGTTTTGGTTCTGGATTCGGGGAAGTGCCCTTTTTATCTAATCAGTGTGGTCTGCTAATTTAATCAAATAGCTATGGGTACATAGGATATACAAATACACATAGGCTGTCGCAAAGTTCTACTCTTCAGAGCATCCCCATGACTAGAGGCAGCTGCTACCTTTTGCTGAGAATCTCTCTACGTAAGTTAACTCTTGAACAAGAGCCAGCAATACTCTCTCTCCTCACTTTTTCCTATAAAATACTCCCCATTGGAGATGCTCTCATGGCACGAAGTGGCGTTGGAGATGAACAGTAAAGCGATTTATTTCAAGCAATTTTTTTTACAACACACATGGTTACATGGCCAGATATTAATTGGAAATCCAAAGAACAAACGATTTTCAGATGAGATGGTATCCCCTAATAGGCAGGTTTATTGACTTAATATTTTGCAAACAAATATTATACTGATGTCAACTTCTGTTACAATGAGCATAGTGGCTAAGAAAATGGACCAAATTTATAAATAATATGATAATCTGTTTTACTGCAATTCATGGCAATTCTTCGCTAGGTTAGCATCATGGCGTCTTACTTTTTCTTTAAACATGAAACCTTCGACAAGCAACACCACAGAGATCCAAAACCTGCAGTATTAATATTTAAGTAAAGTTTAATATATGAGTGGGATAAAACGATACCACTGGTGTAAAAAAATCCAGGTCAAAGTGAGTACGAAAGAAGGAACCAAAAATCATGAATAAAACATGATATCTATTTATGTTGCAGTGAACGATATTCTTCACCAGGAGAGAGTCATGTCATGTTACTTTCATTCAAATAGGAGATACTTTCCCAGTATTAATGAGTAGTGAATAAAAACACCATAGTGATGTACTCAAAAAGAACTTGACCGACCAAAGAGGGGCAACAAAATACAATGAATAATCCGATACATATTCATATGGCATTGAAGGCAAGTATGGTCACCCCTTTTAGCTTTTTTAAATGCGATGTTTTCTTCCACAACCAACATTGAAACATTTTCCTCACTAAGAAAGTTCAATACTTTGTGAGAGAACGTGTCAAATGAAAAGGCACGCAGCAGGAAACACACCTTGACGCGCAGTTGACAGAAACTCGCCACTTAGCACAAAGTACTTGGGTTACTATGTGGGTGCACTGCAATTTGATACAAGAGGGTAGTGTGACCGCAGAATGTGGACCCTCCCCATGGGGGGGTACTATACTGCAGCACAACACACACATCCAATCTGAAAGCAGTGAGAGAGAAGCTTTCAAGAGAGAGGGAGGCTTCAGTTTCTCTCACCCAATGTGTGTGTGCTTCTCTTTCTACAGCTCGCTCATGATCTTCGGTCTGGCTGGCTCCTCCCCCATAAAAAAAGGGTGCAGTGGTCTCTACAGAGGCTGCTGGGCTGGAGAGAGAGTGAGAGGGATTTGTAGAGAGAGAAAGGGGAGCCCAAGTCCTGCGGGCGTGGGGGAAAAAGCATCCCAGGCGCACGAGCTCCCACAGCCTTTTCAGCATCCAAACAACTGAAGAAAAAAAAAATCGGATCAGTCGTCTCCTTCACACAGAAAAAGAGGGGGGAAGAAAATCAGATGCGTCCTTCACCAACAACATACATACCCCCCGACACACACATGTATTTTTTATAGCATAAAGTATATTTTAAGGAAAGTATAAATACCACCGTACTGTACACACCTGCATCTTTATTTCTCTGGTCTTTATTGTGCGTGTGGGTGTATAGTATACGTATGGAGACAAAAGCATGCTTCCTTTGACTCCACTTGCTTCTTAAGTGTCATTTTCTCATACATGGTGATGCCTGCCCCTCCTTAACAACAAGATAACCTCACATCCTCCTCCTCCTACCTAAGCTACCTCTCACATTCTCTCTCTACATCTCTCTTTCTCTCTCTAAACTTTTTATACAAGTAGTAGCAATAAGGAGGGACAGCACAAGAGACCAGTTCATCCCTGGTGCCTCTCATAGTCATCTTCAGAGATAGAAAGAGAGGGAAAGGAGGAAGGAGTAACTCCAGTACTAGAGACACAGACACCCACCAAAGCCAAAGCATAAGCACAAACAAGAAGAGAAGAAGAAGACTCCTCTTCCACAAGAACACTACACCAAGAAGCTTCTCCAACCGCCTCCTCCTTGTCCGTCTTCCTACATATATGTATCCATCCAACGATCGCATGAGCTTCCCAAGGTAGCTAGGTCTGCTGCAAGGAGAGAGGACCGGAGGAGGAGAGACAAGGGCGCGCACGTGCGATCAGGGGCAGGAGGAAGAGAGAACCGCGTCGGCGGCGGCAAAACGGCGATGGAGGCTAGCTCGGCGGCGTCGCCGGACCTGTCGCTGCACATCAGCCTGCCGAGCAGCGCGCCGGGCTCTGGGTCGTCCGGCGGGCGCGCCGCCGTGAGGGGAGGAGGCGGAGGAGGCGCCGGGGGAGACCCGTGGCGGAGGCTGAACGGGTCTACGGCGTCCACGGAGCTGTCGCTGTCGCCGCCCGCCGAGCCGGACGCGGACGCGCTGCCGTGGCGGCACCGGCCGTCCGCGGCGGCGTCCTCCGCGGCCACGACGTCGGCGGGCGGCGTGGCGCTGATGCACATGCCGCCGATGATGCAGCCGCTCGACGCCGGGGCCGGAGCCGCTGCGTCGGCGGCGGCGCCAATCCGTGGCATACCTATCTACAACGGCCCGGGGGGATTCCCGTTCCTGCCGACGGCGGCCGGGGGAGTCGACGGCCACAACCACCACCACCCGAAGGTCGGGTTCTACAACTCGTACCACCCGGCGACGTGGCCCTCTTCGCTGGGCTCGACGTCGCCGTCGCCGCTCGCGCCGGGGGTGGCGCCGCCGCCGGGCTCGTCGTTCGACCCCGCGTCGGCGTTCCTGTCCCCCGCCGCGCACCACCACCACCGGATGCTGGCGGCGTCGGGCAGGCTCAACGGCATGCTCTCCGACACGCTCCGCGGCTACGGCGCCGGCGGCGCCGGCGGGCTGGGCGGCATCGCCGGGCACCACCACCACAACCACCTCCACGGCGCGCAGCCCTTCGGCCTGGGCTCCCGGTTCATGCCCAAGCTCCCCGCCAAGCGCAGCATGCGCGCCCCGCGCATGCGGTGGACGAGCACCCTCCACGCCCGCTTCGTCCACGCCGTGGAGCTCCTCGGCGGCCACGAGAGTGCGTGCCATGCCAACAGCTAGCGCCGGCTCACCTGAATTACACCTTCCCTCCCCTCCGACAATGTCTCTGATCAAATGTCTTCTTCTTCTCCATGTCCGGCGTGCAGGGGCGACGCCCAAGTCGGTGCTGGAGCTCATGGACGTCAAGGATCTGACCCTAGCGCACGTCAAGAGCCATCTCCAGGTACGTGGCTGCCATTGCCAATCACCTGGTTCCAAATTCACCTCCATCGCCCGAGCTTTCTGCGTCGTCTCCCTCCTGCCATTCTTGCTCTCCTTTGGGTCAGACAAGAACGCCAATGCAGTAACTCCAGAGTTAGTGAATGACGGTGAAACGGACGGCTGGGCCTCGCAGCCAAGAAACTGCCATTCTTGGGGAGAGAGAGGAGAGAGAAAGAGCGATGCATGGTGTGGGGATGTGTGTGGGAGAGAAAAAGTTGCCATCATTACACAATAATGCAATGATGTGCATCCGCGCCCAGTTAGCGTATGTGTGCGCGCGCACGGCCCGAAGCACGACGCAGCACCAGAGAGACAGAGAGAGAGAGAGCCATGGCCAAAGAGAGAGAAGAGAGAGAGAAGGAAGGGTCCAAGGAGAGGGCATGGCGTCATAGTATTTCCAAGTGTCCATTTCCTGTTGTTCTCTTGCGCGCCGATCCACCTGCTGATCCATCTGCTTGTCTCTTCCCCTCATCTAGCTTGTGAACTGATCCCTGCTTTTTTTGGTGTGCTTTCCTTGCTTCCCCTTTCAGATGTATCGAACCGTGAAGAGCACTGACAAGCCTGCAGCATCCTCAGGTACTGCTGCTAATTCGCATTGCCATCGTCCTCCATGCGATTTATTGTACATTCTCAGTCCTATTACCCTTGCTAATAATGGAGCTCGGACTAATAACACTGCTGTATTTGTTGCCGGCATTGTGTATCCAGGGCCCACCGACGGCGGCTCCGGCGACGACGAGTTCCCGAGCGCCGGCCAGGCCGCGTCCGGCGGCGATAACAACATGTGCGCGCGGCCGTTCGGAGAGCACCACCGGTCCACCTCTGAAGGCGCGGCGAGCTCCGTGGGCGGCGGAGGAGACATGGACCAATCGTCGGCCGGGAACACCAACACCAGGTGGAGCAACTCATCAAGGTACTGCTAAATGACAGCAAAGCTCTCTTTGTTCCCCCAAGTACGATCGAGTACGTAGCTGTACGTTTGCTTTGTTTTCATGCGGATCATGAGATAACATGCCTTTTGTTGCGCTTAATCGTTATCTTAGTCCCAAAGACACCACCAAACTTTTGGTAATATATGCATTGCTTTACTTTATATGTAAAGCGATGATAATATAAGTAATGTGGTTATATTTGGTTGAATGTAAAGCTTAGAAGAATGTTTTGGGGGCGCGGGCACACACACACATGCTGACATGAACACCTGGAGAAAGAGAACCGCACACAAACACACACACAGACACAGGGCTGCCTATCTTTAGGTAGGCCAATCCGCCAATGCAATGCTGTCACGGAAAAGACCAAAAAGTCACACACCCCATGACCTCCATTGACTTGAGCAGCCATGGCTTCTGCCTTGTGCTTGGTTTATGTGGAATTATTGAACATATAAAAATACAGCTCTGCTTCTCCTACAACATTATTGTGTGTGTAGGTTCTTGGGCTCTGGCCTTGTCCTCTCTCTCTCTCTCTCTCTCTCTCTCTCTCTCTCTCTCTCTCTCTCTCTCTCTCTCTCTCTCCTCTCTCTCTGGCTCTCTAGTCTCTCATTATCTTTTCTTTCTTGCAATGCATGGCTCTGATTCCAGGGGATGGGGTATTGACCTGACATACCCTATTGCCTAGGAATATGCAACCAAGGACTCTTGGTTCTTTCCCATCGTCAATCTCTTCAACGACTTTTTGCAATTATTAGCTCGGCTCATACGCTCCATCTCTAGCATGTTTAGGTCCTGACGACTGATGGAGAGTAGTTGTACCAGTATTGCGTACTCCTATATTGTGATGTAGTAAGCCTAAAGCGTGAATATATCCACAATGGCAGCATGGCTATTGCTGCCCGATTTGTCTCACCAATTCAGGATTTTACATATATGTTCTCCCATATTTTTTAGTACTGTCTTCAGGCAGCTTGGAATCAAGTAAGAGTACGGTTTGAGCCTCTCTGTGGCTATATTCGCTTTTTCTTTCACGAGTCATCTTTTTCATCATCCCATCCTTTTATCTTAGTTGCATTCTTCATCTTTTCCATGTCTAGTTTCCCCCCTTCTTTTCCTTTTGCATTGCCTACTGATGGTACTGTACTCTTACGGCTCCCAAGCCTTCTTCAGCAACCATATCTCCTGAGAATCCAATTGCTTGTGGAAATTTAAATCAAGCTTTTGGGGTTCACTTCATTCTCCCGGCTCATGTTCCTTTTCATTAACTGCTTTAAGTCAAATAATGGTTGCATATGTATGTCATTTTTGTTGGAAGAGTCGTTCTGCCAAGTACTATCTGGTTATAGGTATTAACAGTTATTTTGCTTGCTTACGCGATCCGTGTTTGGGTAGTTCACAAAATGCTCTCTAGGCAAATGGTGAGGAGTGTTTTTTTTTTTTGAGGGAAAATGGTGAGGAGTTGGCATAATTCTCATTTGTATTCTTCATTCTGCAAGTGCAGGAAAAAAGTGACAAAGCATGCTATTAGCTAAATGGAGTGCAGTGCAGTCTTGATACTTCATTTATTTTTTAATGAAACATATAGAGATAAGGTCAAGCGAATTTGGGAGATCTTTCATGAACTACCATATGGTATCAAACATATGCAATATCCTTCGTGGCATAACATGATCATTCACAATACTTATTAATTAGAAAATATTTAGACATGCAAAGTCTATTGATCCCTTAATTCTAAGTTTCTAAAAGCATACATTTTGTTCCTACCCAGATAAAAGCTCTTTAGAAGGGTTTGGTAGTAAGTTGGTATTATCTTGATAGAGTAGTGGTAAAGGAAGGGCGCTTTTACCAAAATCACAATAGAGAAAATGAAAAATAGAAAAGGACAGCTAGCTCTTTCCTTATGTCCTTTGTCCATATTTTTATCCCTATATATTAAAATTGCAGCTTACAAGTATGTACATGATCTCGTCCAGCACGCTATTACTAGCTACTAGAGTTTTTTTTGAAAAGAAATACTACATGATCGGTGAATATATATGTGTGGGTTTCTTCCAAATTATACACATTTTCTTACTGCTTCTACAATTATTTTCCTTAGATTCTAATGGGATGAGCTTGCTGGGCAGTGTTCATGTGCTTTTCACAGCACGACTGTCCCAAAATGGAACATCTTTAAGAACTTGTTGCCTAGAAAGTATAGCTGTGTAACTAACTGATCATGAAGAGCAACTTGTGCAACTGTTGTTACTCACTTTAGGCAAAGCTAAGTGGGGATTGTGGATGCATGTCATGTTCGTTTCTATACTAATATTACCATGCATAAACCCATTTGTAGCCATGCAAACCCAGTTCACTATTCTGCTACTCTCGAATTGGATATAACAGCTTTGGAAAGATTGTAAGAGCTTTGCTAAATGGAAAACTTCTTCTTCAGGGACCCATGGGTGTCGATGAATTCATGCAACATGGATGCTCATCGCTTGGTAGGTCTGTCTTCTCCGATCGAGGTATATATATCCAAGTTTCGTTGTTACCTACAGTGTACACACGTACATGTCTATGCATATATACATTAACTGTTCTAAATCCTGTTTAATTGTTTCAGAATGTTGAACCGTGCCGATCGAATAGCTCGCAGGTGTCGAACCACGAGCTGAGCAGCCCGAGCCTCGAGTTCACGCTAGGCAGACCTGATTGGCAGGGTGTGGACCATGACTGATGAGCCATCAATTAAGCTCATAAACCTAGCAAGGCTAATTTGTTCATTCAGGTATAGTAGCATGCAGTACTGATCATGCTCGGTCCCCAACTCCTCCGCGACACCGAGAAGTTTTCGGCGAAGAAGAAGGGTGGACAAAGACGCATTTTCTCTGGGCGGCGCACCAGAACTAGCATCGAGAAAGATTATTTTACCGGATCTCTGATCCGTCTTTGGGTTTTCTAAGTTGGTCATGTTCCTGATTTCCTTTTCTTTCTTGGTTCTCCCTTTTTGTTTCCTTCTTCTGTGGCGAGACTACAGTAGCGCTTTTGATGCAGCGTGTAGTGGTAGCTAGATGCTGATGAGAGGCTTAAAGCAAGGTGCGTGTAGAGTTGTGTGTTCATCTGTGTTTGGTGAGCTGATGTGACCAGGTGTGGAGCGTATCATTAGCACATGGAAAGCTGGAAAGGAGAAAAGATAGAAAAGGGAATGAGTTCTCATGAAGCAATCTAACGGAGAAGATGATTTAATCCTTTTTGTGCGTGTCTCTTTGTTCTTTAATCCCTGCAGGTTCTTTCTCATGTCAGTTGCTCGCTTGCGGCCACCTGCACTTTCCCAGCACCCAAGTGTGAACTCTTGACCAAATAATCATGTTTGCTAATAAAGGTCACGCTTTGCTCCTACTTAGCAGATCGCACACATATGCATCAATCAAAACTGATTGAGACCAAAGCAAACTGAAGCATCAAGAGGTTCCTTCCAAAAGGAAATCAAAAAAGCACTCAACTTATGTATGCTCCTGGCATCATGCCATCAATTGCGCGCCCACGATTCCGGTACCGCCTTTTCAATGATTCATAGATGGATCGATCCAATATGGTGGTCCAAGAACAAGGGCATACTGATCCATCCAATTCAAGTACATGCCATGCATATATAAACCCCAATCAACGCAAACCATCGATCGTAGCGAGGCCGATCAATACCCCTCCCACACTGGTCCTATCATGCTACGTATTTCTCGTGCACCTGGCCAACCTATGGCATCGATGGAAAATGCTGCCTCAGGTGCTTTGCTATTGCTACGTCAAAAACAAAGAAGGAAGCATGAAGTAAGCTGCAGCTAGCAGCAAGAGCGAGACGACGGACTAGAACGTTTGGTGCCGACCCCGATAGCGTCTGCATCTCAACCATGAGTGGAAGATGCTGCGTACGGGCAACTTACATGTGTAGTGATGTGCAGGTACGTAGCGGTCCAGGGAGGGCTTTGATTGTTGAGGATGTGTATCAATGAAAAGTGCCTGTGATTGAAAAAGGATCAAATGGGCGGCATTCATGCTGATCGACCGCCATCTGCCGTGAAGTGACAACTTATATCCCTCCTTCTTGGGAAATAGGCTAGCTGTTGCCCAGGTAATAGATCAACCAGAAGCCATCATATGCTTATGCCAATGACAGTACATTCCAACAGACTGGGATGTGGATAAGCTTAGCCTTTGTATATGTATATAGCAGCAGTAGCTTGACTCTTGTTCCTGACTTAGGCAATGCTATCAGCTCATTTTTTTTCTTGTCGCGTGCATATTGACAACGCTTAAAATTTTCCATCCACACGGATCCACTAAGAGGAACCTATATATATTGGATCAGAGGAGGAAAGTATGTCAGTCAACTTGTAGAAACGTTTCGTCCGTTGCGGATGGAGTACATTGTCAACTCATTCTAACCAACAAGTAGGCCAGGGCAATAAACCTTTTTCTTGTCGCATGCATATTGACAACGCTTAAAATTTTACATCCACACGGATCCACTAAGAGGAACGTTTCGTCAGAGGAGGAAGTATGTCAGTCAACTTGTAGAAACGTTTCGTCCGTTAAACACACGGATGGAGTACACTGTCAGCTCATTCAACCAAAACAAGTAGGCCAGGGCAATAAACCTTTAGATGCGGTCGGAAGAAACACAAAGTTTCATGGAAAGCTGGGTTCATATTAGAGCTGCTAGCCTTGCAGGGCATGGAAACCAGTTCGCCTATGAGAAAAAAGCTAGCTAGCGTGAAGGACTGGTTTCTGTGGCTGGTGCCTGCAGAGTGCAGAGGCAAGCGTTTCGATTCGACAATTGCAGGACTGATAGGATTAGTAGAGCAACCAGCACTAATTAGGCCCTGACACTGCAGCATTAGTAACACACCTCAAGGCGTTGCAACACTACAGTGCTCGCAAGAATCAAAGAGAGCAATATGAATTCTTTTCAAGCAAGGAAAGATGGAAAGGAATGCCCCAACCCAAGACCAACAACTCAAGGAGGCAAGGGAGGGAAAATGGAGAAGAGGAAGCAGGGCAATCATAAAGCAATGGATTGCAAAATGATTATGGCCCCAGTCCCCCCATGTTTCCGTGTCCCCTCATTCAAGTCATTCTATTGTTCCCTCTTGCTTTGTCGGCCCTTCCCTTTGCCCAGCGCCTGCCTGTGCCTCTGACAAAAGATAGGGTGAGAGAAAATGCAAAGGGAGAGGTTAAAGAGGAGGAATAAAAAAGGAGAAGCAACCAAGCTGAAACACAAAGGAAAAATAAAGAGTGGCCCTGTGCAACACCTGTGTCCGCTTGAATGCCCTGCCGTCCTCTCACTCTCTCTTCTGATACTGTAGTAGGGGCCCTGCTTCTGCTTGGGAGAGACGAGAACTGGGGAGACGTGGCCTTGTTTCTGTTGCACTGTGCGCCTACGCGAGAGAGAGAGAGAGAGAGAGAGAGAGAAGGGCACTGCCACTTCGAACTGGGCATTTATTTGCATGGGGCCTTTTGGCCCGTGCAGATGGGAGGTTGCCCCCGGCCCTTGGACCACCACGCCCACTGTGCGCCATTCATCACCGTATGACCTGTATCAAGTGGACTTTGCATTCGAGCTGTACTCGGCATCTTGTGACGCCCGACCCGATGCTGCTGGAGATCACGTTTCAGTATTTTCGGGGTCTATGTTGGCATTTTCGGGGTCCATTTTACTCCCTTGTGCTATGGCTAGAGTCTGAATAACCCCATGTGCTTTGATTTGGTCTAGATAACCCCCACGATTAGGAAAACCAGAGCACTTTTAACCTTTGATACCCCCCCCCCCCTAATCCGGTTTAGCTAACGTGGACAGTGGTTTAGACGGTTCTGCTTCTAATCCTGACACGTAGGTGAGCTGACGTGGAAAGATGGATCATAGGTCACTTAACCCCCTCCCTCATCTGTCCTGCACCTGTCATCTCCCTCTTCTCTGTTTTCTCTCGCAATGATCAGTATGAAGCACGAACAGTTTGAAGCATGAAACCTGCAGACTCTAGCAATGATCTCACTTGGGTACAACTAACTGATTATCGCAATGTAATAGAAACTGAAGCATGAACTCGATCTTAGTGAGGCATGAACTGAACTGACGAAGCGTAATTCATAAACTGGACATAACTGAGGCAAACAATACCACACGACACCAGTTCAGAACTCAACATAACTGACAGTAGCAACTCGGTACTAAAATAAACCCAGGTCTGAACTTAAGAAAAAACAATTGACAGTAGCAATATCGTGAGCAAAATAATCCAAACTGATGTAAAAAACTGATTACATCAATTTCTTCTTTCCAGTGGCTGCCTTCTGCTTCTTCGCGGCACCTTTTAGTCTTGGGGATGACCTTGTCTTTGTAGCAGCAGTCTTCTTGTTCTTGACAGGAGTAGTTACACTGCTTTGGCTAGGCATGTCAACTGGATCAGCTGCACTCTTTCTTGTCCCCTTATGTGGCCTTGAGTCTTGCTGGACATGGCTAGTGTTTTGAGTCATTCCCCTCTTCTTGCTGGACAGGACAAATGAGGGAGGGGGCTATTTAGACTCGGTTCCATCTTTCCACGTCAGCGCACCTACGTGTCAGATTAGAAGTAGAACCGCTTAACCACTGTCCACGTCAGCTAAACCGGATTAGTGGGGGTATCAAAGGTTAAAAGTGCTCTGGTTTTCCTAATCATGGAGGTTATCTAGACCAAATCAAAACACAAGGGGTCATTCAGACTCTGGCCATAGCACAAGGGAGTAAAATGGACTTTTTCCAAAAAAAAAAGTAGCTTCAATTGGTGGGGGGGGTGAGGTTTTCCGAAATATATCACCTAGTAGGAAATAGAAAATCTTGCTGTAAATGTCCCGTTATGCTGAAATAACGCTAGTCATCACATTCGAGGGCATAAATACTTATGTTGCATGTATTTTATATTATATATCATGGATACTTCGATCTGCTACCTTTGTATATAACATAAAAAATCAATTTTATGAGATTAGTTTTGCAGAGAAAAATTATGTCCAGACGTAGATTCAGATAGTAGCGACATGTTAGGCATTAGATTAATAAGAGCGAAAGGGCATGTAGCCTAGTGGTTACAAGAGCCTCAGTAGCACTTGAGGTCCTGGGTCCGACTCCCTGTGGGAACGAATTTTCAAGAATTTAAGTGGTAGGTGACGCTCCCGTCGACAGTGAGGCGCCAGTGGTGACTTCGTCAATCTCTATAATTTGTCGGCTCAGTATTCGAAGATGCTCATAGGGGTAGGGTTTGCGTACGTGTGTTCATCGGGGTGAGTGTGCGTGCGTTGTGAGTGTCTAAGTTGTACTGTGTAATTAAAAAAAAGGTTAACAGGACACACAACTGCCCTTTCTAACCCGTTGGCTATTTCTTTACTACTACTAGATCATGGGTTACGATCAATGCACTCGGTGTGGACCTATTACTTCTATATCGTCTTCTCCACGATTTCAGGCCGTCATTGGGACGACTCTGTCAGTCCTTTTGCGACTCGGTTTACTTCTACTGCTGCCATGGATCTCGATCCCATGTTCCTCCCTTAACACCTCACTTGTCACCCAGTGTCTTCTTTCTAGCACACAGGTTTTCAGACATGTATAGTTGTACGGTCAGACACAACTGAATGGTTGAAATGTCGAGTGAGGTTTACAAGACTAAATTAAGGTGCAACCGTCTGAACAGTGAAGGGACCTTAACCAATTTTGTTGAGCCATACTAAAAACAGACGAGGAGGACCATATTCAGCATGGTAGCTCGTCACGTGTGATTAATGGCATAACGCCATAGATGCAGGCAGCATGTATCGTACGCCGGCCGCGCCATAGACCATTCATCTGTTAGCGTACGCTCTAAGGGGGCGTAAATGCGAGAGCTACTCTGTGACAGCTACCACTGTTCACCGTCCTGTAGCATATCTGCGTGGGGATGGAGCTGGAGCTAGACGACGATGATGTCCTAGTACAGCCCCGCAGGTGTCCAACGGAACGGGAAAAGTGATCGTTGGTACGAGTAGGTGCCATGGCCGTTATGAATGCGGGGTTTGACCGGACGGGGACTCTCTCCAACGGCCGCCTTTTGTTTTGACTGCTTCTGTTCTGGGCCGAGGTATGTGTCAGTTAGGTTGGGCCCTCATCATCGCATCCCCCAAGTGTCTGAGGATGGGCTTCAAAGCTCTGTGTTAGCTGGGTCTGCTCGGCCCATGTGGGGTTCAGGACGCGCGTGTGTTTGACTCGATCAACGTCGGGTCGCTGACCTTGCTGGGCCTGCGCCGCGGCTTCATCGTCCACCGGCTCCAGCACGCCTGCCAGTGCCACGGACGGCGACTCTGGGTGGCGGGGATCGACCGCCGGCGACCCGAGGATGCAGATGCACGAGGCGTCTAGGAATGCAGCGGCACAGCAGGTGTTTGTCGTTCTTACCAGAAGGATAGACAACTACATATGCACGTGAGGGCTAAGCTTTGTTTACCTAATTCAACTATTCGATTAATATATATATGGACATACTAACTGAAAAGTTGTTCGCTGCTCACTTATAGTTTCATGTCAAGTCATCAATTCAGTGAACTTCATGTCATACTGATGCTGCCCCGCATGTCATGTCAAGTCAATAAGTCAACAGTGTTTCATATGTTAGGAGCTCCTTTCAGTGAACTTGCATGTGTGTTTATCGCTTTTTATTTATACTCCTTCCGTCCTTTAATATAAATAAAGACATTGAAGCATTCAAAGTTCAAAAATAGTCAAGCAATGAAGTTATCATCTTGCCCACCATTTTAGCTTAGCCCACCAACCATCTACCACAAAATTAATTGCACAAATTTTGTTCTATATCTAGAATCTTTTGTATTTAAAAACAAATTTCGAAAGCTAGAATCCCTTACAAAAAAAGATAGAGGGACTAAGTGATATCACAAGTCCAAAATAGTACGGAAAAAGTGATCCACTAATAAACGTTTGGCCTTTTGTATATGGGTTTGATTGAAGTGTAGAAGAAGGCCAATTCTTGGCTGCGCCTGACTGACGTAATAAGTGATGGAGCCTCATCCAGTCTATGGCACTTCTTTGCCAACGAGAGATTGATGGTACATGTGTCACCGTTACGATATTTAAGGACATGGTGGATGCCAACATACAAGGGGGCATATGCCCTACACCATTTTGCTTATTCGAGGAAATTGCACCTCCTTTCAGCCCAACCCACTAGCAGGCCTAAAATCCTTCCAGAACCATGCCCGTCATATGCACAGAGTCTGTGACAGTGGCATTGCTGTACTTTGTAGGACCAATATACCAGGTGACGTGAAGGGAAAATTGCGGGAGTTGAAGAATGATGCATGGCTCGTAGTTCCTTTTTTTCTAGAGGAAATGGGCCGTAGCTAGTTACCGGCTTTTAGGAAGCTTGCAGTATTGATGTTGTGTGGTGTCGCGCGACTCAAAGATACTGGGCCGGAAAGTGGTGGTGGCTGTCGCCTGTTCGGCAAAGTGAAACGAAGCGGACGAAGCGGACGTAATCTCTTGGCTCGCGGACGTCCACGGGCTGAATTCGATCGCGAAATGCTGAAGCTCGGAAAGTTGTGCAGTTTTTCCTTCTCCAGATTTCCGATGTCAACAATAAACTGCTTTCCGATGTCAACAAAGACTGCTTTCCAGCGAGCTGCTGCCACGGTCGTTTGAAACGGCGACCCACCTGTGCAGCGTGTTTGCTGAAGAAGTGAAGATACAGGCATACAGGACCGGCGAAACTCCACACTCCGTCCTTGCAATTTCTTCGTGGCGGACCCCCTGCTCTGCTCCAATATTGCAACGCACCTTATTCAGGAATCAGGATTGATCCGGAAAGGTCCTTTTTTGAATAATGCAGCGCCCTGAACAACAGGTCTTGTTTGCCATAGACGATGCAGGGCGAGTGAATTTGAATTATTATCGTGGTCCTCTGCTGCTCACTCACCACCCCATCTTTACAGGCAGGACTCCGTTCGTGTAGGGTACCCGGGCGGGCGTGCAGAGACTAAAAAGCGAGAGGAAACAGAGGGGCTACCTACGTCCATGTCCTGCAAACGAACGAGGATGACGAGTCGCTGTCCCCCGGCGAAAAACCTTTGGATTGTCATCAGTGCAACGGCGATCTCGATGCGTTGGTGCGGGAAAAGCGACGGCAGCGTCCGCTGTGCATGGCCCTACCGCCGTTCATCTCATTCGTTTCTTAAGCAAGGGAAGGGGCAACGAACGCCACGCTTGACGATGGTGGTGGTGGGGATGGATGCACGAAAACTGCAGTCCTTTTTCACTGAAAAACGATACTAGCTAGTACTACACCGAACACTCCTCTCCCTTTTCTTCAGCAGCTGCACGTCTCAGCCAGGTGTTTCGAAACCGTTTCGCTACTCGCTAGTACTTCACCCAGAACACGGAGGGGAAGAGCGGATATCGTCACCAAAGGGCAAAGGTGTTTATGCATCTCTGAAGTCTGAACATTCACCACACCGTATGACGAAGGAAACGCAGCTGGGCTGCTGCTGATCGTGGAGGATTGAAAGCGGGGGCTGCATCTCAAGAAGAAACGCAGATGCTCTAGGTCGCTGCTGAGGAGGATTAAAAGCGAGGCCTGCATCTCAAGGAATCGAGCCGAGCAACTTCCTTCCAGGGCGCCATAACTCCAGTGATTTATGCTGCGTAATAAATTTAAGCCTGCACGAAACGCAGCTGGTTGGACTCTGCGTGCTGTCATCACCAAACTCAGCAGGGGAATAACAACGTCGTTGCATATATAGAGTATGCGCCACTGCTTCGTCAGTGGCGTCGTCCGCTCACGTGCGCGTCGTCCGGTTGGAGGCGCGGCAGAGGATGGTGCTGCCACAGGTCTTGTGTTCGGTGGCGGAGCCGGCAGCGGTCAGCAGTGCCCCACGCGGCATGGCCGCCGTGCACTGCACTGGATGGAACCACGGCAACTCGTGAACGGAGAAGGTAAATTTCAGTCGATCATGGACGCAGTATAGTGTATACCGAAGTTCATGTACTACTTGGATGGTTAAGTAGCAGGAGGTTCGCATGTCAGCGGTTATGTAGCAGGAGGTTCGCATGTCAGCGTTTCACGGAGCGTTGCTGCACCGAGTCCGAGACTTTGATGTCAGCGTTTCAGGAGGTTAAGTATGTAGGAGTATCTGCGGAAACGGATGCTCGCATCAACGCCATAGCAAGAAACCGTGCGTTCATGCGCATCCAGCGTGCAATAAACGCAGTGACCCAAAGTTACATCCATCATCCCGCGCCCGAATCCCGGATAAACCCCACCCATTCCCCGCTTCCCTGCGACACGGGCGCACCTCATCGTTGACGCGGGTGCTCCGCCGTGGAGCCCAAAGACCCAGCGCCCGCCGCCACTGTCATCAACGCGACGCAGATAGGGGTGTTCGGTTGGAGGATGCAGTTGCAGTTGCAGTTTGAATAAGTGAGAGAGAACACTGTAGCGGAAGAATCTAGCACTGTAGCAACCTAGTGTGCTGTAGCAGCAGCAGCAGCTCCATCCGGCTGAATTTCCTCCTGCCGAACGGAGCCGGAAGCCCCACACTATCGATGCGTGCACCCCTGCACAAAGGCGCAAAGCCCTGTCGACTCACGAGCACCTCGACGACACAAGCAGTATCATCTATCGTGAACATGCATGTGAGCTGCAGTAACCCTTGCGGCGACGAGCCGGGGAACGAGACGGTCGGTGCGAGAGCTGGGACGCAACTTGTCTCTTGATGATCAATGGCTGGCATTGGGCACACGGGCATGCGTCGACATGGTCCCGTGCGACAGTAAACGCGAGTGCGCTACTCCCATGGCGAACGGGGCAGGGCACGGTAGGGTACCAGCGGCGTCCGGTCACTCCGGTGATACCCCACCACCGGCGCCCGCCAAGACCGCCGCGCGCAATCACGGATGCACGCTAGTAGCCAAAGCCCGAGCGCAGCCCGGTTTTATACATCAATCCAATCATCATCATCATCAGTCCGGTGTGACAACCAACGCCGGCGCAGCGCCGGGATCACATGACGTCGTCCTGGGCAGCGGCGGCGGCGGCGCGGTGGCCGCCGCGGTGTCGCCGGTGCTGCTGCCTCATCCCGTCGGGTCCGAACATGCGCGCGACGGCGGGGACGCGCTCGGCGGCGTCGCACTCGGACATGGGCGCCGCGTACCGGCGCCGATCGTGGCAGTAGGAGTAGGACATGTGCCCGCGCCGGAACGCCGCCATGGCCGCGCGCTGCTCCGCGGGGACGGCGGTGGTGACCGACTCGAGGCCCGCGGCCGCATCGCACGAGGCGGAGTGGTGGTGGTCGGCGGTTGGGTCGACGGCGCAGCCCTGCAGGACGAGGTCGGCGAACTCGGCCACGAACGGGGCGTACTTGTAGTTGACGCGGTACCGGCCGCCCAGCGTGGCCCAGGAGGAGCCGTCCCAGATGGTGGCGTAGAGGGACATGGGCTTGGACGGGAACGCCGCGCCCATGGCCGCCGTCCGCACCACCTCCCGGATCGGGGTCTCGTCCACGTAGAATCTGCCATCACAGAACATAAATCGACGCATCAGTGCAAGTGTGCAACGCGCGCACAATCCTCTGATCATCTATAACAACGACCAATTTGTAATGGGTACAAGCAGATTGCACAACTCCACATGCAGCAAGAGAGCATTGCTTCAGTCATTATCCATGTGAACTTTATTTTGAAACAACAAAAGGACAGGAATATTTTTCGTCTACTCTTTTTAGTAAAGGAATCCAAGAAATGCGAATTAAAGTCAGGTGCAAAGATCTGGAAAAGGCCAAAATTAGCCAGGTTAGAGGATGATGGCGACGCCAGCAGCGAAAGAGGCAAAGAGAAGGACCCCAAAAACTTTCATCAGCGCACGCAGAGTGACAGACATGGGAGGAGCAAGAGAGAGTCGGTTTTTTCCCGTTTCTGCCAAGACCCCGGAGCCCCACACAAGCACACGCCCAAATTCTCGCCACGCAAAAACATCAAATCCCACTGCGCTTCTTCTTCACCCACAATGCGCTGTGCAGGTGGGGGCGAGACATGGAAGTGGCAACTGAAAGGGCCAGGGACCAGACAGGAATAATGCTGGCGAGGAAGAAGAGAGGAGATGACTGACATGATGCGCTCCTTGGTCCAGAGGATGGAGTAGTGGTGGAAGTCGTCCGTGGGGTCGAAGGGGAGGTCGTAGCGCTCCTCCCGCCCGGCGTTGGTGCTGCCGTTGCCGTAGACGTTGGTCTGGACCCGCCACTCGCGCCCCCGCACGTTGCCCAGGAACTCGAAGTCCAGCTCGTCGTGCGTCTTCTCGTACACGTCCCCGTTCGACAGCTGCGCGCACAAGAAAGAATCGAAAGCTTCGCTGTTAGTTTCAGCAGCAGGAATGGGCGATGCCGACGGAAGGGTGTGTTTCTTGGTCGCTCTTACGTAGAAGGCGACGACGACGCCTGCCGCGTAGTCGGCGGGGAGCTTGATGGCCGCGCTGAAGAAGCCGTGGAGGTACAGGTCCTGCGACGCGAACCCGGAGCCTGTGGCGCAGGAAGACCAAGAGCCGGTGGCGTTATTATTACTAGAAGAAACCGCAATGCGCCCCCCTGCTTCGCGACGAAACCGCGGCGGGGAACAAGGAGACGAAACAGTGGAAACGGAAACGCGCGCTGCTGACTCACCGGTAGTCTCGTCCAGGGCGAGGTGGACGCGCCGGCCATCGTGGAGGAGGGCGAGGTTGCCGCTGCCGAAGATCTGGGTGTACCCCTCGTCGAAGGCGAGGTGCCGCGCGCCGTGGAGCGGCGGGGGCGGCCTGGCCTCGGCCACCCTGACGCCGCAATCGCCGCCAGCGCCGCCGCGCAGCAGGAGCAGGACCGGGAGGAGGAGGAGCGCGAGGGAGAGCCGCGGCGCCGGCACCGGAGACGACGACGAGCTGGACGCCATTGCTCCTCTCTCTGCCTCCGGCCCGCTGGGAGCTGCCCTCTGCTCTGCCCGGCGCCGTGCGTGATAGGGCGAGCGTTTTTATTGAGAAGATGGGCCTCTCTGCTTCGCTTCTCTCTCGTTAGTTTTTTCTCGTGACGAGAGAGACTGAGAGAGAGAACGCCGCGCCTTTTCCTCGGGTCGTGCGCCGGGGCGCTGTTCTGGTTCGGAATTCGAAAGCCCAAATGACGCGGTTGCCCCTCCCTGGTACGGGGCCCGGGCCCGGCTCCTCTTGGATTCTTTGGGGGCCTACTGTACCGACGTACCATACCGGTAGTACGCGGTACAAGGCGAGCTCTCCGTATTCATGTACTACTACGGCGTACACGGAGTATTTGGGTGTTCCAACTTTGCAACCGTACGTACGACGTTCGAGCAGCTCAAACCGTGTACTCCCCTGGTCACCTTGTGTGATAATAACAACACTGGATCATCATCGGTTACCTCGTTTCATCCGTAACTGTCGTTCGAATTCGACGGAGTACAAAAACGCGACATTTTTTTTGCGACATTTGTACGCTCGCGTGTCTCGTTGCTCCTCGTGTCTCCGTCCCTCGTACACTATCGCCGCCGCGTGCTGCTTGCTTTTCTCGCTGTGCGAGGCGGGGACAGAGGAGAGGACACGGCGGGGCGCACGGAGGCGAGTGAAAGGCCTTGGCAGCTTGCTCTTGGACGCCACGGCCACGGCGCACCAGCACATTTCTGCTCCGATCGGAGGCCACGCAAATGCGTCTTCCAGCGATTTTCTCACGAACCGAGCGGCGCCGTGGTGGTGGCGAGGATGCGCTGCGCTGCGGCCAGGACATTGTTTGGTGCCGCGCGCTGCCGCCGTTGTCGTGCGCCCGCGCGCGGCTTTCCGTGCTCGTAGCCTCGTAGGTGGTGTTTGGATTTATGGAAATGGGTATAGGGATTGGGATAGGGAAATGGTGTGAGAAATTTACACTTTTTATTTTTTTATCATATCACATTTCAACTTTTTATTTCTTCAGAGAACATTTTTCAATCCCTATTCTACCCCATATTTCCTATTTGTCAAACACCACTGTAGGATCACACGGTGGTAAAAAATTTCATAACTTGCTTGACTCGTACCATCAGGGCCGCTGTACTGTGAGTTTTCGTGAAAAGGCGAGGGTTAAAAACAGTCGGTGCCCTGCCTTGTGCGCAATGCTAAACTACGGCGTGCGTGCGTGCGTGCGTGCGCGCGCGCGCTCCTCGTCCAGTACACCGGCGTGCGTAGCAAAGACTAGTACAGTCGTCCTAGTACTCCAAAACAAAAACGAGACGTGTACCAGAGCTCCAAACTTTCGTTCAGTTTTTAGGGCCAACCAGCAAATCCGCCGGAGGTGCCCCCTCCGGCGCCTGTTGCACGAGTTCTTGCTCCAGCATGGGATTGTGCAGGTGTTCTTTTTATCTTGCATGTATTCCCGAGTACTACGCTATAATATGAGCACTAGTTTACATGTTTACAAGTTTACATGTTTACATGTCCATATAAGACCATGTAATAGGACTGCAGGCAGCATTACCCTCAGTACAATCTCTCCCTGGTGCGTCTGCGAGAGAGACCGGAGGCATCATGTGTGGGTTGGGGTAGCTGCCTTTTTAACCGTCCCAGCTACTGTTGTTTAATCCGATCGATGGAACCAGACACTGGATTTCGGGCAGCCTAACCTGTGATCCTGTCATGTACTCCTGTCTCATGACAAAGATGCGGTGCTCTGTCCCTCAATCTCCTTGTGTACTCGACCTACTAGTTGGACTTGTTTACCCTCGTCGATGTGGCTCGTAGTGATTAGGAGTAGTAGTAGTAGTACTAATTTACAGAGGATTGATTTGGATGCAGAAACTAGGGAAAACAAGAGCGGTCTGATCTACGTAAATGGTTTACTAACATGGTTCTGACCGGAGACTGATCAGGAGGAGATAAGGCATTGCGTGCGCGTGTGACATAAGGCATTTTTACACGCAGACAAATTAAACCAGCTGGATTATGGTGTCGTGACCTGACAGCTGATAGATAACCATCCATTATTGAATCTTCACACGAGGTCAACACGCTAGTGTTAACATTAGTGTTAACATGCTTGAAAGATGCACAAGGACAAGTTAATAGTGGAACCATTTTTCATATATAATGCCAAAACCCAGTGTCCTTAGAATCGAGTAGTAGTACAGTATATAGAGTACTACTGTTTTCTTTTTAGCAAGAAGAGCGTCCTCGATATATATATAGTCAGGGACTATTTTATATGTCAGCAACCAAAAGCTACCATAGCTTTGCAATTTTTAAGACAACACTCCAACCACGGCCATTTGGCAGTGTTTCCGCAGAAATAAACAAAGCATTTCAGTGTCATCATGGAGGGCGCAGGGCATCATGTGCCAAATGACCAAAACTCTTTTCACGGAAATAACTTAAAGTTCAGGATACATTTATAAACTTAAAGAACCCCTGGAACTGATCCAAATTACCATGATCGATCTTAGCTAATGCGAAAAGTGGGGATTAACCTCATGGTAGCGCTATTGCAGCAGCTGCGCTGGTGAGAAAATTAAACGCAGCATTTCTGTGACGTGTTGTGTCATTATCTGATGATGATGGAGGCAGCTCGCATCGATCAGGCTCTTACGATGAAATCATCCTACGTTGGGAAACGGCGGTGATCTAGTTTCAATGGTCCAGGAACCCCAGCATGGCAATGCACGGTTGGTCCCCCATGCGATCGTGATCTTGTCATGGTAACGACGGACTAATCCAGTTGCTAGGTGGGCGTGGATCTGACACCGTTTCTCTTTTCTTTTTCTTTTTTTATTTTTGAACCTTACTTGCTAGTCAGGTATTTTTTGTTAGGCGGGATATGTCTCCCCGAATCTTCCAGAAATTGAATTGATTTATATAGATGAATTTCATATGAAATTTCTGCGTTGCAAAGGAGACATTCGTGATTATGGCCTCCAGTTGGAGACATGCTTCTAATTTAGCTTCACAAATTTTAGATAATCGGGAAAAAAAAAGGTACCCGGCCTTGATCTCAAAATAAGCTATGGCTTGTTATTACAAGCTTTTTTGAAAGGGTCTGTTCTTACAAGTTTGCAAGGCATCCATCTCCATGATTACTCATGACAAAGACATCAAAACAAAAGACAAAGACCACCATAGTTCAATCCTATTGGTGAACCTTGATCCATAGTTGATAAAGATTTGTATGATCATGACCACTATGAGTTGGCATGTTTTTTCATCTCTTCTTTGTCGCCATTATGCCATTGCAGTTATGCCTTGAACTAGAGCCAACGAGTCCTCTGTATAGTAACTGTAAGTGAGTTTTAATTGGACTTTTGTTAACAAAATATCATTTCTACTAAACTAAATAGCCAAAGGCTAGGTTTGGTCAGCTCTGAACTGGAGTTCAGCTTCAGAGCCATAACAAACACGCCCTTAGCTTCGCACATGACTTGCTGCTGCAAATGGATGGACCTGACTGACCCATTCGGGCGTTTCCTTTTACAGTTCATGCTTCCAGTGATGCAGAGAGTTTATCTGACTTGGGGGGGGGGGGGGGGGGGGACCGTCGCATTGTGTCGAGGTGTGAGAACCACGGCAAATGGGGGCCTAGCACGGCCTCCCTTTGAGATTCGGAGGGGAGCGAACGGTTCTAAGTTATGGAATCGCGCACGAGGGAGAGGAAGAACACAAGCGGTTTACCCAGGTTCGGGCCACCAGAGGTGTAAAACCCTACGTCCTGCTTGTCTGGTGTTGCTAAAGTGTTGTGTGTTTGTTTCATGTACAAGGCACTCTCTTTTATAGTGCAAAGAAGGCCAGACCCGTTCATGGGCCGTTATGAGGACGCCGGCTGGCAGCCCTCCTCCGCCCGAGATGCCGGGCGTCTATTCTAATGTCAGCGGGCTTCACTCGTCCTGCCTTCATTATTCGAACGACTTCCGCTGTCCTGTCTCGTCGTTCGTACAGCACGCGCGCAGCAGCCGGGGCGGTGAGGCGCGGAGAGGAGCCGGATGCACCGGACGGCTCCTCGGTCCGTGCGACTCACCGTACGGTGGCAGGCGGCGCTCGTCATCCCACGCCCCCCTGCCAGCCGAACAGTGCGCTACTGGGCTACGACTGGTCGGATCACATCCATCAGTCGCGGCCCTGCGTGGTGCGCACGCGCATTGAAGTCCAGCGACCCGCCCGCGCGGCCGCGCGGGCTGTCGCTGGCAGGTGGGACCCCTCCGCGAGGGATCCCTGCGCCCCGGATCCGCGCGCACTGTAGCCGGACGAAATCCCGGAGCGTCTCGTCGCGCTGCGGCGCTATTAGTACGCCGCGAACGACCGCCGCCACGTGCCGGGCTCCCACAGGCTCGTGGGACCCCGTCCTCATCCGCGCCCCGCGGCTGGTCGCGAGAGCGGTAGGGCGTAGCCACGTGGCAACACCGGGCGGCTCGCGGCTGCGGGCCGCACCGGAGCTCAGCGCTCCGCGCCACCCTGCTGGGCCGCCTCGGCCCGTCTGGTGCGTGGTGGTCTCTTCTGGCCCAAGCTGGACTCGGGCCGGCCTTTTGACCGGGGGAGTGGGGACCCTGGTTCCCAGTACACCGACACATTATGTGCGCCAGATTTCTGTGAACGAATTCTGCAGTAATAACAGCGAATTCAAAGTGTTCTACTCCTGGTATGCAAATGTGTATTTTTCACTCTGATGAAATCGAGAAGCTCATCCTCATCGAACAAGTGAAAGATGATCGTCTACTGGTTGTACAGGGGCACGCCAGGAGGATGGGGACGAGTTTTGAGGTGCAAACCAGTCAAGCAAGTGCTTAAACTATTGGTCTTAGGATCTACTAGTACAAATCACTATAGCATGATGAACAGGCTCCGTACAGTACGATCAGCAATGTTTATATACACGCCGGCACCAAAAAGTTACTGCTCCGTAGCTTTCCGAATTTTAAGACCGAGCTGGATGCATCGCAGGACTTTATTCAGACATCATGTTGGCAACATCCGTGAACGTTCGGACAGTGTCATCATGGAAGGCACAAGGCTCACGGACCGAATGTAACCTCTTTTCGTGAAAGTAAACTTGAAGTAGTTTTACGGTCCAGGCAGGCTCACACTCACTGCATGTACTGTAAAAGCAGTTGAAATCTAAATTTGTCTCGATCGTGTCGCTGCCTCAAAGGTCCATTTGAAATGCAGCAATTTTCTCTGACCCGCCTTTTTATCGCCTCACCAGTTCAAAAAATTGGCACGGAAGCATTTGTCATTGGAAGACGCAGTATGATTTTTGTTTCTATAGATGACGGAGACCCAACGGATCGAGTTGTCGTTGTCTCACGGTGGTATGCAGTCTGTCGAGGTGGCATGGATCGTACGCAGGAAACAAAGCGTGATCGAGCTCAACGAATGGTCCCGGCTGGGACTGCAGCTGTGTTTCTGCTTGCGTAGATGGTCCCGTCCCCCATCCGTGATCCTGTCATGGGTGACCAGCTGCTAATCCGGTTGCTAGGTTGGGGCCGCTTACCGGATGCGATCCGTTTAGGCGTTTTGTTGTTTCGTTCTGCTCTTCCCCTGCTTGCGGAATGCGCGGACGCATCGTGTTGCTGCACATAAGCTACGGGATACAGTATTATGATGATGCGATATTGAACAAAAAAATTCTTTATCCAAGTTACTGTATGCTACTACTAGAACCTAGTTACTGCTCCAAGTCCTGACGTGCGTGACCGGTTTGATGGCCCGTTTCTACAGATGGAGCAGTAGATTACGGATGGACCCAAGATGTCTGTCATTTTACTTTCAAGGAGTAGAAAACGATTCGTTGGTGCAATTAATTTTGCATTTTGAGTAACCCATCCGTGCTATGCAATATGCATCGTGAACAGCCGTTTAGTTTTCTTCTTGGGATGAACTGCAGTCTTGAGCCCAGAGTACTGGCGTTTTAGCTCAGGTTCAGGGCCCGTTTCAGCTCTTTCTTGAAGCGGCTGAGTCAGGTTGACATGTGTAGGCCACGACGCCTCGGGCCTCGGCCCTCGGCTTCGCCCGTCTCCATGACCGGGACCGCTGAATGCCGGACCGGCCGAGCCATATTTTTTGCTAGCTGAGCTGAGCTAGCAAAAATATGGGGTTTCTCTCTCGCGAGGTGCTGCATTGCCAGGCCATGCCGTGCAAGCTGCTGTGCTGGCGTCCGAGGAAACCTAACCCCACCCAAGCTGCAGAGTGGCTGTCCTGGTGCAGTAGTGCTGAGTTTCTCACTTGCTCTGCTTTTTTTTATCAACCATACCTATATTACTGGATAAGTAAAACGTACATATACACATATAAATACAGATACGTACGCCAAGAATATGGGGATAGCTGTCCCAGCCAACTTACAGGGAGAACCTCCAAGAAAAAGCAAATTACAAACAGGCCCCTGGGTTCTCTGACTTCCATCGCCCAACGCCGCCGCCAGACGCCGCCGACAACGAGGACGCCGGCTACTCCCCAGATCTGGAGAGATCCTTCGCATGGTAGCTTCAACGGGCAGAAGTAGACACCCGTCGCTGCGGACGGGATGAGGCCATCGCCGGTAGAACGTCGACCGGGGCGGCGCCCCAATCCCTCCAAATCTTGGACCTCTGCTCGCCGACGACGACGACGGACACCGCCGCGGAAGACCCGAGCTCGATCCACCCTCCTTCCTTCCGCTATACCCGAAGCTTCCCCCGCATCCTCGCAAAAGAACGCCGCGGCAGACACCGGCGACGCGAACTCTTAAGAAGGGGCCGGCCAGAGCGACCCCCACCTCCAGACGCTCGTCGACGGCGTCGGAGTGACGCACCGCCGAGGCGAGGAAGAGCGCCGAAGGACCAAGCGCCACGACGATGTCGCCGCCACCGCCTCAACTCCATCGCCACCTGCTCTGCTTTGTGACCGTGGCCCGTGGGGTTCGATGCTTTGCGTGACGGCACATCTCTACTGGCGAGTGGCGACTGGTGGTGGGACAAGAAACCGTGCTGCAAGTGTGTGCCCTTGGGCGAACGGATCCGGGCGGCTGCTGTGGCTCGCGGGACCAGAAGTGCAGAACAGTGACGCAGTTGCAAGTTGGGCCAGGTGAAGAAGTGCTTTTATCCATGGGCCTCCTGAGTGTTGTGATCCACGGGCCTAACAGTGTACCTGTACCGCCAGAATGCTAGTTGGCTTACATCTGTTGCTCAAAAAAAAAAAAGTTGGCTTACAGTCTGAGTGCACCTGAATTACATTTGTGATTACAGTGATTCATGTAGTGACAAAAAAAAAGAGCCTGATTTCCTTGGATTAATTACCAAGGTGTACGCAGCGTGGATTGTCTGAATAAAGAGCATTTACAACATACTGGGATCTTCCTCTAGCCTGGCTACATGACGCACGGACTCTTATAACAACACCCCAACCTCCATTTGTCTCAGTCGCTTTGAAGTAAACATTTCTTATCAACCACAGAAAAATTTGTGACTTATTTTGAAAATTTCGAGTTCCCTTGTTAACTATCCATTTTAACTTTTCTTTCCTAATCGCCACTATCATCCATTTCAAAGCCTAACAATAAGGAATGAGAAAATACCAAATTACCCAAGAGTTCGATTTTTTTTTTTGCAAGTCAATTCCTTTAGTTCGGAACAAGTTTAGACAATAAATTGGTGTCTGGGAAGGTACTGATCATTTAGACATTGAATATCACAAAGCGATGCATGACAACTTGTTACTAAGCTCAACTCCAACATCTTGTTTCCTACTGCTTCTTCCCAACTTGCTTTCCGCACGTAGCGCAACATAGCGTTAGATGGACTATAACGTGCACTCATGGCCTACGCGCAACGCCCATGACCATCTGCTCTCTTTGCGTAGCGCGCAGAATACACCATCCAAGGTGACTAAACTTGAGGTGACTAAACTTCGGAGGGGCCTCCTTTTGCTAGTGTACACAAGAAATGTTGTCTTGTAGTTGAATTTTTCTCTTAGAACTTTACATGATGACACATATATGTTCACTGCTCTTGTGGCGTTTAGAGCGTCGATCATTTGAATAACTAGTATTCATAGTCAATACAAATATTTCTTCAATATTTACTCATATCTTTATACTTGAGGGGTGCATGTTGTTTTTAGGTTCTTCTATAAGTTGATAACATTTTATCACCCAATTTCTCCCGAACCGAGTCAATGTTTTTTTTTGTTTGCTCAAGTTGGGCTTCTCTCCACAAACTGAGCTACTTTTTTTTGAACGAGATCGTAGCCAATTTGTACCCACATGAATGAAGCTTGTTGCTACTTGAATCGTGGGTGTTCTCCTTAAACGGAGGAGAGGAGAATGAATCAAGAGAAGGCAAGAGAACCCTACAAAAGTGAAGGTCTTCTGATCGTGTTGGCCCTGTATGTACAAAAGCGCTAATGAGAGCTACATGGCTTTGGACTAATCAACCTTACAAAAATCTAATGATGAATATTTTATTTTTTAAAAGGTGACAAATGCTTTATTGATATCGTGCTTCTTGATATATCTCTAAAAAAAATCGTGCTTCTTGATATTTTAGGTTTATCTTTTCAATATTTCCACATGGAAATATCTCAATCGACATAGAGCGCAACTAAGCAATCGACATAGTTTGTTGGCTTTACCGTCACATTCCGTTAGCTACCAGTCACCACGCCACCACAAAGTCCGGATCCGCTCGCTTATCGTGCATGCGTGTTTTTTTTCGACATGGGCATATGCCCCTTTCCATTATCAAATAACGAAAACATAGTTCAGAGTTTACAGCCCGAGAAAAGATCAGGTAGCAAAGGCAGAAACGGGAATATAGAACCTGGATGTAGAAATTTTAGACAACATAGTATCAGCAAAAGATCGACCCTCCTTAAAGCAAGAGAAGTAAAGTCGTGCATGCGCGTACATGTGCGTCTACGTCTGTATTGTATTTTGTCAAAAAAGAAGACAAAAATCTTAATCAACTGACAGTAAGCAATTTGCGTTGGCTCTCACATTCTCTTTCAATCTGTTCGCTCCTCCTGCTTCCGCTGCGATGGAAGGCAACACCAAACCTATGTTCTCTCACCCAAAATCTTCCTGAGATTATTATGTGAAATAATACAATGATAAATACGGCTCATTATCTTGTCTATTCTTCCGAAACAAAATCTTGGGAAAGAAAACCAGGCTGACCAGCTCTCGAGCTATGCAGGTGCTTCCCAGAAGAGATGGGACTCGAGGTTGAGCTGACGAGCAATTCCAGCCGCCGCCCGCCGCGTGCCATCTTCCTCTCAGCCCGCTCCAGCCAGGTGTCGAGAGGTCACTACCCCGCCAAACCGTAGCGAAGGCCTGCCTGTGCTCTGCTCACCGCTCTCTGCTCTGCCGCTTTCTCCGTCCCGGCCTCCCGGGCACGGGAGTTTGTTCCGCTTCACAGAGGAGCAGCACTGCAGCAGCAGTGAAGTTACTGCGAAGCTTTCCGTGAGACCATCATTTGGAGTCTGTTCGGCATGGCTGGGCTGGTTACTACAGTACCTACGTATTATGTCGGAGTACAGTATTTGGGTTTATATAGCCACCAGCCGCTACAGTAACCAGCCGCTATAGTAACTAGCCGCTACAGTATGTAACCAGCTGCTACAGTGCTCGAATCCTCTCACAAAATACTATTCAATCAGCCGCTACAGTAACCAGCCGGCTTTCAGCCAGCCATGCCGAACAGGGGGTTGATCCGTCACGACGTGCATGCGTCGAGCTGTCTCCGGTGCGACACGAGGGCATGATCAAGCAAGCTCACCCCGTTTGGTTTCTCTCTTCAGCCTGCTGGGAGAGCGGCTCTTGTCCTCCGCGGTGTTATGCCTCCGCATATCTGGACGGCGGTGCTGCTGCTGCGATTCGTGGTCTGCAGTGGGCCAGATGTACTGCCTCACGTAGGAGTAGTGAATATGCACCAGACCAGTTACAAAAATCTGCACATGCATGGTGGAGTCGAGGAGGTTCAGGTGCAGTAAATGTGGCGTGGTAAGCACCGAGCAGGTGCGGTTTGCAACTGAAGGTGGTCTTGATTTTTCTACAAATGTCTTGAAGCTTCTTTCATTTTCAAATCTGGCCCAACTCGAGCCCGAAAACGAGAAGATATATGCAAGCGTGGAGAAAATCTGGAGAACTAATGTACTGATTTGAGTATCTGTGCAGTTGAACTGAATATATTGGCCGGTCAGCTAGAACACTCGCGCCCTATTTTCTGCTGTGCAGACCCTTCGATGTGTGTTGCAGGCCTAAACACTCATAATCATGTGAATTTGTAATTAAAAAGAAGGAAGTTACACTAGAAAACTTGTTATGTGCTCATATAATTTGCTCAAAGTTGCGGCACATGTTTATATAATTTGTAATGAATACTCCTGTACACTGACGGAGCCACACGAGGGCCAACCGGGGCCACGGCTCCCCCTTTGCATCAGAAATTTTTTGAAGATCTAGTGCATGCGTGTGCAAACTGCAAAGTAACGAGGTCCGAAAGTCAGTAGAGCACAGGCGGACAGACTCGTATATCTCTGTAGTTCGTGCATGCGCGTGTGCTAACATTTTAGCTCAGTTCTTCACACCTCTCACAAACACCACTGCTCCCTTCTCTCTCTCTCATCTCTCAAAGAAAAAGGGCACGACTGAGAAGGGAGAAATGAAGGGAACGCCGCCGCGTGCATAAGCTCGCTTGACGCGGCGGTGCCTCGACCGGCTCCGTAGCACTGAATTGCCTTCGCCGGCTGCCATGAGTTGCCCAACGTTAGTCGCCTCCCACGCCAATGGAATCAAAGCGAGACTGCACGCAGGTTCTTTTCACCATCGTATTCAAATTTTGATTTCGAACCCAAGTTAGCTGCAGCTGTCTGAACTCCGAATTGTTGCGAGCGCGCGGCTGGCAGGTTCTTTTACTTTTCAATCCCAAGTACGACATATTTTGCATCTGCAATACGCTTGCGGCTTGCGCTACTACTATCCATGGCCCCCCCCTACGGTTCATGGTTGGCTCCGCCACTGCTCCTGTATGAACTAGTATGTGTAGCAGGCACAAAGTTGCGGCTCAATGTTTGTATAGAGTCCCATGCACCATCGATATTTATAATGGTACCTTTTGAAGAAAATTGCTTGCAGTTCAACACTTTGCAACCTTGTCCTAATTGCATCGATATTTATATTTACCATGCAGGGTCCTGATACTTACGTGCACCTGCTTTTCTTACTAACAAGAGTCACTAACCGTGTAATAAAAAGAAAAAAGAGGAGAAATGTACATATGTGTTCTAGTGGGCTGCAGCTCAAATAACAGAAATAGTTCTAAATCGAATTAATTTTTTTGCATCACATTCAATGCTCAAAGAATGAACAATCTTATATTCTAACAGATATATATAATTAAAGGTCAGATACACAATTGCAAATATACATATGCATCTGTACTCTTTTTCTTTTGAACAAAAAAATGTTGGTGATCAATTCAGCAGGGTTGCTCTTTAAAAGGTGCATCAGGTAGATGTTTCACTAACAGAATATTATATCTCAAATGCAACTTTATTAGCCGGACAATTACACATGGCTTACCATCATGTCAAATTTTAGATGCAATGAATACTTGCACGATGCAAATTGTGCAATAAGAAATTAACATATGAATACTTGCATGTTGTAGATCTATCATGACAATTGCACATACAACTATTCGTTTGCTAAATTATTTTCTTGCATCGCATATTAGTTCTGATGGCACCTCAAAATTTGCATGTCTGTAGATGGTGACACGATATATTATTCAATTTTTTTTCTACAACTTGTCGTGCACTTTTAAGGGTACAATTTTTAGTTTGTAGTACGACGCACCATGCAACTAACGATCATTGATATTTATAATATGTAGTACTTTTGAAGAAAATCATGAGTACTTTTGCACTTTGCAACCTTGTCCAACCCTCTTGCAAATTTGAAGTGGCGGCATCTAAATTTGTGCATCATTTCCTAAGATGCAAAAATCACATACGTACACTTCTTATAAAGGGTACACATCCTTACAGTTAAACTTAAATATTTTTGTAATCTAAAAAATTTATATGATCCAAAATTTTGTAATACTAAAATTTGAGTGGATGCACTTATTTATTGCATCGTACCAGATACACATTTCAGGAGAAAAATAACTCAATAGTTCCATCTACAACATGCATATATTTTTTAAATAAAAAAAGTCAAAAGGGTGCCCTTAAAATTTTGCATCATGTGCCATCACATACAAGAAGCACGAACTTGCCATCACATGTTCGAGTGAACACATACGTCAGCAAATAAGAAAGAAGAATTAACAAACAGGTAAGAGAACTAGGAGGCTGTTCGTTTCTCTAGGCCTAATTTTCGGTCTGCTAGAATCTTGTCATTTAGAGGTATTAAATAAAATCTAATTAAAAAACTAACTGCAGAACCTTGTACTAATTTACGAGACGAATCTAATGAGAGTAATTAAGCCGTGTTTAGACGATGGTTACTGTAGCATCACTGTAGCGAAGCATAGATTAATTAGGCTCGTTAGATTCGTTTCGAAAATTAGCGCACATCTGTAAAAAGGTTTTATAATTAGACTTATTTAAGACGCCTAAATAACAAGATTAGTTTGATGTGACCTTTAGACCTAAAGAAACAAACACCCCGTGTATGTACAGCTTACTAGTAACAATCTATACGCGAAGTTGTTCCTATTTCTCCTGTTCTAGCGGCGGGAACCTTTGGTTGTTCTACTCTGTGAGAAGAAACGGAACAGATAACTCCAGAAGCTCCATGTTAAAATCTCCACCACCGACATTCAACAGTCTAAGTTCCACAAATCTTGTGCCACCTGTCCACCAGCGCGGGCCCGTATACAAAACACGTATCTTGACCAACGAAGACCGTATCTGGAGAAATTCCCATCCTCGCTGACAATCCTGCACGCATCCCGGTGTGGACAGGACGCCCATATGGCCGTCCAGATTTACGGCGGCATAAGCCACGCGGAGGCACGACAAATTACCGGCTGGGATGCATTTGAATGCTCCTGCTGCTGTGTACGTATGGCAGATCCGCAGAACAGACATGCAGAGCATTTGCGTCGATCTCCACATGCTGCCTAAAATGTTTGGCACTGCGCAAGGACGAGACATTTTACTTGGTGTGGGAAAAAAAATACTGCCCGTTTGGTTTCTCTCTTCAGCCTGGTGGGCTGGAATGCATTTGAATGCTCCTGCTGCTGTGTACGTATGGCAGATCCGCAGAACAGACATGCAGAGCATTTGCGTCGATCTCCACGTGCTGCCTAAAATGTTTGGCACTGCGCAAGGACGAGACATTTTACTTGGTGTGGGGAAAAAAAAAATACTGCAACAGAAAGGTAAGAAAAAGGGAAAAAGAAAAAAAGAAGAAGCTGCGCATCCGGGGAATCGAACCCCGGTCAGTACCGTGGGAGGGTACTATGATACCACTACACCAGATGCGCCTTCTGATTGCCAGTTACGAATAAGTTTCAAAAAAGCTAAATACTGATAAGTAATTTGACCTTCCAATTCCAACTAATGCTAGTCGATTTGAACTCTCCAGGTAAGTGCCGATACTTTAGGCTCCTAGTCGTTCTACGCCACTTTATTTTGCAAATTATAAAGTCTATTTTACCTTTTTCAAGTGTGGTCATAGTTTAGATAACCTCAATAATTAAAATTTAGTTTAAATCAGGTCATATTCACACTCTCTTCAATGAAAGCGATTTCGCTAACGTACAGGTCAAGGCGGTTTTGTGAATGCAATTTAACAAGATTTATTCATACACGACGCTAGCTTACGAAAGCAACGATTAAGGCGAACTCTTGGGTACGTGAAGATTGTCGAGGATGGTTATGTCGTTGTAGAGAGATCAGGACAAACTCTTGGCTGAAAATCAAAAAGGATGGCTAGCACCCACTTAGAATGCATGTGTCGCCGAGTTAGAAAACATTTTTAGTAAAAACAGAAAAATAAGCTTTAACCAACAATATATATCTATTTTAATAGGTTTTCTAATGTGAAATGAGTATCATTAGATTTATCATCAATAGCATTTTATGGTGTATTTATACAATTAGCTATTTGCATAAATATTTATAGATAAGATGAATGGTTAGAGTAATGAAAAAGTCAATAACGTTATATATATTTAAAACCGGGGAGAGTACACACACATGATTGATTCTACATATATATTGTTTTACAATTTTTCCCAATAGCAAATACAGAATTGACCTTGCATGTTTATCCTCCTAAAAGGTATTCTACAAGTTTGGGCGCACTGGAGATAAATGACGAGCTTAAACTTCTCTTCTACCGAAAGCATCAAGCAAAGTTTAAGACACGTTGAGCAACCCTTCTGGTTCACAGCAAGCTGAATCTCCGTAGTTACCTGCTACTACCTTCCTGGCCACTTCATTATAAAGGTAAGACACATATGCACCCTCACTGTCACCGTATCTGTCCAAAGTAGAACGTTACAACCAGCACATGCCAAGCTCATGTCTGTCACTCGTCTAACCTAACTAGCTAGCTAAGCCCCGTAAACTCATTCTTAAACTGACGGGCCCGTGGCTGACACCCTCTTATCTCGCCGCTGTTGCCGCTAAATCCCAACCCATCCAACTGCTCCAACGCACACACGCCATGAATCATGCCGCGCGGCAGGAAACGAACAAGAGACCCATCTGCCGGCGCGTGTCATGCCGTACGTGCCCTGTCGCGGGGCTCGCTGGCTCCGGCAGCGGCTTGTGCCGGGCACACGCCTCAGAAGCGAAGTGCACATCACTCTCTTGGCTCTTGGCTACCGTGATGTGACGGTTTCAATTTGCACGCAGATATGTTGCTGTCGCGGTGAACAAATTGAGTTGTGCTAGTCTCATTAATGGTTGAGCTGGAAAACGGCGCCAGGGAAAGAACCTGGCCGTGTAAAGGATCAATTTCTTGAATTTTGACAGCAGCCGTTCTTCAGAATATTTTCATTCAAACGAGAGATTGATACGTCTGATACCTCGGCCGTGAAAATCCACCACGTACGTTTGTGAAGCTCGAAGAAAGGTTCATCCGAGCGAAGCTGAAGACTAAAGATTATTCCTTCGGACCACATGTAATCCATGACGTACGTTGAGAGCACTCGCCATGATCCCGTGTAAAGTTAAAGTTTCCTTACGGATTCCACGAGTTTGAAACGCAACAATTTGAAACGATATATCTTGTGGCTCTGGTTGTACCTTGAGTCCTTATAAGGAGACGAAAAAGGCATGAAAACTTATTGATACAATGATACAATAATTCTTACAATCTAGAGGCCGCGATGATGCCTTAGGTCTTTGTAACGGATCAAAAAAAGGTGATGAGAAATTGAAATTCAAATCGAGATCGATCGCTCACCAGATCGGAGTAATCTGCTCGCCGGAGAGACAGCCGGTAGTGGGCGTCAACGTTCGTGCTAGCTAGCTAGTGAAAACTTCAAAAAAAGCAGCTTTAAATCGATCGAGGTCGCACGTCGGAATGATCTCGTCCATGTCCCAGGTCAGCCTCGCTTGGCTGCTTGCTCTGGCCATCTTGCTCTTTTATCTAAAGCTTGGTCCGGTCACCTCACCAACCTGACCTACCACACCAATTTAGTCACCAAAAGGTGTGAGACAAAGAGATGAGGCGTGTGGCCGCCACGCTCCTCTACCGGCTTAGCTTGGCCGTGCGCCGGCCCACAATCCTACCAAAACCAATAATGCACTCTATCTTGATCTCTTCTCTTTTTCCTCGCTTTTTCTGCACCTTGATTTTGATTTCTCCGATCCTTTTAGTCTGTGCCATTTTATGAGCAGAAGCTGTTCATATATAGAGTTATGACGTGTTCGGCATGCAGGCGTGGCTCATCCGCTATGTACAAGCCACAAGGATCTTCTTGTTCGTATAAGGTATAGTAGTGCTAGCTGGATCATTCAGATAACAATTATTCGGGCCTATGCACCCAGGATGATACAAGCAGTCAGGCTGTATTGAGAGATACAGTACGTATGCACCACTGAAATATACTCCCTCCAGTCAGGAGTATATGACGTTCCCAACAAGATGATTGAAAGAATCATGTCGGAAACAAACGAGCATTCAAATCTAGAGAGTGTATGGACATAATGCTCGGTTCTCTCGAACCTTACAGCTTGGTAATCTTGGCTGGTAATCCAGGAGATTCCCACAAAATTGACCCCATAACCTTATTTTTAGGAGCAACCAAAAAATTATGAGGGACAACTGTTCTCTTTTCCAATAGTTCCCTATCAAAAACACTTTTCATTAGGCCACATCAGCATCTCTGGCCACAAAAACATTAACTATATTGGAAAGAGAAGAAACGGGGGCTCCAATAATTTCCCTGTTTGTAGCTACAAATGAGGGGAGTTCAGGGAGTAGGAAAAAGTTAAGGTAGTTCTGGAGGGTTGTTGGAGATGATTTTTTTTATTGAAACTTATTATTTTGATTTAAGGGGAGATTATGGGGTTCTTTTGGAGATGGGCATGGGTTAGATTAACCAAGCATGGTAAGAGTGCCATGTCACTTGCTGGCACAATTATCTTGTAAGGACAAGATATGCTTTGATACTAACAGTGGTTCATGAAGGACCAGCATCGATCTTGTATATAACAAACAAGAGATTCCCGAATCTCTGTACAATAATTTTGCCAACACACTCTGGCTCACATGTTGCCCCGAACAACAGACAATTTTCTTTGATGAAATGCAAGACTAGCTAGATATCCCAGTCCAGATCTTAAATATGTAATATACGCCAGGTAACTCACTCCGTGCCAATCAAAGGTAGTCACCCATTCAAAGACTCACGCCTGATCACCTAAACATTTTGTCTCTACCCCCAGGACTTGCAAATAGGTCACACACGCCGTGGCGTATTTTTTTTCCATATCCCAGTGGCAGCTAAACAATGTAATGGGGCTGGCTTGTGGCAGGCACACGCAAAGGGATCGTCGAAAGGTCAGTTGTAGAAGAGAGGACAACCTATTTTGATGGGATCACGGGAGAGGTTCCGTCTTTATAGAGTACTATGCATAATTAGGTTTGACACATGTTGTCTGCTCCCATTGTCTCTGAATGCCTGGTTTGTTCCTTTTTCAGATACCAGGACTACTACTTGCTCATTGATTGCCTATGTATAGGACATCATGCCTTGAGAGAACCGGATGGTTTTGATGTGATGTGATGTGAATCGGTCCAAATAGAAGCTAGTACTATGCAGGAATTCATGTAATAAACGTTTGATTACCTCAGGCAACAACTTCCATTTTAGCGCGAGAAGAAAGATTAGACAAGTTTCATGTACTATATGAAACTTGAATTAATCATGGATTAGATGAATAACAAGCAGAAAGATTCTACTAATTAACTATGGCTATATACTATTTAAGCGCGAGAAGCATGTGCTTGTAGCTTATTGGCTGCACGACAAGATGCTAATCAGCACTGAGATATCACCACTAAAGGAGTAGAAAATAATACTACGTACTCTACCCCTGCGTATGCTACGACCTGGCCGCACATATATACTCCTCCGTTTTTGATTATATGACGCCGTTGATTTTTTTTTGAACTTTGACCAATAATATAGATTTAGATAATTGCTTTTTGAATGTAAAATAATTATCATAGATTCACCATTAAAAGCACTTTAAAGTTAACTTATACAATTAGCTATTTACACAAATATTTATACATAACGAATGATTAAAATAATAAAAAAAGTCAACGGTGTCATATAATAAAAAACGGAGGGAGTACTAGAAAAAAAACTGATGGGGTTGGTACGAGACAGGGTGCGCCGCCCGTCCACGTCCTCCAAGAGCTGGGATCGACGCCTCTTGTTTCTAGTCCTCACAGCACATGCACTTTGTGCTGCTAGCTCGCACAGAGGGGAAGTACATGTGTCCTCCATGCATATGCGCACCCTTGAATCGCTGCTAGCTGCTGTCAGAGGCACGTTGCTGGTTTTGTCCGCTCTTTCTTTCTCTACGACCGTTCTGGTATCCATTGATCGATCGGTTCTTCTCTCTAGGCTAGCTGCCTTGATGTACTCTCGATTATTGAACCTGATTAAGTTTGACGATCGATGCCAAATGAGTGTCTGACAAGTTCGAGTATACAACCTACAAACTTACTACTAACCTGCTCCAAATCACGCGGGACCATGTTGGACGCATGCATGAACTCCAGCCACACAGTAATTTCAGTTTTCGACTGCCCTTTGTTTACGCGGGCGGCGCTGCCCGTCTCTGTGGTCGACCGCATCCCGAGCTCGATCTGCCCGCTGTGTACGTAGTAGTGCGCGCACGTCGTTTTCCGCGACAAAAGTTGGCCGCTTTCCGCAACAAGTTGCAGGCCCCGCGCGCCCGCGTAGCGCACGCAGCCGAGCTAGTAGTATTGCAGACGGCGACACGAGCTGCGTGCGACCCAGGCCACTAGCCCGTTTTCCGGCGGCTCGTGGCGGCCACGCGACACGGCCGGCGCGCGGCGGCCGCGCCCCACGTGTTGCCGCCCCCGGCAGCCAGGCGCCTCCGCCGCCCGGCGCGCGAGAACCGATAGAGAGCGCCGAGCGATGGCGACCACCAGCGCAGCTGCTCCGCCTCCAATCTCCTCCGTGTCCGGCCACGGCGGGCCGAGGATCTCTTGTACCGCGACCAGTTGTTGCATGCGTTCTTCGCCGGCCGGCGGCCGTGTCACTAGCTCGACGCTCCATCGTCAACAGGATACAGACGGCGATGACGCTCGATGAACGGATAACGTGGCGGTGGCTGTAGCGGCGCAGAGCCCCCGTGCTACGTCGCGTGCAACGTCACGTGCATCACGATCGCCTGCCTGCCTCTTTTGGGATCCAAGCCCGAACCAGGCACGCCGCCGAACGGTGCACGATTCCGAACCGGATGCCGACACCGTTCCAGCTGTGCGTTAACTGTTGAGGCGTGTGGCGTCTCACGCTTCCGGTAGTACTAGTGTACTAGTACTACGTACGCGGCGGCAGCCTTAGCCTCTAGAGTGTCAATATATCCAGATCTCGTCACCCGTAAATACGATTTTTTTGGTTGTCCGCCTCTACGATGGCCACTTCGGGAAACTGCATCGTCGTACGTGTGCAAACGCCACCGCTAGCTAGACACGCACGCAGTTGTTTCTTCCAGCTTCGAGGGAGCGAGGCCGCAGTTGATTGGTCTAGCTTCTCTTACAGCTTGCTGGTTAGCAGCAGCACAACCAAATGTTCACAAATTACAACGACGAAGACGGCAACAACGTTCGAGGCACAATTCGATTTTTCTAGGATGCTGATCGAACATGTCATGGGACGGAGAAATCAGCTGTGCCGAAACAGAATACGACGTGGTGAATGAATCCCAGCTAACAGGATTGCAAGAGCTAATCGGGCATTCACACTACGTTAAACTTTACTTTTCGGGGGCAAAGGTACAGTGATACCAGTACACTACAACCACCCCATGCCCAGCTTGGACATTTCACCCGGCCTCTTAACCCCTATAAATTCCCCTCCAAGCCCAAGCCTCACACACAAAACCTCACAACAAGCGCACGAGATCAGCGCCCCCAACTAACACTAACCAGCTGCAAGCTAATCCAGCCCGCATTTCTTTTTCCCCTGAGTGTGTGAGAGGGAGCAAGCTAGGACTGAGAAGATGGTGCTGGACGGCGGCAAGAAGCACGTGCAGGACGAGGAGAAGCAGAGGCTGCTCCTGGACGACCACAAGGAGAAGCACTTCACCGCCAGCGAGGTGGTCCGGGACATCATCATCGGCGTCTCCGACGGCCTCACCGTGCCCTTCGCTCTCGCCGCGGGGCTGTCCGGCGCCAACGCCTCCTCCGCGCTCGTGCTCACCGCCGGCCTCGCGGAGGTCGCCGCCGGCGCCATCTCCATGGGGCTCGGAGGGTAAGCCCATCGACCGTATATGAAGATTCCCTTGCTCTTTTTTTTTTGTTTCTCCTGTGGTCTGCAGTCTCGCATGCATAATGGGTGTTGAGCTCATCTTGGATTTCTCTTGCCTTCGTCCGTTTTTCCTTCCACAAATGGCTGATCACTCCAGCCCCGGAGAAAGGGAAGGGGAAAACTCTTGATTTGAGAAGGGGGTTCATGCATGCAAATAGTTTCTGATGGTTATTCATGACATGCATGGATGCTGAAATTAACATTTCATTTCTTGTTAGTACAACTTTGTTTCTTGACCATTCCTGCAATGTTGTAAGCGCCTCGCCAGAGCAAGCTCTCTGTCCTTGACTCCTTGGAGAGATTAATTTTCTTCTCTCTTTTTTCTACTAGTGTTTCACATGCAAGTAAAATGCTACTCCAAAAAACATCCTCCTCTGGTCAAAATTGTGCCAGGTTGTTTTAGCCACCCTCGCTTTCTTACTGCTTACCAACTGTAAACCGTTCATTGATGCACGTTTTCTCCATCTTTCTTCTATGCTCCGTCTTGTTTTTTAATTGAAGCGGTAAATATTCTCTTCTACCACCAGCTTCGTCAAGACTGGCGCCTACCCAAATTAATTGCTACATAAGTATAAAAAAAAATTAATTGCTACATCGTCGATGACTGACGAGTACAGTGGCAGGCAGAGTCGTTTTACCAACTCTAATATTTTTAGGATCATATTTTTAGCAATTAAATATTTTTAGGATCGGTGCTCTCTTGTGTTGGTGCTTCCAATAGCTGGGAGCCCATCATGAAAGTAAAGACGGACTAATGAAAAACAGGCCTGCACTCGCTGAACTGGCCCGTGTACTAAACCGAGAGCTCGCTCAAATGAGTTGAAGCTCAACTGCCGAACTAATAGACTGACGTCGCCGTTGGTGTTCAGGTACCTGGCGGCGAAGAGCGAGGCGGACCACTACAACCGCGAGCTGCAGCGCGAGCAGGACGAGATCGACACCGTCCCCGACGTCGGTAAGCAGCCACGGGCCCACGGGCCACGGCCGCGATCAAGCCTCATCTTCACCGGCGACGACCAGCTTGCCTTTCTCGCGCATATATCACCTTTGTTCTGATCCGTTGCTGATCGTGTCTTGCAGAGGCCGCCGAGATCGCGGACATCCTGTCGCAGTACGGCCTGGGCCCCGAAGAGTACGGCCCCGTCGTCACCTCCCTCCGCAACAACCCCAAGGCCTGGCTCGAATTCATGATGAAGTAAGTGCGTGGTGAAGATCATTCAATTCAATCCCGGATAGCTGTTGAACTCAAGCTTGATGATTTCCTCGATCAGCTAATTAACCAATCGCTCGCTGGGACTCGATCGATCGCGTGCAGGTTCGAGCTGGGGCTGGAGAAGCCGGACCCGCGGCGCGCGCTGACGAGCGCGGCGACGATCGCGCTGTCGTACGTGGCCGGCGGGCTGGTGCCGCTGCTGCCGTACGTGTTCGTGCCTAAGGCCGGCCGCGCCATGGCCGTGTCCGTGGCCGTCACGCTCGCCGCGCTGCTCTTCTTCGGCTTCGTCAAGGGGCGCTTCACCGGGGACCGGCCATTCATCAGCGCCGTGCAGACCACCATCGTCGGCGCGCTCGCCTCCGCCGCCGCCTTCGGCATGGCCAGGGCGGTGCAGTCCATCTGATCTGATACGACCTGCAATAGCTATGTACTCCTGCAAGAAGAAGAAGAAGAAATAAGTGCAGCTATGTATGTATATGTTGCTGGGTCAGCTGGTAGCTGTGCAGATTGCGTTCGACGTGTACTGGACTCGTAGTGTGAGCTTGTTTGTTTGGACGAGTGCGTGTAGTATCAAAGTGACGTGCTGTTTTGTTTGTACAAGAAGATGATGCTGTGGGTTATGATTTACTAGTAGGCGGGATTAATGGGGGTCTGCTGGGCCTTGGATCGATTGTTGCTAATCTTGTGGCAAAATGACTCAACTGGCTGCAAAACAGAGGCCCAGTCTTTGTTTCTGTTGGGCCTCACTCTGCCTGACGTTTAAATACACTGGAAATATTTTATCCCTGTTGGGTGATTGAGCTTAGCCTCTCAAGTTCATCAAACGACACCTTGGCTCTCCTTTTTTGGGGTACAAAAGTGAGATTTGATAGTTGCTGGTAGAGTGAATACCTTTACCATCTTGCTGGTCAGAGCTGCCACTGCTTCTGGTGCTTCTGGTGGCCATATAACAAAATACACCAATTAAGAAGCAGGATAAATATATACTAGTATAAAAGAAGACTTCTCGTTCAATTGGCATAGACTTTTCAAGACTGTTTAAGTTGGTATAAAGTGGGCTCATTGCAACTTTACACTATATACTGCCAAATTCACCTTTTCTATTGCCTAACTGAAACCCATGATATTGCTCGGAAGATCACCACTTGCTCACCAATCAAATCATCCCGGTCCAATCAAAGGCACTCTTCAGTGGACAAACAGATTGCCGTTTTCTTTGTTTCTAATTTTCCTTTTCCCATGCTGTAGATTTGAGAGCCACTACAGCTTGAGTGTGTGCTATACTACGCTTGGTAGGGTAGGACACACGAAAAGGTTGTGAAGAAGCATCCAGGTAGACCTCCATTAGAATTACTGAGCATGCAAGAACTGTGGCAATCACTGGGGCTATCCTATATGGGTGGTGAATCATCCCAACTTTTTTTGATGGGCACTGGATTAAAAGAGTGCATTTTATCCCAGTTGCTGGATTTTGGCAATCATGGGCTGCGATTCCTTTGGACCCCGTTGGTATCATTCCGATTAGATCCGGCATGTTTGTTCACAGCAACGGGTTTATGCTCTCTCTTTTCTTTTCACGTGGAACGATGGGTTTATGCGTTGAAAGAATGTTTGTTTCTTTGTTTCAACGCATAAGCACGATAGATCTCATTGCGCCCCCTCGTTTATAAAAAAGTTCTTCTGACTAGCTGGTATACGTTTGTTTAAATTACAAATACTCGAGCTTTTTATGACAACCACGCAGCATAAAAGATGACACTTTCTTGATCCCAACGGTCTCCAAATGTAATATTACATAAAAATGTTACATTACAAAAATATTTTAAATGAAAAGATTTATATATTGTGAAACATTTGTTATGTAGAATGTTAAAAAAAGAAAATCTTATGTTGTCCTGGACATGCACGTGGAGCCACATAATGGTAGTACTACAATGTGCATATCGCCTGCCAAACTTTGCCATGCTGAACTTTATTATGCCACGGTTTTTATGATGGCGGTATTTGATTCTTTACCATAACTACGGTTTGCCAAACTAAAACCCCACATGTCAAATTCATATCCTTGTCAATATTTGCCAAAAGTGTGGTGAGCAACATTTTTGGCAAAGTTTGACGAGAAAGTATGTCAATGTGTGTATAGTTTGTAGGTACAACGTACATAGTGGTGAGAATGCGTGCAAATACAAATCTGTTGATGGTTAAGACTAAAACCTTTTTACCTAGGGGAAAATTGAATTTGCTTGTTTATGAAACCAGAAAGCTAAGTACTACTAAACTGCTAAGTATTCAAGGCATTTCTGTCATCAAAAGTTTAATTATACATACTAGCGAAAGGGTCTGTAGCTTAGTGATTACAAGAGTCTCAGTAGCACATGTCCTGGGTTCGACTCCTCGTGGGAGAATTTTTTAGGTTTTAACGGCGTTGTGCGTTCAGTGGGAGGCGACGTGAGCGTCGACAGCGAGGCGCTAGTGGTGACTTCATAAATTTCGAGGATATGCCGGCTCAGTCATTGAAGATGCTCATAGGAGTTTGCACATGTGTTTTTATAAGGGTGAATGTGCGTGCGTGGTGAATGTCTGAGTTGTACTATATAATCGAAAAAAATAATTATACAGGTGCTCACAAGTGGAAGAATAGTCTCGAGTGAACGTAGGCTATTTGCCTGCCTCGTTCAGGCAAGCGGCTAATCATGGACGCATGCTTCTGGAAGCGAATTCAGGTCGCGATGAAAGCAAAGGCTAGAAAAGTCCTACGGCAAAGCAGACACACCCACAAGTACTCAACCCAACTCAGCGGCACATCGTCTCAAAGAAAAAACTCAGCGGCACATGTGGCCCCTCCTGGATCTCTCCTCGCACCAAATTCATTGAATCCGTACGGGGTTCCAGGATGGATTCAGTGGATGATTGGATCTGCGCAATGTCCATTTGGTCAAAACTCAAAACATATATACTCTCCTGCTACGACTGGTGGTGATCCTCACAGCAGGATCAGTGGAGAAGACCACACTACCAGCTTGGAGTTGATTTATGTGCAACTGAACCCAACTTTTAATCTTATCACGTAATGTGGTGGCTAGAACATGCGCTGCAGTTGTGAAACTGAAGCATAAGCCCGTTTCGTAACATGTACAATCAGTCTTGTGCAAGAGTTCAAGTCGTCCTCCCTCCATCAGGAGACATAAGACAAAATTTGAGTTAGATCAAAGAATAAAATTAAAAGGTTATGTGATCCAACATTGATATTATCGTTGGATCTGTATTCAGAAATACCTTCTTACCTGTGTGATTTTGTAACCCTTTTTTTTTTGACTGAGTGTGATTTATAACCTCCCCGCAAAAAGGTGAGATTTTGGAACTATCAATTCGGATGTCTCTTTTCTACTCTCAGATTATTCGTATCTCACAATCTAGATGGTATATCTCACCCAAGAGGATATCAATATGAAGTATGTGTTCATACTAGAGTATCTAGAGTGATATTTCAATTGAGTATGTACACATACTTAGTGTATGTGGACATACCTATTTTCATATGCCAGTAATATGGTATATCACTATGTGCTAAAAAAATATGGGTTGCCATATAATTTTTTCATGTGGTTTGTCACACCCCAAAATTTCAGTTTGGGATGTGAATCGTTTTTCAACTTTAAATGTCAATTTCAATATTTTCAAAGGTTTTCCTGAAATTTTATTTAAATTGTATTTATTTTGTCTTATCAAATGTTTGCATCCAGTGATTTATTTTATTTTATTTAAAAGATCTATTAAAGAAATGGTTTGATTATGAAAATATTTAAATAAGAAAAATTTAGTTTGTCTCAAAACCTTTAAAATGCTTGTCTTCAATCTCTTGTGTTTTCTTTAAAATGGTTTGAGTCCTTTTATTTTTTTTATAAACCAGAAAATAAAATAAACCAATACCCTAGACAAGATTAGATGGATTTGGGGCCTCCTCAGCCTAGACAAAACTCACGCAAAACCCAGCCCAATTAATCATGATCTCGATCTTCTTCCTGGAGTCGCTCCCCTCTCTTGCCGTTCATCATGGCCGCCCACTTAAGGTCGTATCTATGAGCAATAAACCTGCCTCCAAGCCCACCAATCATCAAAACCATTCCCCCACAACATTCCCCATCGTTTTCCCATCAAAGGGAGACGAAACTGCGGCTCTAATGGCCATAACTCGAACCTCACTGCAGCTGGCCGTCCTCCTCCCTTCCCTGCCCTTTTATCTCCCTCTCTTGGTGTATATAAGAACCCCTAGGCGTCCCTTGTGCTGGCTGATGACCTCCCCTGCCTCCTCGTTGTGTGTTCGTTGCATGAGGTCTAAATTTTAGAGGAGTCACATCAAAAAGAATCTTACTATTTAGATGTACTAAACAAAGTCAAATTACAAAACTAACTTCAGAACCCCGTCTAATTCGCGAGACGAATCTAATGAGGGTAATTATGAGGCGATTAGAAGATGGTTACTGTAGCATCACTGTAGCAAAACGTAGATTAATTAGGCTCATTAGATTCGTCTAGCAAATTAACACCCAGCTGTCAAATAGGTTTTGTCATTAAACTAATAAAAAAGTTTAAATGTAAAGATTCTCTTTGATTTTAGAGGTCTAAAGTTTAGAGGGGAGGAAACGAACGCACCCGCCAGTAGCCACGAATTCATCGTCTTGTCTCTGCTGCGTCCAGCCATGGCGCTCGGTTGGCATCAAGTTCCCGGCGATCCGTCCAGCGAAATGTCTCCAAATTTTACCAGGAGATGCGCCCCTTCGTCCTCTCCAACGTGTCCAAAGATCTCTTCCATAGGAGCCACGATGAGACTACAATCCATACCGCCGTGCTTCCTGCCCGACTTATGGATCTGCCCAGCGCTCGCATTGGTAATTTACTTCCTGTTTCCTCTCAATTCAGAAGCTTTCTTGATGCACGTCCCATATAATATCATTTTACGTGAAGTCATGTTCCTTATCGCAGGAGGACATGCTGAGATTCGCAGTGATGCCTCCAGGGATGCAGTTGGTGTATAAACTGCTGCAGCACAACCTTGTTGGCATTCGGCAACTCGATCTCCTTTACAGGTCAAAATATTACCCAAGTCATGTTGTCCTGCACGTGTGCCTTAGAACTACCTATATTTCTGTCTAAACAAGTCCTTGAATTTCGCATTTGATCTCCGGGAACGCACACTTATTCTTCTGTCTCTGTATGCGACCACCAGCTGGCGTCGATGTTCCCGGCAATCCGGCCAACAAAACACCATGGAATTCAACCAGAATGTTCCTACCGCAGTCCTAAACAACTACTAGAAGCAGTTTGGCCAGACAAGCAACGTGGCCGATGATCTCAACAATGCCATGGTCGCTGCCCTATGTCTGCTCGCATCCAGCGCACAGAACAGAAATCCCATCCGTGTTCTAAACCCTTGATAACCTGTTCAGGTCCCATACAAAAACAGCATGCCATTCTGCTGTTACACATGACTACAAACATTTCTGATCAACTCATTTTGTGTTACCAGCAGCCAATTCCCGGGAACGCAATCATCTTCATCATGATGTCTGCACATTCACATCTGGATCTTGACTGTAATCTTTATTGTTTTGTTCCCTCCTTATCTGACCTCATGAATGATACACCATGCATACCACTAAATTCATCCTTTCGTATTCTACAGGATGTTATCATCATCTCATCGAGAAAACTGCCGATGCCGCCATCACCCTCGACCGCAAAGTGTTCCGTTAATGCATAAACCTTGGTGAGCTCACCCTGTCCTCCTTCACATCTTTGGATGAGCTCATGTTTTCTATGTCCGCTCCTAGCTGTCCTTATTGTATGTTTGTTTGATATGTTTGCGCGGATAGGAATACACGCTTTGGAATCATACGAGGACTTTGAAGACCAAGTAAATTGGATCGCTGAGCAGCAATATCAATTATAGAGGCAAGTGTCGTTGACCATTTTGTATCCAAGTTTATAAATGCTTTTGTTTACAAAAATGCATGCTTGAGTCAAATGAATGCGAACCTATTTGTAGGGTATACTAGTATATTGTTATATCATCCCTTGTCGCAATAGTTTACATTTACTGTTCATGGGTGTATGACGCTTAGCCTTGCTATGGTTTGGGGTCGGGTACATGTTAATCTTGAGTAATCGAACTATCGACACATGAGGGATAATGGTTAATTGTTCTAGCAACACATGGAGATTTAGAGATTTGGGTGACTGGTTTGGGAGCGGTGCTGGGGTTACCGGCTGCTCGGGGACTGTTTGGGGTTACCGGCAGTCTCTTGGTTTGTTGATCACCTAAATCTAAAGACCGGTTCGTGGAGCGACCACCCATGAAAACCGTACAGCCACGAGTCCAAGTATGGACACGGCCTGGCCTATTAAATAGTGGCGACCAGTTGTGTGCGTGCCAAATGGCGGTGCGAGGAAGGCGGGTTACGCTGGAATCGTCGGGAGAGAGATGTGTGGGGACAGGAGGGTTACTCCTCGGAACCATCTGGCACAAGTGGGGGCCTCTAGGGTGAAGGGTATATTTCCCCTATCGGTAGAACCTAAGTGGGCACGTACAAGTTGGACGAAGCTATGGAAAAGCCTTGTTGTGATCTCCTGTCCGCACACCTAAGGAAGTGTGCATGTGCTTGGCCGGCACGGCATAAAGGAGACTTTAGTCCACCTGGAAACAGGGGATGAAATCACAAACTCGTGGGGAAATGTGTACAACTATGCAGAGTGAAAGCTGTCATGACAGCCGTGCTCACGGTCAAAAGCGGCATGGACCCTCATACGATTAGGTGAGAAATGCATGGTTGGATGGGCAATCACAGTAGGTAACTGTAATCAGGTGGTGTAACCCGTATATGTACAGATGGAGAAACCTGTAGGTACGTGCAGGGTGTTTGGAACCCTTGATCTTGGCAAGGTAGAGTAACCTTGGCCGTCTGGAGATATATATCACCTAGTAAATAGGAGCTGCTTTTATAAAATATTTTACCTAACCGCATTTATGCAAATAAACCCCTGTAAGCCTTTCTTGTTATTAGCCAACATGTCATACTTTCTGTTGGTCGTATCTACGCACCCACTTATATACCGCAAGAGCACGATGTACAGTTGTAGTCTTTTTCCCCTAGAGGAGTATTCCAAAGTTTAATCGAACAACAAGGACCAATGGGAATTAAGCAAAATCATCAGTAAAAGAGTTAGCCAAACTTTCTAGTGAGCGTGAGCGTGAGTTTCAGGAAAACAGGGGGGGGGGGGGGGGGCCGTGCCGATCGGCACAGGGGACGTGCCGGTCGGCACGAAGGCGAAGTTGCCCGAAGTGCTGTCCGAAAAGCCTAGGAACAGATTAGATCATGGGGTAAGTTAGCCAAGTCTGCTAGTTGAGATCGTAACCGAGAAGCTTAATCAAATAGCATCATAAACGGGATTACTCAATTATTGATAACCGAAGATCGGTAGGTCGAAGCCCATTTCCGGAATGCCCTGTCACGACCAATTCGCCTTAATCGGTAGCCTCTTCCTACTCTACACATCATCTCAAGGATCATCGCGTATGCATTAGCGGCTGTGGGGGTACAGAGACAACGTGCAATTATGGCGCATTACAAGATCCCGATGCTACCTTAACCACAATGGAGATAGTGAGAGATTGAACCTCTCGCCTCTTTTTGCCACCACAATTAAGATAACATCTATTACTTAGTCGTCACTAAGCATAGGAACAAGTGCATGTAAAGACCATAAAATCCAGGCAATCAATAATCAAAACCATTCATCCACATATTCAACCATACTTTGATAATACATAGTGCAAGATACATCACAATCTAGTAGGCCTACCTTGATGGATCACACCAACGGTTCTTGATCAACAACTAGAGAACATGAAGAACGGGGCAAAGCCCCGGTGGCTCTAAAATTACTAGCTGTGTTGTCCCTCTGGCGGCGGATCCCGAAACCCTAGGGCATTACAAGTTTATATAGGGCTGTACATCAGAAAGGAAAGGATTCTCGAGGAAAGAGTCCACCTCACAATATGTTGTTGATTTATGCCTCCCTTTCAAAACCGAGTGCATCGGAGATGCCCTCGATCGTGATGGAGTAAGGCTCGTCCCGCACACGGAACTTGATCTTGTCGTCTCCTTGCTCGTCCACCTCGCGGCTCATGGTGGTGATGAACTCGGTGATGAGCTCAATGTCGAAGCTGCTCGCTTGATCGTGGAGGGTCTCCCACCCAAAGTTGAGGAGGCATTGTTGGAGGTCCGGCCATACCCCGACCTTGGAGAGGAACTCCTCATCCATGTCGATGTTGGGGAAGATGCGGCCGCGGATGTTGGTGTAGTAGAACTCCTCCTCACGGCTCGTGAGGGTGAATCCCTCCCGAACCGCGCGCGGTACATATGCCGGCTCGCTCGGCTCGGCCTTCATTGACGGTCCGCCGCGGCGGCGGCGGCGGCGGTCGCGCTCCTCGTGCGCGGCCTCGGTCCTCGAGGGATGCCGATGTCGCGGTGGCCGATGAAGAAGTCATCCCGCCCTCGTGGCGGTGTCATCTCGACGGAGAGCTCGGGGCTATCATAGCCCGCCGAGCTTGCCCTCCGCGCCGAGGTGAAGGAGCCGGAGTCGCTGCCGGAGTTGTTGTCGCCGGCTTGGTGCGACCCTCCGGAGTGGTGTGATCCACCGGCGTGGTGCGATCCGCCGGAGTGGTGCGATCCGCCGGAGCTGAACCCCCGGCGAATCTTCTTGCCGGCGCTCTTGAGCGTGGAACTAAACCCCTTCATTTCCTGCGAAAGAATGGAAACGAATCGCGCAAATGGAGGAAGTGGAGGAGTGGAGAGGGTTACCAGGAAGTTGTGGCGAAAATGGAGGAGGTAATGCCCCTTCTTATAACTCTCCATGGCGTCCAAGGGAAGGAACCCGCGCCGGTTCAAATTCCCTGCGCGCGCCGGTCGGCACAGGGCCGTGCCGATCGGCACGGTTCAATTTTGCGGATTCCGTCGTATCTCGGCTGCCACGCCTTCTTTTCCTCTTCCCCATGACTTGTACAGTGTCGGATGTCGGGGAACAGGGGCGCACCTGCAAAAGGTTATCTTTCCCACGTTGTGCCTGGCACGGCTACCGTGTCGGTCGGCACAATTCAAATTTGCACAGATTCGCACGTACCTTGGCTTCAGCAACTTCTTTTCCTCTTCCCCATGCTTGATACAGTGTCGCATGTTGGGAGACAGGGGAGCACGTTCGAAATTCGAATTTTTCAGGTGGTGACGATCGGCACAGGGCCGCGTGCCGGTCGGCACTGTTGCTCCATCCCGAGGCTGGGTGCTCGGTGTCTCCCCTGTGCTCAGCAGCTGCATGGGTGTCAGTGAGTTCTCCTCCTTCCAATGTGCGCAGACTTTGATGATCCGATTCGAATTCTAGGACAGAGTGCCGGTTGGCACAAGAGGGTGCCGGTCGGCACTGTGTAGTCAGCGCCCGATTCAAATTTCATTGCTTTGTGTCGCCAAGATTTTGAGTTTTCTTATGGATGTCAGAACTCCTGTAGCATCGATATTCCTGGAGGTGGCGTTTCCATACTGTGCCGATCGGCGCGCAGCCGTGCCGGTCGGCAACTGAGCCAAATTTCCGCCAATTCCTCCTTCTTGTTCAAAGATCATCCAACATATTTCTGCGACACATAAAAATACCAAAAGCACGGAAATATTCTCGGGACAATTGTTGCACTCACCTTTCCGAATTTTTCTTCCTCAAATATTCCGCATATTTTCTTCTTTTTACCCCATATTAATTTTCATCTCCAGTTCGGTGTAATGTCCAGAGCACGATTTGGCATGCTTGCTCCTGTGCCGATCGGCACAGGCTGTGCCGGTCGGCGCCTTCCAGAATTTCCTCTTTTTGTTTCTTTTCTTCCTGCGCTGTTAGCGAACAAGCAAAATACAAAAACAAAAACTGCAGAAAGTAAACAGACAGCGCAGGTGTTCACACAAAAGTTAAAACAACACTTGGACTAACAGATTTTATTCCGGGAGCATTATTGTGAATTACAAGCAAACAATTTAAAGGCCGGGTTGCCCTCCCGGTTAGCACTAAATTTCTAATTCAAGAGTTGCCCTCCCGAAAGCACTAACACACAAAGACTCACCCTATGACTCGCTCCCGAAATTTGGGTTGCCTCCCAAAAAGCGCTCTTAGTTTTAAAAAGGTCGTAGAGCTTGACCTTCCCGCATAAATCACTTCCTTAGCGTCACTCTACGGGAAAATGTTGCGACACTACAAGGTTCTCTTTTCTCTTCTCTTTAATGATAGGACATGTCCTTCCTCCAATTACCCTCGATTGCTTTACGGTGCGGAGACTTATATTTCTCAACCCACTTGGACACCGTACGGCCTTCTTCTCCCTTGGGGCGAAAATTGAATGTGTAGGAGGCTCCACTTATGTCAAGCTTATCTTTCCACTCCCCACATCAATGTTTGCCTTCGCTGTCCTCAAAAATGGCCGGCCTAAAATCAATGAAGTCTTTGTCCTTCTATCCATATCAAGCACAATGAAATCCACAGGAACTACATGATCACCAATTTTGACAGGCACGTCTTCAGCAATTCCATCGGGATAGCGAACCGATTGATCGGCCAACTCTAAACACATAGCCGTAGGCTCCAACTCTGGCAAATCCAAACTTGCAAAGACATAGCGAGGCATGACACTTACACTTGCTCCAAGATCGCATAAAGCCCCTTCAAAGGTTTGAGCTCCAATCAAACACCGGATACTTGGAGATCCGGGGTCAGGCTTCTTTTCTGGTGTAATGTCATTAATAGCTGCAGTGCACTCTCTTGTCATCTTCACTACTTCTTCCGATGCTAAGGACTTCTTGCTTTGCATAATATCCTTTATGTACTTAGCATAGGTGGGCACTTGAAGTGCATCAAGGAACGGGACATTGATATATAACTTCTTCATAATATCGACAAACCTGGAGAATTACTCATCATGATGTCGAATCCTTTCTGTCTTGGTCAACAGCTGCGTATCCAGAAAGGTAGCAGGACCATGTTCCTTGTTCTCAGTTCCCTTTTTCAGACCCGAGAGGTCAATTTCTTCTGTGTGCCGATCGGCACCTTCTGTGTGCTAGTCGGCACCTTCAACTGTATCGTGCCGATTGGCACCAGAGTCGTGCCGGTCGGCACGGGGTCGTCTTGCTCCAGCTGTAAACTTTGGGTCTTCAGTTTGCTTCCCAGACCTCGTCTCGATGGATTTCAGCTGTTCTGCAGAGCGGGTATTACCAGGAAGAGCTCCTTTCTCGCTTTTTACCGACTCCGCTAATTGGGCCATTTGTTTCTCTATCATCTTCATGAATTGGAGGATTTGCTGATTAGAACTCCCCACTTCGATAACCTTGTCATTGATTGTCTCAAGCACACGATCAACTTCCTTGAATTTGGCTTGAGTGTCCTTGTTGACCTTCTCCTGAGCTTGAAAGAACTCTTGGCATTGAATACGAAGAGGGATGGCATTTTGCATAGACGATGACGGGGTGAAGCTACTCCTTTGTTGCTGATATGGAGTCTTCCATCCTTGACTCTTGACCTAGTTGAGCATTTTCACATCTTCGGGGCAATCCTTGCTCACATGACCAAGTTCTCCACATTCTTCACATGTGGAACGGGCTTCCGCTAGCTTGACGGTCTCTTCCTTGGGAATATGATCATTCTTGTCCAATCTCCTTTGTATGGTGTCAAGCTTGTCCATAAGCAATTCATCATAGGCTCTTTCCACCACACTCTTCATTTTTCCCGTGGAAGGTTGAAGGCTTCTACTTTCTCTCTCACCAACCCATGATTGATTTTGCTCTATCTTCTTGATCAAGGCCGTGGCTTGAGCGGGTGTCTTGTCCAAAAACGATCCTCCAGCCGAAGCATCTAAGTGTTGTCGGGACAAAAGATTCAAATCCGTGTAGAACCTTTCCACTAGCTCCCATTCAGCAAGACCATTGCGCGGGCAAGCATCCTTGTACTCATTGAATCGATTCCATGCTTCTCCAACGCTCTCATCAGCAAGTTGAGTAAACCCAACGATCTTGTTCTTCAAAGCTTGAGTCTTGCCTGGAGGGAAGTATTTTGCCAAAAATTCTGCAGAAAGTAGATCCCAACTAATCTTGGTCGCAGTAGGTAGCCCATGGTACCACTGCTTAGGACGCCCAATAAGAGATAGAGGGAACAATCGCACCTTCGCTTCATTAGGATTCATGTTTTGCAATTGAAAAGTACTGCAGATCTCATGAAAGTGTTGCAAATGCATATTAGGATTTTCAGAACCTGTGAATGGTTGTTGACCAACCAAAGACATGTAGCGTTCCAGCCGAAAAAGTTGAGCTTGTGCAGTAAACTCAGTCTTGATAACATTGTCTAAGGCAGGCTTGAGACGATTAGCTATTGGTGTTGCGTCTCCCATGTCTTCTACTTCAGGAACTTCTTGTTCCTTATCTTCTTCCAGAGCTGCAAACAATGCTTTCGGGCTAAGCGGCTCGCTGTTGTCTTCTATGTCTCCCACTGACTTGCTTTTCTTTTCCGCCTTACACTTGCGAAAGAGAATCTCTGGATCATCGAGGTAATTAAAGGGTTTATTCGACTTAGCGCCGTCCATACCTGTCTGTTAAATAAAACAGGACATATATACTGGAAAAGACAGAGAAATCAAAGAAAGAAAGCGCTGTGCCGGTCGGCACACTGGTGTGCCGATCGGCACAGTGACCAATTTCTCAAACGTCAAACAATGCCTAATTCGAACAAAGGTCCCCGGCAACGGCGCCAGAAAAAGACAGCTTGTTGGTCGTATCTACGCACCCACTTATATACCGCAAGAGCACGGTGTACAGTTGTAGTCTTTTTCCCCTAGAAGAGTATTCCAAGGTTTAATCGAACCACAAGGACCAATGGGAATTAAGCAAAATCATCAGTAAAAGAGTTAGCCAAGCTTTCTAGTGAGCGTGAGCGTGAGTTTCAGGAAAACAGGGAGGGCCGTGCCGATCGGCACAGGGGACGTGCCGGTCGGCACGAAGGCGAAGTTGTCCGAAAAGCATAGGAACAGATTAGATCATGGGGTAAGTTAGCCAAGTCTGCTAGTTGAGATCGTAACCGAGAAGCTTAATCAAATAGCATCATAAACGGGATTACTCAATTATTGATAACCGAAGATCGGTAGGTCGAAGCCCCTTTCCAGAATGCCCTGTCACGACCAATTCGCCTTAATCGGTAGCCTCTTCCTACTCTACACATCATCTCAAGGATCATCGCGTATGCATTAGCGGCTGTGGGGGTACAGAGACAACGTGCAATTATGGCGCATTACAAGATCCCGATGCTACCTTAACCACAATAGAGATAGTGAGAGATTGAACCTCTCGCCTCTTTTTGCCACCACAATTAAGATAACATCTATTACTTAGTCGTCACTAAGCATAGGAACAAGTGCATGTAAAGACCATAAAATCCAGGCAATCAATAATCAAAACCATTCATCCACATATTCAACCATACTTTGATAATACATAGTGCAAGATACATCACCATCTAGTAGACCTACCTTGATGGATCACCTCTTCAGCACCAACGGTTCTTGATCAACAACTAGAGAACATGAAGAACGGGGCAAAGCCCCGGTAGCTCTAAACTTACTAGCTGTGTCGTCCCTCTGGCGGCGGATCCCGAAACCCTAGGGCTTTACAAGTTTATATAGGGCTGTACATCAGAAAGGAAAGGATTCTCGGGGAAAGAGTCCTTGTGCCGATCGGCACAGGGGTTGTGCCGATCGGCACACCTCGTGTCCAGCTCGGTTTCCTCCCTAAGTCGGTTCCGAAGTCCTAGGTAGCTTCCATGTGGGCCTTCCAATCAGTTTTCTTCGAGATCAAGTCTTGTATTGCTCTTTCAAATCTTCGAGTATCTTTTATCTCTTTGTGACGAATATCTCCCAAGATTGGCTTGGATAACTTCCTTCTAGAATAAACTGAATGGTGGGCCAGCTTCGGTGGCCTTGGAGTCCCATGTGCCGGTGCCGATCGGCACAGTGGGCTTTTTCTGCTGATTCTCTTCTCTTCAGGTCCAGATCAGCCACAATGTCCAGAATGTCGTCCTTTTCATCTGTTTCTGCAATAAAGCTCCAGAACGACATATATACAAATATGGTGCTATTATCAAGGGTTAATGGCCTATAATGATGACATTTATGCTCTAAATAAGGCGCAGTTGGCATATAAAACGGTATGCTAGAAATCGCCAACACTTTCCCCCACTTGCTGAGTACTCTATGTACTCACGTGAAACATATACCTTTTCCGTTTGCTGTTTAGTGAATGAAGCTGCCAAGAAATACTTCAAGGATGAGAAGTGGAGATCTAGGCCTGTGAGTCTTCCGGTCGACTGCCTGTGGATTTGAAGGATGCCAACGCTTAGATTTATTCCGCTGCAATGTAATCTTTTATTTTAGACCAATTGGTCATTCTTGAAATAAAGTTATCGGTTTAATAAAGATATTGTTCTTTTATCACCTAAATTGTCCTGTGTGCGTGAAAACTTGATCCTGGGCACGCATACAGATGCATTCGGTTTTGGTTTTGAAAACCGGGTGTGACATGGTTCACTTTAGAGTTTCTTAAAATAAGTATGTGGGCATAGTTAACATGATAAATGGGTATGTACACATATCCAAAGTGGTTTTTTACAGTGGGAGTAGCTACACTTAGGAGTAGAATGATTTTTTCCAATAAATGTCGTATACGACGTTCGTTAAAAAAAAAATGTTATATGAGAAATATCGGGTTAAAGGTCACCTTTGGACAGCCAAAATCTGCCTTATACTCCACTTTCGGAATATTTTGTGAGGGAGTTAAGACGAAAATGTGGTACAGCTGGCCACTCTACCATGAATTACTACACACAGTGAATGTATTTCCTCTCGTGCCTCAATTCCGTAGGCTGGTGCCAAAGTACATTAGCCAAGTTCTGTGTGTCTATGCTGGCTCCCTTTTGGAGGCAGCACCGAAAATTTCAGGAGTGCATATATGGACCAGCTTAACGAGGGACCACAGAGTTGTGCACTAAACCTGATATATAGGATAAATGCGGCCAGCCGTGACTAAAGTCAGTGGCAAGTGGAGCTACAATCATACTTTTTTTTTTTTTTTTTTTTTTTTTTTTTTTTTGCGGAAGGGGAACTATATTTATAAGATGAACAGTACATCACTGGATATTACAACAAACACCCTGGACATACTGATATTTGCACAAAGCCCCCTAAACCGAGGCAAGCCTCGAAACTGAACGCCGGCGACGACAGCCACCGGAATCAATCCACCTTCCTCCTCTGACGGCGACTCCAAACATTGGATGAGCCGCAAGAGCCAGCGCCCGGAACACCACCAGCACGCATTTGCCATAGCTGAACGGAAATCGGCCATCGCCAGGCAGAGAGAGAAAGAGGAAAAGAAGCTCACAACCATCGATGTCACCGTCGACGACCGGAGCAAGAGGCATCCCACACCACCAGCGCCGCCGGCGGGGGGAACAAACAGCCCACCAAAAGGGGGCACCAAAATCTTCCGCCCTTCCGCAAAAGAGAAGAAGAAAACACAACTCCACAAAGCCTCACCGGTAAGCATGCCGCCGTCCTCGACGTCGCCGCCTCCAGATCCGCCAAGGGAGGAGACAAATCCGGCGAGCTTCGCCATAGAAGTCGCCGGAAACCTAACCCTAACAAGAGGGAAACTAGCCTAAACTACTACTAGTAGCTAGGAAACAGAGCCGGACGACGATTCTCCTACTCCCCCCAACGCTCCGGAGCCGCGCGGCCGCCGGAGCGGAGGGAGAGCCGGCCGAATCGCCGCCGGAAAGCGAGCTCTCTCTTTTCGCCCTCTCTGAACTGTAGCGGGGGGGCAAACAATCATACTACTTGCTACGAATTTTTAGCGCAGGTGCCATCTCCACCTTTAATTTTTGTTCGCGTTTTTCTGCGCTTGATTTCACATGGAGAAGATCGTAACGCCTGAATGATTGTTGATAGGGGTCACTATACTTTGGATTAACAGTTCTCCCCAAATGTTTATCTATGAATGGGTGTGTGCCTTTATTGTTGTAGATTAGACCAGACAGAGCCGGTACTCTTGACTAGATAGCTTGTGGGTACGATGGCTTTTCTAGTAGCCAGAGTAAAACAAAATTGGAATAGGAGATCTTTCCATATTTTTAATGACAATGTTAGGACATCATAAAAAGGATATGAAAGTAATATAATATAAAAGAGTGTGTAATTTTGATTTTAATAACAATAAGGATCACAAATTACATTTTATTTAGAGAGATCCTATTATTATATTACCCATACCACCATGCTTGCTAGAAAATGAAGTTAAAATCAGCAAAGGACGCAAGCTAGGCTGCTGGCGCCACAAGGTCTCACGTTTGCATGGCGACATCCAAACGCACGCGGCCACGCGTCGCAGTCAACGTCCGCTTTTATATCTTTCTTCATCGCCTTCTTTCCTCCTCGCACCTTGCCTGAAAGTTACTGCTATAGCACGAAGCAAAGCCAAGCCCTAAAAGCAGCCCATCCATGCAAAATATATTTATGCGTACTTCTTTTTTGTAGAATAAAGGTCTATAAAGATCCGTTCGGCCGGCGCCCATTGGCTGCCTACTACTATTTAGTTTGCTGATAACGGGACAAGAAGTTCAAATCTTAGGAAAGACATAAAATACCCAACACCTTTTCCTTCGGTGCCTCATTTGTTTAATTAAGTGATTAAGTTGATCCCACTGGTAATGCTCATCCATCTCATCAAAGGCTGCACTTTTAGCCTGCATGCATCGATCTAAGCGAGTGCATATCTCTTCATTGAACCTGATCCAGTGATTTTGTATTTGTGAAAGGGTAAGCTAAAACGTCCCATTTTTCCTAACGGTACCTCGAATAACCGTCATGAACATGGCAGGTCCCCTGGAGTATTCCGGTCTACAAGTAATGTGTTTGATTAGACTATTCCTGCGATGAATAACTGGATAAATTTTTTTATGTCGAATCCATTTTGCTTGGTCTAGAAAACAAAACAAAAAAAAAAAAATCAACTTTAGCTTCAAGAGTAGGGGAACATTTCAGAGTCCCTTTCATGGCCATGAAAACAAAACAAGTAATTAAGATGCAGGTGTTGGTGGTTTTGTTAGGTCCGATCAGTTTTTTTTTTCTTGACGTGTCGAAGATAAAGGCTAGCAATTAGTACTATCTGATCTGAGTCCCAATCATCCCAAGGCACTCATAAAAGAATAATTTAAATCCGACAAGTTGGTCAAGGCTCTTTATAGCTTTGCCTATCAAGAATCCAACCAAATCCACGTATACGCCACGTTTGTACTTTCAATTGGTGGTTTAGCCTTCGTCACATCTACTGTATGTAAAACTTTTGGATACACGTTTCCAAACCAATATAAACTACGAACACTAGCCTATCAACCTCTGCTCCTGCACGAGCTACCATTTTTTTCACATTTATTTTGTATATCTATTCGATATGATCACTCCTTTAGAAAAGCATGAGTTGAATATATGACCAATTTCAGTGGATTGGTTACTTATATTCGATGCAAACATTTGCTAATCAATGCATTTTTCCTCAACAAGTTAAACATGTAAACCTACGTGATGACATATATAGTTTGTGACTTCTCGGTCCAGCATCATGCAACTATACATGCGAGCAATCTACGAAAAACAAGCCCTATATTATTCATCAAAATAAAATTTTAACTACAATGTGTGCAATTGGACTATTAAAACTCTTTATCATTACATAAGAGTATTTTTTCTTTTCATTTTTTCATATTTAAATATTTTTACCTAAAAGGTATACATATGCATTTCTCTCAAGAAAATTTGGCGCTTTATTTTACATAAGTTTTTCGTGCATGACATGCATGATACTCCTTTGATAACTATTTTAGGCTTGCACTATCTTCTAGTTTTCTGTCTTGGGTTCAAGGGTACGACTCTAGCTTATGTTTTTAGACTACAAATATTACGCATTCAAAGTTCACTCATGTTAATTCGAGCCAGTTTTTGGGATTATTGTATTGATGATCTGAACCATGCATGGGACTTGGCTTGGTTTTTTGGCATGCTACAGCTGCGTGCCTGTCCCAACATGCCGCATCGTTGAGGGATGCTTGCCAACCATGTTCACTAATCACTTGAGGAGATATGAAAGCCAATCAAAACTAATCACGTGAAAGGGATCACTGGCCCATGATGAGTATAGATTTATAAATACACTAATAAGAGGGGGATGAGCGAGCCACGATATAAAGAAGTGTTATTTAAGTCTTAACCAATAAAATATCAATTTTTTGTTAAATTGATATTACTTTATTTATCTTTGGTTATCATCTCAATGCAAATAGAAGAGGTGTATACATAAATCAGAATCAAATAGCAGATTTTCTCTGGCAATTTTCCATGATGCAATAATTGTGGTAATTAAAAGTAGGTATGTGTACATGACATATGTGGGGCATATGATGATGATTGGAATCTACTCCCTCCGTCCCAAATTAGTTGACATTTTAGCTCTGAGCAACGGAATTAAGGAGAGGTGGAAAGATGGATATTCATAGGACACGAGGAGAGATAGAAATAAAAATGTAGTGGAAAGAGAGAAATTTGTGTGGGAGCTCTATAAGAAGTATCTCAATTATATCCATTACCATACTACTCCTCGTACTCTGGCGAAGAAGCATCATTACATTTAAAAATGGAAGAAACAACGACGCCATTGTACTTGGACGGCGAATGCTTAACCATGTGAAGATAGTGCATCCAAAACTATAATTACTGTATTTAAGAAAGTGATTGATTTATCTTGATACGAGGCGAGGTCAATTGGAGGATTCTAGAACATTTAGCAGAGACGATGAAGTACATTTCATTGGTTTATTGTGCTCAACTATTACGACCGTATTCCTCCCAAAAAAAAAACTACTACGACTGTATCACTAACATATTTGATATAGTGTGTCTCGTCTTTGCTTCAACAAACAACTAAAAGCTAAACTTCGAATATATAAATTATAGATATATGTCTGTACGGCGTAGGGAACTAAACATCCAGCTGTGTCCTCGCTTGTGTCAACACCGAGGCTAGTTACACCTATCGCCGCATAACATAACAAAACTTTTATTGTTCTATAATTCTTTTTAAAATATAAATAATGTTGGTGTCATGAAAAATCTAGTCTATAATAATTAATAAGTGTTTATGGAAGATTAAACAGTTAATCGACAAAGCTAAGACGAATGATACTCGATTATTCCACCGATGAGAATCAATACACAAACTAAAATCCAAGAACTTCCGATTACATACACAAACAATGCATCTATAAAGTAATTAAAATCAGCCTACACTTATCCAAGTCTACACGCTGCATGTAACTAATTGTTATTTCTTTGATATTACTATATATCTAGCTAGCTTGCAAGTATAGAAGAGTGTAGATCATAAATCGTTATCCACATAGAATTACCACAATCATACAAGTGCTCCTCATCATGGTACGGTCTATATCGCGATCTTGTTTACCCAGTTGTATTATTGTCTTGTTGCAATCTTGTATACCATGTTGCATTACTATTGTAATTATTTACTTGTGGTTTTCCGCATACGTATACTACTTGTCTTGCTAGTCATTTGTATTAAATCCAGTAAATCGATCCTAATCTTTGTAGTTATATCAACTTGGGAGATCGTATCAACGACATGATAAGATTTGTTTATGTCCTAATCAGTCTACTCTGGATGGATGTGGGATAGCGAACGGGTGATATAATGAAGAGATATCAGCTGATAAGCCCAATGATCCCTCTCTCTCTCTCTCTCTCTCTCTCTCTCTCTCTCTCTCTCTCTCTCTCATGCATTTAACGAGTTTCCTACTACGAGGCCTTAATGGTGCAAACCTCCAATCCTTTTTTGAGACATAAATAAACATGAGCACAAAAACAAATGAAACATTCTCAAATAACTCAAGCTTGTTTTTTTTTGGAAGAAACAGGAGGGTGTGCTCCCTGCTTCTTATATTAATTAATTAGTACTCAAATTATTGAAGCTTGTAGAGGAAATTATTAATTAGTACTCAAATAATTAAACCCAAAGTAATAAAGAAAATAAGTAAGACCACAAATACAATTATTTGTTTCTAATAGCATATATATTATTAAATTACGGTCCATACACACATAAATTTTTTTAGGACTACTATTCATGTTTATAACATGCCCACACGAAGGGTTGGTTGAATGATTAGACTGTAAAATGTTAGGGTGCACGAGATATATGTTGCCATGATTGTAATAATATAGAGGGGGACCAATTATCAATCAGGGTGCTATTTGCGGGCGGCAATCCTATAATGTTCACACTAAGATAAGGATGTGCACACAGTCATCCTATTTCTTATCATTGCAGTAATATGCGATCAAGTCCATATTTCATAGATACGGTTTTAGGAACCTTTGATGTTGCTTTCATGGGGACTATTTTGGATGAGGTTTTCAGTATTTTTTATTCCCAGCTAGTGTCTCAAGTCTCAACATGCATGTAACCTTTTTTTCTGTAACATCCTGGCCCGGGCTTAATAGGATTGATAGCATATTCATATCAACAAGTGGCAACTTCTTTTTCGAAAGCTCATCTCGAAAGAACTCTGAGGTTAAGCGTACTTAGCTTGGAGCAATTTCTGAATGGGTGACCAACCGGAAAGTTCATCTCGGGTGCGCACAAGTGAGGACAAAATACGTAGAAAATACTTTATTGGTCTGCTGGGCAGTCTTGAGATCTTATAAAGCTGCCATGTGTATGCGGGCCTGGCTCGGGGAGCGGGACATTACAATATCTTCCCAACTCCAAATTTTGATGTCATCCGTTCTTGTGTAGCAAGGATATATATAGATCCCAAGTTTTTACGTGGCTGGCAGGGTTGCCGTTGTCTACTCATGTGGATTTTCTTTTTTCAACCCAACCCATCACAGGAGTTGGGGCCATGCAATATCTGGATTTGTCACATAAAACTAGAAGAATTTTACAAACCAAAAAACTGGCTAGCATTCTGTGAACAAATTAAAACTAGCTAGTATTCTTAGGTAATTATGAAATTACGGTAATGTTAATTTGAGTTTTATGTTCCGGAGGGTAGCTAGCATGGTCTCGAATAAATTATTCAGGCCAAAATCGTTGTGATGCTCATGCTTGTTCAACGGAACTTTTAGGACACGTAACAAGTCAATAATTTGACCCTATAGAAACTAATTATTGTTTGTCATCATTATTTACTCTCATCATAACAAAATGATAGCTAGTTTGGTGGGCAAAAAATTAAAGCCAGGTCATCATACTGGCTACTTCTTCCTTCACAAAATAACTATCGTCTTAGGAGAGTTAGGCGTGAGAATGGAAAATGGATGAAAAAGCAGATACTGTACATGAAACGAGGATGAGTAAAGCATGAGAGAGATAGATCATAGATATATATTTATTGCAAAACAAGCATGACACGCATTCGAGACAAATTTGGAATCATAGATGGACAGTTATTTTGGGATGGAGGGAGTAATATTTTCATAGAATTCTAGCCAGTTTTTCTGGACTGTAAAAGTCATATAAAATTTCTGTACACTGATTATGAAAACATTCCTTTGATCGTATACTTTTGAAAGTAAATAAACTATTGTTAGAAATAAACTATTCACCCAGCCTTTTGTTGATGGGAGATGATTAGGGAGTGCAAATCCACATGTGCAAACATCAAAGTGGACCAAACCCTTGTGAGATTTTAGTTTTTATTAAAAAAAGAAAAAGAAAAGGGAGATCAGCAGCCCAATTAAACTGTGATCTATAGCAGCTAGAAAGTTACGTTCGCTCTAATCACATCATTTGGAAAAAGAGAATGTTTATAATCGAATCTAGACCTAGTCTTGAATAAATCTATATTTTAGTACAACAAAAACTAATTGTATCCCTGATCCTTATCTCTACCGCTGGTTGACCAGGTTGGCCGAACGAAAAGAAAATTAATTATGGCCGACGGCTCCGTAATTGAAGACCCGTTCTTCCGTTTCACCACCCAATACAACAGAACTTAATTTTTCCCCACAAGGCCACAGCGTCAAATTTTTTTCGCAAAGAGAATTTCATTGATATTAAAATATATTATATTGTTTGTGTAAGTCACTCAAACAATGCCAACTCTATTGACAGGAACAAAAAACTAAAGAACCGTAAATTCCACCGTCTAGGATCGTGATCCCATGCGAATATGTCACGGATGAGAACTCCGATATGAACGAATACGGCCATCTCACCATCCCTCACCGTCATCCACATTTCCAATGGAGGAAAACTAAGAGTGGTAGACTAACCTTCCACCTGCAAATGCAATGAACTTGCCGCATTTGAGCTCATTGCTAAACCCATTGTCGCCACCTTCACCAGATTCGTCATGAAAAAACACCATCCGACCAACATCTAGAAGGATGTCGCCTGAAACAAAACTCTCACTTGCCCACACATGACCACGAAGAACCACGCCAAAACAAAGGAGGGTCCACATTATCTTATTCTCCATCAATGATGACGACGCATTTGATTCACCATCACCACTGAGACACCTCGTCCTCTATTGCTCCATGCCGACCAACTTAGAAACGCCGCATTGCTGCACCACTTTCATCGATAAGAAAACTAGAGGAACTCTAACCCTAACAATCGCAATAGTCGCCGCCTAGAGCTACTACCACAGCAAGACCTAACTACCTAGACCTAGGAACGAGCAGAGCGGGCCACCCTCCTCCACTGACAGTGATGCCTCCGGAGACGAGGGGGCCGGCCAATCTTCCTCCAATGCGTCAATGGAGCCATCGCCTCTCCTTTCGCCACAAACATCCATCCTTCACTCTTGGATACGAGTTACCAGGAGTTTCCACTATTTCTTTTTTCTTACCCTCCAGAATAAAGCACAAGTAGATGCTTTTCATAGCCATGACTATGGGCCAGTGAGAGTTTAGCTTCCAACGACATTTATCTGGATGTTGGTCGGATTTGTAATTTTTCAATGCGATGGTGAAGACGACGATGGGCTCCACTACAGGCTTGAAGGCGCCGAGTTCTTTGTGCTTGCATGTGGAATATCAGTATACTCCTATTTTGCGAAAGGGTTGGGTTGCAGTTTTCCCCGTCAAACATTATGATGGTGGTGGTGGATGGTGAGATGGCCGTGTTCGTTTAGATCGAAATTTTTGTCTATTGCATATCCGTCTAGGATGTTGATCCTATATAGTAAAATTTTCGGCTTTTTCAATATTTCTTGTCTCCTATCACAATAGAGTTAGGTTGATTGGGATGCTTTTGTAATCAAGAGATGTAATATGCTTCAATATTAACGAAATTCTCTTTTCACACAAAAAAAGCACATTTTGAAACAAAAGAAAAATGAGGTCACAAAACAAAAGATTATGCTCCTACAAATGCCTTCTCCATGGTAATTTTGGAGAATTCTAGCAAGAAGTTCGTTGGTACGTTTTTTTTAACGGAAAACAGGAGGAGATTCTTCTACTGTACTTTTATTATTGTTAGTTGTGTTAGAAAATTTCTATACATAATTACAGGCTGTCAAACCATGCCATCATAGTATCATGACGAGATGGATTGGCTTTATACAAAATCAAAGAAAAATCTAATTTGAACTCCTGCTTTCAACGAGGGAAAGAAAACTCCGTTGTCGAAGGTGATAGCATTGTGATGATTCCAAATGGTCCAGGCACCGATCATGATAACCTTCTTGTAGCAGTCATATACAAAGATCTGCTTGTACTCTTTGATCATTACCGTGACTGGCAGGGTCAGATTCCACACAATGTGAAGAGATGTTCAACATAATTAAGCAAAAGAGCAACTGAAAAAAGATGCTTAAGTGTTTCTTCTACTGGATCCTCTCTATTCTAAGAGTACATTTATGCGATTGTTGTATTCCAAAGGTTACTCTCGTAGCGGTGCATTGGACAGCCCGCGGCCTGTCACAGTGCCACTGCATGCACCTGGTCCACATGCCAGTCCTTCCACATGCTAATACACTCAGAGAGGCGGTGTGATTAGGCTGGACGGAGTCGAACTAGTTTAGCTTTAATTTACGCGCTTGCTTGAAAATGGAAAAGCAAAATAGATAGGGAGAAATAAAGAGAGAAACTATTAAAAGAGGCAAAGCTTCATAGCGTTATATAAAACGAGGTTAACTGAGATCGAAGAACAATTTTCTCATGATCCGGGTTTGTCGAATATAAACGTCTTTACCAGATATTTTTTATTTGTGATGAACAAAGTGGCTGGAACTTGTACTTTGTTTTAAAATATAAGCATTTATAAGTATTTCTGAGTTTGTTAAAAGTCAATGCTTTTTCACCTTGTGTCATAGGCCAAGACGAGTCATCCCGGCGGCGGCCGCCCCTAGGGCCAAGCCACAACCGCCCTTGAGGCGCTGCAAGGGGCCGGCCAGGGTGCGAGACCCGGCGCAGCCAAAAGTCATATTTTTAATTAGGTAATTCGAGAAAGAGTTCAGATTAAATCTTATTGAAGTCTTTCTTAGAGAACTATGTAACCAAAGTTTAATTAAAAAACATAAAGAGTTTATCTCCCCAACTATCCAACTCTCCCTGCTGTCGCCGCCCCCTCCTCTCCTCGCCCTAGCCGCGCACCCACACTTTGCCCTAGGCGTGCCGCCCCCCTCCAACCCTAGCCACACCGCTGGGCTGCTACCCTGCATCGTGTCGACGTCTTCCACGTCGAAGTGGTCATGTACTGTAACATAACACTTCAACTATCTATATCCATAAAAAAGATAATATTTTAAACATAAACATATGCATATTAGGGCAGTTGGTTTCATGAATCTAATGACATCATTTATATAAATCAAACACTTCAAATTTGTTATTGATAGCTAAAGTTAAATAAGTTATACTTCAACCAAATTCAAAAACTAGTTATATTTTAAGACAGAGAAAATTTTTCTTTCCGTACTCTCTATAGAAGACGGGTGTTATTCCTATCGGTGGGCCTGCTGACCTAGGTTCGACTCTCGTAGGTTGTACTTTTGGTTGATTTACGGGCCAAACGGCTGGATTTGATCATTTGAACTTAGTTGTTTCATACCACATTTCATCATGGTGGTAGGAGGTCACTCCGACCATCTCTGACCTCTTATATGTACTCCGCAGGCGACGTGCGGCCTAACGAGTTATGAATCCAGGGCCGGCCCTCAGGGAGGGCAAACGCCCCGCCTGCCCTGGCCCCCAACTAACCGGAGGGGGGGCATCCGTCGATGCATAAGTGCATGAGTCTGTTCAGTTGATGAATGCTGAAAATGGCTATGGATATATTTTGTATTCCTTTTACAAAATCTTCTTTTATTTTCTTAAAAAAGAGAACATTGCATTTTGACACATTAACAACGTGTTTTGATTTTTGTTGTAAGCTTCTGATCATCTAAATCAGATCCACAAGTTTTTTCCTAATAACATATCATATGATTTTTGTACACTTGCTAGTAGTTACTCCCTCCGTTTTTAACTATATGACACCGTTGACTTTTTTGTTGAACTTTGACTAATAATATATATTTAAATAATTATTTTTCGAATGTGAAATGAATATCATTGGATTCATCACCAAAAGTACTTTATGGTTAACTTATACACTTAACTATTTACATAAATATTTATAGATAAGACGAACGGTCAAAGTAACGGAAACAGTCATATAATAAAAAAACAGAGGGAGTATCATTTATGGGTGACTGAATTGCGACCACCTAAAAAATATGCATCTGAAATAAAAATTATGAATTGTTATATTTATTGGGGCTCATGATTTTGTATCATCCCAAGCCACTAAAACCTCAGGACCGGACCTGTATGATCAGAGACAATAGGTTCATATAAATGTTGTCTTCGCGTATGTGATCATATACATAAAGTTGAGACTACACCGATGTAGCAAGAAACCAGAAAATGGCCACATAATTTAGACATTTCATTCTTCTCCCTCGGACAAAAAGCTTGCGGGAGAAAACGTTTCCTTCCTGCCAGGACCAGCGACAGCGGGGCGCGCAGCACGTGCGGAGACCCCCTCCCCGGGCGACACGTAAGCGGTCGCACGTGCGCTGGAGGACGGCGCGGAGCGTGGGCCCCACCGCGATCTCATCCGACGCGGATATTTCCACGCGCCCGCTCACCCGGCCCGGGATCCTCTGCGCGGCCGGCCGTCGCGCGGGGTCCCCTCCAGCCGTCGAATGGCATCGGACGGCGGACGAAGCGCGGCAAGTGGATTGGGGTCAGACCAGCGTGGTCCCGCTCGCCCGCGCAGATAAGATCGTAGGAACTCACGCTTCCAGCTAGCGTTGTACGGTGGCAGGACCTGATAGTTTGTGAACAGTCCCTGTACTTTTAATTAATTACGGATATTAGTGGGCGAGACCATTTTGGCTGCAGGCACTAGATAATTTTTTAAGGGCGTGATCCCTCGGTTTAGTTTGGTGGGGAGATGGGATCCACGGATGAGCTTAGGAGTTGCAGGCGAAACTCGGTAATTACATACGCAAGCTAGGGCGTCATTATCAGGATATTTCCCGGAGCTGGTTTGCGGAATTTATTGGCAAGTCCATTGTTGTTTTTTCGAGAAATGTCGTGGGGTCCTTGCAAAGTCAAAAGATTGTGGCACACGGAGAAGGAAACCAAACCAAAAAAGTCTGAAACGGATGCACGAGCTGTGACGAGAGTTCATGATTTGCAAGGAACTCTCTCATAGTCCACCGAACGGGGTACGAATCTGATCTCCCTAAAAATTCTCCGTAGTAAGCAAAGCAGGCGTGCGTATGTATCGTCACACCACTTAGAATGCATCTCGTGACATCTCGGAATATTATCGATCGTGCAGTCCTTGAAAATTTGTAATCACCTCAGAGAAAAAGTGTTGCCGGCGACAACTAATACTACCAAGATAATATTCCATGCCGTATGCCGATATAGTACCATGCTTTAAGCAAGATCCTTGTGATAAGAACGAACAACAATGTGGGGGTGTGGGAGGGAGGACGGCAGGGAGATCGAAAAAACTGTGGAACGCAGGGCTGTAGCTGCGAAAGAAGCGCCGATTATTTTAGCCGACGCGCCGGAACGTCGCGGAGCTCACGCAGCTGCTGCTCTGCAGCTCCCACTGCCGAGCTGAACGAAGAGGAAAAAAGAAAGAACGCAGCTTGGAAAGCCCGTCTTCTCCCCGTCCTCTGATCCTCTCTCTCTCCTACTTAAACAAACAGATCGGCATCCCAGAGCGCACCTCTTGCCGCTCTCAAGAGCCACTCCCCCCGCACGCGTCCCAAAGCCAAGAATCGCTTCCCTCCCATTCCCGTCCCACCCAGCCAGTCGCAAGCGCGGTATTCCCTCGCTGTCGGCAATCCGGCCGGCGCTTCCCGAATCCTCCTCCCCGGAAAGGGATTTTGCTCCTCCCTGTCCGTGTCCGATCCTTTTCTCCAGTCCCGTTTCTTCCGAGCCGCGCGGGTGTGGGGTGGTGTGTGTTGACAGAGAGGGAGCAAAATGCTGCTGGTCCAAGAGCCGGTCGTCGTCGGCGAGAGCGCGGGGTGCGCTCTTGTCCCGTGGCGGGTTGTCGAGATAGTGGGCGTCCGAGGTGGAGCACCTGAGATGTCGCGGCTGCTGGATTGATTTTGGCCGAAAGCTCTTGTTGTTTTTATTTTCCCGGAAAAAGGAGGCTTTTGGGGGTTTGATTAGTTTCTCTTCTTGCGGTGATTCGATTCTTTGCCTCGCTAAATCTTTGCCGCCGAGATTTTCGGTCCTCCCTCCGCCAGAGACCGGGTAGATCCTTTCCCTTGCTGCCGGACATTCCTGCTCTGCTGCCTCTTGCCTCTGCAAATTGTTCCAAATCTCTTGATATTTTGGTAGAGATTTGTGTGCTGGGAGAGTGGTGAAGGTCAAACCTTTGGAGGAAACTGGTCTTCCTTGATTTAGTGCGCGGGATGGTGTCCAGGTCCTACTCCAACCTCCTCGAGCTCGCCTCCGGCGGCGAGCCGCTGCCGTCGCTCGGGCGCCGCCGGATACCGCGCGTCGTGACGGCGTCGGGCATTGTGCCCGACCTCGACTGCTCCGACGACGACGCCGCGTCCGCGGCCTCCGACCACTCCCCCCGCGCGCCGCGGGAGCGCGCCATCATCGTCGCCAACCAGCTCCCCATCCGCGCCTCCCGCCGCGCCGCCGGCGGGTGGGACTTCTCGTGGGACGCGGACAGCCTCCTGCTGCAGCTCAAGGACAGCCTCCATGCGAACCATGGCCGCGGGGACATGGAGTTCGTCTACGTCGGCGGCCTGCGCGACGAAGTCCCGCCGGCCGAGCACGACGAGGTGGCGCACCAGCTCTTCGAGGGCTTCGGGTGCGTCCCCACCTTCCTGCCCCCGGACCTCCGGTCCCGATTCTACCACGGCTTCTGCAAGCAGCAGCTGTGGCCACTGTTCCATTACATGCTGCCACTGTCGCCGGAGCTCGGGGGACGCTTCGACCGGCTTCTGTGGCAGGCCTACGTGTCGGTGAACAAGATCTTCGCGGACAAGATCCTGGAGGTGATCAGCCCTGACGAAGACTTTGTGTGGGTGCACGATTACCATCTGATGGTGCTGCCAACATTCCTGCGCAAGCGGTTCAACCGGGTGAAGCTCGGTTTCTTCCTCCACAGCCCGTTCCCGTCGTCAGAGATTTACAAGACTCTGCCTGTGCGCGAGGAGCTGCTCCGGTCCCTGCTGAATGCCGATCTGATTGGGTTCCACACCTTTGATTATGCCAGGCATTTCTTATCGTGCTGTAGCAGGATGCTCGGGTTGAAGTATGAGTCGCAGCGGGGCTACATTGCTCTGGAGTATTATGGACGAACAGTTACTATCAAGATATTGCCAGTGGGAGTTCACTTAGAGCAGTTGCAGTCCGTACTCAACCTCCCTCAGACGGGGGACAAGGTTGCCGAGCTTCTCAAGCAGTTCAGTCATCGCAACCGCCTGCTATTGCTTGGTGTAGATGATATGGATATCTTTAAAGGCATTAGCTTGAAGCTTTTGGCATTTGAGCAGCTCTTGATACAGCATCCAGAGTGGCGAGGAAGGGTGGTCTTGGTACAGATTGCTAATCCTGCGAGGGGGAAGGGAAAGGATGTCAAGGAGGTGCAGGAGGAGAGTGATGCGATGGTGAGGCGTATCAATGCGGCATTTGGGCAGCCAGGTTACCAGCCAGTTATACTGATCGACAGACCACTGCAGTTCTATGAGAGGATGGCTTACTATGTTGTTGCTGAGTGCTGTTTGGTTACTGCAGTGAGAGATGGTATGAATCTTATCCCGTACGAGTACATAATTGCTAGACAAGGTAATGAGAATATAGACAGAATCCTAGGTCTCGGCCCATCATCTAGGAAGAAGAGTGTGCTGGTTGTGTCCGAGTTCATTGGCTGCTCCCCTTCCCTAAGTGGTGCTATTAGGGTGAACCCGTGGAATATTGACTCGGTGGCTGATGCGATGGACTCTGCTTTGGAGATGCCTGAAGGGGAGAAGGTGCTGCGACATGAGAAGCATCACAGATATGTGAGCACGCACGAAGTCGGATACTGGGCAAATAGCTTCTTGATTGATCTTCAGAAGACATGCCAGGAACATAATAAGAGGCGTTGCTGGGGCATAGGATTTGGGCTGAAGTTCAGGGTTGTGGCCCTTGATCCAAACTTCAAAAAGCTTGCTGTAGAGAACCTGGTCTCAGCCTACCGAAGGACTACCACACGCATCATTCTCCTGGACTATGATGGGACACTGATGCCTCAGACATCGTTTGGTAAGAGTCCGAGCTCTAAGACGATAGACATGTTGAACAGCCTTTGTCGTGACAAGAACAACATGGTCTTCCTTGTGAGCACAAAGAGTAGGGCGACCTTAAATGAGTGGTTCTCACCATGCGAGAACTTGGGGCTAGCTGCTGAACATGGCTACTTCCTCAGGTAATTTCAATTATTACTGCAAACTGTTAGCAATTCTTAAAATTTGTCATTGTAAGTTGACATTGTACTGTACATTATCTTGTTGTCAATTACTGAAAACACCAATGTGGGTCAATTACTGAAAACATCAATGTGGCAATGCTGCAGGCTGAGAAGAGATGCAGAGTGGGAGACCTGTGTCCAAGTGGCAGATTGCAGCTGGAAGCAAATTGCAGAACCTGTGATGAAGACCTATACCGAGACGACAGACGGATCAACCATTGAGTACAAGGAGACTGCAATTGTTTGGAACTACGAGGATGCTGATCCTGATTTTGGTTCTTGCCAAGCAAAGGAGCTCCATGACCACTTGGAGAGTGTTCTTGCAAACGAGCCGGTTTCAGTGAAAGCTGGCATGAACCATGTTGAGGTGAAGCCACAGGTAGAATCACATGTTCACATTAGCTTCGTTACTTTCTCCTCACACTTGTCACCGCATCTCCTGTAGCTAAACCAATCGCTAACTTTCTTTTCAGGGTGTAAGCAAGGGCCTCGTTGCGAAGCGGCTACTGTCGCAGGAGCGAGGCAACCTGCCAGACTTCATCCTCTGCATTGGCGACGACCGCTCCGACGATGACATGTTCGAGGTGATCACCACGGCGGTGAAGGGCCCCTCGCTGAACCCAGAGGCAGAGGTCTTCGCCTGCACCGTTGGGCGCAAGCCCAGCAAGGCCAAGTACTACCTGGACGACCCTGCCGACATCGTGCGCCTCATTCAGGGCCTCGCAAATGTCTCCAACCAGATGCTCTCCCCCCAGATGGATGGCGCGCCCTCTGCTGCCACGGACACGGCACTAAGGTGAACTCCGCTGATTCGCATGCTGTTAGCTCTAGGCGGTACTATGAAACTTTCTGGTAGGGATCATCGCTCGCTGCGCCCAGATGTACATGATCTAGGAACGAATGAAAGCGTCGGTCAGAGTGCTTGCGTGTGTTGCTTCTTCGTCGAATTATCTGCCGATGTGTACATAAACTCTTATCAGATCATCGGTATCCCGTTAATTCCTCGTCGAATTTGTTGTCAAGAAAATGTGCTCGAGTGTAGTGCATTGCTGCCACTTTTGTAGCCGCTTCTTTTGCTGTTTCATGTCCTTTGCCGCCGTCTCACCGTTATGGCTCTGGTGCGCGCCTCCTTTTTGCTGTTTGTTGATCGCGTAGTGGGGGCGCCAATAAATTCCTTTTTTGCCAGGATGATTAGGCGCTGCTACTTCTCGTAGCCTCGCGGCAAATGATGGTCAGCAACAGTGGGAGCTGGTGGTTGGCTGCACTTGCGCGCCTGTATAGCATGCCTTATCCTCTGTATCCTTTTACCAAATTGGGGTAAAGGTTCCAATCCAATCAGGGTGGCAGGATAAGGCTGCTTATCTTCCCGCGTTTAGCAAAGACGATAAAGAGATTCTTCCCATATTTTGAGTAGATTATTTGTATGATTCGTCTTCCATTGGTTGGCTTCGTGATCCGGTCACTTCCACTGTTGGTAGTGATAAAACTGCAGTGGGAGTGTGTGTGAACGCAAGATGGACATGCTTTCAGTTAATGGCGAAGCAGATTAGAGCTGGTTTTTGGATGAGCTGCTCCGTTGCGCAGGTGAAGAAACTAGCAATTACTAGTAGCTAGTAGTTGTTGAGTCCTGCACGGCAGTGATTGTTGTCGTGGGGATATGATACGATACGAACGAGTCCCCAAGACTTGCAAACCATCGCCCTGTTCTCGGACAGTGATCTCTCGGTGGTTTTGCCACTCTGGGCCAGAAAAAGTTTGGCACAGCCGTGGCTTCGGACAAGCCGCGGAACGGATGGGCTGGCCACTGCCCAGCGTCGTCGTGTCTCGAGTCGACAGGCTGCCCCGTCTCGTTGCGCCGGCGGGGTCGCTCCTCAGAAAAATCGCCGGGATAAGGTTCGGCCGAGCGGCGCGTGGGCCGTCGGCGTCGCGTCGCGGTTATCCATCCGGACACGACGAGATCAAATCAGCGGCTCGATGCATTAGTTTAGGGGCGAACTTGTCTCGGTGTCAGCGAGTACAGGCCAATCTTTATCCGCTTATCAGCCCGCGACGAGGGAGTTGCGACAAGATGGCGCAATTGTTTGCTGTGCTCAGGCGTCAGGATTGCCCGGTCAAAGCAGCCAACTAGGAGTGCCATGAAAAAATAATGCACAGGTTAGATGCCGTGGACAGTTGAATCCTAAGTGAATTAGAACACAATCAATAAATAGTGTTTCGTTTGGATTCAGAGCTGGAAGGGTATGAAAATAACTTCCAAGAAAATCGATATTGCACGAGTTACAAGAACATCAGTGTGCATGTATAGTTTGGATGCGTGGCAGGGAAAAGGGGAGACAAAAGGTTTCCGAAAGGTATTTACACTGATAGATACACATTTCATTTTCACGTGCTTCAAATATCTAAAATCCGTAGAGACAGCACGCGCTTAACTGCAAGATTACCAAGACAACAATCTTGCAACCATATACTAGTGCTAACAGATTCAGCTTGTTAACCACCAAAACTATTTGGATTCCCAGAGAAACCCCTCCAAAACTATTTCTGTCATTGTTCAGAAAAAAGAGAACTGCATCTTCAGTACCAACGTTGAGCTGACCCATCAACTGACATAAGTTAGGCAGTTGACCCTTCCTTTTCAGAATAGATGGTGCTGCCTTTCATAATCGCGGTTTTGGGACAATAATTGCCAAAGATAAATAAACGTGCTCACTGAAACATGTACTACAGAGAAATGGTTATGCATTTCTTTCCCGCCCTTGTCTAATCCTTATCAGGTTCACGATGACGACAGATGGTCTGCCGTTCTTTGAAATGCTTGTATGATCATTATTATTGCTCTCGTAAGAACCTAACTCTTAAGGAAAGAAGCTATGTACCTTGTAAAGACATATGCTTCAGGCACTTCTTAATGAAAACGAAAAACATAACTGGCATCTACTAGTATCCAGTTCTCATAGCTTTCGTATAAGAATGAATCTGACTCCATCCACTCATTTTTACAAGCGAGTCCTTGGTTTTGAGAGTCAAATTTAATATTTTGGAGCAGCAACTAACTGCAGGTTTAGTGACATACTTTCATACACTTGCGATTTTGTACTTGTGGTTCACATGAAAATATAGAGAGCACCAAGTAAAAAGCCACATTTATAAACATAGAGGTAGCAATTCAGTGATGCATAGTATATACAAATATCAAGTCAACAAGTATATCCTTTTTAATTGTTTCACTGAGGTCATAAAAACTATGGACTGTTCCAAGTTTAAACTAATCGAGTACAGATCATTTTGTATCAAATAGTATGAACATTTTTCGGAAGAATATGCTGCACATGATATATTGTTGTATGATTGTATTGTAAGAGAATAATAACGACAAAATTCGACATGCCTGGGAAGTAGTCAAGGCTCTGCAGTAGCTGATTCCTCATCTGTTCTCGCCGGAGGTGGAAGAATCTGAATCAAACTTCAAATTACTCAGAGAAGGCAAATCTATGGTAGAACACTGAACACAGTTGGTCATCCTATTGTTATGGCATAAACAGATGTGTGGGGCTGTAAAAGAATTCCCCAAACTATGGTGTGTGATGCTAAATCTGTGCAAAGAGGAGCTCATTCCACATATCCGGTATACCAGGAAGGCACCAATGTAAGCAATCGTGAATTCCTGTTGACTTTTTAAAAGTTGAGTTAGAGATATGCCCCTCATCTCTAAGTTGTGAGATAGCAGTGATATCCAAAAGCTTAACCCGAGTACCATTCACAGCACTTTCTGCTAGTACATCACTTGAATGATCCTGCAATACCTCACTCCCATGAGACATGGGAACTGAATTACCACAAGTTCCACCTGTGTTCCAGTCGCCATTCACAAAATGCCTTGGTGACATTGTCCTAAGAAAAACTTTCATCTGCGGACGCTGTGCAATCTCTGAATCCATCCATCTGGCAATACTATGCAGTGTAAGATTTTTTGCACGGTTGAGGTCTGCAAGTCTACCATTGCCTACAGGCTTCCCATCAGCATATAATTCCCACTTATTTCCATTGAATTTCCCTCTGTTCCAATGATGACCTGTGTTAAGTACTAGGACATCAAAACTATTAAGATACTTCTTCAAGAATGTAACTGGACGATCAAGATGCAATGCAAAGCTGGCCACTGAACTTCCAGTGTTCAAAGGTTCCAACTCAGACAAACTAGCAGACCAGTAGAAAAGAATAGTTGTGTTAGTGGCTGTCAATCGATAAGCCCACCCATCAGGTCTTAATGCCCCTGGGGCTTTGACAAGACCAAATTTCCAACCAACATCTTCAACCTCTAGACTGTATTTTCCACCTGTTGCTATACACATCATTGACTGAAATTGCTGTCTGCCAAGTGAATCACCAACAAAAGCAAGAGTTTTATGTTTCATCCTGTAAGCATCATACTATGTTAGAATAAATCCAATCTTGAAGATGCACATTAAAATGGATGTAAGTTACCTTTCCAGAAAGCTAGGCCCTGTGAACTCAGGCATCTCACAGCCGTGTGGCTGCCACCGGAAACTCTCATATGAAAAATCCGCACGTTTCATCATTCGACAAGCCCACATTTTCGACAGCCATTGCTTGCACTCATTACCAGAATACAGTGGTCGGTTCTCATCTGCTACCCACTTCCCTTTTGCAAAGTTACAATCTATTTAAGGGCGGGAAAAAAAAGAACAATGAGCCAAAGGAAAATTAGACCACATATAAGCTGTACCCATATAAAAACTGTCCAATTTATTTTTCCAAAAATAACACTATTATCAGGAACAAATTATGACTTCCAGTTTGAGGTCAACAAACAAGAATAAAGTGACCAGTTACTGTCAAGGTGTAATAATCTATTATGCAAAATCAAATAACCTTCCATTGTTAGAGCTTAAAATTCAGACAGGGTGCAAATTCTTCTGGTGACCTGATTAGATGAAGTGATAGTGGGGCAAATGATGAGAACAATAAGTAACATTTACATGAATGATTACCTTTGTTCGTGGAAGATGGACCTGAACTCCCAAGCAGAGGTGAGACACCATATCCAAGATGTTCCTGCCCCTGCTTTTGTAGGAAACCAGCTGGCAAAGGGGCATCAACAAGTCGTCAATTGACAGAGTCGAGAGTAGATTCTGCTTTGGTAAAGCAATAAATCATTAACATAGCATACACATTCCAGACTACCTTGGGAAAGAACTTCTAACTGCTCTGGCGTTGATCTGAAAGTGGTAAGAACAGGGGCTCCTTCCAGTAACAAAATAAGAATCGGCACAGCAAGGAGAAGTACGAGGCCAAAGCATAGCTTGTTGACAAGGAGCCTATGCAGACATTCGCCTTTCATCCCGGGAAGGCAGCATAGGACCTATCCTGATTCTCCGAGTTAATCAAATGGTGCTCAATTGAAGTTCCTGCAGACAGGAAGAGTCAATAAACCTGCACAGTTCAGGTTGGGATTCAGAACTAGCATGAATTATTGGAGGTGAACAAGGTATCAAGATAAACCAATTTGAGAGGTCAACAGCAAAACCAAAGAAATGGTTCTTCACCATTTCATCAACACTAACCCAATAAGAAGCTACAAATGTCGACGCATAAATGCCAGTTTGAAGTTCCAGAACAGTTAGCTAGTAGCGCCTTGTTGTCAGTACGTCATATACATGAAAGAGCACGGAGAATACCAAGGCAACCAGAAAGCACTGAGCTTAAAACGGCAATTGCCTTACCTATTCTGAGAAATTGTAAATAACACCAACAGCCAATGTACTGAAAACAGAAAACACGGCCTTTATGCTGAACTATTCATAAAAATGTGCGCACAATGGCAACAATGGAAACTTGAAGGATTACTCTACTCCTCAAATCACAGCTCCGAAATCGAATTGCAGGAGTTGGTTACAATACAGAGCTTCTGGATCAGATCCGAAGGAACAGGAAGATCTTCAGCATTTTCAGTAACTTCAGGCATCAATGCACAAACGCTGGTATATCAAACTAAGGTAGGGCTGCACCTGCACGTTATACACATGACAACAACACGAATAACACCAAGGCAAGCAGCAAGAACACGGCCTAAAACGCCAACCTACTTTCCCCATAGCAGTTGTAACTAGACACAATAAACCGGTGTACTGAAACCAGAAAACACGAATTTGTGCTGACCAATTCACGATGTGTGCGCGGTGGTGATACTGCCAATGTCAAGGATCACTCTAATTCGAGAATCAGTAGGAGGAACTCAGATAATACATTGCATCGCGATGGAATTTACTGATGAAATCCGCGCAGGAGCACGCGTGACCGGCTTACCGGATCCAAGTTAAGGTACTTTATTTATTTATTTATTTGGAGAAAACAAGTTGAGGTACTCAGTGGAATCGCATTGAGCGTTACCAAGGGCAAAGCGGCAGACGATCGCCGCGATGGAGGAGGAGATCCACCGCCATACGACGAGACCTAGGCGAAACACTTCGGAGAATGAGCAAGAAGGGAAGGGAACGCGCAGAATCCCAACCGAGCAGCCCTGCCCTAGGAACGAGCACCAGAGCAAGCAGGAGGCTAGAGTATTGGGATGGGAAGTTGGGCGGGCTGGCTAACCTGTTCGTGGGACAGAGCGTCGGCGACGCCGCCTGCCGGCGAGGGCGCGCGCGGGCGGGCGGACGAGAGAGAGCGGGACGCCGGCGAGCGCCAACCAGAAAGCTGTACAGAGGAGGAGGACAGGGCGGGCAGGTGAGCCGGGGACCACATGCCATTGGCACGCTTGCGTCGGTTGCGTGATGTGGAAGGCCAGCGAAACGGGACGACGGCATCACAAAGTGTCGGCCCATAGGCCACTCGTTGGGCGCACGACACGAGATGGATGATGCCAGATCCAAGCCAAGGAATTGTGACAGGCACGTGGCGGACGGTGGCTTCGAAAATCGACCGAGGAATGTTTCTCTTTTCTTTCAAGAAACACATAAAAAAAGCGTGCTTTCACCGTGATATAAAATGGTTAAATGTATTACGAAGTAAACCTCTACAGAAGCATGTGCTGAATCTGGATCATCATGCATGTCAACCCAAAGATCAAACTCTATAGCTAAACACCACAAACCTTTGGGAATTAGTTGCAGGAGTATTCAGTAACTATTGCTCGGCTTGTCGCATCGTGGCCAATCATTGGTGGCGGGTTCTAGAAAAGTTGCAGCTGCACTATTATTGTTGACCTTCCAAGGGTTGGTATGGCCGACAAGAGGATTTCAGGCATCAGATCATATGTCGTTTCAATGTTCGTAGTTTAGAAATGCAGTATGCAAAGCCAGAATGCCTGAGTGACAGTGTTTCTTTCGATAGATCGTGTGATATGTGGAACTTATTCTTTTCGTTTCCTCTAATCAGCTAGGAGAAAACAGTGATGATTGAGAGGTTCAGCATATCTTGAGCACGACGTTTAGTTTTACTATTGTGTGGTTCCTCATGCATGTGGTTAAGAATTTGAAATGAATCAATTGCAGGAATGTTTTAGCATCTTGAGCACGACGTTTAGTTTTACTTTTCTGCTGGCAAATAGTGTTTCTGTAGTTTTGCTATAGATGGGGGGGGGGGGGGGGGGGGGGGGGGGGGGGAAGCCTAATTGGCCAACTAAAGTTTGAAAGTCTGGTAACTTGAACAGAAATATTTGCTATGGTAGACGTAGAATCATTTCAATTTGCCATTGTTACAATACTATGTTAATTGGGAGAAACTGCGGCATATGCCTTATTATTATCAGATAGTCCTATTGTTCTGATTTGTACCACATACGCAGATCAATTCCTTTCTGAACCACCAACAAGTTTTGCACAAAGTGACAAACCAAGAAAGCTTTGTACCAGATTCTCATTTGCTAATGAATCATAAAGAAGAGAACCATAAAGGTTTTCCATAAGTTTGTGCTCGAAGAATATGCTACAGAGATCCCTCCAAGTGCGAGCCTACAAAAAGCCTAATGCTCTCTTGCATACCCATCACATCTTGCAGCAAGACCACCACCGGGGACAGCCTCACACAAGCCTTGGAGTCGAAGAATTCATTTGCCATGGCGTTCATCTTCGTCTGGTGCTCTCAATCCCAATCTGTGGCCACTGCTAGCTGGAGAAGCCGTGGATAATCAGAGGTTGGTCGATCGTGTGCCTGAAAGCCTACAGCGCAGAGGGCAACTAGCATCTTTGGCAGTTTCGTATTGTATCATTTGTATGCCTCCTTGAATTGATTACGAATACCGGAGCTTCTCCCGAGTTTGTCTTTTGTTACAAATTTCTGTATTGGAAAAGCATGATCACTTCTTTGAATACTTGCTATGTTGCCTTCTTTTCATATGCGTGATTCGAGTGTCCTTATAGTCTGAGTTACCTTATAACCAAGTGAGCGCTCTGCTTCCTACACTTAATCTGCTGAAAAACAGTGATTTTTTTGCTGATATCACTTTAGTTTTTGCTGATCCCTTCATTCTTACTTTTGAATTTGGTCTGCGTTAGACAACCATCTTGGCAGTCTCCTAGGTTCAATTACATCTAGAGACTGTACGCAACGGGTGATATCGATCCGCAGCATACTGGAACATCAGAACACTTGAAATCATTCGTTTTGAAAATCCCGTGTAGAACAAACATTCATCGAATCGAATCCAGTTCAAGTAACTAGTATTCCTCGTTTATTCCGGCACAGTTTCTTCACTACCCAAGTACAAGAGGGGGACTCACTTTATGCACCCTGCACTGCAGCAACAGCAACACCCAAACTGACCTGACCTGGACAGTGGTCACTCCACCCACTACTCCTGGCGATGTCGCTGAGAACCAGTCCTCCCAGTTCTTCCCGTCGACGTGCCTGTACTCGACGTGCTCCAGGGTGCCCGGGTCGACGCAGGCCACGGTGACGGCCACGCCGTCGGGGTTGGACCTGGGAATGTAGAAGGAGGTGATGCCGCAGACCTTGCAGAAGGTGTGCTTCGCCGTGTGCGTGCCGAAGGTGTAGATGGTGAGGAACTCCTCGGCGCCGGCGTCCAGCCGGAACTTGGCGGCGGGGACGCCGAAGTGGGTGATCCCGCGCATGGAGCAGTCGGAGCAGTTGCAGGCCGACGCCACCACGCTCGCCGGCGCCTCCTCCCGCCACCGCACGCGCCGGCAGTGGCAGCCGCCGCTGTGCACCACGTCTGAGCCGCCCATCGCCAGTGATCTATCTGCGAGGCCAGAGAGTTTCAGTTCTTGATCGATGGCTTCTTGCGGTTGGTTTGGTTCTGTCAGTTACCCGTGTATGTGCTCTGGTTTCTTCTCTTGACGACGGTAAGGTTTGGCACGGCTCGTGGAAGGGAGGGAAGCGGTGATCGGAACAAGCACAGAAGTCCGTGCTCACTTCTGGGGTGAATTGTTGGCCGCTGAGGCGCCGAGCTGCTTTGATGCCACGCGCTCTCCTCCCTCGGCCATCACCGACTGGGGAGAGGACACGGAGGTAGTGCTGGACGAAAAGTCTGTGGCTCGTTAGCTCGGCTCGGCTCGGCTCGGCTCGTTCAATTTTTCTAACGAGTCGAGCCAGGTTTCTAGCTCGTTACGTTTAACGAGCTAGCTCGAGCTGGCTCGCGAGCCGCTCGTGAGCCAAACGAGCTCATCAAGAAAAAGAAGAGGCTTGTCCGGTGGAGCTTCATGAGGTTGCCGGTGCCTTCTTTCCCCGTTGCAGCACTCCCCTCTCCTTTCCTCTCCGTCACCGACGTTGCAGCCATCAACACCAAAGCTCATGACGAGCATGAGCTCGTTGTCCTCACCGCTCTTCTCATGACGATGGCGACGGCAGAAGGGGACCGAGTCGATATCTAAACCGCGGATAGGTGGCGCGATGCGTGGCAGCCGACAGCTCAAGCCAGGCGATGCCACCCTCCTTTTCACCTCTCCACCTCCTCACCTCACACGGTGGCGCCGGCTCCCCTTCCGCCGTTCCTCCACGTTACCGGCCCCTCTCCTTCCTGCCGCGATCACCTTCGCGATGTTGGCCTCCGCCTCCCTACCCGTTGCGCCTTGACGCTCAAGAGCGTGAAGATGTACCAAATGCCGTGATCGTTTCTTCTTCTTCAAGTCACAGAGGAAGTGCTCGAGGCGAGCGATGACGAGCTTAACGAGCTGGCTCGCGAGCCAGCTCGAGCTCGTAACGAGCCGAGCCGAGCCAGCATTCCAGCTCGTTATCTTAACGAGCCGAGCCGAGCCGAGCCGAGCTGGCTCGGTAGTCCAGCCCTACACGGAGGACGTCCAGAGGAATGGGAGGGCGGCGGATGGGCTAGGCTGAACTGGAAGGGTTCTGGAGGCCTAGTTAGCCCAGTTCTGTTAGGCTTCTGAAGCCATGCTCGATCCGCGCGGACGCTCGGCCCACGACGGCCCAGTCGTGCTCCCAACACGGCCATCGGCACTGCGGCCGGCCGCCCGAGATGGCCGTCCCCGCCACCGGGCACCGGAGGCAAGCTCTCATTACGTTCTGGAACAAATTTGTTTTTCGATTGATATAATTTTTTTTGGTTACAACCAGCACCCGAGTGCCATATAAGAAGTACAACTTGGACTTCACTACTAGCGAGTAGCGAAGCTGCTCCAAAGTCCAGACGATGAATGAATGTTTTTCCCTGCATATGCATATCAGCAGCAGGGGCGCAAAAGACCTGCACACCATGCTTACTCCCTTGTAGAGCTCTGCCGTCGCAAACGCCTCCCTGCCTTGCGCCGACTGTATCGCGGGAATGGATTGGATAGAACAGAGAAAAATGTAGGGGTACAAAGGCCATTCTTTCTTTTTTGAGGAGTCTTTTGTAATTCTTTTTACAGCTGAAAGTGAGGACAAACAAAGCCTTTCGTTTTGAAAATATGAAGGTAAAATCATAAAATTAAACTTTAAAGTTAGGATAAGGATGTTCGTAGTCATATCTTGCAGTGTCATTTTAAACTTTAAAATGACACCTAAAAACCATGCATTTTTCTCTCAAAAGAAATCATATATCTTGGAGATGTCAACTGCCCTGAACAGCGTAGCTTCAAAAGTACTCACTCGGTTTCAGAATATAAGTATTTCTCAGCTGGGTAAAAGTTAATTCTTTTCTATCAATATCGATAAAAATATTTTATTTGGAACATGAAGATCTACATATTACAATACTTGGTTTCACGATGATCTAATAACATCATTTATATATGATAAAACATTATAATTTCTTTTGTTATGTATTGATAATCAAAGTTGAAAAAAAATAACTTTGATCATACCTAGAAATACTTTTATTCTTTTTTTTTTGCGATGAAGAAATACTTTTATTACTCACTCGTTTATTCTCGTACTCAAGTGGTGCACTAGACAAGTACTCCTACAGTACTAGTATTGACCAACAAGAACATGATTGTTTTCATCCAGAAACACGTCCCCAAACTGCCCTGAATGGTGACCACTCCACTACTCCGCTGCGGCGGCCTCGGAGAATCCAGCGATGTTGCTGCGCGCGAACCACGCCTCCCAGTTCCTCCCGTCGGCGCGCCTGTACTCGACGTGCTCCATGGTGCCGGGGTCGACGCAGGCCACGGTGACGGCCACGCCGTCCGGGTTGGACCTCGGGGTGTAGAACGAGGTGATGCCGCAGACCTTGCAGAAGGTGTGCTTCGCCGTGTGCGTGCCGAAGGTGTAGGTGGTGAGGGACTCCTCGGCGCCGGCGTCCAGCAGTCGGAACTTGGCCGCGGGCACGACGAAGTGGGTGTTGCCGCGCATGGAGCAGTCGGAGCAGTTGCAGGTCCACGCCACCACGCTCGCCGGCGCCTCCACGCGCCACCGCACGCGCCGGCAGTGGCAGGCGCCGCTGTGCACGACGTCGTCCGAGCCCATCGCGCGATCTGTCAGTGCAGTGTCCCGTGGTGCTCTGGTTTCTTACTTTCTTGTCTTCACGGGCACGCTCGTGGAAGAAGCGTGGAAATAATCTTCGCTGCTTTCACGCCACGCGCTACCCCTACCTTCGGCCATCGCCCCGCGCGGGAGTCAGCAGTGACGACACCAAGGAGATTATTGGGTTTTGGACAAGGCCGCTTCTCCCGTCGAAAGTGCTGTTCCGTCCACCTGGCCTCCGTTTCCGGTCCGTGGTCGCTGCTCGCCGCGCTGTTTGCCGAACGCAGGCTGGTCGAGTCCCAAGTGACGCGTCCTTGCTTGGATCGATTATCGACTTGTACTACAGCTTCTGCTGAGTTCATCTTCAAGGATAAAATCCCATCTCGTGGAAACAAAATTGAATATGAAAGAAGCTAGAGTACCTCAGCTCAACTCGCAACATACTTGGCCGGTGTTTTAGCGCCTCGATCAGTCTCGCGATCTCTTGTTGAATCAGGGCGCTAGATCAGAACACCCGGACAATCCAGTTTGGGAATTAATCCAAATTGTGAAAGGATATTACATCAATCTCCCAAGTAGCCATTGCCTCCTCTCTTTATTCCCTATAAACACAGTTTTTCACTGCATATACTACAGTAGCCTGCACCACTGCAATGCACAAAGGTAGTAAACCAGAGAGCACAGCGTGGCTTCGGCAAACGGCTACTCCCAGTTCCGGCCATCGAAGCGCTTGTACTCGACGTGCGCGATGGTGCCCGGATCGACGCAGGCCACCGTGACGGCCACTTCGCCCGGGTTGTCCCTCTGGGTGTAGAAGGAGGTGATGCTGTCGATGATATGAGACCCGGGTATACTCAAGATACAACAAGGCCGAGTGATCCAGTAATAGGGAATCGGTTTGGCCCAAGAAGGACCGGGTGGCCCGATGGACCTAAAGTCAGTCGGCCCACTCGGCCAGGAGATAAACGTCAATCAACTTGTACTACAAGGCTGTTTACCATGTAACCGACTAGGTTTAGATCCATGTAACCCTGCACCCCCGACTATATAAGGCGGGCAGGAGACCTACAGAAAACTCTCTCGCAATACATCACACCAGCACAGGACGTAGGGTATTACGCCTTCGGCGGCCTGAACCTGTATAAACCCTCGTCTCCTGTGTTACCATCGTGTTCTTGATTCTCGTACACCCATAAAATAACTATCGAGGCCCTAAAACCTCGACAGTGGCGCGCCAGGTAGGGGGAGTACGAGAGTCCACCACGTCGAGCTCGATGGCTTTCAACTCCATCAACAATTTCATTGCCGGAGACCGGATCTCTTTCGGGAGCCTGCACTTCGTCGCCGACCGCCGTGGTGAGCTCCATCCCGTCAACTCGGCGGTACCGGAGATCACTCGGCGGCCAACTTCGTCGACTCGGCAAGATCCGGATCCAGCTAGCCTGGGCTTCGGACCGAGCCACGTCGCCCTCCCCGCAAGGACCTACGCGGATTACTCGCTGGCCGAGTTGCGCGCTTGCATGGAGGCAGTCAAGATTGGATCTGCTACTCCGAGCCTTGCTCGAGGTCCCGTTCGGTCTCCGTTCGGGCTCAACAACCAGACCATGATCTGTCAAGATCTAGGTCCCGAGATCTTCGGATCCCAAGCAGGTCCAACACCCGAGCAGATCGGATCTTTCGAGACCGACTCGTTCGGAGATTACCCCAACGAATCCGTGCTACGCACGCTTCCTTGGGAGAGCACAACCTTGAGCGGTGCGTCACCGTTCGAGTGCTTCATGGCCCAGATCGTTCCGATCACGGACGCGGCTGCTGCAGCGGCCGCAGCGGCCGCGGCGGGCGCCGGTGGTAACGGCGTCAACGCCGCCGGGGCAGAGGAAGAACCCCCGGCCGACGAAGACTCGGCGCAGCGTAACATCAGGCTGCGCGGTCGGCAAGTCCACAACGACCTCATGCAAGAGTACGACGGGCATCAAGTCTTCACAACGCCCCAGGATAATGTAGTCGGCGCTACTACACTCCTAGATCAAGTCGTACGGCAGATGGCGGCGAATCCGGATCCCGCCACCCTCACTCCGATGGTGGAGAAGGCCAAGGCAATGACTGCTGCCGCGGCCCAACAAGCCGCCGCCGTGACCAACGCTGCCCTAGCCAGGGATGACTCGGGAGGACGAGTCGCGTCGTCCCACAGCGTCGACAAAACTGCTACCTATTCAGACGGTCGGTCACAGACCCCAGAAGATGAACGGAGACGCCAAGCTCGGGAACGACGTCCAGAGGTGCGCCGCAGCGCTCTGGATCGGCTTGGCCGACCTGAAGACCGCCGCGACAGGGATCGACAACGGTCACCCGCCAGGCGTCCCGTGTTGGAGCGTTTAACCTTTCCCAGAGGTGACCCCCGCCACGTGCCAGCCGGGGACCGGGAAGAGGATCGCAACCGCAGGCGCCACAACGAGCGCCGCGATGCCGAAGTCGCGGCTCCAGAAGCCCCTCGTGGGCGGAATGACCGGCGTCACAGAGACGACCGAGACCATCGGCGCCCTAGAGGTGACCGAGATCAGCACCACCAAGACGACCGACATCAACGTGGTGGCCGTGACGACAACCGCGGTCGTGATGATCGTGATCGCCGACCTCGCCATGAAGATCAAGACAGGCGGCGCCGTCGCGACGACCGCTCGCCGACCTACTACTCCGACGACTACGAGGAACCGGAGCCCCAGCCGAGGCGCAGCACCCAGGCTCGAGGGCTACGCTGCCTAGCTGGAGACCTACGCCTCCACGGCTCTTGGCCGTCAGGTTTCAAACCGAGTGCCACTTCCATTGAGAAGTACAATGGCACCACCGACCCCGAAGAGTGGCTGGGCATGTACGCCACTCAGATCTACGCAGCCGGAGGTGATGACAGTGTTCTCGCCAACTATCTCCCGGTGGTCCTCGCCCCGCCGCTCAGGAGATGGCTCACCAACCTACCGGCCAACAGTTTCCAATCATGGGACGACCTCTGCGAAGAGATGATCGCCCACTTCAAACCCACGGCTGACCGCTTGCCAACCGAGTACGATCTGTACCGAGTGAAACAGCGAGAAGGGGAAAACCTACGGGACTACATTCAGCGCTTCACGCGCAAGAAGAATGAGATCCCCAACGTCTCCGATCATGATGTCATCAAGGCATTCAAGGAAGGCTGCTCCAGGAGGGAGCTCGTCGAGAAGCTGGGCCGCAAGCGCCCAAAAACTGCAGGCCACATGCTAATGATCGCTAACACCTTTGCCGGTGGTGAAGACTACTGGTCTGAGAACGCCAGAGAAGGCTTTCACCGCCGAGAAGAACGCCGCCAGAAGAAGCAAGACGATCCCGAATCATCTCGACCTCGCGAGTCTTCCCGACCTCGTGAGCGCAAGCGCAAGGGCGACAACCTGGTGGCGGCTGTGGACAGGAACCGGCAACGACGTCCTTCGAGGACTGATGATTTTGAAGATCTGCTGGATAAGCCCTGCCACTTCCATCCGAACGTCTCGCGCCCCCACAAGTTGCGGGACTGCTACAAGTACAAGGCCCTCATCGAGTACAGCCAGGGCAAGAAGCCGGAGGAGCACCAGAACCAAAGGAGCGATGAAGACAGAGACGGCCAGGGTTCGTACCGCGACCCACTCAAGGTACTGAGCATCTTCGGCGGCCCTGCAGCATATGAGTCCAGAAGGAAGCAAAAGCTAACTCTTCGGCAAGTCAACACCGTGGTTGAAACACCACGCTACCTCAAGTGGTCCGAAGTCAGCATCACCTTCGACCGCACCGATCACCCTGATCATATACCCCAGCCTGGGAGGTATCCTTTGATACTATCGCCGATCGTCGGCACCACTCGGCTCTCCAAGGTGATGGTCGATGGAGGCAGCGCCCTAGACATCCTCTTCATCAAGACTCTGGACGACATGGGCATCCCACGTTCAGAGATCCAGACAAGCTACGCGCCATTCCATGGCATTATACCGGGCCAATCATCTCTACCACTCGGGCAGATCACTCTGCCGGTTGTGTTTGGAGGGTCCGAGAACTACCGCAAGGAGTTTATCACCTTTCAGGTGGCTGACTTCGAGTCGGCTTACCATGCCATCATCGGCCGACCTGCTCTGGCGAAGTTTATGGCAATACCGCACTACACGTACCTGCTCCTCAAGATGCCAGCACCCAACGGAGTCATATCCCTCCGTGGCGACGTCAAGCAGTGCCTAGCACTGGAAGCCGAGTGCCTCGAGCTGGCCGCGTCCGCCGAGGCTAAGCTGGGGGCTGCTCAGATCAAAGAAGCAGCCGCGTCCCTCGAAGACTCGGGTTCTGTCCCATCCAAGAAGTCGGCCAAGTCGGCTCTACAGGCAGGACCGGAGACCAAGAAGGTTGGCGTCAACGACGAGGACTCCACCAAGACGGCGGTCATCGGGGCAGCTCTGGACCCCAAATAGGAACTCGCGCTCACCAACTTCCTGAAGGACAACCGTGATATCTTTGCCTGGAAACCGTCCGACATGCCAGGTGTCCCAAGGAGGTTGGTCGAGCACTCTCTCCACGTCGACCCCAACGCCAAGCCGATTCGCCAACGCCTTCGCCGCTTCACCCCTGATAAAAAGGAGGCCATTAGGACTGATCTAGCCAAGTTGCTAGCAGCCGGCTTTATCAAAGAAGTCTTCCACCCCGAGTGGTTGGCTAACCCAGTTCTTGTAAAAAAGAAATCTGGAGAGTGGCGTATGTGCGTAGATTATACAGACCTGAACAGGTTCTGTCCCAAGGACCCATTCGGGCTTCCTCGCATCGATCAAGTTGTAGACTCCACTGCTGGTTGCAAATTATTAAGTTTCCTTGATTGTTACTCCGGCTATCACCAGATTCCACTTAACGTGGATGATTGCATTAAGACTTCATTTATTACTCCCTTCGGGGCTTATTGTTATCTAACTATGCCTTTCGGCCTCAAGAACGCAGCAGCAACGTACCAGCGGTGTATACAAGGCTGCCTCAAGGATCAGCTCCGCCGACGTAAAGTCGAGGCCTACATCGATGATGTGGTTATCAAGACTCGGGAAGGCGATGATCTCATCGCCGACCTGAAGGACGTCTTTGACGCTCTACGAGCATACGACATGAAGCTGAATCCTGAGAAGTGTGTATTCGGCGTGCCTTCGGGCAAACTGCTCGGATATATACTCACTCACCGGGGTATCGAAGCAAACCCCGAGAAGGTGGAGACGATTCTGAGGATGCCGACTCCTCAGAACATCAAGGACGTGCAGAAACTCTCCGGGTGCATGGCGGCACTCAGTCGTTTCATCTCGCGACTCGGCGAGCGCGGCCTCCCCTTTTTCAAGCTCCTGAAGAAACACGACAAGTTCGTCTGGAACAACGAGGCCAAGCAAGCTTTTGAAGATCTCAAGCTCTACCTCAGCACACCACCGACCCTGGTTCCGCCAGGAGACAATGAGCCTTTGTTGCTGTATGTTGGCGTCACCACTCATGTGGTTAGTGCGGCGCTGGTGGTGGAACGAGAAGAAGAAGGCCATGTCCAGAAAGTACAACGCCCAGTCTACTTCGTCAGCGAAGTTTTGTCGGCATCCAAGGTCAAGTACTTCCACATCCAGAAGATCATCTACGCTCTACTCATGGCATCGCGCAAGCTGATCCACTACTTTCAGTCTCACCCGATCACCATGGTTACGTCTTATGGGATTGGAGAAGTGCTCTACAACAGACAATCTACGGGCAAGATCACGAAGTGGGCCATTGAGTTGAGCACCTACGATTTATCCTTCAAGCCGCAGACGGCCATCAAGGGCAAGGCCCTTGCCGACTTCGTCGCCGAGTATATGGAGACTCAAATACCGGCTAAGCCCGAGACGTCCGAGTCCTGGACGTTGTTCTTCGACGGCTCCCTGCAGCTTACGGGCGCGGGGGCTGGCATCCTCCTTGTTTCCCCTCAAGGGGACGAGCTCTCCTACGTACTTCAGCTCCACTTCAAGGCATCAAACAACGCGGCAGAGTATGAAGCGTTACTTCACGTGTTAAAGATCGCCGAGTCCATCGGCGTTCGCCAGCTAATAGCCAAAGGAGATTCCATGCTGGTAGTCAAGCAGGTCAATAAGGAGTGGGACTGCCTCGATGATACAATGAGGGCCTATCTCCAAGAAATCCGCAAGATGGAATCCCGTTTTGACGGCCTGGAAGTCGTCTACATCCGTCGCGAGTTCAACCACAAAGCCGACTTCTTAGCCAATAAAGGCTCAAGTCGAGACCCAGTTTCTCCAGGGGTTTTCCTTCAATTAGTTCACCACCCTTCGGTCACGAAGGAGAAAGCCGAGTTAGCCACTCGCCCGCCGACCGATGCAGGCGGTCCTGAGGAACAGCTTGAAGCCATGAATATTGATTTGGCGGCCCCATCAGAGCAGGACGATTGGATGGCACCGTTTACCGAGTGGTTGGCTCACGGAAGACTGCCGACAGACACTGCGCAAGCCGAGCAAATCCTCAGGAAGAGCAAGCTTTATTTCGTCGTGAAGGACACATTGTACCGTAAGAGTGCCAAGGACATACATATGAAGTGTGTTCCCATCTCCAAGGGCAAGGAATTACTGCAGGACATTCACTCGGGAGTCTGCGGCAATCACGCAGCGGCCAGAACCCTGGTGGCTAAGGCCTATCGGCAAGGTTTTTTCTGGCCCACTGCCAGTCGGGACGCGAAGCACATCGTCAGAACTTGCGAAGGATGCCAGTTTTTCGCTCGGCAAGCTCATGTGCCGGCTCAGGAACTGCAGACAATACCCCTATCATGGCCATTTGCAGTCTGGGGGCTCGACATGGTCGGACCTTTCCAGAAGGCCAAGGGAGGCTACACTCATCTGTTGGTGATGGTTGACAAGTTTACCAAGTGGATTGAAGCTACACCGATCAAGGATCAGACGGCAAGCAAGGCGATCGAGTTCGTGCGCAGCGTCATCTTCAGGTTTGGTGTCCCTAACCGCATCATCACGGATAATGGGACCAATTTCAAAGCCGCCGAGTTTCAAGAGTTCTGCGAAGACGTCGGAATCAAGGCATGCTACGCATCACGCTCCCATCCCGAGTCCAATGGGCAGGTCGAGCGGGCCAACGGCATGATTCTTCAAGGCATCAGACCACGCGCATTTGACCGACTGAAGAAGTATGCGTCCAGGTGGATCGACGAGTTACCATCAGTGTTATGGGCCCTACGCACCACTCCAAGCTCGGCAACCGGCCAAACACCTTTCTTCATGGTCTACGGTGCAGAGGCAGTGTTGCCGACTGAGTTGGACCATGGCGCTCCCAGGATCGAGTTCTTTGATGAAGCTAGAGCCGAAGACCAGCAGTCATTGGCCATTGACATGCTGGAGGAGGAACGAGATCGCGCTTTCTTCAAGTCGGCCAAGTATCAGCAAGCAATGAGGCGTTATCACCAGAAACACGTTCATGAACGTTCGTTCCGAGTTGGTGACCTCGTCCTCAAGAAGATTTTAACCACTGAAGGTCGCTATAAGCTGTCCCCCATATGGGAGGGGCCGTACATCGTAGCTGAAGTCACTCGGCCGGGTGCCTATCGGTTAACTACCGAAGACGGTACTCCGTTGCAGAGTTCCTGGAACATCAATCAGCTACGTCACTTTTTTGCTTGAGTTATTTTGTATATATATCATTTGCTTTATAATGATCACCTCTGTTTCGCCATCTCCGTGTCAATTTGCCTTTGTCTCGTATGTTACGTTTTGAGTCTCTCTTTAAGCTAGCAAGTCGGTGAATTTTTCCCTGTTACACCAACTCACTTCAGGCTCCTGCTCATACTCTAACACTGACGGGTTAACGCCATCTGTTGCTAACACCCTGGGTTAACGAGTTCGGCCGAGTCACAACCGAGTTCGCTGTCCGTGGAGTTCATTTGTACTTAATGCTTCGAGAAGGGCAATATTGAACTACACATACGAGGCATCCTAACATAACTACAGACTACATAAAAGCAACCTGTACCAACGATTATATATACACCCTGCTCTTTTTACAAAGATTTTTGCAGACTCGGCATACACACCGAGTTCATGGGTCCACCCTTACTTCAGAGATCATGGCGATCGCCGTCGCCTTCGTCTCCTCGATGGCCTGCCGAGCGTTCGCCCGGTCTCCAGCGAAGCCCGTCTTCAAGCGCTCCTCATTGATGCGTGGATAATGGGTCTTCACTTTGGCAAGCACCACGCCGGCACACATGCAAGCGACGAACTCGCAGTGCTTCTTCATCTCCGCCGGCGCCTTCTCCAGCAACTTAGCCAACGTGTGCTCTCCTCTACGCTCGGCGGTCGGGTAGACGTATTGCGCGACCTCCAGCCCGCTCAGTTCAAGCTCCATCAACTCGTTCTTGAGTTTGCTCAACTCCTCTGCGAAGACAATGCGCAAGTCAGCTATCATCAAGTACAAACGACGTCAGAATCTCAAATACTCACTCTGGTGGTCTTGGATGAGCAACGTCCGCTGCACAGTCATCTGCGAGATTTCTTCTTCTTTCACAGACAGTTGTTTCTCCAAGGCAGTGGCAAGGTCTCTGCTCTCCTTCCATCGACGTTTCGCTTCAGCGTACTTCTTCTTCAAGGTGTCGACTTCATCTATGGAGGCCTGCCATTCAGCTCGTTTGCTTCTCAACGTCTGCACTGCTATCTTCTCGGCGTCAATGGCTTTGCTCAGCTCCTCAAAGTAGGTCTTCTCTTTCTCCTTCTGGGCCTCTACTTGAGTTTGAGCCTGAGTGAGCTGACCCTGCATCTCGACAAGCTCGGCCTCCTTAGCTTTATAAGCTTGGTTCAGCTTGCCGACTTGCTCGTTCAATGCGTCAGCCCTGGACTTGACACGCTCCAAGTTTTCTGAAGTTGAGGGACCTACAAATTTGTCAGATTACGAAACAACCGACTGGCATAGTCGAGGCTTGGTAAAGCTTTACAATATACTCACCGGTCGTCGTCGCCAAGTTCTTCTCCTGTTGCAGCTGCTGGATGAGCTTGTCCTTTGCTTTGGCTTCGGCCAGCAGAGTCTTCAATTGCTTCTCCATGGCTGCCTGCTTCTCCAGCTGCGTCTTCATGTCACGGATCATCTGGTTCTTCGTCTTCACGTTCTCCTCCGTCACCTATGCAGTAATAGCGTCAGTCTCCACGTCAACAGAACAGCATCTCCAACACAAAGAAAGCAGGCTGCACTTCACTTACACTGAACACGGAATGGAGGGCACTATGATAATGGTGGAAGCCTGTCACATTGTTGAACTCTGCTTGCGCTCCACTCAGCAGATGGTCATCAACTTGTTTCAGCAGTCGGCAGAGCTCAGAACCTTCATCAGTTTGTTCCACCTCCGCTCGGGGTCCTGTCTCCTCACTCGGCACTGCAGGAGTTGCAGTCTCATCTACTACAGCTGTAGTCGTCGCCGGTATACTTGCCTCGGCGGTTTCAGCAGCTGAAGGAGGGGCTGTTGCAGTCTTCGGTGGTACGTCACCCTGTGTATTTCCTTCGCCTCCACCACAGATCTCCTCTTCGGCAGCATTCTTCTCCCCACGATCGGCGCCAGCTTCATAGCGTTCTTCTTCGGCTTCGTCCTCGCGCACGTCTTGGTCATTTACTTCAGCACTCGCACGGACGGGCAACTCGGCGCTTCTCCGTGGATTTTCCTCTTCAAGCATCTCTTCGGATTGCCCAGCTGTGCCCTCCCCGTCAGGGCCCAAGTCCTCGACAAGCACTCCTCCGCTCCCGAGTATCTGCTCCGCAGTCTCTCGGATCGGAGTTTCACCTCTTGGCGGATTTGGAGGAGCGTTCTGCTCTAGTTCATCACTCGGCACTTCAGTACAGGGAGCCCTGCAGTTACACAAGTCTTCAGACGGATATTTCTCCGCAATTATCACTCGGCATCACACTTGTCAGATTTACTTACAGTGCGGAGAGAGTAATGTCGAACCGGTCTTCATACGATACCTCCCTGGGAGCAGGGGCCGTCCTTTGGACATCTCGCTCGCCAGAGGTCCCCTCGGGGGCTTCGCCATCTTGCGTCTTCGGCGGTGTCCTCCTACTTCGCGGTGATGGTGAAGCAGTCGGGCTCACCGTCACAGTGGCCCGGCGTGATTGATATACGACTACACCAACACTCGGGTTCGAGGCAGCTGCCCGAGTAGTCGGTCGGCGCACGTCCCTCTTCAACTTCTTCGACGGAGGTGGCACAGGCGGCGACTCCTCCACTCGGTCTTCTCCAGCATCTTGCTGAGGAGTCTGCGGGCTCCCCTCTTCATCGTCACTCGGTATCGCCGCATCAATGGCAGCCTCCGCGGAGTTTTCCTCTTCTTCGCTCGCGTCGATGTCCATGATGTCTTTTGCCCTTTTCTTCTTGGAAGCCGGCTTGACATGCATGGGCTCGCTCGGTCCATCCGAGCGAAATTCAATCTCCAAAGCCTGCGCGTACGCACACACGGATGCATTACAACATAGGCAGCATGAGCAATATTGGTATTGACTTCAGATGAGAATACTTACAGGTGGAGGGAGATTCTTGATATGGTAGCCAATTAGGGGTGGTGCCTCTACTTCAGTCCCAGCAGCGAAGAAGTCCCTCACTCGGTTTTTAATGATGGTGGCTGTGTCTCCAGGAATATTTTCATTGCTCGGATCTTCTTTGCCGCGCCACCTCCAAGCTGGCTCCGCTCTGTCCTTTAGAGGCTGGAACTTTCTGCCACAGAACATAACAGCAATGCTTGGCCCAGTGAGCGGATCATGCTCTTCACTATCCTTCAGATCGTCGATCATCGTCAGCAGGTCTGTCACTTCGGCTTGCTCATCAGCAGTTAGAGGTTTCCTCCACGTCTCCCGCTGCACAGGTGCTACACTTTTGAAGGCTGGCAGACTCGGCGAGTGGTTCTTTACATAAAACCAACCAAAGTGCCATCCCTTGAGTGTGGACGGGAAAGGCATATCAAAGTAGATCTTCTTGTTCCTCAGTTGGAACCCACACCCTCCAACAATAGCAGGATTCTCGTTCGTCTTCATCTTCAACATGAACAGCTGCCGGAACAGATTGAAATGTGGCCGAATCCCCAAAAAGACCTCACAGAGGGTGATGAAGACGGCGATGTGCAGAATCGAGTTAGGGTTCAAGTTGTGCAACTCCACACCATAGAAATTCAGAATACTCCGGAAGAAAGCATGTGTGGGTAACCCTAACCCGCGGCGAACGAAAGCATCGAAAATGACGACTTCATCAGGGTACGGAGTAGGAAACTGCTCACCGGCCGCCGGGCGCCATCCAATCACCTCCCGGTGGGGCAACAATCCCGCGTCGGTCAGCGCTTGGCACTTCTCTTCGGTCATGTTGGACTCCGGCCAACGGTTGTCCTCTTCAGCGGGCGGCGGCGAGTCTACCTTCTGCTTCCGCGCGGCAGCTCTCTTCTTTCCGGCCATCTCTTCGGCGGTGGATCTCCAAGGGCGGCTTCGACTTCTTCACCGACGGCGTGATCTTGATGATGGCGGCGCAATCTCTTCGACGGCGGCTCCAATCGCGGAATGGCGGCTTCGAGTTCGCCGGATTGGCGATTTGAAGTTCGTGGATTTGGATCTTGGTGGAATGCAAAGGGATAAGGCCGGCGCACTGTTGCAAGTGTGTTGAGGAAGATGAAGAAGGCGATGCGATACGGCAACTTAAAGGAGCGGGAAATTTTCGCGAACGGTCCAGATCTGTTGACCTAATTTTCACGGTCCAGATTTTCTGCCCGTTATAGCGTTGTTCCTTTCGGCATTTTTTCTTCAGCAACTACCAAATTCAGTCGGCTGGCTGTTATTTGAGGCCGTAATCACTCGGCTATTGTTTCTGGCTACTCCACGACGGCGACAAACTCACATACAAGTGGATTTTATTTGTTTACATCGTGGTACATGACAAGATGGTGCACGATTACAGAAGGTGGCAAATATTACACCTGGTCGATACATGCATTTGGCGGTTTTCTTCAAGATCTTCATTCTTCATTCTCTCCTTGGTGGATCCTGACGAGTTCGGCTTCGAGTGCGACTTGCAACTGGCCGGCCGATGGGCTGCCATGGCGGTAGACCATTGGGCAGATAGCGACGGCGAGGATTTCCAGTGGCTTCATCTCCAGATGAGACTTCAATGTATTCAGGCAGAGATGGATCGTATGGACCTGGAGGTGGAAGAATGACATTGAGAGGCGGTATGATTGGAGCTTCGACGATGGCTAAGTTTTCAAGATTTGGCATGGCTAGATTTGGTGGTTGTGGTTCAGCCGGGGGCTGATTGTTGGAACTGGAGGCACCTTTCTTCTTGGTGTCCTTAGTGTTCTTCATCTTCAGCTAACTTCAGTGGATACTTGGGGGCTGCGGTAGCAGCTTATTTATAGCAGAGTCGTGACTGTTTTTGATAAGGATGTTGTGGTGGAACGCACGAAGACGACGATTCAAGCGGTCCCTCGAGCATTATTGGTTTTACTGTGTTCTCGTGAGTCAGCTGGGACAACACACCCGTGGTCAGTACAGTAAATTTTTGGCAGCATACTGATGGCATTCAGTTCACTCGGCATATTCTGAGTTTGGTGCAACTTCTTAGCTACTTTGGAGTCTATGAACAATTCTACGACTTCTTCATAGACTCGGGGGCTAGCCCACGTGGGCTCACTTGCGTGAGCCCACGTCGCACTTCTATGATTCTTCACTCGGACAGTCGGCAGTCGGCAGTCGGACGTTCTGGACTACTTTCTTGAGCTACTCTTGGAGTCTATGAACACCTCTTCGACCTCTTCATAGACTCGGGGGCTAGCCCACGTGGGCTCACTTGCGTGAGCCCACGTCGCGCTTCATTCAGTCAGGCGAGCAAGTGTTTGGATTCAACTTCGGCGGATGTCTTCATGTGGATATACTCTTCAGCTTCTATTAGAGTCTATGAACAACTCTGCGACTTCTTCATAGACTCGGGGGCTACATCCATAGGATGCACTAGACGTGCACCCTATGCTTCTCCACTCGGCCGATCAGTGGCTGTGTTCTTCGGGCTACAGATGCACAAGATCTTCACTCGGAAGTTGAAGGCCTACGGGAGGTTTTTCCCAGAATTGAACTCGCTCTTTGAGTCGGTTTTATGAACTGCAGTGAAGAGCGAGGCGGTCGCCAAAACCCTACGAGCTGTCATCATCCTGGGCACAAGTTGCTGGATGGGCTTAGATTCCGGCCGAGTGAAAGCTCGGTTCGAGACTCGCAACTCACTTCTGGTTTTTAACAGCTGTAGTGCACCAGTTGTGGGGAGTTCCCATAACTCCCATGGAGTTCCCCTTTACGGTAATAGCTTTTGTCTATATGCCAGGCTCTGTTCAGAACTTCTGCCTAATCCTCTGGATTACCCAGAAGCTCGGGGGCTGCACCTTACAGGTGTGTTTTAAAAATCCTGCTGGTAAGCATACTTTTTAAATAAAGTCTTTGGTCAACTTCGAGTTGAATGCTACTGACAGGTAGGGACACGCTTTCTGAGCCCAGCCTTTGTTCCCGACGTCAGTCGGCATTGGGTGTCCCTTCATCTTCATGCCTAATTCGAGGCCTTGCTGATCTTGGTATTCCCAGGATTCAGTTTCTTCATCGGTTTACTTCGGTAACTATTACTCTTTGGAGTTCTTTTTTATTGACCAGCTATGCTGAAGATTATTGTACATGGAGTCGGAACCAGTCGGAAGTCTTCAAGATCAATCAAAAAGAACTCGGGGGCTACTGTCGATGATATGAGACCCGGGTATACTCAAGATACAACAAGGCCGAGTGATCCAGTAATAGGGAATCGGTTTGGCCCAAGAAGGACCGGGTGGCCCGATGGACCTAAAGTCAGTCGGCCCACTCGGCCAGGAGATAAACGTCAATCAACTTGTACTACAAGGCTGTTTACCATGTAACCGACTAGGTTTAGATCCATGTAACCCTGCACCCCCGACTATATAAGGCGGGCAGGAGACCTACAGAAAACTCTCTCGCAATACATCACACCAGCACAGGACGTAGGGTATTACGCCTTCGGCGGCCTGAACCTGTATAAACCCTCGTCTCCTGTGTTACCATCGTGTTCTTGATTCTCGTACACCCATAAAATAACTATCGAGGCCCTAAAACCTCGACAGATGCCACACACCTCGCAGAAGGTGTGCTTGGCCGTGTGCGTGCCGAAGGTGTAGGTGGTGATGAACTCCTCGGCGCCGGGGTCTAGCTTGAACCTGTCGGCGGGGACGACGAAGGCGGTGCTCCCGCGCATGGAGCAGTTGGAGCAGTTGCAGATCCACGCCTCCACGCTGGCTGGCGCCTCCACCCGCCACCGCACGCGCCGGCAGTGGCAGCCGCCGCTGTGGATCACCTCGGGCTCGGAGTCCATCGCGAGCTTCCGTTCTCTGGCTTCTTGCAGCTAAGCTCTCTGGTTTTTCTTCTTGCTCTCGAGTCGAGATGGTTTGGCACGGCTTGTGGAGGGGAACGAAATCGTCTGCCGTAGCTATTGTAACGGCAAACCGTGCCGTTTCACCTGGGGACGTCCTATCGATAGGTCGGCCCACAGCCGATGCGGAGCCGCCGCCACGCCGCCGCCCTCGACCGCCGTCGTCATGCTCGCCCCCGCTGCCTCCACCTCCCGCCTGGCTCCGGCGGCATCCCTGCCGCCTCCGCCGCCGCCCTCGACCGCCCCCGCGCTAACCCGACGAGAATTGACGCCCCTGTCCTTACCGCACCTACCGTCGGCAGCCACCACCGCGGCTGGTGGCGTCCCCGCCGCCTCGCCGCCCCGCCCGCATCGTGCCACCCACAGCCGTTTCGGCCTGCCGCCGCCATTCTATCACCGGGGAGAAGGAGGAAATCTTGGGGGTACAAACCCCGCGCAATAAGAGATTCTCCAGCGAAACGCCCCCGCTCCGCCCTCCTCCATCGTCTCCGATGGCTCCCGCCGTCGGATCCGCGGCCGCCACCCTCCGCCGTGCTAACTCGGCTTCGCCGGGCTCGTCGCCGTGGCCGTCGCGGTCAGAGAGGCAAGAGGAGGAAGAAAGGCGTGCGATCGTTGGATGTGTAAGTAGCACGAATTTTAAATTGTCCGATCGAAACGATCCTATCGGGTGAACTTTTTTTTTTTGAGAGTCCTATCGGGTGACCTACGTATAGGATCTGTGTTTCACGCGCTGTGCCTGTACTCGCTATCATATCGTTAATAGCCCAAAAGCTTCTAATTAAGCCCATTAAAATTGGTACCCTGGCCGGCGGCACTTTGTTATCCGAACTGCTCGTGGTTGGTGCTCGCCGGCAGCTTTTGCTTTGCCATTCCTTCTCATAGTCGCTCGTTGCTTCAAGTGCCTCGAGGAACCCAATTGGAGAGGAAGAAGTCCATGAGAACCATACCAGAGTGAGCTTCCGTGACCAAACCAAACTGCGGGCAGCAAGCTAGATTCGTAGAATATTCAGCATGGTCAATCGGCCGCGTCTACTCCTCGACGGCGACGCGGCGGGAGGCACTCCGACGGGTTGTACGACGCCGCCGGCGAGGATGACATCGACCTGGCCGGGTTCTTCTACGCCACCGAGAACGATTCGTGGGGAAAACAGGAGCTCGATGGTATTGGGAGGAAGATGACACTCCTTGGGCCTAACGTGGGCCAGACCAGACATGGGATAATGGGATCACAGGTTGTCAGGCGAATCAACATCGTTAAAGCTGAAATTAGTGGCTCGGATGAGGGACGGCACGGCTGTGCCGTTTTAGTAGGGACGGCAGATGATTTGGTTCCGCTTGTGGAGGAGAGTGGAAACTCGATCTGCACTCACGTAGTACTAGGCCGCCGAGGGCGCTGAAGTCAGAAGAGACGGCGACTTTCACTGCTCTGCTCCTGACTGCGGAGAACGACCGGAGGTCCGGACAACGCGGTTTTTTGAATGATTCAATGGAAAGGGAAAAGGATGAACTTGACGTGGCGGCAGCAAACAGATATTTCTCTGCAGCGGTGCAGCCGGACCTTGATGCAACTCTCCACTTGGCACTTGCTATTGCTTTTCCTAACATAGATTGCGTCGGGGAGGACAAGCGTGCGGCGCTGTTGGAGATGGAGGCGGTCGCCGGCGGGTCTGACGGGGTGAGCAGTGTTGATGAATTAAGCAAAGGGGCAAGAAAGCAGACCACTGCATCTCCATGGTAAGGCCGCAATAATCTGACAGTTTAGTCCCAGTAAATCTATCGAAGGTTGTTAGAGCATCTCCAATGAAGCTCTTATTTTTGACCCCTTATTTGCCCATATAAGAGCCCTCTCATCCATATAAGAGCTCTTATTTCACCACCATCTCCAACAATCCTCTTAAATCTAACCCTTATCTTTATCGGGCCCACACGACAGCAATAGTTTTAATTTTTCTATTCCAACCTTATCTTCTCCCCAACTGCCGATCTCTCCCTCCACCGGTGCCTACCTCCTCCATTCCTCTCCCTCTCTGCAGCTCCGCCTCTCCCTCCCTCCGCCTCCCCCATCGAATCCGGCCTCCACGCGGTGGGCGGCGGGCTCCCAGTGCGGCGGCTCCACGCGGGCGGCGGCGGGCCTCCACGCGCGGGCTGCGGCGGGCGGCGGCACCACGCGCGGCGGGCGACGGCGGTGGCTCCGCTCGAGCGGGCAACGGCGGCTCCGCGCAACTCGAGCAAGCGACGGCGGCGGCGGCTCCGCGCAACTCAAGCAAGCGACGGCGGCGGCGGCTCCATGCGGCGTCGCGGATCCCGGCTGCGGGCGGTGGCTCCACGCGCCGCCGGCGACGGGCTCCCAGCTGCGGGCGGTGGCTCCATCTGGCGGGGCGGCGGCTCCACGCGGCGGCGGGGTGGCGGCTGCACGCGCGGTGGGCGGCGAGCGGGCAGGAGACTTCCGCACAAGCGCGGGAGCCGCGGGCAGTTGGGATAAGGGCTCCCGTCGGGTCTCCTACGGATGAGAGGGCGGAGGAAGGATTTGAGAGCCCTCTCATCCTTAGGAGAGGGATAAGGGCTTCATTGGAGACCATTTTTGCTCTCCGCGCCCTCAAATGCCGGATAAGAGCCCAGGTAAGGGCTTCGTTGGAGTTGCTCTTATACAGACAGGCCCATCGAACATTCATCAGTCATCACATCCAACGCCATGTAGCGGTTGCTTTTTCTTCATTTAATCCCACACTGCTTTTGATAGACAACCTTTACAATTCGCCGACGATGAGAAGTAAAATTCACCCAGCAACAGAGAACTGCAACAGAGAACTGACATTCTTCACGGAAACGCAAACTGAGCTGTCCACTACTCCGCCGCCGCCGGCGCAGCCTTGGAGAAGTTGGAGATGCCGCTGCGCTCGAACATGCCCTCCCAGTTCCTCCCGTCGAAGTTCCTGTACTCGACGTGCGCCAGTGTGCCGGGGTCGACGCAGGCCACCGTGACGGCCACGCCGTCCGGGTTGGACCTCGGGGTGTAGAAGGAGGTGATGCCGCACACCTTGCAGAAGGTGTGCTTCGCCATGTGCGTGCCGAAGGTGTAGGTGGTGAGGGACTCCTCGGCGCCGTCCTGCAGCTTGAACCTTGCGGCGGGCACGATGAAGTGGGTGTTGCCGCGCATGGCGCAGTCGGAGCAGTTGCAGATCCAAGCGACCACGCTCGCCGGCGCCTCCACCTGCCACCGCACGCGTCGGCAGTGGCACCCGCCGCTGTGAACGACGTCCGAGCTGCTGCCCATCGCGTGATTTGGAAGCGGAGAAGCGTGGTTGTCCGCTCCTCGCGCACCTGGGTGGGGAGGAGCCGAGCGCCCGAGCTGCTCGCGAGCGTTGACGAGGAGTGGAGAACCCAGCTGGGGAAGAAAACGGGTTGGAGTAAAGGGCCGGCGGCTGGGCTGATTTTATGTTGCTAACAAACCCAACAAGCAGATTGTGCCCAACTAAGGCTCTGATTCATCATTCTTTACCTTACCATCTAGAACGGTTACTTTGGGCCGGGATTCGCTCAGCTGCAGCCCATCCACAAAACGGCGCACGTCGCAATCGAACCGGCACGGTGGTTCCTGCCCGTCGCGTCCGCCGCCAACCCACCAGCCTCGCGGCGCTCGCTCTCCTCCGCAGCCTCGCCGGCCGCCGCGAGCCCGCGCGCTCACGTCCCTCGTGCCGCGGTCCTGCCGGCTTCCAACATCAGGCACGCACCAACTCCACTGAGAAGTGAAACCCTTGTCTGCGGCGGTGGCGAGCCATGGCCATCGAGTGCCTCGTTCTAGGTACGCCCAACGGCGGCGCTCTATTTCTCCACCTCCTCGCCTCTGGCTGGATTGGGACCTCACTGACGCTGCGCGCGCGGGTGCAGGGTCGGGGCAGGACGTCGGGAAGAGCTGCGTGGTGGTGACCATCGGCGGGAAGCGCGTCATGTTCGACTGCGGCATGCACATGGCGTACCAGGACCAACGACGCTACCCGGACTTCTCGCGGGTTCTCGCCGCCACCGGGGCTCCCGACTACACCTCCGCCATCTCCTGCGTTGTCATCACGCACTTGTAAGTGCGCGCGGAAACACGCCCCTTTCCTCGTGATTTTTTTTCTTCGTCAGGTTCTCCTGCGATTGGTCCCGGTTTGAATCTTTCGTTTTGCAGCCATCAGGATCATATCGGGGCATTACCTTTCTTCACCGAGGTCTGCGGGTACCACGGCCCCATCTACATGACGGTGAGCTCCAACTAACTTGAGCTGTGACCATTAGTTGGGTGAAAATGCTGCAGTTACTGTGCAATCTGTGTTTGGTTAAAGTAAATCGGAGTCGATATTGCATAAAGTTGTTCAATTGATTTTACTGCTTCTGAGCTCCCCATTATTTGCTTGCTAAATTCGCAATACTGTAGTCAGGTCCATGTGCAAACTGTACTGGTTGCTTATGAATCATTATCTGAAGAATCAGATAACATTAGTATTAGTTCTTGAGCCGTGTCAAGTAGGACTTTGGTTAATGTCATGATTTTGCAATCCTTGAGTGGGTATTATCTGAAAGAAGGATCTCGCATCATAAGCTCATTTGATTGGGGTTGTTGTCTTCTTTGGTCTCTACTGTCCTTATACGAATCTTCTATGTATCTTGATGGTTGATGTTCATCATCCCATAACCTCTGTTGTGGTATCTCGAACAGTATCCAACAAAAGCTTTAGCGCCATTTATGCTGGAGGATAATCGGAAAGTAATGGTGGATCGGAGAGGGGAGGAAGAGCAATATAGCTATGAAGATATTCTCAGGTGTATGAAGAAAGGTAACCTTAGGTTTTGGACTGTATTATCTACTTCAAAAACAGACATTGGCTCGGAACGGCGCAATGTATTGTAATATTCTTTTGCTTGTAACTGTTGACATTTCAGTCACACCATTGGATTTGAAGCAGACTGTTGAAGTAGATAAAGACCTCATAATCCGTGCCTATTATGCCGGACATGTATGTTTCTATACTTCTTTTGGTCCCGTATATTTACATTCTTTGATGGAAAGTATTGATCTAGTTCTCTACTTTATAATCTTAGGTTCTAGGGGCTGCCATGATTTATGCAAAAGTCGGAGATGCTGCTATGGTCTATACGGGAGATTACAATATGACACCAGATAGACATCTTGGAGCAGCACAAATTGATCATCTGAAGTTAGATCTTTTGATAACAGAGTATGGCCTGATCTCCAATTCTAAACATGTTTACCCATTTGATGGTTGCCTTCGCTCGGACTTTTAACCTAGTGTTGTGAGTGTGGCACGTTAGAATCATACATTTATTTCTTATGTCTGCATCACTTGATGACTACATTTTCACTTATGACATGTCAATTTTTATAGAGTAAGACATGCCATACTGTTTTTCTTTTTGGTCAACATAAGGTGTGGGGAACCGGTTTCCAGACTAGTAGCACCAGTCAACCAGTACTTGGTCCCTTTTGTTAGCTAGTGTGCTCATCTGGAGTTCATTTGGGATACAGCTGTCCTGTAAATTACCAGTATAGATATTGCTTCTGAGTTTAGTTTGACATATGTTAAATTGAGTACTGAGTACGATGATTCTGCATTTATTTTTAGGATGCAACATGTGGTGGCATTGTAATGTTTTACTATCATAATGATGACTACAGCATGATTGATGATGATGCTTTGTTCATCTTGTGTATAATATCAAGCGTCAAAATTTCTTTTTGCAGGTCCACGTATGCTAAAACTACACGTGACTCGAGGCATGCCCGTGAGAGGGAGTTTTTAAAAGCGGTATGAAAACACAGTTTTCCTGCTTCCAATATATTTGGTTTTGTAGTGTTTGGTTTCATGTGTAACAGCTATGTTATTCCAACGATCTACTAAGCTATTTTTTATATTATTATTTATGCCGATGGCTGCGTTTTGACATGCTTCGTATTCTTCTAGCACAATACCATTCAGAAAGCATATGTTTACCAAATACAAAGTGCATTTTGGGACTGTCCGGAATGTAGCTCCTTTTTGAATCCTGACATCTCAGATTTAGAAATTATATTGGCTGTATGAAAAAGTCAATCCTATGAACTATAAATACATTGATTTTTCTATGCCATGTTACTTTCACCACTTAACTGAGTGTCTGTTTTCCAGGTCCATAACTGTGTTTCTGCCGGAGGTAAAGTTCTGATTCCAACATTTGCTTTGGGAAGAGCTCAGGTGCCCTAGTTATCTCTTGATCATACTCTGAGACATAAAACGATAACAAACCATTCACTGTTTAATTAAATGAGCAAGTTCCTTTGGAAATTACTGCCCCTGGGACCACACTTTGGAAAACATAAATAGGTGTCCGTTTGGAAGTGACATTGTTCTGTTAATATGCAGGAGCTCTGTATATTACTGGATGACTATTGGGAGAGGATGGACTTGAAGGTTCCTATTTACTTGTCAGCTGGTATGTGCATTTTCATGAAAATTTTAACTTTCTGTTATGTATTTTTCTGCATTATCTGAGGTTATATTTTCCTAGGTTTAACCATTCAATCTAACATGTACTACAAGATGCTTATTGGATGGACTAGCCAAAAGATCAAGGACAGTTACACAGTGCATAATCCATTTGACTTCAAGCATGGTAAGTTACTAAGATCTTCGAAATGAACCTCAGTTCGGTGTAGAATGAAGATAAATAGCATATGATCGAGGAAAAAAACCTTAAATATTCTGCCAGCAACTAATCTTCGGTATTTATGCCTCTATTTTGTAACTAATCATGAGTGAGGGCAAAAAATAAAATGTTTTGTTGGCCAACAAAGAAAACTGCAACTCATCTTTTGTGTTTTACGCACCCAATTTGTGACCATGCAACAAAAAATGTATATTTTGTGCTGTTACTCGTTTCTATTTATTTATTAAAGGGTATTTGAGTTAATCAGCGTTTAAAAAAGCGGCCGCCTAGGCCGCTTAAGCACCGCCTGGGCGCTAGGCGGAGCTCCACCGCTTCGCTTTCAACTAAGCTGTTAATTAAGCGTTTTCCTCTATTTTCTCAATAAATATGTGTTAATATGCAATGTTTTCACTATTATACTTTTATATTTATTTGCTAAAAGTACGAACGCCTAGGACCGCTTAAGCATCGCCTAGGCACGCCCAGGCGCTAGGCAGTGCTCAACTGCTTGCTTAGTTCCTCCGCTTTTTGAAACACTGGAGTTAATTAGCTATAATTGAAATTTGAGATGTTCTGTATTTCATTTATAATTTGGTTCTTTGTGTGTCATGTGATTCACTCTTCTCAGAATAACATTGAAGGTCTTTCCATATTGCAGTTTGTCACTTTGAGCGATCTTATATTAACAATCCCGGTCCCTGTGTACTTTTTGCAACACCTGGTATGATTTTTGGTGGATTTTCTCTTGAGGTGTTTAAGAAATGGGCGCCATCAGAAAAGAATCTGGTCGCACTTCCAGGGTACACCCTATAGCTCTAAAAATTTCCTGTTGCCTCCATGTTTGTAATGTTTTACCAAAATATATTTGCTTGTTGATAAAGCTGCTCTTGTTCATACCAGCAAACTCTGAACAACCTTATGTTCTCTTAAAGTAATTTCTGGTGCCAATTTTCAATGCAGATATTGTACTGCTGGAAGTGTTGGTCGTAATCTGATGTCTGGCAAACCTACGAAGATTAATTATGAGGGCACCCATATTGATGTCAGATGTCAGGTCACTCTTCACTTCATTCTACACTTTAAAAAAAATTGTATTTAAGGAAATTGCAGATTTTTTTTTTTGCAAATGAATTTCAAATTTTATTAAAGGTGTCAAATAAATGGTTAAAACAGAAACAGGAGACTGGTGGCTTTCAGATCAGTGGTTATTTATTGTGCACTGTAGAAAACAATAGAACTTGGATTTTGTCTTGACATTTCATTGATACTGCTATTATTTTCAAAATCGTGTTATTTTTAAACATATTAACAATCTAGCTAAAGATATTGGTGCCTTAGGCCTGATTGGCTAGGGCTGATGTCTTGAAGGGATGGTAAGGCTTAGCAGCCTCATCGCCGTGGAGCTTTGGTGGAAGAATAAAACAAACATGTTGGAATGAGGCCTTATTGTTTGCCTTCGTTCATCAACATGCCTTCTTTATTGAGAAGGCCTCGTAACCTAGCTAAGAAAGTGAGCAAATGAAATCTTTAGCCTAACAACTTGATCTTATCGAACTGTACCTGTCAGCTCATGTTGTGTTTGTGCTGCTCATCGTGCCGGAATAGGATATGTCCTGTGTAAGTGCATAACCTGCCTTGCTTTGACGTTTGACGAATCACATCTGGGTTTTTTTCCGCTTTCTGCATGAACGAATTACTAATATTACAAACTAAGTGATTCATTATTAAAATGTTCAGTATATTAACTCTTTAGAGCAAAGACAGTCCAAGGACTGGACGTTTATTTAGTTAATTACATGTCTCCCTGTTAGGAATTAAGGATAGCTTAACCTTTTGTAATAAGTTTACTTTGCATATGTTATCCCCTCACACTGAACTGTTTTTCTTTTGAACATCAGATCCATCAGCTATCATTCAGTCCTCACACAGACTCCAAAGGGATCATGGACCTGACAGAATTCCTTTCACCCAAGCATGTAATTCTTGTTCATGGTGAAAAGCCTAGTATGGCTTTCTTGAAGGAGAGAATCGAATCTGAGTTGGGAATGCCATGCTACTTCCCAGCTAACCACGAAACTGTTTCCATTCCAACAACCCAGAATCTCAAGATGAGCGCCACGGAAAGATTCATCACAAGCTGTGCCGCTGAGCAAACGAAAGGCTGTCTGCAGCAGGGGAACCTGATTTGTGGTAACAGTGTGTCAGAAGTCAATGGCAGTGAAAAGTTAGCGGAGGGCATTCTTCTGATGGAAAAGCACAAGAAACCGAAAATTTTATGCGAGGACGAGCTTCTTGAGGCGCTGGGTGTGGAGCGACATTCTGTCCAGTTTGAACCAATGGCCTCCGCCAGAATTGGAGCAGCTGATGCATCGGAGGAGTTGCAGCAGGCAGATGTAGATGATTTAGAAAGTGAAGGAAAACAAATGAAACTGTAAATCTGGAGTTGGACCATCATTCATTATGTTTCCTTTTTCCCTTACTAAATTGATCATAACGTATATATTGGCCTTTTCACTTCACTATTTTGGTAAGAGCGAAGGTTTATATCACCCATAATTATATGGCTGGATAAATTTATGCTCTTATAGCTTGAGTCACCCTATCCAAGCCTGAACTAACGTAGGATACTCCTAGCCCGCAAGCTCAGGACGATTCATTTTTAAATTGCAGTTGAACGGCTCCAGGTCATGCATTCGAGGTCACTGGAATGTTTCAACAAATCCGCGCGTCAAGCGGGTCAGAGACAGAAGTCCTTCACCTTCATTCCTGAATCCCGAACGTCTTACTCCAGTCATCTATGAATGTTGCTCAGAGAATTTTAAACTGCTTTTGCACTACCTTGACGCATGGATCAACGGTCGTCAGTCCACTCTAGAAATGTTGATCGGAGGAAATTGCATGTTCATCCAACAATATATAGGTGCTAATGTGGAAATGAAACAAGGAATATTTTGGTAAAAGAAGAGACTGTTGAGTCACGATGTCTCTGTTTTATTTTTGTTCTTCCGGAAATGATCATAATATTATACAGTGTTCACGCATACGCTCATGTACTGGGTTATAAGGGACCGGAGGAAAATGACGAATTACTAGTTTCTGTCAGGAATACACCAGGAAAACAGTCATATTCCCAGAAAAGACAGGCCAAGGGTAAGTCTAGTATGCAAGCTTAGCACGAGGCGTTTTCAAACTGCATCAGACGGCTGCAGGTTATTGCCGTGCAAGATCTTTGTCCAACTCGACTGCACTTTAAGTTTTGACAAATCTGCCCGTCAAACGGGTCAGGCACGGCAGCTAGCTTTCCATTCCAGGATCCCTCTTTCTTTTTTTTTTTCCGAAAAATTCCAGGATCCTTTCTCCAGTCATAGTGTCAACATACATTCTGTAACCTGAATGTTTAACTCAAAGAATTTTGATGCACGTGCCTTGCTCTATTCTAGCTTTGGGCCTCGAACATTGGAGTCAGCAGTCTTCAGTCCAAGAGATGGAACTTAGACCGACCTTGATCTATATACGAACGTAACAAATCAATCTATGCGATACAAGACATGCAAATAGACGTCATACTCCAATGTCTTGGAGTATATAACATCTATATATGCATGCTTGCATATACCGGTTTGCGTCAGCTTAGTTAGCCCGTCAAAAACGTTTCTGCATCCGCGGCAATGTCGCGGAAACCAACTTAGCTTCGCTTGCTGATTGATCGTCTACGTCGTCCCAGCGACGAGCTGCTATAAGTAGACACCACCATGCTCCTCAGATTTTCATGCTCAAAAGGCAATCAGTTAACCAAACGCAGCTCGAGCTTGCTAACTTAATTACATTCCACAAGATATATACTGCCTGCTCGAAATCCCTCTCTCGATCGATCTGTCCAGCTAGATAGCTGGCACTGTACATACTGATCAAGATGAAGGGAGGAGGAGTTGGTGCCGGACGTGGAGCGGCCGCCGCGCTGCTTGCACTGCTGCTCGTCGCGGCGTTTCTGCATGCGGACGCCGCGGTGCCGCGCCGTCTGCTGGAAGCTGATCATGGAGCCACTCGTCAGCAGCAGTCGCCGCGGCTGCCTCAGCTGGTGTCCGTCCGCAAGGCATCGGCAGGGCCTTCTTGCGGCACGAACGACCCACACATTTCTTGCCCACCTCCCAACGCACCATAGCAAGTGGCCGGAAGCTACGAGCGTGCTTATACATATATAGCGTCCTGCAATAGTATTTTGATTAATTAGCTTCTAATAAATTCGCCGTAGGAATACGGCAGTAGTGAGTGATCTGATCACGAAAAGTTTGTTGACTATATCATCAGAGAATGCTTTGTTCATTTAAATTATCTTTTGTTGTATAGAATAATAAAGAGCAATCAGATATTCATTTTATTCCATCACGGAGCTTGCGTATGTGTTTGTGCTTGTGAATCGACATTGTATTTTTCCCACAAAAAAAAGAGAGAAAAGAATCGACATTGTATTTATCTCTACAATACTTTCGTGCACTGGCTTCAGCTGCGTAACAGCTAATGTGATGTTTATCCAAGTAGTTGAATGCTGAAAATAGCGCGAAGCACTATCTTGCTTGAAATGGCATATGACTTTCTTTTACTAGTAAGGCGAATATGATTTCCAAGTCTGCGAAACAAATAATTTTAGCTCCAAACTTCCTGTCCACATATTGACATTGTTTAGCGCAGTTGAAGATCCAAGATCCATGCTGAATTCTTAGTTTATAATATAAAAAAGCCTTTTAGATTTTTGTTTTAGTTTGAAATGAGAAAAAGACTCGATCAAAAACTTTTAATCCATCCCCGACTCTAGATCCTTTGAATTTCTGGAGCTGAATTAAGCTATGTCAAATGGAGCCATTAGTTTTCTCCATTACCTTAGCCCTGCTTTTAGATACGATGGTAATAATTAAGCAAGTGTACCCTACTCTCTATTTGCAAAAAGAAATACCCTATTCTCTATACAAAAAACGAAACAATAGTCAATGAATGGTGCTTAATCGATGAAAAAATAGAGGAAACCTGGTTCATAATGCACATAGCGCTCTCACACAACACATTTAAAAAAAAAAATTGTTTCAACGCATTTGGTGATGCTATATGCTAACAGTATCAATTAATTTTGAAACAACGGCGCCAACTTTGTGTCCACATTTGCAAGTATCACAAAACTAGTAATTATAATATCTTTGCACACTCAATGACGACACATATATCGTTGCTTACGCTCAAATAGTTCAGAGCTTTCTTTAGTAAATACTGTGCATGGAGTATCTCTAGCAAGCCTCAGAAAAGAATGTGTATATCTCCTTTTGATCATAAAGCTCTTAAGCAAATCGCCCACTGATATATTTGACATTCAGTTATCTGATGCCCACTGAAATCAACGCTCAAAAGGATGAATTAGGTAGCTACACCAATTTCCATGAAGCCATATTTGAATTATTGAGCGTTTCCGTGCTTCCATCTCTGTACCTGTAACATGCCCATGAATATGTAAAGGGTGAAGGAATGCTCTAGTCAAACAAAATGTCAAGTCGGCTCTAACGACAGAGGTCAAAGTCATCTTTTTGAAAATAAAATAAAAACTGGATATCAGTTCGTGGGATTTTTTATCTGCAATATGTATATAATAGGGGAAGCTTCAAGGACAGACTATAGGTATGTTCGTTGCATGGGGTCTAAACTTTAGAGGGTTTTTGCAACGAATATTCTATTTACAAATAAAGTTTAATTACAAAACTAATTTCAGGACTCCGCTCGAATTCGCGAGACGAATCTAATAAGGATAATTAAGGTGTGATTAGAAGATAGTTACTGTAGCATCAATGTAACAAAATATAGACTAATTAGACTCATTAGATTCGTCTCGCGATTTAGAGGGGGGTTCGTGACATATGTTTTGTCACTAAATTAATAAAAATATATTCAAATAGTAAGATTCTCTTTGATGTGACAGGTCTAAAGTTTAGAGGGGGGGCAACGAACGCGCCCTATGAATTTTTTCCACAGGTCAAATCCGTACTATACACTGTACCAAGCTAGTTCAAGTCGTCATTGATCGAGTTCCGCTAGCTGCAAATGAAAACAACCCGACCGTTTGGTACCTAACTGATGTTTGAATTGTTCCACAGATCTAATTCGCATAGGTCACAACCAGGGGGTCAGGACCAGCTGTCTATTTTGCCATGGCAATGCGTTTAAGTTTCCAGCGAATTGGCCGTCAAATGGGTTACGCATACTAGCTGAATTCATCTTACAGTCATCCGTTGGCGTGCCACAGATCTGAATGCCATCCATTTGAACATGCCTTGATTCAGTCCACAATTGAACGAAACGCGCAAACTACTACAGAACCAGCAATTTCACCAGTCCGATCGATCCGTCAAGAACGTTCAGTGCACCCGCAGCGACGAAGACGGTGAAAACATCCAGCTCGCCCCAAGTAGTACGCATACCAATTAACCATCAGCTGCATGATGCCTATAAGTAGCCACGACATCCTTCATTGTTCCATGCAACGGAGTAAGAGATCGACCATATACAGCTCGAGCTGATCTCAGGCCAACAAGTTGCAAAAAAACCTCGAGTAGAAACAGACCATATCTGAAGACGATGCAGGGAGGAAGCAAAGGCGCCGGAGCAGCAGCCGCTGCGGCGGTGCTGATGCTGCTCATCGCGGCGGCGCTGTACGCGGACGTCAGCGAGGCGGCGCGGCCAGCTCCGAACCCCTGCACCTATGACCCAAACAATCCGGGGCAGAAGTGCAGCCCCGGCCTGCAGCAAGAAGCCGCAGCGCTGGCGCAGGCACCGTCTCCGGCCGTGTCCGTCAGCAACGCGATGCCAGTGCCTAGCGGCTGCACCTTCTACCCCGGTGGTAATGGCATGAAGTGCAACCCGCCTCCGGCCACAGCTCCATGAGTTCGACATCATACCTTTGCATGAGCAGCTTTAGCCGTGTATATATCAGATTCACATATATGTAGAATCGACTCGTCCATATAGAACAATAATGTAACGAAAGCATTCGTTGCCAACCAGCTCAAATTTACAAGTAAAATCGATAAATAAATTGCATTAATTGTTGCTGTAGAAGTATAAATAATGCATGTGTTGTTGCTCGGGAGAAGGCAGTGATCCACCTGAGTGTAGTTTATCAGTATGTTGTAATTGTAAGATCGATTTCAGAGAATAAATAAAGCTTTGAATGTTCATTTAAAGAGTTGTATTTTAGATTTTCTGTTTTGTTCTTCGGAGTTGCTTATGTGTTTCAACTTTCAATCATTTCTTCTTCTTTGAGTGAAAAATTATGTTGGAGACCCTCTCTTTCAAGTACAAGGCAAGAGCTCCAAAATGGTTGAGCATGCACCTCTTTTGCCTTCCATTCGTTTTCATCTCTGATAAAATATACAGATGCAGTATAGTTATTACTAGTTATATTCCATTGTTGGAACTGTTCAATAATTTCATATAAGAAAAAAAACACAGACCAATGCACTGTCTTTGTAATAACGGACACCATATTGTACATTTAATCATGACTAGTTTAACCCTACAGCTTGATGTTCCTGGGGCTAATGCATTACTGTGCTTCCTTGTCACATGTTTTAAGCATCGCTAATGCAATGTACTGCTGGCTGCAACGTTCGGGGGATGAAGTCGCTAGACGGGAAAACCCTCTTTGGATGGAGGTCCAATCTATGCAAATGCCTTCTTTTGTTGAATGTTTATGTAATCGGAGGACATAATGTATGATAAACTCGACCATCCCATCAAATCTCTCAACTCATCTTGGACGGGATCATTCTCAAACCAACGTTCCCACACCTCCTTCAGAAGCGCAGGGCAGCTTCCAGCCACATTCGCAAAGCCATCGCTGGTCGCCACGACCATTTCCAGCACGGGAGGATGTTGAAGGAACACAGTGCAAGCCTCCTTGAGGAGGTGACAGCGGTGCCGTACAGCCAGCACCAGCATCTCTGCCGCGGTGCTCACTCTTATTTCTCTCATCAGTTTCTCCGCACAGATTAGCTTGAGCTTCTCCATGCCGTACGCATCGGCCGCTGCCAACAAAGGCTTCACCAGCGTCGCCGTTTCCTGCTCCGTCAACTCCGGCAGCGAATCTGTGTACACGAAATGCAGCAAGGCCTTGAATACCTCGGCTTCCATATCATCAATCCGTATGCAGAGGCCTCCCTCTCTCTTGGTCTTGGAGAGCTCTGCCTTGAAGATCTACCGGCGACCGAGCTGCGAGGATGCAGCTATGCGCTCTGAACGTCTCGCCGCCGACCAGGAACGTGGTGTCCGCGCCTTGTTTGGTGACGTGGAGGTCGCCGAGATGGCGTTGCAGGTCGGACAGAGGCAGCGCCCTGTCCTCGGCACGGAAGCTGAGAACGGTGACGTCGCACCTGATCCTGAAGCAGTCGTCGACGAGGGCGATGCTGTCCGACGCCTCCAGGATCTCCCTCTCGATGAAATCGTCGAAGCCGTACCCCTCGTCATAGGCGGAGTACTCTTGCAATTCCGTGCATACCGAGTAACCCGGCACCGGGTTCCCGGCCGGGTCGAGCAGAGTGAGCCTTGAAATCGCCTCGACAGGCTCGGCGACGCTGGCTCCGAGGACCAGGAAGATGGATCCGTAGCCGGCGTAGGAGGAGCAGGCGCCGTTGGGGTAGTAGCAGAGGCGCCACGAACAATCGGCCACCTTGAATGTGGGAGAATAGATCGACTTGCCGTTGGGAAGGTCCTTGGTGCGCGAGTAGCCGTCGACGTGGTACACGTAGTGGCCGGTCACCGGGACGGCGACTATAGCCGATGCAGACGACGTAGCCATGGTGGCCAGGGTTTCGACGAGATCGACAGGCTGGGAGGCGCCGCACGAGCGGACGGCAAGGCTGTTTGCGGGCTAATTGAACTCTTCTTCTATATTGCCGGGCCGTGACTGGACTCCAGCCATTTTTAAAAAAATGAAAGGAGCTTTTATTTTTGTTGGCTTCTCACCAAGAAAAGGGATCTGGTTCGAGGAGCTAGGTCTTGATCGAGTTGATCAAACTTACCACAACTACAAATTTGAGGATGTGCATGCAAAACTAAAATCTCTACTACTTAATAAGTCTCAAAGAAGTCGTTAGCCTAAATTTTCAGCTGGATATTTCAGTTTTCAGACCATCCGAGTTTAAAACAAATTCAAATTCAACTCGAATTCAATCATCTGAGTTCAACTCAGTTTCGTCTTATAGCTACTAGCTCTTGTCTATTGACAGGATTTCCGGGTTCGACTCATAGCGGTGGCATTTATTTTTACTTTTTGTTTTTTTTTCCTTTTCCTATAGACACGACTTCATCTGCCAAAAACAAATCCTACTCATATGTGGTCCAATGAAGTAAGTGGAGAGCTCTCAATGCAATAGTTTGTGGACCAATGAAGTAGAAACATTTTGTAACATTGTGTGACTTCCATGTGATGATTAAGTTGATGCTTGGCCATCAGTGAAATTGCCGTAAGAAACAAACAGAAAAAAAGAACGAACAAACAACCAACTTTTAATGTCTTTTCTTTATCTATGAAAAATACCTTTCAATACTAAGATGTTTATTGAAGTGTAAAGTTGTCTAATACTTTTAACTAAAATGTACAAAAAAATTGCTTTAATAAACGGATACGAAACATTAATATCAACTATTGAATCTAATAATAAAATTTGTTAGCGGTCAAAATTAGAAGCAATGATATTTGCAATCAAATATTATACAGTATTTTTTAATGTATTCACTACTTTGTATACGAATAAAAACATTTGTTTTATAACCCATAGTAACACACGGGCAAAATGCTAGTATAAGATTAACTTTGTAAAGTATAGCCTTCTCCAGAAAGCTATAGCTACATATATTTTAAAACAATGTATCACAAACTTATCATGAAACTATGGATTAAAAGTATGTAATAATAGATTCTGTGATATTTTACATATTAAATATGTTGTTTGTCGGTATAGTGCTCACAAATGTTATAGGTTTGTGCGAAAAGCCTGTAGCCTAGTGGTTACAAGGGCCTCAGTAGCACCTGAGGACGAATTTTCTAGGATTTAACGATGTTGTGCTTTCTGCGGGAGACGATGTGGCCGTCGACAGCGAGACACCAGTGGTGATTTCGTCAAGCTCGAGGATTTGCCAGCTCAGTCTTCGAAGATACTCATAGAGGTAGGTTTTGCGTATGTGCGTTTATAAGGGTGAGTGTGCGTGCGTTGTGAGTGTTTGACTTGTACTGTGTAATAGCAAAAAATATTATAGTTTTGTGATATATTATTCAAAAAGTATGTGGCTTCGCGATACATTTGTGCTTAGACAAACCAGATGTCCAGATTCATAGAACATTATATGAATCTGGACATTAAAAACATAGCCGGAATGCTAAATAAATAAAGATGGAAAGAGTATTGTGTAGGAATGAGTGGATTGGTAGAGTGACCCTAAGGATGGGTGATTTTATCGGACGGTGCTATACATCTGATTGGAGTTGTCCAAGTCCAAAGCTGGTCCGACTGGAAACGAACGGCTCCAGTTGTACTTATAATGTTTTCCAATTTTATTTATTGACAAACTACCTGAAAACTGCTCTAGCTAGTAGTTTTGTAATTTTTATGAAACGACCTCTACTTTTATTTTATTTAAATAAAAATACATTAATGATGACAAAAAAATCTCAAGTTTTCTTTTAGGGAAAAAAACAAATCTCAAGTGCCGATAGCCCAGTAGTGTTTGGACCTTTCCAACAGTCTTTTCCGGTCAGTCCTCCCAATCCATGCTTGGTCGACCTTTCCTTGGACGGGCCTTTTACGGATAACTGGGCTACATCCTGAGTTTTTTTTTGATTGGGCTACATCCTGGGTTGGCTTTTGCCCATCTGGTCATTTCCCTTCCTCCCAGATCTTCCCGATTCTTCGCACGCAGCGCAAGCGGCGAGCCCAGGGTGGCAGGGCCGGCCTGTATATAGCCTCGTCTTCCTCGTCGCACAATGCCATCGCTCCCATTCCTTCTCGCCCTCGAGGCTTTCTTCCGCACGAACTCCTTCCTTGAGCATCGCCTCCTCTGGTTGCTCCGTTTGTCCCAGTTCTTGGGGAGCAGAAAGGGTCTTCCGCCTAGCAAACAAGCTGTTCGATCGATTGTGCAGCCCACGTACCGTCGGCATGGGGGAGCCTGCCGACAAGCGGGAGGCCAAGAAGATCGGCGAGCAGTTGCAGGCGAGTGCTAGCACTACGCCCGCGGCGACAGGTACAGGGAGTGGGGACGGCGACTCCTCCGCGTCGGCGACCACGTCCTTCCTTGGCGCAGACTACGAGGTGCCCAAGAAACAAACGCGTGCGCTTGTTCTTGACTTCTTTCTTCCCCTTCTTGAGGTTCTTGCGTTGCTAGTTCGATTTCTTGGATTCTTCCAGATGAGAACCTGAGTGCGCAGCCAGATGCCGCGGGGACCATCGCCGGGCAGACGGGGCAAGGGCAAGACGCCGATAAGGTGGCTGTGCAGGCGGGAGGTCGCGTGCGCGCCGTACGGAAGAAGACTCCCTCCGTCCCCCTACAGATTCCAGGTGGGTTACCAGGGAAAGAGAATGCGAGATGATTTCTTGAGGTCCTCCTATTTTGGCTGCGATTTGATTGTTTGGCTTCGTGGTTTCATGAAGGTGCTGGGAAGACTGGGAGGGGCGGCAGCGGCCGAGGGAGCGCGCCGACGCGGCCGGCGAAGAAGCAACGGATGAGCGACGAGGAAGAGCTCGAGTACCGCCGTGAGCAGGCCAACAAGGCAATACACGCCAGCGTCGGCGTGAAGGTACCGACTTTGGCCGACTACCAACTTCTTGCGCCCGCCGCTCCTCTACCCCAGGCAGCCAACCAGCACGGCCAGGACCAGGCCCAGGCAGCGAACCAGCTGCACGGCGGCGCGCTCGGTACAGTACCAGTCGTCCCCGCCAACCAGCCCCAGGCAGCAAACCAGCACGGCGGCGCGCTCGGTGCAGTACCAGTCGTCCCCGCCAACCAGCCCCAGGCAGCGAACCAGCACGGCGGCGCGCCCGGTGCGGTACTACCAGTCGTTCCCGCCAACCAGCCCCAGGCAACTTGCCCGCATTGCCGAATCGGGCGCGGGACCGTGGCGCGGCGCCATCTGTGTTGTTGCTTGCGGTGCCCTGACAGCCCCTTGCACGACCAGTGCCCGTTCTGCGCCTTGGCCGCGGTGCCAAAGTTGGAGCCCTGGGCAGCGGGCATGTGCCCCTGTTGCGGCGCAAGGCCGGGGATCGCGGCGCCGGACCATCTCTGCCGCTGCAGGGTGTGCCGACAGGTCCCGGACGCGGTGTGCCGGCATTGTGCCTTGGCCGCCGTACCCCAGCCCCGGCCACGGGCCGACGGCGCGTGCCCCTGCTGCTTGACCAGGGCGGGGACTGTGGCGACGCACCACCTGTGCCTGTGCTTGGAGTGCCAGGCTCTCCCCGCGGCAAGGTGCAAGTTCTGCGACTTGGAGGCCGGGCAAGGCGCCGGCGTCTAAGCCCGCTCGTCGCCAATTAAAGGTCCTCGAAATCTGTGAGACAATTGCCTCTTATGGCTATGGGTTTTTGCAGTTTATGCAGTCGTAGCGTTTGTGCAGTAGGAAGCGTTCCACATAAGGAAAGTGGTTTTGTGGAGTGCTCAACCCATTTCTGAACAGGCTTTAGGCATCTAGGTAGCAGAGTTAAAGATGTTAGTATGTTTGTGCATTAGCATGTGTTGACGAAGACTATATGATGCTGCGAAACTCATTGTGTCATTTACGTTCTTTGTTATTTGTTGCGACATAACAATCATCATGGGCTGGTGCATGCTGGTATGAGCAGTATTGGTTTACATGTTTGTTTTACAATAAAATATACAGTGCTGCATTTGTGTGATTCTGATCTCAATGCCGTGGTTTGACTTCCTTGTCAGTAGTTGCACTATATATGTTGCTAAACTCTCATTATCTTTGTTCTTCCACTGAAATGAGAAACCCACAGATGGTATTTGCTAATTTGGTGTCACTTTGACTGAATAACTGAAAATTTGGTTGTCTGATGCATAACCTGGTTCTAACATAATAATTGCCTCATTTTGATGTGCATTTAGCCTTTGTAAACTTACATGTACATTCATACTGTGGCATGTGGTAATTGCACAAAGCTGCTGAATTCTCTGATAACAACTGAAAATTGCACTATTCTAACTGAAAATTGCATGTGGTAATTGCACTATGCTAACTGAAAAGAGAAACACACAAATGATCTTTGCCAGTTTGTGTCACTATAACTGAATAACTGAAAATTTGGTTATCCGATGCACAATCTGGTTCTGAGAGACTAATTGCCTCACTCTGATGCGCACTTGCCTTTAAGCATACGTAAATGTGCACTCGTACTGTGACAGGTAGCAATTGACTATATATGTTTCTGAACACTCTTTGTTATCTTTGTTCTTCCACTGAAAAGAGAAACACACACATGCTATTTGTCAGTTTGTGTCACTGTAACTGAATAACTGAAAATTTGGTTGTCTGATGTATAATCTGGTTCTGAGAGACGAATTTGCCTAACTCTGATGCACACTTTGCCTTTACGCATACTTAGATGTACACTCATACTGTGACATGTGGCAATTGACTGTGTTCCTGAACTCTCTTTGTTATCTTTGTTCTTCCTCTGAGAAGAGAAACACACAGATGCCATTTGCCAATTTGTGTCACTATAACTGAATAACTGAAAATTTTGTTGGGTCTCATGCATAATCTTGTTCTGAGGGGCTAATTGTCTCATTCTGATGCGCATTAAGCCTTTTAGCATACTTAAAATGCACTGTCATACTATAGCAGTTTTGTAATTGCACTTGTTTACTTTGAGGTTGAGAACGAAATTTCCGAATTTTTGTTGGTTTTCAGACCTTTGTCAGAGTATAAGCAGTTAGAACATTGATACTAGGATGTTTCCTGTGATGGTTTGAAAAGAACTGTTATCTGAATGACTTATTGACTTTTGCGTTGGTGCATAGGCTCTGAGGCTGAGAGACTAATTGCCATTATGAGCTTTTCCATATTTTATTAGACGTTTATACGATGCGATGTAGTACTATACCTATCTACTTTGCCTCGTAATATGAAATACTTGTGAAGGATTTTCATGCCTTTTATCAGAGTAGTCTGTATTGACAATTCAGTCATTGTTAACAAATGTTGATGACATGAGAACTTCGATTCCCTGCCTTCTACCTTTCTACATGTGTGGTGGACTAACGATTTGTGAATGATGCCGGTTCGCTTGTGCTTTTGCATCGAATCCTGGTGCTGAATTCTACTTGTCTTTTTTTCTCTTGGGAAAAGAAACAAGCTGGTGAATCATGGTATGGATACTTGCCACCTGCTTCTCTTGAAGCAGCAGTAGTGTGTAAACGGAGCTTGGGTGTGTTTTCTGTTTCCTTGAGACCCAAGTGCATTATGGCCACGAAATTATTTGCTGGTTCCTGGGGCTAGCCTGGAGGTGAAATGCCAGATGAACTAAAGAAATGTCAAGTGAACTATCTCGAGATCCCTTCACACTGCTTTTCTCTTACTGCCCATGGAAACAAGTGTTGATATACGTATCCAGTATCCCACTGCTGACGAAGTTTCGTCACAGGCCTGGTCTGCGGTAGCTTTCTGATCTCTCATTTCTGCTTGATCTCCCGTCCTTTAAGCTGCAGCTCCTTCTTCCTGCTGCCCAGTTCATCAGGAGAGCGCGCGGCACAGAAAAAACACAAGGATAATAAGGTGGTGATGCCCGTGTGGCCGTGTGCCTCGACGATCAGCGCCAGTACTTCCGGCACCAGCGGCTGCTGCAGGTAGGGCTCGCCAGCTCTGTACGCCCGTAGGCCGTAGCATCCACCGACAGTGCGCAGCCGCGGATGTCCTCAATGTACGTCTGGTTGAGCAGACGGCTTGTGCAGTTCTAATCGCACGCACGCTTGGGACAGGAATTCAGGAACACGAACAGGATCGGTGGGCTTGCTTGAATGCTAAATCCCGCGCTGCGCCGGCACAGGCATTTTAAATTTTAACGTATTTTGTATACTAAGATAAGAAAAGTTAATTATAGTCTTTCCCCTGCTATGTTGTCCTAGAGATAGATGCCGCAATTTCTCAATGTCCTACAGGCTAGAGACAAAGCAATGTTTTGGGTTTGGCAGTGTGTCCTATAGAAAAAGTTGCCCGCCCCATAAATAAATAAAAAGGCAGAAGGAGTAATCTAGTCAAACAGAATGTCGAGTCAGCTGAAACGACACAGGTCAAAGTTCCAAGTATATGAAGAAAAGAGAGCAAGAATTCAATTCGTGGATACTGGCTGGCCGGGAGGCTTCAAGGGCAGACCGAATGAATGTTCGACAGGTCAAATCCGTACTTTGCACTACAGCAAGCTATAGTTTGACTTGCTAGCTCAGTTCAAGTCAGCGTTGACCGATTTCAGTTTTCAGTTCAAGTACGTCGAACAGCATTGTATATGATCGTTCAGCTGCAAATTAAATGAAACAACCCGTCCATAAATTTGCTTCGTCTTTTGGATGTCCCACAGATCGATCTGGATTCCTAGCTACTCTATCGGTGATCAATGATGACTTGCTAGTTTTTTACGTCAAAAAAATGATGACTTGCTAGTTTGCTATGGCAACGCTCTATAGTTTCCAACCAATTGCCCGTCAAATGGGTTATGCATACCAGATCCGTCCTCAAGAACGCAGGAAGAATGACCGGGAAAAAAACCCAGCTCGCCCAAGTGGTACGCATGCCAAGTATCAGCTCAGCTGCTTGCCTATAAGTAGTCACCATCCACACCATTCATTGTCCATGCAACGAACGGAGTAACAAACATACCATAGCTCGAGCTGATCGATCCTGCACCAACTAGGTGCAAGTAAGCTACTAGCCACTGATCTCAGAGGAAGATGATGAAGGGAGGAGGCAAAGACGCGGGAGCCTCAGGAGCAGCGGTGGTGATGGTGCTGCTGCTCGTCGCGGCCACGCTGCACGCGGACGCGGCGGCGGCGCGCAGTCTAGGAACTGGTGGCGTGCCCGTCGACGAGGCATTGGCAGGGCCTAAGCTAAATCCCTGCACCAATGACCCAAACAACCCGGGTCAGACGTGCCACGGCTCCGGCCAGCAAGAAGCCGCGGCGGTGTCAGTCGAGAAGGCGTCTTCAGGGCCTAACCCCTGCACCTTCAACCCAACTGATCCTAAGGGCCAGAAGTGCCACCCTCCGCTCACAGCTCCATGATTTTCCGACGTGATGCCTTTTTGAGAACAGCTTAGCCGTGTTCAGATCATATTTACGCGTAGAATCGGTCAATAATAGATATAGAATACTCTAGCTAGCTAGGCAAAGCATTCGTCGGTTGCTTATCAATAATAGTTCGTATCTTAATATTATTAGTCATACATGAGCCGTTGTTATTAACAGTATGCTGCAATTGTAAGATTTCAGATGATAAATAAAACTCCATGATGTTTGTTTAAAGTGTGGTTTATTTATTTGTTTATGTCTCTCTGGGTGTACATATGTTAGAGACTCGATGATTTTAGTTTTGAGAATTTTGGTGCGATTATGTTAGAGACTCTCTTTGGAGCTTAGCGCAAGACAAGAACTCTAAAGTGGCTGAGCATGCACTTCTTTTGCCTTCCACTCATTTCCACATTGGATAAACAAGACAGACACATTAAAATCTAAGAATCTGAACAAAATTTTACTCACTTTACTCCGACAAACAATTCCATTCGGCACGAAATACACTCTGTTGAGGTTTGTCTTTTTTGTTTCTCGGCCAAGTGAAATTCTATGCTGAAATTTTGCATGATGATAACTCGCACTACAATCTATGTTAAAATAATTATGACATATTTTTTAATGTGTCTGTTGTTTATCCAATATGGAAGTGTTGTGAGGCCTAAGATTGTTAGATCGGCCTCCTCTCATGGTGCTTGGTGTGCAACGCAAGCACAATGTTTAGTACCACACATGGGTTGTCCAGTGATAATAACCAACTTATATCTAGCTAAGTGACTCGAAACGTAGCAACTCCGAATTAATTCTTTTACGCAAAGTGTGTGCATAGACATGAGCCGTATTTGAACCCGAGAGATTACAATCTCGAAATGGAACGATGAGATACAACTTGTTAATTTGGTTCTCAATACACATAAAGAAAATTATTGTCTTTCCTTATTGATAACAGGGCATGGCATGCATTCGAAAACAGAGACGACAGACGGCAGATGGTATCTATGAGACTATGAGGATGCCGGCGCCTCCTGGAGCTGGTTGAGGAATGGGTAGTCAGTGTATCCGACGACGGGGTCGGAGGTGTAGAAGGTGGTGCGGTCGTACTTGTTGAGCGGCGCGTCGGCCACGGCGAACCTCTCCGGAAGGTCCGGGTTCGCCAGGAACAGCCTGCCGAAGGACACCAGGTCCGTGTAGCCTTCGTGGACGACCTTGTTCCCCTCCGCCCTGTCGTACCCGCCGGCGGCGATGAAGGTGCCCTTGAACGCCTTCCTGAATGGCAGCAGGCGGTGCGGGATCTGCCGCCGTCCATCCACCAGCGCCATGCGCGGCTCGATCATGTGGCAGTAGAGCACTCCGCTGCCGTTGCCGATGTCGTTGAGCTTGTCGACGAGGTAGGCGGCCAGGGCCTCCGGGTTGGAGTCGTGGCAGTCCATGTAGTCGGTGAAGGGCGACAGGCGGACGCCGACGCGGTGCGCGCCCACCTCCTCGGCGACGGCGGCCACCACCTCGAGCGCGAAGCGGCAGCGCTTCTCCAGGCTGCCGCCGTACTCGTCGTCGCGGTCGTTGGCGCTGTCCTTGAGGAACTGCTCGATGATGTACCCGTTGGCGCCGTGGACCTCCACGCCGTCGAAGCCGGCTTCGATGGCGTTGCGCGCCGCCCTGCGGAAGTCGCCCACCAGCGCCGGGATTTCCTCCGCTGCCAGCCTCCGCGGCGGCGAGAACTCCTCCACGCTGCCGTCGTGGCTGACCTGCGGAGGCACGCCGCGGTCGGTGCTGGAGACGGGCGCGCGGCCGCCGGGCTGGAAGGCGTAGGTGGAGACGCGGCCGACGTGCCAGAGCTGGCAGAAGAAGACGGCGCCCTTGGCGTGGACGGCGTCCACGATGGGCCGCCACGCCGCCACCTGCTCCGCCGTCCACACGCCGGGGGTGTCCGCGTACCCCTGCGCCGTCTCGGACACGCCGGTGGCCTCCGTGATGAGGAGACCGCCTTTCGTGGCGCGCTGCGAGTAGTACACGGCGGCGTGCGGCTGCGGCACGTTGCCGTAGGACCGCTGCCTTGTCAGCGGCGCGAGCACCACCCGGTGGGACAGCTCGAAATCACCCATCTTGTACGGAGTCAGCAGAGGGATACTATTACTGCCGTCGTTCTTCTTCGCCTCCATCTTCCTTCCCTTGCTCTGCTCGACTGCTTGGCTTCCTATTTGCATTGCTGGTCGTCTGGCCATTTATAGGCATCATACTCATATTTTATTATACCATTCTTGTGGAGCTAGATGCATGAGCGAATTATATATTCAAGTGATGAGTGTGGACAGTGCACTCTCCGATCCATGGGCGATGAGTGAGAGTGAGGAAAGTTGCAGGAACGCAGCCCGCGGCGGCTATGATCAAGCGTCAAAATATCAAGCACTCTATTCTAGCATCTACTGCTGTCGCACTCCTAACGCAAAGATTGTCGACGCTGACGCCATCTCTGATGCAACTGCAAATAATCAGGATTCTTTCGTTTGGTGGCAGACGACATTTTACCTTCACTTGTTTGTTTATTTTAGAGTAAAATGCACGGCCGATGTTTAGCGACCTCACTTAGGTCTTTCTATTTAGAAAATATTGATTTTGCATTTTTAAACTTATTTTAATGTGTCACTTAATTTCTTTTACTTATATTAGCATCCTTAAATTTGTCTCACTGTGTCACTTAAGTCCAAAAAAAAGACTCTGTCACTTAAGTTGAACTAGACTCAAGTCCACCAAACATGGCACATCTGGTGTGGAACTGCACTGAATGCACTTGTAGTGGTACAAGATAAACCGTGGCTTTTTTATTGATGCCCCTTGAGACAGTTACTATACTATCCACTTGTAGTGGTACATCATATTTTATATTTTTTTTACATGCCCGTCGCAACCTAAAATTTGACATATACTTTTGAGGTGAGTAATATATATATTTATTCCTCTTGGAGGTGCATGTATGTCACTCAGTATGGTAGTTGAAGGTCGATTTTTGACTCTACGGAGCAATATGGATTTATTCCTCTTTTAAAAACAAAAGTCATATTGTCTTATTGGAACTTGTGTGCGCAACTACTGACAATATGGACTTATTTCTCTTTAAAAAAACAAAAGTCATATTGTCGTATTGGAACTTGTGTGCGCAACTACTAACGAGAAATATTGCGGGCAAGTACATGTGAGATTTAAAATGATCTAAAATGCAACTACTGACGCGGTGTAATGGGGCGAGTACACGTAAAATATAAAATATGATGTATATATGTACACCGCTCAACAATATATGCAATATTCTAGTTGTGATGACCATGCAAAAAATTCAAAAGTTTAAAGGATAGCAGCGAAAGAGCCACCCCTTAATCTTGTACCCAATACAGTTGCATACAGCATTTCCATCAAATCTTCAAATCCGCATTTTCTAAGTAGAGACATTTAAATGACATAGTCAAACAAGTTGAGAACAAGCTATGCACTTCACTCTTTACTTTTCAACATCGGCATATCAGCATCGATCTTCTTTAATTACCTAGTAACATAAATTAGATTCTGAAGAAGGCATTCAACGTCCTAAAAAAATAATATTGATGAAACGCTGCTGTGCACAAAGAAAACATCAGCTACGTACATTTAAAACAACACGGAATATGAAAGGAAAAAAATCAAATTTTTAAACAAATAAATGTAATTCTTATTTTTTAATGCTAAACTTTTAATGATGCTACACAGATGTTGCTAAACTTCTTCACGTAATGCTCCATGGACCCCGTGACGATGCAGATGATGCAGTACACGTACTTGGCGTCGGGCCACAGCGCCGGTATCGCCCTGCGCCAGTTGTCGCTCTTGCTCAGGCCGGCGCACACGCGTGCCACCTCTTCGGCGAGCGCGGGGTTGGGCGCCGGCATGATCGCTGGCACATGGCTTGCCGGACGGCGGGCGTCGTGACCCGCACCGGAGACGGCGCGCCGCGGCGGATGTCGCCGCATAGCTCCTGCCCCCCACCCGCTCAGCTCTAGGTCTGGAAGGCGAGCACGAGGTTGTCCTGATAAGTCCTGCAGGCGGAGGACGCCAACCCTGCTGGTGCGCAGCGCAGTTAAAAAAAAAAAAAAAAAACCCTGCTGGCGCTCCCGCCGCACATGTACAAGCTGGCGGCGCTGCCCAGCGTCTCGCTCACCTATTCCTACTCTGCGTCTCCACCACGACCACGATGACACGTGTTCCTCCATCCTGCTCTGCATCACCCATCTCAATAGCAGGCAGCTCGCAAAGTTTCGCGCAGCTCGCAAAGTTTCGCGCCGCTAGTATCATTGATTCTATTATACTTCCTCCGTTTTTTAATATATGACGTCATTGACTTTTTTCATTACGTTTGATCATTCGTCTTATTCAAAATATTTATGTAAATAGCTAAATATACGAGTTAACTTCAAAGTAATTTTGATGATGAATCCAATGATATTCATTTCACATTTGAAAAATAATTATTTAAATCTATATTGTTGGTCAAAGTTTAACGAGAAAGTCAACGACGTCATATAATTAAAAACAGAAAGAGTAGTAATGTTGTATCATCCTGATAGTCACATGGATTCCTATTTGACTTATCAGCGCCCTTAATTTTATCTGACAATGAGCATGGTTGTTCCCAGCCACCGAAGACCACGCCTAAGCTACGGCGCTGCCGCAGAACAGAGCAGCATGCTTGATTGCTGACAAACATTCGGCCGCCGCTGCCTTTCCTTCTGCCTTTTGCTTGTGGCGTTGTGGCGACTGTGGCGCCGATTATTGGCGCCATACTCTGCAGCGCCACGGCAACTTTGCTGTGGCAAAGTGTGGCCCAAATCCAAACACCCTCTATATCTGTCTCTCTCATGCTCAACGCTTTCATCTGGCATGCAGTATGATCATAATTTGCTTCATATATTAGGTAAATTCATCTCTATAATAATAGCTCGCCACAGGGCTGATCCGGCGAATAACTAGTAGAATGGCCTGCTCTATATCTAGTAGAATGGCTCGCCCGAGTTGCGCCACTAGACCTTAAATATGTTTGCCTTTTCTTTTCTAAGGTGTGTAAATGAAAAAGTTTGCAAGAGCATGATTTATTACTACAATGTAAACAATTCATTGTTTGAAAAGGAAAAAATTGTAACCTGTAGCAATGCATGAGCAAATTACTAGTAGTTTATAAACATGAATCGATAATATTAGAAAATTTTCTTATCAAATATTATTGAGGTAATAGATATACATTTAGGTCACCAAAATGTGTCACCTGCGTCACATATAATTAGTACACCCGTCACAAGCAAACTACTTCACATGTCATACCAAACTCGGCAAACTGCATGTATCATGGGCCCTGGCGAGCCTAAGCTGCTGCGCCCAAGCTGCCGGCGACGTCGACCACGAAGCGGTACCTCACGTCGTTCCTCTCGAGCCGTTCGATCGCCTCGTTGACGTGGTCCATCCCGACGACCTCGACGTCGGCTGTGATGCCGTGCTCCGCCGCGAAGTCCAGCGTCCCCTGGCAGTCCGCGATGCTGCCCACGCCGTTCCCGGCCACGCGCTTCCCGCCCGCGATGACGGCGTAGGCCGGCAGCTCCAGCGGCTCGCTCGGCGCGCCGACGACCACCATCTGGCCCATCGGCTTCAGCAGCTCCAGCAGCGGCACGATTGGGTGCCCCGCCGACACCGTGTCGATGATGCCGTCCATGGTGCTCGCCGCCGCCTTCATCTGCGCGGGGTCGCGGCTGACCAGGAACGCGTCGGCGCCAAGGCGGTCGAGCGCCTCCTCGCGCTTGCCCGGCGACGAGCTGCTGACGGTGACCGTCATCCCGAGCGCCTTGCCGAACTTGACGGCCATGTGGCCGAGGCCACCCAGGCCGACGACGCCAAGGTGCTTGCCTTGCGCGTTCAGGCCGTACTGCACCATCGGGCTGTACACGGCGACGCCGGCGCAGAGCAGCGGCGCGGCGCCGTCGAGAGGCAGGCTCTCGGGGACCCGGACGATGTAGTCCTGGTCGACGACGAGGACGTCGCAGAAGCCGCCCTGGGTGGTGGCGCCGTCGCGGTCGACGCCGTTGGAGGCCAGCACGAGTTTCGGGCAGTAGTTCTCGTGTCCTGTGCTGCAGGTCTCGCAGGCGCCGCAGGATTCGACGAAGTAGCCCACGCCCGCCGTGTCACCGGCCTTGAACTTGGTGACTGCGCCGCCAACGTCCGTGACGATGCCGACAACCTCGTGCCTGTGTTTGTCCAGACGAGCGCGGCATCGTTAGAATTGTTGAGCAACATTAGATGCCACACAGAATGGCACAACGCCACGAAATCATTGCTTTGGCCTGCGAATACGATCGATTACCCGGGAACAACGGGGTACATGGCGTTGCCCCATTCGTTCTTGATGACGTGCAGGTCAGTATGGCAGACGCCACAGAAGAGAACCTTGATGGTGACGTCGCCGTCTCCCTGAGCCCTGATTGAACCCACGACGGCGCAACCATCAGAGTCCAAACAGAGAGTGTACATAGCTCGCCCAACAAACAGAGCAGTGCAACAAACAGAGAGCGGGAGAGAGACCTTCTTGAGAAGCTGCAAGGGGAGAGGTGGCCGGAGGCATCCCTCGCGGCCCACCCCAGCGCCGTTATGCGGCCGCCTTGCTCCATGGAAACTCCTTGATCACTATAGATGGTCTGCTGCTCCAAAGCTTACTCTGCTTCTCCGGTCAGGAAGCTGCTGGGTCACTATAAATAGGCACGCAGCATGGCGATGTCAGATACTACGTATACGTCTCAGTGCTCTGCTCATTGCTCACGCAGCCCAGGCACGTTGGCCCATTCTATAACTAGAAAGCTTCTCTGGTCCTTCACTAACCGGGGCTAAAAGTCATGAAATCCGTTGGCGGGAAATGTTGTACTACATGCTTGGTCAAACTCTCAGTCCAATGGTTCGTACGTGTCTAGTGTCAGATCGGTTAAGTCACATGCACGGTCAACACCGTTATCGTTTTTTTTTAGTTCGAGTAGGCTACAAGCATAGGATGCAAAGAAACAAATGCAGCGCAGTTTGGAAAATGCAGAGCGATGATATTCAACTACTGAATAGTAATACACAGTTGGAGATTCTGATCAGTATATATTGTAAAGGTTCTTTTTTTTTTTACCAAGCCACATCGCCGAATTACTGGGCCAAATAGTGCTGATGATGGCGCCGGCCCACTTGGCCAGTAACATATGCAATGACGCACGATTCAGAATATTTATTCTTTTCTTTTTATTGTTCTTTCAGTTGTTAATCCCTATAATATGAATTCAAGATTTAAATTTAATTTGTTGCATTCCATGCACACTTAATAAGGATGATAATTGATTATGAGAAGACAAATTACATAATTTGAAAATACAGGTTCACCATCTATTATCTTAGTATTTGAAGGTCCAAAGAAGCCACCACGTTCGCTCTCAAAGGTTAGAAATTACCACGTTAATCAGAAAAAAAGAAAAGCCATGAATCGTTAGATTTTATGAACATCTAACGGTCTAAATTAAACAACATACTACCTCCATCTCAGAATATAAGCATTCAAGATTTGGTCAAAGTCAATCGTTTTCAACTTTGACTCTCAGTATCTATAAAAATATATTATGTCAAGTATGAAAAACTACATATTATGATAATTGATTTCATGATGAATCTAACAACATTATTTATACTTTGCCAAACATTGTGGATTTTTTGTTATTAATAGTCAAAGTTGAAACAGATTGACTTTAACCAAACTCTGGAATGCTTATATTCTGGAATGAAGGTAGTACTTTTGATGGAAAAAATTGGAATTAAAAATAAAGTGGAGTAGCACACAACAAAGGTGAAGATAAGGTCCTGGCGGTGAAAAAAAATCGAAGTCTTGGCGTTAGACACGAAAACTCCTAATCCTATTGCGGGTGAAGAGTCCTAATGTTAATGTTCTCCGGTTGGATTTTTTTCATACCTGCATATTTACCATCTATGGTCATATAGAACTCATTCGCAAAAAAAAAGGTCATATAGAGACAAGGATAAAACTCCCCATGGTCAGGTCATTCCACGATAGGGGTCGGCTCCAAATTATAGCACCAGAGCATTTTTTTTAATAATTCATATAGGTGTTATTAATAGATAAAGAAAACTTAAATACATTTTGGAAGGACACAGAGCCAACTTTTCCACCTAACTTGCACAACTTTTCCACCTAACTTGCACAAGACCCTTAATAAACAAAAAAAAAACACAAAAAGATCCCTATCCTTTGTGTTTGTCGTGCTCGCCGGAGAATATCGCTGCCCGACATAGAAACCGAAGGAAACGCCACGAGCAACCATACTTAGACGCCACCAGATCCAGATTAGGAAAAACCCCATCACATCTTGGCTTTGAGTTGAGCCGCAGAAGACACCAGTCCTTAGGGATGTGATGAAGCCACCACCAAACGACCATCAGCGGGGACTTGCCCCGGACTCCCCTGATATTGGATCTGAGCTCGCCATAGACGTCGACAGCCACCAAGGGAAGCTCGAGCTCCATCCTTCTTCGTTCATGCCATGAATCACACAGCCTTCTCTCCATCCTTAAAGCAAAAGGCCAGCATGAAATCACCGGCCGGACACCCACTCCTGTTCAGGGGCTGCCTCCATGGAGCCCCACCTCCACAAGATTTCTGTCGATCATCGGAGCGGACTTAATTCCACGGCAACACTTATGCCAATGGCTCATCAGTGACGCTAGGAAACCCGACACTAGACAAACTAAGACTTAAAGTACAACCTACCCTAACAGTCAGTAAGAGCACCATGGTCTCTGCCACCCTCCCGACCGCCCTGGCTCTCTCAATTGTAGCGAGACCGAGAGAGTTCTACTACTCGACGAGCTGGATGCTCCAGCACTTCTCAGCAATGCTATGACAAAAGCTTCCAAGACCGTAAGGGGATAGATACACCTAGGAGAAGGAAGATCGTGAGCTCAACTTACATACATGACGTCGCCTTACATTTGACCGTGGCTCACCGACTGCTAACAAAATGGCATGACATGACAGTGAGGTATTAGGAACAACAACGTCGGCAAGGCACCTCTTGGCAATGATTTACTCACTCTCTATTTTTGGGCTTGACCAAAATCAAACATTCGTAACTTTGAATAATAAAAAAATATAAGAGATGGATAGTGTAAAAAATTTATGCCACTAGCTTTATCATGAAACAATCTATATCATAACGTGTAATTCTTTATATTTACAATTATTTGTATATATTATGTCAAAATTAAGAATGTTTGACTTTGATCAAACCCAAAAATGCTTACATTTTAAGACAATTGGTATATTGGTTAGGTTCAACATCGCCTCTGATTCATCTACAGCAAGCCTGCGCAAAGCCACACACAATGATCTATCAAGGAATAGTAGTCGCCATGCCACATCACATTGACGTGATGCAACACCATGCACTAGCTATATATTGAGATCCACTGCGTAAGCAAGAAGGATGAGAGACGAATGCGAACGGAAAACATCAGGAGCTAGAGCCTCGACGAACTATAAAGTCGAAGTCTCGAGACAAGTTCGCTACACATGTACGTACGTTCAAAAAAAGCGAGAAACAATCAGTGCAAAGATAACACCGACGGATTATAATCTCAGCTAGCTACCACCTAGAAAATAAACACATTAAAGTATCATCTCTTCTTTGTTTAGATTGCAAATATATACAAGGCCACGTTTTATTAGGCTCCTATCGGCTCTAACTCATCTGACGCAAGCACTGCATCAACACTGTTCATGAAAGCAGTTAGGCCCCCTTTAGCACGGATTATGGCCGGATTCTGCTCCTACTTTTCCCAAAAAAATGCCAAACACCCTTCTCCAAAACAGTTTCTGCTCAAAACGAATAGTAGAATCCATTATCCATTCAACTGATGAGCAGAAGCACCAAAATGGTGGCTTTTAGCGAATTCTCCACAGGCCGATCCCATGACCCTCTCTCTCCTCCCCTCCTTCCTCTCGCATCGCCCCTGCCACGGCCGCCCGCCACGTCTCGCGCCTCCGAGCCCTGTCGCGCCGCCCGCCACGCCTCGCGCCGCGCGGCGAGCGCTAAGCCCCGCGACGGCGCAGCCCGAGGTGGGCAGTGGCCACCTCCAGCTCCACGTACGCGAACTGCTTGATGGCCGACGGCAGCGGCGCCGCGGGGGCCCTGGAGCCGGAGACGAAGGCGCCCCCCGAGGAGTGGTGCGAGATGGGGAGCGGCGAGATGGTCTTCATTGAGAGGCACTTCGCCACCTACTGGAGTACGCCCGGCAGGAGAGGTGCCCCATTCGGCATTACGCGAGTGCGGCGGGGCAGCTAAGCCGTCGCACGCCGCGAGAGGCC